>JBBMOC010000008.1:9958202-10613528 GCA_037975185.1 Centropyge bicolor
TATATATATATATATAGCTGGTGGGGTTCATTTAGAAGTTGGTGATCGACAAGAGTTTTGTTTCAGTTGTTGATTCCACATTTGTTGTCCTCTATCTCTGAACTCTCACTGTGAGGACTGCTCTTCCTGAAAACAACACCTTATCAAACAGTGTGTGGGTAGTACTGGCATTTACTGCTTTCCAATGAATTTCTCTTGATAGAATTATAGCTGCTGTAAACTCGCCCCTCTGTGGTTTCCTTCTCCCCTGCCACATGTTCGTGGGCAATGGCAGCAGTGGATTTCAAGCGATGTGATCATAATTGTAACAGAGTTGTTACATAAAATCAGACATTGCTTGTTACTCTGCTGCGTTAAACCAGACAGACACTGTACAAACTGCTTGTCCCCAACCAGTTTTACAATCTGGTTGAATTTTTGCCAGATTGGTTGTGTGGGGGAACAAAACACCTGATTAATTGCTGGAACCATCAACGATCTGGCTCCCAGATGATCTGTTGGATTTGGAAGAATTTTTGGTTCCACAGTCCATTTTCCCACATGACTGACAAATTATTTTTCTGCTCTTTGAGGGTACTACATGAAAAGCGAAGGAATCATAAAAGATATTCATCCTCAGGGGAACAAAATGTCATGACAATCCATTCTCTGTTTGTTGGGAAATTTCCACAGAACCATAAATGTGAACCTTATGGTCCTGGATGTTATATGTTACTTAAAACTATCTGGACAACAGATGCTGGAAGTATTTTTCTTGTAGTTTCACCAACATAGAATTCAGCTCTGGCAGTGGTACAGCTCACTTACGTCTACACATTCACCAGTCTTTTTTGAATTTGATTTTTTTTTTTAAAGTTTATTAGGCGATAACTTCTGACAACACAAAGCATTGGTGAAATAACACAGTAATCCTATTTGTTCTGTTTAACTTTTGCTACTGTAGTGTGAATGTAAACAGTTTGTTAAGTTAAATAAACACTTCTGCTGTGTGTGTGTAAACTGTACCCAGCAGCAATTTATATTTCTGGGGTCTAGACTATGCTTTTATGTTTGAAGGAGACATGTCTGTGTAACACAGACCAAGTGTAACACAGTCCCAACAAGTCCAACAGAGACGCATTCACACAGATAAACTTTCATTCATTTCATATCAACAATTCAAGATGATCAGCTTTATAGCTTTGAATTAGGACCCTCAGTATTGGAAAAATAACGTGGAACTGCTGAATTTTAAGGGTTACACGTATTATTTCAAAATATCAAATCTCATTGATATTTAGTTAAATATAAGTATGTAATTAGACTCAGTGTCTGCAAATAACAAAAAAACCTTGATGGGGACATCAATAGTATATAGATATATAATGTTATGATTGATATTTTTCTGTTTCTATATGTGTTAATGATAAATAAAGATGTTTGTATTAACTACATCATTTGTTCAGAATAAGATTTTACTGCTGTCAGTAATATAAAAGTGAAATAAGCATAAAGTTAAACAGCCTCTGTGAAGTCTGTAACATGTTCAGAATAAAAAATGCAGTTCCTGCAAAAACACTCAAAGACAACTCTAAAACAACCTGATAAGTATCTTGATTTTTTTCAGGTATAAACTGACTGAACCAGCATCTTATTTAGCTTGACTCCACAACATTTTCCAATGAGCCTTTGAATCTTTTTCACCCATCCAAGAGGTCACACAGTTTCCACAACTCACAGAAGAACATGTAATCCTTCCGTTTAAGCTTGAACATGAAAATCCTGGGGTTAGGAGGTTTTCACGCTACAGCCGCAGATTTGTTGTCCTTCGTCATACGATATCAGATGTGGGAAACACTTGACCACACCAGCTGTTGAAGAGCTGCTGACGTGCTGTATTTGTATTTATCATATGGCCATGAGAGCACGTTTGTCATGTTTAGATTGATTAGTCAGTCTTGAGTCAAGTCCCGCATTAACTGTAGTAAGGATGATGATCGAATTATACTACAGGTCACATTGCAGGGATGAGCCTGATTCTAAAAACGTTGGAACGCAGTGTTAAATATAAGACAAAATGTGTTTGGATCAGCAATCTAGATATGTAGAAACACGTTCTCTTATTTTTAACTCTCTGCAATATTTTAAATTACAAAAACTAGATGACAAAATTGTCCAAAATAGTCACCTGAGTCTGAACTTATATGGATGATTGATGTTTTTGGTTTAAACATCAGGGGACCAAATCTGGTTTCTAGACTGTGGCTAGTTGTTACGTTGGGGTTTGATTTAGACTGTGTATCAGCTCCTGTAAGCAACAGTCGGACAAATTTGAGGTCATTCTTGGACTCTTCTGGGGATACATTCCTCACAAACCTGGCATGAGTTCAACAATCAGGCACTGAGACTTCTACTGAACCAAGCCACCCAGACCACAGCTACTGAGGACACTGAGGTCATGTGTCTGGTGAATTTGAGGGTTTGTACAACTTGATTGATAACCACCAACATAGTTAATGAATCATGGTCATGGTGCAGGGCGGTGGATCCAGTCCACTCAGCCTCAGCCTGTCACTGTTGGGAAACAAGCCTGTGACTCTTGTTATTCTTTTTAAAAAGGAAACTCGAAGCCTCGTCAGCGATGTCAGTAATCTACATCTAAACTTTTTTCCTGTCTTTTGCGTTTACTGCAGATTGACTTCTAAAGTGAATTAGATCTGGTATTTCCTGTCCTCAGGTTACTACAGTCTCCACCAATCTGCCAACTCTCTATTCTGGGTTTGTGTATTATTTTGACTTCAGAAGAATCCCTCTCATTTAGAGGAGATTTTGGGGAAGCTGTGTCTAATCTGACATAAAACTCTTCCTGTTTCTGGGGGGGTTTCAACAAATTAGCTCCACGTCCTGAGAAAATGTTTCGACATGTAGAGAAGCCTCTTTGCTGACCCAAATATCATCACATAAGTGATCTGGTTCATAAATATTTATCCCAGAGAGTGCATCGCTCACATTTTGATCCCTCTCAAGGAGGAGAAGCCACTTTCTCTGTATCCTCTCACATTGGTTTCAGTCTTCTGTTTCTCACTGTGCCAAAGTTAAAGATCATTCAATTAAAGGAATAGTTTGATATATTTGGAAAGACATTTATTTGTTGTGTTGCCATTAGTTAGATGAGAAGATCAATATGACTCTTTTATCTCGACTGTAAATTTGATGCGAAACAGATCCTGTTACATGTGGTGTTTCTGGGCCCACAGCTTAATTTTGCCTCAGGCAGCCCAGAAATGTAATCCTGCTCTAATTTTACCTCGTGTTAATGTCAGTACCTCATGTAACTACAGCTGTCACTTAAATGTAAATTTAAACTTAATAAGATGTAAATACTTCCAAGTCCACACTGCTTGAATCTGTTTCTTCCCATCTCATTCTTATAAAACTTCATAGGTCGTAGTACCAGAGGGATTTTGGTAGAACATAAAACAGAAGATGAAAAAATGATAAATATTGGTAAATATTCCACTTGATCTAGTGTGTTATATATATTTTATACTCAGGGGAGATTCTGAAGGTCAGAAAGATATACAACGTATACATGGATCCAGATGTTTTGAAGCTTTATCCAAACTGGAGACTAAAAGTCAGGATATCCCTGCTGCTCCAATTCATTTTCTGTTTAGGAGTCTTGTTCATCTGTTTGTTATCCCTGAAGGGAACAGGCAGCCTTGTGGGAGGTTAGCAGTTCAGTGGATGGATGGAGGTAGGTACAAAATTAGATGTGGCCGTTCTGGTTCTGAGGGACAGGGACCTCTGTCGGCATCTGGAAAACTCTAGGTTGTAGTAGGTGTTAGGGTGTGTGTGATCTTGCTGCTGATCTTTACAGTGTTGAGTCAAGCTAGATTACACTCATCATTCTAAACCATGGATTTATTTTATTGAAGGTCAGTGTTGACTGTAGAGCACCTGCAGGACTGACGGCTGGACCTGGGGCTTCCTCATCTTCCTGGTCTAAAGGTTAGCTTGTCATCGATGGTAGTAAAAAACACTCTGGTACAAAGATGCATGCCCCTCTTAGAATGAAAAATTTCCTCAATGATTATCTGACTTTTCATCTAGTGCCATCATGATGGTTAATATTTTTTTGTCAAGGATTTCTCCCAATACTTTGGTTTATGAAATACACTTGAAACAGATCTTCTCATGTTTCCGATTCAGTGTGTTAGCATGCTGACGTTAGCACTGATCTCAAGGCACCACTTTGCTTAAGTGGCTCTTTTTTTCTCCACAAAGTAAATAAGAATCACATTGAAAGTTGCTTATATATGAGGCAAAACATGGTGTCATCATCAAATGCAATTATTTCTGGAGCCTGTTTGTCTTATTGAGGAGTTCATGAACTGTTTGCCGTTAAAGTACTTAATAGTTGTTGTTGTTTTTGTTTTTTATCAAACACCACTTTGTTCCTGATTTCTCTCAACCACTCTTCCTGCAGAGGTTTTCATCAAACTCGATTTTTTTTTCCTGGCAGCCAGACGCATTAGCATTAGTTCAGCTGGTATTTTATGAAAATACCACCCAGACGCTCTCCTTTAGGGAAACACATGACCTCTCACTCCTGAGTCCACTCCCCTGAGAGGGACAGCACCACATACTGACTATCCTTTCAACTGCAGCCTCTTCCGTCTTCTACAAGAGTTCCCATGAATTTGCCCTCCCAGCGGATGTTAATATATCACCAGTGAGTCTACAGCCTGACCTTTGACTCTGAGAGATTTTGGCAACGAGTCGAGCCAAGACGGAGCGCAGACACACTCCCAGCAGGTGAGACGGATTAAAGACTTTCTCTTCTGCTATTACGAGAATGAAAACACAGATTCGTCTCAGAACTTGTTTAAATGTTTCCTCTTTGGTCTTTGACAGTTTAAAATATCTGACGCTCTTTGATTTTCTCTTCATTATCTATCTCTTCTCAAACTGCTGAACTGTGGTATGCTCATTGGCAGCCAACAGGTGTGACGGTCACATCGTTATCACTGCATCCTGAACAGCCCGGACATGAACTCGCAAAATGGCGTCAGCGTGGCAGACAGTGAGTATATTTTCTCTGGATGCTCATCCTCTGACTGAACTCTGGTTCTTTCTTTTATTTCCAATCTCTCTCTCCTGTTTCTTCATAAGCCTGTACATTTAGATTCATAAAGCTCAAGTTGAAAGTTTTTCAACCTGTGTGGACGTTTCTTTGTGTCTGTTCATGTTACCTAATGTACATTTAATCAGGCCTTTCTCTTTTCACTTTGTATGCCACCTGGCCAACTCTAAAATTTACTTCACCTTTCATTTGAACACAGTCAAGATCTTTTTGAAACGTGTCCAACAACTTCAATGCTAAACCCTCTAATTCATCTAATTGCTGTAATTACCTTCAGTTGTTCAGTGTTTTTATTAGCAAAAGGATTCACTCAGTAAAAGGAAGAGAAATGACCAGCATTTGCTTATTTCATGGTAACCGGATATTGCATATATAATTTTGAATTTGGACAGCCTGTACACTGTAGGACTGCTGTTGTTAAAGTACAGTATGTCCCCGGGTCTGACCTGTGACAGCGCGTTTGTATCTGATGGGAATTGGGAACATTTTAAGGTAGCTCGGTTTGTTTTGTTCTCCTTCCTTGTTGCTCTTTCATGCACCTCTGGATGGTGTCCAGCTGTTCCAGCTGTGTGAGAAACACTGTTGAGTTATAGTATACAGTAGTGTCTTACTGGAAGTTTGTTAGCACGTTCCAACTGGGAGAAGCTTTCGTGTAGATAAATGTTTGTTCGGGTGTGAATTATAGCTCAATGCAAAAACCACCATATTTTCAGGCCACTCCACTTGCAGATGTTTGATTTGTCAACAAAGCTGGGTTTTTTTTGACTGTGCCTGGAAAAGCTGCAGTAAACCTACATTCATCATATTTTGATGATAAAAACATTTATGGAAGGATTGTAAAAGCTGATAAAGCATCCAATATCTGATGACATCTTCCCACCCTACTTTGGCTGGTTTTTGAGTATGAAGTAAGTCATGTTTATTTGTAGTGTCCTGCACCTTTCTATTCCTGACATCATAAAATGCTTGATAATGATAGCTCGTATGTAACTGGGAGGAAATCATAGTGGTAAAATCAACTAAAGCAAGTTTAATGAGGCAGGTTTTACGTCAAACAGTTTCTCTGAGAGTCAAAGTCCCTGGCTTTGTAAAATTCAGCCTTTTCTTGTTTACCAAATATTTTTGGCAAATTACTAGGATACAAATCTAATTTGTTGGAGACAAGGTCAACTCTAAATATAGAGCTGTCTACGCACACGAGTGCTTCAAGATGAGGAGCTCTGAAAGTGATCACAAAGGTCTTAAACTGAATCCCGAAAAGCCTGTAAAGGTTAAGAAATCAGGAGAGGTGTCACATTAAACCTTTTAAAGACTTGATCAAAAGACTCTCAGAGTCAATGCAGGCAACTTGTCAGAGATCCAGAGATGTCTTGTGAGCCAAATCAAACCTATTTATATCTTTTATATCTTTCAGTCACATTTGTTTTCCTGCGCCATAGCTGCTCAACACTAAGTGTACGGTATTTTCTCATAGTATCAGGATCAGTGTTCTATTTTTGAAAATGCTTTTAGTCTAGTTTGGTTTGGTTTATTGACAACATTCTAGTGTATTAATGAATTACAGCAATGCAAAGCTGGCAGCTGTGTGCTCGTAGGCAGGGTAGAGGCCCTACATCTGTCCAGTGGAAGATGGTTGCAGAGGATACACTGGAACCTCCACCTGGTGGTTCCTGAAATCTGTTGGGGTTGCAGGCTCCGGGATGACAAAGGCTCTGAGGGACCTGGCAGAAGATTCAGAACAAGGAAACTTCTGGCTCTGGGTCTGATGGAGGAACAAGCTGTAGGGGAAGAGAGGATCCTAGAACTGACTGCAGGGGGCAGCTTTGGAGACGCCCCTGCTCCACCACCCTGAGATGTTCCGGGATTAAAGGAGCGAAACATCAGTGAAGGGTGGCTCCTGGCTGATGACCCTGCAGTCAGCACAATGACACTGAGGCAGAAATGCCAAGCAGGTGAACCCACAAGTGCTAACATCTGTCTGTCTAGATAGAACAGTAGGTAGGTAGATACTTTATTCATCCCCATGGGGAAATTCGCAAAAGTTTGATGTCAGAAGTGGGATTCGAACCCACGCCTCCAGGGGAGACTGCGACCTGAACGCAGCGCCTTAGACCGCTCGGCCATCCTGACTGATTGACTGACTGAGAACGATATAGTCCTGGACTTGTTTATCTTGCTGTTGTCACCAACCATCATCAAGATGGAGGCAAATGTTTATGTCTGACCAAAGAAATGATGAAAACAAAAAAAACTGGAAATGGGAAAACAGAACCACAAAAGGAGACTGGTGACATATCCATGTCGGAAGCTGCTGTTTCAATTGTATCACGTATCCTCCAGGCTTTTATTGCACTTTGTTTTGCTATTTCAGTCTTTTTCAGAGTTTCTCCACATAAGAGATGAGTTTGCTTGTCATCTGTCACAGGACAAAAGAAATTGTCACCAGATTATTTCAGACTGTTCTCATTCCCAGGTTGTCATACACCGACTTATGTACGTTAACTTAATTAACGTTAATGTAACGTACTAAACTTATGTCACATGTACATATTTTAACCCAAACCATGATGTTTTAAAACCAAACCAAGTACTTTTGGTGCCTAAACCAAACCAAACCTAACCTTTTCACAACTTTAAACAGGTGTTAAAATGAGTCTGTATGAGACACTGAGGGGCATGACAAAAGTCAGTATATGATGATGTGGGAATGAAAATAGGTTGATTATTTATAAAATCTCACACAATGGGAAATTTATTAATGCGTAAGTAAAAATATAACACTGTGAATTCATGCAAACTGGTTTCCCAGCTTTCCCTTCTCTGTGTTTCAAAGGGAATGGAAATATTTTTGATAATTTTAGTGGTTATTTGGCACCAGCTCAGGTCATTGACCGTCTATTGGTTTATACTCGGCTGTTAAATGCAGGCGTGTAATTGTGACGCACAGTAAACTAAACGGTCACTGAAAGCCAATAAACGGTTGTACAACATGAGTAAAGCAGTTCAAGAGGTGACCTTTGTTACAACAGCACATATTAACATTTTCATAGTCACTAATTTACTGTTCTCATTCCAGGAAATGAGATGAAACATTCACTGTGGAGCCACTGAGCCGTCAAACGCTTTGCTTACACACACATGCACACATGGAAAATTCGTTAAGAACACAGTATAAACACCACATGCTTGTAATTATTATCTGTTTACAAATACACACAAATATGTACTCACAAATACACACAAAACATGTGTACCACACTATGCAGAGACACAAATGCAGAGGCATCACAATGAGGACACAGAAGTGCAAAGATATTAAAAACACAAACACACACATACTTTGATTAAATTAAGGCATGCAAACATAATTAAGACACAACTAAGTAACTCGAATATACACAGGCACACACTTCCTTGTTCTCGCACAGACTGGACCTCATAGTTTGACCCTTTTCTCCTCCCTTTGTGTTTCCCATGCAGCCTCACGTTTAGGTGGAGAATGTGTTCGTTACAAAGCCAAGCTGGTCGGCGTGGACCAGGTTCCCAGTGCTCAGGCAGACGAGGTGTGCTGGATGTCTCTCAAGAACCTAAAGGTATTTTGTCCTCCACGGCCAAAATCAACTCGCTTCTGTCCTAATTAAAGCTGACTGTCTGGGAACTGCAGCTATATTATCAGGATGAAGATTCAAAACAAACATCACATCTAATATCAGATGACAAGTGAGATTAAAATGTGTCATCACCAGTTGTTATGACCCGAAGTCATTCAAGAGTCATTTTTTTCAGAGGCCTGTGTTGAATGAGACCATTCTGGATATAGATGTTATCTGTGATCTCACGCCAGTGGAGTTGCTGAACTGAAAACTGATCATTGCATTATGTCCAGTAGTGACAAATGAATCCAAATACAATTCTGATAAGAGAACTTCACACCACAATGATTTAGTGGTATTAGATTTGGTGTGGCTTTTAAGTTACTGAGAAAGAAGCTTTCAATATCAAAGTGAGAACAGATCATTAAAATGTCCTGGAGTGGTCCAGTCAGAGTCCAGATGTAAATCCAATCAAGAATCTTTGTTTGAATTTTAAGAGGATGAGAGGCAGATACCATAATGCTCACCATCTTAGTTTAGTGTATTGGCATCACATTTGCTAATTATCAATAAACTTACAATTAAGGATGATGGGAATGTCATTGGTTTTGCATGAATTTAAATTTTGACCAATTTTGATCAATTACATTTCATCCAGGGGGGGATATGAATGTCTACCAATTAGCTGTTGACATATTTCACTAAAAACCGATGAATGTAAGCCTCATGGTGGCGCTGGAGTAAAAGTCAGGGGATCACCAATGTCACAAGGGTTCATCCTCTGGAAATAATTGATATCTGTAAAACATTTAATTTTAATATATTCAACAGTTGTTGAGATATTTCATTGTTATTATTTGGCTTTTGGTGTTCAGTGTAGAGAAAGAGGGAACAAAGGTCCCCTAAATGGGAGTTCGAAACAGCATCATTGTGGTTTCATGGCATGTGCTCCAGTAATTAAGATATATTTCAGTCTGTAAAACAAAAAACGCTGTTCACTCATGATTTTCCTGAGAGAGCTTGAGAATTTTTGCAAAGAAGAATGTGGAAATATTGCAGTGCCCAGATGTGGAAAGCCGATTAGAGACACAGACTTAAGACTGCAATTGCTGCCTGTACTGACTATACTGAGGACAAAACAAGTATTTTGTATTTGATATTACATCACTTTGTAGAAACCTGTTTCCACTTTAGTGTTACAGTCTTTTTCTCTTTGTCAGTGTCACAACAGGCACATTAAATCTATTTTGATTCAATCATGTAAGATGATAAAACATGAAAGCTTCCAACAGGGCACATAAACTGTGCATAAACTATGGCAAGTAAAATGCATTCTTCAGATTGAAAAGGAGCTGTGGGAAAATTCCTGTAACAGAAAAGGAACTCCTGATGTATCTGGTATCCTGCTCTCACTCTTGACATTTCACTGACTTCAGGCCCTGTAATCTCACAGGACATTGCATGAGTCAGTGGGAGTGAATATCTAATATGCAACAGCTTTAACCAAAAATAAATAAAAAAATTTTAAAAAAGGAAAACTGATGACATCTGATAAACCTGACATGATCCACAGTGGCTACACATTAACCACTACAACTACCAAATCATTATCCCCACATTGAAGCCATTATGTGTAGATATTTTTTAAAAACTGTCTGCCTCCGAAACCAACCGCTGGTGGCAGAAGAAAAGCTTAACATTATAGAGCTCATTAGAACAGCATCACCCTTTCAACTTAATTAGACAATAATCACGCTGAGGGCAAAGCTCTAGCAGATACAAAAATCCTTCCACACATAGGGGCTTAAATTTTGGATACCACAGTGTAAACTCATCTCCTTTGACTTATTTTAAACCACTTTTTTTCACCCCATCTGTGTGTGTGTGTGTGTGTGTGTGTGTGTGTTCGGACATGGAGGCCGCAGCAGAGAGACAGGGGAAACCCAAGCAGAAAGTTTGGATCCAAGTTTCCCACCGCGGCCTGAAAATCTTGGATAAAAAGACCGAGGTGAGTCACACTGACTAAGCCCCTCTCTCAACGTTATGTTGTCCTATAGCAGTAGCACCCTCTTCAGGTTGATGTTTAATGTGTGCAGTCTTCCAGTGGACAAAAAAAGAATAGTTTCTGATTGGTTTACTACATTAGTGCCAGATATCATTTGCTTTCTCTTTGCTTTTTTTTTCTAATGTTCAGGAATTCTTTGGGACGTAAAGCAGAGTTTATACAACTGACACTGATCATTCGCAAAAAAAAAAAAAAAAAAATGCTTGCTAGTTTCCTGACAAAACTTGAAAGTCTGATTAAACCTCTAAAAGCTCATCTCTGTTCGTTAAACTTACATATCTAGAAGTTTTCTTGAAATGAAAAAGTTGTGTTTCCCATGTGAAATTAATGAATGTGAAGGTTGGTGTTTGGTGATGAATTAAGTTTTGGTTCCACATCTGCCCCAGTTTTGGTCCACTCGCAGTGTTGGTTGCACTGATACCAACCATCATCATCTGAACCGAATATTGTAACAACTCAACTAAAAGCTCAAATCTTCTTTACTATCTGTTTTTTTCAGTCTGTTCTTTATGACCATGACATGAGCAGGATCAGGTTTTTGAGGACAGATAATTATGAACCCAGAGCTCTGGCCTACATCTACCAAAACGAAGACACCTACCTCCTCTTCTACTTCAAGATGACCAACCAGGTAACAAGACACAGCACTACATGGGGAACACTGCATCTGTTTGAAGAGCATACAAGTAATGCATTGTGTTATTCATACATACTAGACATGGTTACTTTTAAATGAAGACAAGATGACCAGTAAATTCCTGGTTTGGGTCGGCGTGTGGTGAAAATCCTGCGAAAGACACTGCAAACATGAAACAATCACCATTTTCAGCTTTAGTATAAATGTGTAGCCTGTCTGTTACATTGGACGCCACCCAGCAGTGAATGTGATTGGTTCACAGTGTTATGTTTGATATGTGTCCATCAGGCAGTTCCGGTCCTTGTTAATATCAAGAGATTTGTTGGTGATCAAGACACACATTAGGAGTGTGTGTGTTTAGGATTAAATCACATATATCAAACATCATAGCTGACCTGTCAAGGCCTTTCAAACTGGCCATAGAGTTTTATGACCCGTTAGCCACCTTCTAAGATCAAGAACTATGTGAATAAATGAAAGGTGATGATGTTAGATTTTGTATTTTCTTAATATGATTTCTCATTTTTGTACATTAACGTGGTGTTTTTCTGTTTCTATGTCCACAGCGCAGTAGTGGGGTGATGGATACCTTCTACTTTGACCCTATCTATCTGCCAGGTTAGTTACAACAAGAGACTGACATGGGATGGCTTTTGCCATGCACGCACTTACGTTGGGTTCAGACTACACAATATCAGCAATATCTGTTATAGGCTGATCCGGCCGACTCAGGGCATCAGGTTTGGGTCAGGAATGACAATGGGTGTCGGATGCAACCATCAGTCATTATATCCATTGTAGTGTGTTATAGTGGACAACAACCAACGCTGCATCTTGAATGCTTCACAACATCTCATCAAAAAGACAAGCATGTTACAATTGTTTTTCCTTCCCCGACAAATTTGAATTTTGTGAAAACTGTGAACTTCCCCACTGTGGGATGAATAAAGGTTTATCTTATCTTAAATGCCTCAACATATTCAAAATGTTGGAGCACAGAACGCTCATACATGCACAACTGTAAACAAGGCGAAACAAAAGAGGAGGGATATTGCTGCTGTGAGGGGGAACAGTGACACAAAGGAAAATTACTGTCGCATTTCTTTCTATTTCTAACACACAAAAAAACTGTATCATACACACCAGCGCTGTTTGTTTACAAGACACAGCAAGGTCTGACTCTGTGATCGCCTAATCTGAGACAGTGGTCGTCTCTTCTCTTCTCCTCTCTTCTTCTTCTCTTCAACTGCCTCTGACCTTTGACCTGGAGGTGCATGAGAATTACACACAGTACTTTCCCATGATCGCCCTGTTCGTGACATGTTCAATACGTACTCTGGTAGGAATAAAATAATTCCCATGGCACAGCTGATAAAGAGCCAAGTTTCAGTCACGTTGTAATATGATAGTACGATAGAGGAATGTGCAGTGTTTACTGTGTATAAATGATGATACAACTTATCTCACAGATTTACTTGGCCTCTCAGTTCCCACATTGAAAGATTCTGTTATCTCAACCTCCTCTGTCTCTACATGCTGGTAGTGAAAATATGATAAAATCGCCATGTATGGAATTACGACAATAAACAGGGAACAAGATTTTCAGTAGAATACAAAGATGTTTGTTGAAACTTGTCTCTGGTTTTACTTACTTAAATGAGCCACACATTGATCTTACTATAAATATAGTGTAAGATTAACCAGCTGATAATCAAAGGTTAACAAATCCAAGGTTTCATCCAATATGCACCCAAATTTCCTGCAGTTTTTTTTCTAGATGTATTAATGAATTGCTAAGCCTGTATAGTATCATACAATTCTTAGAAGGCACTTTTTGAAAAATGTCCAGCAGTCTGTCCAGGAGTCCAAGGTCTTTTTAAAAATTGCTTATTGTCCGACCATTAGTCCAAACTCTACAGATATTCACTTTAATAGATATGAAACAGAAAAAAACAGCAAATCCTCAAATTTAAAGAACTGGAATGAAGGTTTAGCATTTTTGCTTGACAACTTAATAACTGTTTTCTTGCAGTGACATGGAACCACGACCCGATCACTGATGACGGCTGTTTCTGCTGTGAGCCGACCGAATCAGCGGACACAGATGACTGTGATTTTTTTTGTTGTTTTGGTGAATAGATGGTCAATTTATTGGTGTGGTTTGGGAAATAATAACATGGCTTGATGGCATTTGAATTCATTGATGAATTGGTACAATTTTATTTTTATTTTTATGAGTCCAAAGGGGATTTAGTGATCATAGTTTCTCCAGTGAATATGCCTTTTTATTATTTGTGTGTTCAGTCAGTCAGTTTGTTGTCTATTTGCCTGATATCTGGACTCTTTCTCTTATTTGTATATATAATCAAGTATTTATGTTGTGACAACTGGGAGATTAAAACAATCAAAACAAGTCAGTCAGAGTTACAGTATCAGGTTTACATCTGTCTGTTTAAAGTGGAAAATACAGTGGTTTGAGAAAAGAAAACAGCTTCATGCTCTTGTTTCTTATAGTTGATAACTGATAGTTGAAATTCAGAAATATTAACAGAAATGTTGTGATTGATACACATCTGATATAATTTCTCCTGCTCGTACAGAGTATACAGGTATGTTCTGGGTTTTTTAAATGACTTTTTCTTTTTTTTCTATGTGTTGATTTGTTTTTCCTGTATCTAGTTAACTCCAATTCTCTGTCTTTTTCTGAGGTTTTCTTCAGGTGTACACATTGTCACATCTAGAAGACTATGTTAAGTTTCAGTCAGTCATGTCGTGTGTTTATGTTGTCTCGTGACTTCCTGTTTTATTTTGAAATCTAACTTTCCCTCTCGTTTCAGGTAACTTGCCCTTCCTTGTGTTTCCCGCCAGTGTGATTGTCTGCCCCGCCCTGATTGTTTCCACCTGTTCCCCATTACCTTGTGTGTATATATAGTCTGCGTCTCCCTTTGTCCTGTGCCAGTTTGTCTCGTCTCGTCTGAACAGTCAACCGTGCCGTCCTTGTCAGGTTTTCGCCTTTGCATTCTTGTTCTTCTTGATTGAGGTTATTTTGCTACTTTGCCTTGTTTTTGCCATTTTGCCTTTTTACCACGCAAGTGTGATTTTCAGTTGCTACTTTGCTTCATTGTTTGTATTGGTGTTTTTCCTCGTGTGAGTGATTTTGTTTTGATACTTTTCATTAAATACTTTATTATTGCACTCCCTGCCTCTGTGTCGTGCATTTGGGCTCAGTCCTCAGACCAGCCTTGTCACACATGCGAGGAAGCTCATTTAACTTTACTTTGCTTTTCTTTTGCTTTTCTGAGCTTTTTGCTTTAAATAGAAAGAAAATGTTACCAGAAAGAAAAACAATGCCAGAAAGTCCAAAGAAAGAGAAAACATCTGTTACATGCCACAGGGTGCAGGGTCTGTTTGTGTATGTGCTTGTGCTCTCCTCTGTGTTGTCTCCCCTCCCCTGCAGGTTTAGCTACCTGATTGAGCTCCACCTGCGCAGATCTCCAGCTAACCAATCGGCATCTGGGGCCACCAATATAATGGAAATCTGAGCTGACGTGGTGGCTCCTATGATGCCCTGAACTGAGCTGTACAGGTATATGGTGGGAGGTAGGATCTAGGTGAGTGGGGGTACCCCGTACATATGCACACATAGTTTTCTTTTTGTCTAGACACACTAGGTTTAGTGGTTGGTGCCGCCCTCTGTATGTTTTGGGAAGATCTTTCTTTTAGAGAAGTTAGTTAGGCCTGTTGTTTTATTTCATGTTGTTTTGTTTTATTGATTTCAGTTGGCTTGGCACAACCTCTCTGTTCCTTCCTCCCCCATATTTGTTGAACCTTTGTTGTTGTTGTTCCATTCACATTTGTAAAATAAATCATTTAATTACATATCCCCACTTTAGAGTGAGAACGTAACACATCCCTGTGGTTGTGTTAATGTGTGGAAATGTCACAGAACTCCTAAATGCATATAACTGTACATTTCCAAACATATCATGAAAAACCTGGAGAAAACTGGCAGTCAGCATGTTACTGTTTCCCTCCTGTTAATCCAATGTTGTGTGGCTGTCTGTCACCCTGTGGCTGAATTACTGAGCATTTCCTCATTTGCACTATGTTTGGTGTCACGTCGCTGCCTGTACAGTAGCACCAGCCTGGATACTGATTCACTGCTGGATATGGAGCTCTTTATCCATCAATAGACCATCACTAAAGGCAACATGGTAAGAGATTATTGTCATCTGTAATGTTATTTAGAAAGATGTTTCATATATCAATCAGTGGAGTGATTAGACAATTCCTCCTCAGCAGCATTCACACTTTTCTTAATGTCTTGGCTGTCTAGTTTTGGCCATTTCCTCCTGACCATCTATGAATAACCTGGCTGTTGTAGAAAGACTATTGAAAGATTTTTTAGTTCCACTGTGGCTAGAACCTTATTTTCCTTCGGTCATGTAACTTAGTACTGATCAAATCACCTATTTAAAACATTCAACCTGGTTTATAATTCTTCAAACACATGATGTAATGTTACGAAACAGCCAACCCCTCTGCTAAAACTAGCTTAATGTTGATGTGTTCAGCTACTGTTGTTCCCTACTGGAATTAGATTATTATCACAGTGAAAAGAGGAAGTTGGATTTTGAAAAAAAGGAAAAATAAGATACGGTCATGCTGCCGATGAAAGAAAGCTTTATTAAACACAGCCGTCACTGGTTAATGATTCACAGTATAACCATTAATGCTATACTACTGCTACTCACTACACGTTTATTATATACTAATACTCAACTCCTCTGAAACCAGACTTTTATTATTGTAATTTCAGCAGCTCAATTACAATTAAATACAGTTGCACAATTAGAAGCATGGCATCAATAAATCTGTATGCCAGAAAATGCTGGTTTTCGTGCATCAGAAAACAATGTAAAGCAAACTTTGAGTTATGACTCTGAAGTCATTTTTTACTTAACAGCCTTCATTTTGTCACTTGGCTGTGAATTTCTCTGCAGTGCACCTGCACAACGAGTCTGTGGTGAGACCTTTTAAAACATGTGTGGTAATGTTTCAGTGCCAAAGGACAAAGTACACACACACATATAGATGCACACACATGCTGTGTTTCTGCTGCAGGCGCTCGCTGACTGAAAGTGGAACCCCGTGTGTGTGTCAGTGTGTCTTGTGGTGTCGAGAAAAAGTTTTTGTCTGTTTCCTTTGTTCCTTGTAATGAGACAGACGAGTGCGAGCGGAGTTTGCAGCTTATTGGTGCAGGGCGTCTCCGTGGCAACGGCCGCAGGATGCTGGCCGAGGTACAGAGGTGTGTGGTTGTGAGCACTTCCTGCTCTTCTTCACACCCTCTGTTACAGCGTTTGGTGCTCAGACACAAGATGGTGTGACTCTTTTGTTGTCATTCTGTCCATATAACAGAGTTTTCATTCATGTCAGAATTTGGTTTTATTTCCAGCATGTTTTCCTCCTTTTGCCGTTCATGTTGTATGTTACCTAATCATTGCTATAGTAAAACAGGATTCTGATTCCATCTATTAAAGTCAACCAATGATATTAGATAATCTGTCTTCCTGTGGACTACTGTAGCCCTTTTTAAACTGTGCTGAACATTTTTTTGGTTCATTTGTGCAGGTGAGAATGACACGATCCAAACATGAAATAACATCACAAAGACAGTCAGTCCTTACAAGATGACTGAAAGTCACATCAATACTAATGAGAGGAATTTTCCTTTCTGTTTCTTTTCATCTACACTGAACATGTTTTCAAAAACACTTGCCGCTTTATTAAGTGAACGTGTCAAATTTAATGCAATCCAATACAACAGATCTGCAATAATTCTACATTTCAGAAGATTATAATATTCAGTTATTGTTATTGTCATTGTTGTCAGGCGTGTTCAACCCTATGTTTATTATGAGATTATAGTGTTGTAGTGAGTTTGTACAGCCCTGATTCCAAAAAAGTTGGGACACCATGTAAAAACATAAATAAAATAGAATGTGATCATTTGCTATTACTTTTCAACATATACTCAACTGAAAACAGTACAAAGACAATCTATTTAGCCTCAAATCGGTGCAACACCTCTGCAAACTACTACCTCAATAAACATGATGTTAAATTAGTAACTTTCTGACAGTGTCAGTAAAAACTGAATATTATCTTTGTAAAACTAGAATTCATGGCTGAGCTGTGTTGGATTACATTAGATTTTACAGGGGTGCCTAATAAAGTGGCCACAGAGTGTAAAAATGCTGGACATTGCTGGAGTTTTTAGAGATGATAACCTACTGACCTGATGGTTGTCATCTCATGAGCAGTACCTCTTAGTAGTAACATGGCATCATTCAGTTTGTGAAAACTCACACAGGAAATGACCTGTAAACATCCAGTTTAATAAAGAAGAAGAAGAAGAAAACTGACACCTGTGTCTGATCACCAGCTGAAAGCTGATGAGCTCATGATGCAACAAAAGTTAATGCCACTAAGATCTAAGTAAGTAAGTAAATGTATTAATATAGCACCATTCAAAACCAAATGTTTTCGGGTGCTTCACAGGTTCACAGAATATACCATACAATATAGCAAACACACAAAACCACTGTATTAAAAATAAGATAGAGATAAAAAGATGATCATTGTAAAATCATTGTGACCTTAAATGACTGAGATCTGAGTTATCTTCAACGAAGAAAACCTCTGCATGCAAAGAAAAACCTCAGGAGGCGTAACTACCTTTTAAATCTGCCAGGAAATGTCATCAAAGTCAGGAGATCCTTTAACAGATTCAAGCACTAGTACAACAATATACTGTATGTTAGAGCCTGTTCAATGCAGTGACAGCAATTTGAAGAAATGGTAATTGAGCCTTTGGGGTGACCCACCTTCATTTAGGGATGTACTGATCCAATATGCTGCATTGGTGTCATCGATGGCAATAACCTTGTTGGGTATCAAAACTGGGTATCAACTTGTTTGTCAGTGTCACTATAAAATGTGTCTCAGGTCATTTTATTCAGTCACTGTGGGCTGCAGTTCTTAGTGCCACAGCAACCTTTGACCTCAGGGTACTTTACATAAAAATGATTCTAGTTGCAGTGAGGTAAACAGATTTTAAATTTGGGATAAGAGAGCACTGTTATCAGGTCAGTATCAGATACAGTGAGCTGAAGTATTGTATTGTTTGGTTCATCCATACTGTTGTTCCCATGAAAACAACCTGCTTTAACAGAAATAAGATTTGAATGTATCATAATCTAATTTGTTTATGATGATCACAGTCTCCTGCTGCCTTCAGCGTTGTACAGTTTTGTCTGCACAGAGTTGGAGGAGATTTATCGGCTCTGTAAAGATCAAAACAACCAGGAAACTGTCTTGTTGCACGTTGCATTCTCACTTTGTAAAGACAGCGTAGGGGTTTGTGTGTGTGTGTGTGTGTGTTTGTGTGGGACATGCCTTGCTGCGCTGCTAACTTCCTGCTTCCCTGCTTTAGAAACAGAGCTGCTGCAGTTCACTTTGTCCTTCTGTGTTTTCTTCAGGAGGAGAGCGTTGATGTCAAGGCTCTGAGGGCCAGGTTCAACAACAAGGCCAGCACCTCGGACAACAGCAGCCGAGACAGCGGCTCCCCGAAATCTCCACGACCTGGTTTTGGGCGGGCGATCCTGCCAGTGACCGAGAACGACCTGGCCCATCACAGACTGTCTCCCGCGGTTCCTCCTCCTCCGATGGCCAGTCCGGGCCTGACGAGGTTCCCAAGGGCGGAACCGATGACAGCTTCCATCCCCTCCAGATCACCGCTTTCCTTCCCTCGACCGCCTCCCAATCCTGGAGCCAGAACATCCATCCAGCCGACGGATGCCACAAAGGTCAAGCAGACTGGGGAGATGCTACAGAACAAAATGATGAGACAGCAGAGACCTCCAGGCACCAAACCAGCTCCAGCTCCGGCTCAGGCCCCTGCACCAGCTCCTGCCTCCACCCCTCTACCTCTGCGACTGCAGCCTCGACAGAGGAGCGCAGGGGATGTGGCCCCGCTGAGACGGCCCCTGCCCCCTGAAGGACCCCTGCCTTTGAAGCCAAAACGACCTCCCAATGTCAACCTGGAGCCCTTTATGAGGTTTAACCGAGCACCTGCTCTTCCTGGCCCAAGAAAGCAAGACGGTGAGTCTCTCAAAAAAATGAAAACACCCTGGACATTTCTGATGTCTAACTGGAATTTCTAAGCTTAGATTTCTCTCTGAATAAATGTTTGTAGAAGGCTCATTTTGCTCCTTCCCGGATTAAACAGTCAGTGTTTATTCTGTTAAAAAATAATTAACCTGGCAAATCATGACAGTGGCTGCTGGGTTTGGAAGATTAGTCAGTAGAGTCCAAGGACAAGCTTTGTCATTTCCTGTTCACAGCTTGCTTTTTCACGGAGGATATGTTGGCATATCACAGAAGCAAAAACATACATTTTTATCATATAGTAGCCACTACATTAATGGTGGCTGAGTGCCATTTAGCTGCTTCAGGGTTGTGGTGCTGTGCCTGCTGCCTCACTTTCACACTGTCATGATTTACTGGGACACTTGAACAAAACAAAACAAAATGTCTGTTCACACTCATTTTGTGTCTCATTTTCCCATCAATGTCCATAAAGATGTTCTCTCTGGTTTTCCCAGCAGGTTCTCCGGGCTCAGCGGGCAGAAAGATGTCTTTATCTGCAGTAGTCAGTCCTCCAAACCCACCACAACGATCCAACAAACCCACCAGGCTGCAGCACCAAGTTGCTACCATGTGAGTGTTTAATATCACATGATGAAGAGAAATGTGTCTTTGTTTTTAATTTCATGTCATTTACCAGCAATCGTGAAAATCTCTGAGAATGCAGCAATGAAATCAGATTTGTATTTCCATCACGGCGGTCATGATGTACAGAGGCAGGAAGCACTGTGAGGAATTAGAATAAAAAACAACAATCATGAGCCGAGTATAAATGTAATGCACTTTAAGGGGAATAACAAAGACTCTGATTTAGAGTTTTTTTTTTTTTTTAAAAAAAGCTATAATATGAGAAGTATGGGCACAATTTTCTGCACTTTTGTGGCCTCCAGGTTTCAAGTGGTCTCAGATATATGTCAGTCAATCATGATGTTACTGGTTTGAGACCAGAGACCTTCACTGCATGTTATCTCTCCATATATAGTTACCTGACACACTTTACTGTCAGCTATCTAATAAATACCATTACACATAAGTTCAACTGGTGGAGAGTTACAAAAAGAGAGTTAATATTGGACTTGGAATATTGGATTTGCCAGGTGGCCAGAAACATGACTCCAAATGACTGATAATGTTGCTCCATATCTGCAGAGTATGTGTTTGCTAACAAGTTTGTCATATCAACTTAAAAGGTGATGATACATCAGGGTTGTGTTTACAGCTTGTGGTCAATCTGTTTCAACAACTCATAAAAAGAATAAAATATAAAAATAAATTAAAAATAAACTAAAAATAAATAAAGAAACTATACAGTCTACGGAAGAAACGCAATGCCGCCCAGATGATGGTTTGATTAATATTTTGGGAGACAGGGTTGAGCATTTCAAATTGTTCAAACTGATGTAATGAAACATTTCATTTTTAAAAAAATGTACAATTGCTGAATATTGAGCAGGCATCATGTTTGCTTATTGATTGCAGGGACATCGAGGATGACCAGGAGACCTACGATGACATCGCGAGCTTTGAGAAGAACGGTAGCTCTTACAGACTGTTTATTAGTGCATCACAGCAGCTTGTTTTGTTCTTGATGCTCTTGTTCCTCTGATGCATTTTAAGCAATTAATTACAGTGTTATGACTCATAATTTCCTTGTGTTATTAAGATCATGAAGCATTTCATGTAAGTCGTACTTATGTCTTTATATTGTGTGTCTTCACAGAGTCCTGGAGTGACAACAGTTCACAGTGTATGGACGGGGTGAGGACAGAAGTGAAATTACACTTACTGTAAAGTGAGAAGCCCTCCCATTTTAAGAATTCAAAAACAGGTGGCTTCTCTTGTGAGAACATATTGCTCTCTTCCCCAAAACTGAAAAGTAAAATTAGAGTGAAATTTAAACCAGTTTGCACTTGTTGCACTTGTTGCACTTTATATTGTTGAGACAAATACCCTCATTGTCAGCTCCTGATTTTACATTCAAGTACCTATAATAATTTGATTTCTTACAGTGGGAGGCGTTCACCTTTAATCTAATAATTTCTATATGAGAAAGTTTTTCTTTAAAGTGCAAATAAAACCTTTTCTCTTGCAGGATGATGAAGACGTGTATGAGTCTATTGACGAGTAAGTATAAACTTTCTGCCTTCATCATTAAACCTTTGAGTCTGTATAGGTTAAAAGCTCTGTTGGCTGAAAGTAGAGAGTGGCTGCAGCTGCATGAAGGACGTTGTTTCTATAGTGTCCTTTCTATTACTGCTCCTGCTGTTATTTTTGCACCTACTGCTTCTACTTCTGAAGCAGCTGCTAGTGCATCAACCACTACAGCAACTGCTATTACTGAAAGGCTTTCTTTCTTTTCTTTTTACGTCTGTGTGGTCGGACAAAATGTTTATGTGAAACAACATTGAACAAATTTCTTTACAGTTTTAAGTTGTTTCTGTGAATCAACATATTTCCTGTTAAAGCAGGATATAGTGGCATCATGCTGTTCAAATGTGGGCAGATTAGAACAAACTGAAAAAGAGAAAGGCGGGGAAGTTTGTAGGATACTGCACTTTACGTTGAAGTACTTTGGGCGGTAATGTATAATCAGTTCTTTTAAAAAAAAAAAAAATTAACCACAAATATACGTCATTTTCCAGTGTCAAAGTAACCGAATTACTATGAGAAATACAGTATTTGAGAGAACAAAAACTTGATGTCTCGGGATGAAAATGTCAGCCTGTCGTTCTATTGCATGGACGCCGTAGGAGACATTCATGATTGGCAAATGATTAAACCCACTGACTCCGGTGATTCTCCAACTTTGCCTATAGCGCCACTGGGATTTTCTCGTTTGGGGTTTTGAGTGAAACTTCTCAAGTAAATTTGGTCCACACACCTGTTGCCCTCAGGGTGAACTGTAATGACTTGGATCCTCCTCTGAATTTCCAGTACTTTGCTTTATGACCCAACTACTGACATTCTCATCAGTCTCAATAAGTAAACATTATACCTGCAAAACATCCGAATCACTATACTGATGTCGGCATGTATTTCAGAGCACACCTATGTACAGCTTCACAGTTCCACTAGCATGGCTGTGGGTTCTTGTCAAGGCTTGTTATTCATGTAGTATGATTATGCTGTGGTGTGAAGAACTGTCTAAAAAAATGACAAATGATTTCTAATTTTAACTGTCCCTCTACAGAGACCAGGTGGAGGTAAACCGGGTAAATGCTGAGAAAAGAAACAAAAAAGAAGCAAAAAAGCTACAGGCGCAGCAGAAGAAAGATCAGATGGAGCGTCAGAAAAAAGAAAATGAGCTGAGGAAGAACTTTCAGGTAAGGATCAAACATTTGAAACTGAAGAGGCTCAAGCCAAAGAATGAATTGTTTAATTGACATAACACTGAAGCCCAAGCTGAAAGTAAGAATAATGTACTGAATGGACAATGTAATCTCTAACCTGGTGACCTTCCAACTTCATGAATGTTACAATCATGAATCAACAATCAGTTGAAATACATATGTTTTAGTTATAGTTTAAACCAAAGATCCTTTTTTGGAATTCAAATTTGTAACTTGCAGCTTATGTTTTAAAACATTATGGTCCTTGGAATCTGCCCACGCCATTCCCATCCTAATCTCTTTCATTTCTGTTCATGGTTCATTCCATTCAATTTCTGTCTGTCTTTTTGTAGCTGCAAGGCGAGGTGGAGGTTCTTCATATGGCAAGAGTCCGGCATGACTGGCACGGAGGAGGAAAACTGGAGCTCAGCGTACGACAGGGTGACAGCGTGGAGATCATCCGAGTGAATAATAACCCAGGAGGAAAATGGTTGGCTCGCTCCCTGAATGGAAACTGTGAGTTTCACTTTAAATTTCATTAAGTATGTATGGAAAACCTGTAAGTCCCAACCGCTCTTTAGTGCCAACCATGAAACACCTCAGAAAACACCTCAGAACAAATTGGTTGACAGGAAGACAGGAAAAGTCATAGTTATCTATCTTATATCTTACTTGTTGTAAGGGGGGGGGGGGGCTTACACTTTTTAAGACCAATTTGAGTTCAGAGCTTCGGATCTAAGACATTTTCCTGATCCTTGGTTCCTGAAAGACCTGTGGTCTTGCTATGGCTCTAATTTTAGTATATAAACATCTATCATGTTATGCAGATGACACACAACTCAATGTGCAGCAATTACAGGGGGCAAGATGTCCCAATATAAGAAAATGATGGACAGGTTGAGGCAAATAATGAATGCCATGATGCAAAGCAGAGTAATGTTTTCTTCACTACGAAAGTGAGGCTGTGTTGTGGATTGAGGAGCTTTTAACGTTTGTTTGAAATCACTTTGGTTTTTAAGCCAACTGGTAAAATAGCATGAAAGTACTGCTGTTATAAAAAATTCAATTATCACTAATCATTATCCTCCAGCCCATCTGTTTACTTTGACTTATTTACATGGGTCTGCTTTGCTGTTGTAGATACATTAAGAATTCTTCCTTTGCACTGTAACTATTCTGCCAGTCAGTCACAATAATAAGCACAAAATGTAAATCACATGATAAAAACTTAACTTTGTGTTCATGTCACTGATTAAAACTTTTTCTGAAGCAGAGAAAAGCTCATGCCCCCCACCCCACAATTTTAATCAGTAATTAACACAGGAAACAACACATACAAAGGATCAAATGTGAATTTAATTGAAATCAAGGTCAACTGACAATCAAGATATCTAAACATGAAAATTATTTTAGTGGTTTTAAATCAATACGTCCAATGACAATATTATTTTATTTCATTCTTTACATTGGATGGGTATGTTTTGACTCACATACTGAACTGTCTTAATAAAGCCGAGGTACATCATCTTGATGTTGTGTTACGTTGCAGACGGATACATCAGCAACTCGTGTGTGGATGTTGACTACGAGGCAGTGAAGCGCAGAGTGCTCCAGTCCAGAAAAATAGACACATCGTCGTTACCTCCACCTCCTCCAGACCCCCCACAGATGTCAAATGTGGAGTCCAATAACAGAGACAGGTACAGTGGACCATGCTGATCCTGCTGTAATGAATTTCTTTCTTGTGATATTGTCTTAAAAAAGTCTTAACACTGTTCAGCCAACTTTTCCCACAATCATTTTAGCTGTTTTTCTCTCAGTGATTAGCTACTCTGAAATTCCAGCACATTGTTTTGGTTGCATTGTTTTCTCAGTTTCACCCACATCTGTTCCAATTAACATGTAGTGTTTCCTCTAATCTGCAGCATGCTTGAAGATGATGGTAAGTGACAACGCACCACATGTAAATATTATTGGCCGATTGATACCATTTTTTTCTTCATCGTTCCTCAACGTAAAGCAAATATTCATAGCTGTTTATGTGACATAAAGACAAATTTGTTTGGTTTAGGTAATTTTATTGTTTGTTAAAATTGTTAAATAGTTCATTGGGCTTCATGAGTATAGAACACAAACCACTGGTGAAATGAACTTTAAAAGTCTGCTCTATTCACTCATTGTTCAAAATGAACAGGTGCAACTGCAACTGAAAGAATTTAACATATTATTTTATTTAGAACTCTGTGCAGTTTGCTAAAGTTCACTAGGACATTTGACAACTTGAAGAAAAAGAAAGATGACCAACTTGATTTTTGAATTTAAATGTTTTGGACTGTTATTGTTCATTCCAACAGATGATGTTAATGATTATTTTCTATTTACAAGAAGACAAGATCCTTTTAGTTTTAGTTTTACTGTACTTTTTGTTTTATCCTCAGACGACTATGATGACGTTCAACCACTAACTGAGGATTTCCCGCCACCACCGCCTGAAATCAGGTATCTACTGTTTTCATATGTGGTTCACTGAAAGGCAACAGGATACTGATACTGACAAGTCAGTGCAGCTCCACGGTCAGCATAATGTAAAGCTTATGTAGATGTGACGGGTTATGAGACCAGGTGAGGTCATTTCCAAATAGGACAACAGAATTAGTCGACCTCTAATTTATATTATTATTCCTTGAGAGTAAACCGAAATGTGTTTGATAAATGCATTTGTATGCTTTTTGATTAACTGTGAAATCTTCATATTTTTCAGCATTGATCCCAAAGTCATAAAGGAGCTAAGAAAAAAATTTAAGGTAAATCATTTTCACACTTTTATACCATATTATTCCTTTTTAGTGGTAGATAAAGTAGTGTCATCAGCTCAGCAGTGAAAGTAAATGCTTATATTGTAAGTCCAAATGGACAAATGTACAGAAACAGAATAACAGGATGCTTGAGGAAACGCCACATACATCCCACAATAATGAGAAGCATTTCCACTTGATGCATATAACTTAAGCATGTTGCTGTGCCCTCAAAAAGACAATTACTGACTTTTAGAAAATGCTGAAAATCACTGTAACTGTTTCCCAGTATGAGGGGCCTCTCACGGTGCTGCACAGCATGATGGTCAATCCTAACGCCATCATTAAGAAGCCTGGGTCAAAGGATCTGCCTGTGACTCAGGGAGAAGTCCTGGACATCATCGAGCTCACCAACAGCAAGAAAGCTCTGTGTCGCAACCGCTTTGGAAAATGTATGTAAACACCTCACATCCCTTCTTTGACTGGATGTTATTTATGATAGATAAGCATTTTGTGGCAGCTGCTGTCTTTACAATGAGAGGGTTTTTTTTTTGACCTGTGAATCAGGACGTGCACTAACAGTTAAATTTTACAGTTTCAATACGACCGTTTTACATTTAAGTTTTGTTTGTCTCACTTCTTACAGACGGTTATGTGTCCAGATCTCTTCTTCTTCAAATGTGAGTGACTCTTCATCAGTTGAATGTGTTCAACCACCGATGTACTTTAAGTCTATTTTCAATACAAACAAATAATGATGAAAATAATGCATGAAGACAGGCTATCATCAGATCTGTCAAGGTTATACATGCTGTACTGGATGCAGCCTTTTTTGTTATAAATCTTAACATATGTAGCACTCATCTTTGCATTTCTGTGCTTACATATATTGCATTTTTTCCTCGTCCAGGTAAACAAAGTTGTCCACTCTAATTTTCTAGGTCTAGATTTCACACAGAAATGTCAATAGAATTAAGTTTTCTGCACTCAGTTTAACATAAGACTTCCTTTACAGGGAAGGAGACATTTACGACGATGTTGACTATCCAGGCGGTGAGTTATCTTCATGTTCTGTAAGAAATGTCAGACAATTGCATGTGCTACTGTCTTTTCCAATGTAATCTGAAATATTGACTTTATAAAGGAAATTCTTTCTCTTTCATTTCAGACATCTACGACAACGACTCTCCACACACTGATTATTAAAGCATCAAACTAAACACACACACACAGACAAAAGAAACAAACTATATGATTATTTAAAAGATGAAAAAGTCAAACTGTATAGGACTATATAACAAACTATGTAACTATCCATCTGGATACACATCTTCTTGTTACAACTGAGATGTAACAGAGCACTGTCTGGATCACAAACAAACAAACTTTTATATATAACTAAAACAATATGCAATAAATAGATACACACATACATACTGTACAAGCCCTGTGCTGAGAATAACAAACTTCATCATCATTGCATTGTTCATCAAACTGCCTGTATAGAAAATTAATACACTATGACTGTAGCTTATTGTTTTGCTCGACCTCTGAGATAATGTAAAATAAATGAATGAATCTAATGAAGTGAATCTTGTCTTTCTTTTTAATAACAGCATGAAAATAAAATATAAAAATAAAACCATATCGAACCATCCTGTTATATGTGTGTGTGTGTGTGTATGTGTGTGTGTGTGTGTGTGTGTGTGTGTGTGTGTTTGTGTGTGTGTGTGTGTGTGTAACTATATGTAATTGTTTCACAGCATTATTATCATAACAAGGTTCCGTTTTTCTTTTAATGAGAAAAGTCTGCACTCAGAGTTGATCACATCAATATGTTACTCCATATTACACATTATATTTCATATGGTCATGTAGACCAGCAGTGTACATCCTCTTTCAGTTCATACAGAGTTCAGTTGTACTTAATATTAATCATCAGTAATCATAGTATTCTGCATGTCTTATATTGTAGAATATCAACAAGGATTATTTTCACTATTTTTTTTTCATGTATTTATTGAAATACATCAGCCAGCAGTGTTGAAGCAGAAATTATGCTTCCTAAACTGAGGAGGGCAGCAGTGCGCCACAAGAAGAACCAGAAGAAGAGTAGATACCATATGTCTATGGTAGGTCCACTGAATCGATGATCGCCTACCTGGGTCTGTTTGGGTTACTTCCTGTTTCAAAGTCCAGCTGACAGTGTTTTGCTGGTGGGTCAGATGTTTTTGCAGGAGCTTCATCGCTGTGTGTTTCCACATTGTGCCGCTTCGTAAGTGTGTTTGAGCTGCAGACAGACATGCAGCAGTCTGTGGAGGCTCTGGTGGGACTGCTGGAGTCTTACAGAGGAAGAGATAAAGTTGTAAGTACTCGAGTAGGTTTTAGATCCCAGCTTCAGTGTAGTTTCAACATGTGTTTGTTTGTGTGATTACTGACAGTTACACAAGCAGGAAAACTGCAATATGAACCATTAACAAAGTCAGTTACAATTTATAAACCCGTAAGACAGGAGGGCTCATTGGAGAGGACTGACATGTCAATACCACATACAAAAGGAGGAAAATTAGGCTTTTTCACTTTTTTTTTCATTAATGTGTCATTTTGCTGTGTGATATTATTTCAGAGATGATGAAAATACTGCAATAATGCTGTTAAACAGGAGCATCTAATTTGATAATCAACAGTTCATCTTTTGTGTCATTTATAGTAAAAGTGCCAAACTAGTAAACTGAATATGTTTGGGTTTGGAGAAATTGTGTTTGAAAATTCAATATTTTCTGATTTTCTTCATTGAGCAAACAGCTGAGAAAATGATCAGCAGGTGAATCAATAAATGAAGTAAAATGAAGTGGCAGCTCTAGTTTCTGAAAAAAACGAAAAATTCACAATTCATCAGTTGTCAATGTTACTTTGGTTGTTAATAAATTTGTGACAGATAATATTTTGGTCGAGAGGCTCCAAATCTCGCAAAAAAACCTCTCTAACTGGTCTTTTAAATATATCATAACTGATCTATAAAGCATTAGTAAAGGATTACAACATTAATAACAATATCTGTTATAACATAAATTCTTCATAAAGGGTTGATTATTTGACATTTCAGTTACTAGATAGCAGTATATTAGAATTGTGGGTTTTTTTTATTTTACAAATGTTGCCATTTTTGATATAATATTGTATGGCATTGTTAATATTAACATACAAACAGCAAGAATAACATGCTGTGTGTAATAAGCTGTACTGTAATCAAATATTTTATCAAAACTCTGAAAGTGAAGTCTCATCTTTGATAAACAGTCTTGTCCCTTTAAAGTGCTTCGAGTGCTTCTCAGTGTTTTTCTCCTCTGTTTGTCTGCTCAGATCAGGACAGTCTGTTATGGCTCCCAGCTGGTTGGAGGAGTTCTTTCCCGGAAAGCAGAAACAGACGTTTCATCCCAACGGCTCGGGAAAAGTCTGCTGCTGTTCTCTGCTCAGCTCAGCCACTGTCGGACAGTGCTGAGGCTGTTTGATGATCTGTCCATGCTAGCTTACTCCCACAGTTATGGGATGGGAGCCGGGGTGAGCCACACAACAACTCTGTCCATCTTCTTCGTTCTCTTATGTCTGTTCAGTCTTCATAATTCAGTCAAGCATAGATGGATTGAAATGGGCAGAATGGGCAGCACATATTGTACTGGATAGCAGAATTTGAATACCTCTTACACTGATTGATTTGTTAGTACTTAAAGACTACAGTTCCCATGAAGCTTTGACAGCAGTTGTGTTTGCTGAGGCTCATGTCATGGTGCTCAAATTTTAGTAGATGCAAAATTTTTCTGAGGTAACATGAGATTTTAAACAGTTAAGAAGAAAATAGAGTAATGTGATACATTAATACACAGTTTGACTATTTGCTCTGCAGCATTAATGCATGTTGCATGTCTTTGAAAGGAGGAGGACTCAGGCGTGCGCTGGATATCGGTGCTGACCAACGTGGCCGACCAGCTCTACTACCCCTGTGAACACATTGCGTGGGCTGCTGATGCCGAGCTCATTAAAGTGAAGTCTGATAAGTGGTGGCTGTTCAGCACGATACTGTGGGGAACCTCGCTGCTGCTGGGAATACTCAGGTCTGAGATCCTCTGTCCACAAACATTCAAAATCAAATGACTGGATACACTGATACAAGTGCCAAAATGATTAATGTCACTAATATGTTGATTCAAATGTGTTCAAAATGTATACCTTATTACTACACTGAATATAAGGATGAGGCTGGAAAAATTCTTTCTCATTCTCTTTCCTTCTAATAGGTATTTTCTGTGTAGACAAAGCCTAAATATCTTATTCCTCTCTACCACAGAACTCCATGGTTGGTACTTCATTGTAATTAACACAGACTATTTTCAGTCAGTATTAATCCACAGCTTGGTCCCCAAGAAACACATTAATTACTTTTGTTAGAATACTTTTTCTTAAAAACTACAGTACCCAGCCTAGTTGTAGCAATTTTACACTCCACAAAATTCACATAATTCCCTTTCTTTTTTTCTTTTTTTTTTTTTACATCCTCTATTTTTTTTTTCATCAACTCACCACTTGAAAAATGCTGCTCATGTCAAAGACAGAATAGCGTGTGAAGAACTATGTAAGCTTGAACACTGACTGAGGAACGTGCTGTGTATCCTGAATATGAAGCAAATGTAAACAAATCAGTTGAAGTGTGATGTGAATCTTTTCGCTCTTCAGATCACTCCGAGTTCTGCTGCTGCTGAAGAAGAAGCTGAAGAGATGCAAGCAGGACGGGGCTGGCATCAGGTGTTGTATCTTTGCTGTTAGCATAGAGACTCAGATTGAGACATTCTTCTGTTATTGTAACATGTCCTGATAAATCGGTGTGTTTTTGTCCTGCAGTCGCTCTCAGCTCCACAGACAAATGCAAAGGGAGGTTCTCTCTGTCCTTGGCGGCATGGCTGACCTCAGTAATGCCATTCATTGGATGCCACCCGGCTTCCTGTGGGCAGGACGATTCCCCAGCTGGCTGGTGGGGCTGATGGGCACTGTCTCATCTTTGATCGGTTTGATCCAGATGAACACAGGCGTCAGTAGTACATAGTCTTCACCTCACAGTGAGGAACAGATCAGATGCTTTGATTACTGAATGAATGATGTTTATTGGTGGAAAATGATGAGTGCAAGGATGTATAGCAGATATTTAATGTGATCACAGTTTAGTCAGACTGTCTGTGGAGATTAAGTTTAGATTAATCTCTAAGTATTTTTTTTAATAAGTAAAATGTAGCAGATCATTCAAGTGCTTAATCAGATGTTACAGAAAACCTCTTGAAAATGTGGCGACACATTTTTTCAAAAACACTTAAATCATCAGACAGACATAATCAGTCAAATGTTTTTACTTAGCTCTTATTTCTCAGATAACTGCTGCAGCATCACAATCACGCAAATGTAAAATGTATTTTTTATCTTTCACATGCAGATAAAATTACTTACATGGTTTGTTGGTACAGTGTCGAGGTTTTCAGAAAGAAGGACTCAGGTGTGACATGATAATGAAGCCCTAATGACATTGTGGTTAATTGGAGCCATCTTCGTAAAAGCCTCTGCCTGTTCAGTCAGTCACCCGGTAGGTTGATGGACAATGGTTTGAAAATGGTCATGTTAAAATTGTTGCCTGGTAAATTGCTGCCTTAAATATACACTACAGACACTTCATTTTCAATCTTCCATTTTTCATGTACATGGAATGATAAATTTAAAAATTAGTGAATTAATGATTGTACTTTATTGTGTTTTTTTTTTTATCAATGAACTGCTGGGATCACTCAAGAAATAAAATAATTTCTGTCATATCATGTTTAAAGACCAATTCAGTGTTTGTTTTGGGGATGCCAAGCTACACTACAGCAACTAGCTTCTAACAAGGTTCCTCTGGTTTGTATTAAAGAATCAGTCGAAGACAGTGATGATTTTTTATATAGAAACAGTGTATGTCACTGATCAGAAGCTGCTTGAAATGTAAATTGAAGTATATGTAAATTTACTGTAGACTATGTGAACTACTGAACTTTTTTTAATAAATCGAATTCCATCCTCTCGCCTATCGATTTATTGTCTTTTGATTGAGCGGGTCTGGAAGCAAGACGTGTGCAACCGTTGCCTTCACTTGCTGACGGTGAAATCGCTTTTGAGACGAGCCTCTGGAGCTCAATAACTACTCTCATATCAGATACACCACTTACAAGCATGTATTCTCGATTAAAGGCGAGATTTGTGTGTGACTCGGGATTTGAAAATATGTTCTAAATAGATTTCGTTGTCATCATTTGTGGTGAAGTCATGTGCGCATAGACGCGAAGAAGAGGAACAGAAACTACTGAAGACCGCTGTGACGCTACAAGAGCACTTGAACGCAGCACAACTACACTCAGCGAATAAATAAAAACTGTCCGGACGGTCAGCAACAATGACGGAAAGACTCTGTATTATGTGTCGTGACTTTGGGATTATGTGAAACTGCTGTATTTAACGGTGCTGCTGTTGTTAGTATGACGAATACAACAAAGCCAAAGTTTTGGAAAGCACTCAAACCCCAAACCACGTCCATTTATCTGTGGTGGCACCAACAGGAGTTTGTGTGTGGACACAAAGAAACAGAGAAAGACCAGAAATATCAGGTGAGATCTGCTGTTTTCTCTTCTAATGACACTGTTTTCATATAGAAATGACTCAGTATGTCACCGAGCTCTTCCTGGGATGCTGCGTTTGTAATTAGCTCTCTAGTTAGCATTAAGCTACTCCAACAGCTAACTTCTTTTAGCCAAACTGAGCTATAACGTTATTTGACTCAGTGTAAAAAAATAAAATAAAATAACCGTATTTATTATTCTAATTTTATTAGATTACAGAATCCGTTAGTTTTCTAATCTACCAGCCCCCATGACTTAGTGAAGCTGTGTTTTGTCTTGAACTGAGAGTTAGGAGCAAATTTCCATCAACACTTTTCTATCTAAAGTTTTACTGTTATTTTTAAACAATTTAACATAGTGAAATCGCATATAAATATCCTCCATTATACCTATTATAACTATCCTTAAATCCCATACGTTATTCCAACCCATGTCCTCATCTGTACAATATATCCTACATCTGATCATGGAATTTTATATTGTACATATTACTGCGTCCTAACGAGCAACTTAATGATGTGACCAAGAATCAAAATAGGTTGGGGTTTTTTTGTAAAATATTGTGTGAATTATTTGTATGCCGAATTTACCAGAAGACCTGCCTGATTGGTAAAAAATGATTCCACACTGTTGTTCGAAGTGACTGCTCCATCTACCAATTAAGAATCCTTTGTAAAGTTGCAGATTTTTGAATGAAGTTTCGTGTGCTCTATCTTACACGGGTGGGGGTGGGTGGCGTCATTCCCAAGCCAACCAGGCAAATTGATTTTAGGATTCATTAGTATATATGTCATGGTATCTGAATGGCTGTTCCCTAGGGCTCTATTTGATGGTTGCACATATTGTACATGTTGTTAATGCACTTTGAGCTTTAGGCTGCTTCTTCTATCTTGATGGTCATGGGGTAATGAGGACAAGGGGCTGTATGATGGGACTTCAGATAATGCAAGTTCACTGAAGCTAAAGCTGGTCTACGAGCACCAAAGACACTATGTGAGACACGCCTTTTTTGTACTACAAGTTTGGTTAGTGCAGCAGCTATACATCAGTTACTTTTTAAAAATGTTTTATGACACTGACAATCATGTAGTCAGAAACCTGAAACTAATTGCTGATGACCACTTTTTCTCTGACAGGCTTTGTTTCAAAATGGACTCAGACGTCTGCCCTGCTGATCCCTCAGACTCTTTGTGTTCTGCCACCGTCCCCGTTGATGGAACCTCTGGAGTTGAGGTCACCAGACAGACTGTGGCAGCTCAGCCAGGCTCACAGGTGGAGGATCTGGAATCATACAACCTGATCGAGCCTCCTCCGTTAGACTGGAGGTCTGACTCCTCTAGTGAGGCGGGCTCAGCAGAAGACCTGGATGACCCCACCTTCACTTCCCCTGATGAAAATGTGGACAAGGCCAGTCCAGGTGAGTCAGTATTACTACCTTCGAACATGAGTGACACTGTGGCTTCACTCGACATGAACCAGCAGGAGCTTGTGGGAAATATTGCAGAGCCAGTCCAGGATACTGAAGTGGAATTGGAAGAAGACGAGGAAGCAGTTGAGGAAGAGGAAGGGGTGAGGGTTGAGGACTCGGAGGGTGCTGGGGAATACCAGGAAGAGGTAACCGTATGCAATGTGGAGAGTAGGGTCAGTGAGGAGGAGGTTGAGGTTGTGGACAGGAGTTCAGGTGATGAAGACCACAGCCGCATCCACAGTCTACTCAGCCAGCTTCAGCTGATGGGGGAAGAGCCTCGTCCCAGTCGACGAACACCACCTCACCCTGCCCAGCATCAGTGCTCCAACCTGTCTGAGCTGGACATGTGCACTCCCTCCCAAATACCAGATGACAGCACTGAAACAACAGGGCTCCTGTTCTCTGAAAGCCACCACAGAGACCTGCTGGGGATGTTGCAGTTCACGGAGATCGGCGCTACACCCCATCCTGCCAGTCTGCCCCACAGAGGAGAGGTCGATGCTGTAGTGTCTGTTTCCTACAGCCAGGAGGATGCTCAAAGGTTCTGGGGACATTATGGGAATGGTCAACGGCAGCGGGAGCGGGAAGACTCCCTCGCCTCTCTCCCTGATGATGAGTATCCAGAGCCAGTTTGGATGAAGCTGGGCGAGGAGCCTCCGGAGGAACAGGAGGCTGCTACAGAGAGCGAGCAGGTAGGCTGAGGCATTATTAATACAATCTGTAACCAGCAAACATTTGTCCTTTTGAAGTAACTACTAACTGAAAGGATAAATACTCTTTTACATTTCTCATGATCAACTAATTATTTACTGAACTTTCTCTTTTCTTTATGAATGCAATCCAGTCTTGACAGTTAATTACTTTCTCTTTTTGCTGTCATTGCAGAGTGCTGACCATCCATCATATAAAGATGGTGAGTTACTTCAGCACACTTTTTTTGGTCTTGAAATTCGGCTTGATTTTTTTCTGTGTCAGATGTTACAAAGAAATTAGGCTGAGTCATTGTGGTGTTTTCTTTCACTCTTAAGTGCCTGGTCCGTGTGACCCTGAAGACCTGTTGGATGGAGTGGTATTTGGTGCCAAGTACCTGGGCTCCACTCAGCTCAAATCAGAGAAGAACCCATCTACAAATGCCCGTATGGCCCAGGCTCAGCAGGCTGTGGACCGCATTAAGGTGAACTCTCATAAGTGATGTGAGGCAAGGCTGTGTGCTAAATTGCTTGATAGTGCTTCAGTGTGATATTGTTCTAGTAGAGGATTTTTTTTGGTAATTCTAAAAATAGTTTTGAAATCCTCATTCTTCTATTGTGGCTTGAGCTGGTTGAGATGTCGTCATCAGGATAGAGATACACACGCGATATCAGTGTGACTGTGTTTCTCTCAGGCTCCAGAGGGAGAGTCCCAGCCAATGACAGAGGTGGATCTGTTCATCTCAACCCAGCGAATCAAAGTGCTCACCGCTGACACACAGGTATGTTTTATTACCTCTCAGAAGAAGTTTTGTGAATGTCTTCACCTCATAGTTTTGAATTTATTTTCATTTGGTGCTTTGACCACATTTATCTTTGGATTGTCATTTCCTTGTAGCACTTGTAGTGTGACTGTCACCACTTTGCTACTGCTTTACTGCAGTGGTAATACTACCACAATTTTTCTGGCTTTTGAGCCATCAAATGCTGATCATGGACTTCAGTGGAATCTCAATGGATTTCAGGTTGTAGCTGAATTTGGAGAACATGATAAATAAGAGTGTAAACAGGAATCACGATCTTCAAATGTCAAAGAAATTATTAATTGCATCTGTATTTTAACGGGGTGTGTTGTGAAGAAAGACATTTTGAATGGCAGGAGTTATCAAAAAGTTATTTAATCAAAATACTAGAGTATATGTTGGAACCCTTAGATGTCTGCCACTGCCAGTGTGTGTCCATTGTTTGTCTTAATTGAATGTCCCTAACTCCGTTTTCATTGTGAGCATGATATAAATGCCTGAATTGTAATTAGTTTCAAGGTTTGACTTCTGTTGTAAAAGCATGCATCAGTGAACTTTCCTTTTGTAAACCAGCATTGCTCTTTTTTTCACCTTCAAGCTTAGCCCTCGCAGCATGAGTCCCTAATATAGAACTAGATGGTGATTTAATATGAGAGCTCTGCAGTAATCGTGCAGTTATAGTGGAGTCTATTTTTCTCCACTGTGTGGTTGAATTGTCAAGAGAGTCAAAGTGGGTCATCTACTGTCAGCTCCCTCTTTGCATGGCTGGTTGCTCCTCATTGAACCATACTCGTGACTATGAAAATGATCACTTTTTTCAATATTTCAGTTAAACAATTACAAATAATATTCTTTATAATTTGTGACACAAAGTTTTAATAGGTAGTAGAAGTAACAGGTTTTTTTTGTTTTTTTTTTATCACATACTAGTTTGAAATTCATATTGTCATTTAATAACTTGTATTCAAAGGAAAAACTTGATGCATTAAAAGACACTTCAGATTAAATAGATTTAATGAGATATAGTTGCCGCTCAACAGCAACATTTTTAATACAGCAAAGGTGTCTTGCAAACGATTATTTTTCATCAACATACCTTGTCAATGCAGTACTTTTTGATAGCTTATTCTCTCATCTTTTAAAATGAAAGTATACTTGAATGCATCACAAGTGAGAGTTTTGGAATTGGTCTGTACTTGCAAGTAGAGTACTATGCAATACAAATTTAACTCATAAAAAGAGAAAATAAAGGTGGGGCAGTCTTCTTTGTAATGGATTAACTTGCAGAGACTTGAAACTTGCTTGAGATGAATAAAGTGAAAACCAGACCTTCATGTCTTCTCTCTGTTTCTAATGTTATTACCACCCTCACATCTTGTTTCCACTCAGGAGGCCATGATGGATCACGCTCTGCAGATGATCTCTTACATTGCTGACATTGGGGACATTGTGGTCCTAATGGCACGAAGAAAAAGGAAAGGGCAGGATGCTGACCCGGCCTCTAACTCTTCCTCTTCATCCTCCTCTGGGCCTCAGAAGAAGTGCTTAATGATCTGCCATGTCTTCTCCTCTGATGATGTGAGTTTGTCAATTGAGGGATCAACAGCATTGAAACGTTCAGGTGTTTGACAATTCCAGCAGCTATTGGACTCCAATAGCTAAAAACATGTGTTTCCTGATTTGCTGCTATGATCTTCATAGTGACCAACTTCATCATGTCACTTCATCTTTAGTCTTGAGCCTTTGGCTGCAAACCGACAAACAGGCTCACAATTCAGAACATTATTAAAGTGTCTTTTGCTCCCCTCAATGTTGTAGTTCAGATCAAATGTGCTGGACAACAGTTTCAGCTTCAGCTTGGCCTGGTTTCCTTCCCCCAGACAGTCAGTGAGTTCTCCTGAATGTAAAAACGGTCTGGCTGTTGTCCCAGTTTCCCACTCTTGGCAAGACTGAATAGGAGGAGGAAGAGTTTCTTTTTAGAAACTAATTAGCTGTGGGATACTGAAGGCCATGAGGCCACTGCATCTAATGTGAGTTTTCCCAACTTAACTCTTCTTATTTGAGTTTTAGAGTGAGTGGAGGCAAGTGTGTGAGTCAATGTAAAAAAAAAAAAAACAAAAAAAACAGATCACTTTTTCAAACTTGATGCTCTATTTTTTTGTTTGTTTTAGTTTTAGTATGTGACATTTTTTGGGCATGCTGTTGAGTGTTTTGTAAATAGACTGCTTTAATTTGGTCGCATGACAACGAAGGTTAAAAAATCGTTGGAAGGATGTTTATTTAACAAATTCCCTGACCATTCAGATGTAAAGTCTCCCAGGAGACACAACTGTAACAACAACATGGAAAATCACTTTTCTCTCCTGCACCCTGTTTTTCTATCCAGGCTCAGATCATAGCTCAGGCCATTGGTCAGGCGTTTGGAGTGGCCTACCAGCAATTTCTACAGGCCAATGGCATCAAGGTCAGCGATCTCAAGCCTGGCGAGTATAGTGACTACCTGGAAAGTCAGGAGCTCTACAATGGAGACCTGGCCCACTTCTCTGACTCTCAGAACATCCGAGATGTAAGTAGAGTGATTGTAGCTACATGTCTTAACAAACAGTATCGCTGTGTTGTAGTCTGTACATTTAGGGTTCTGTACATTTAAGATAAAAAAACAAAGTGGAACAGAGGTTACTGTTGAGTTGTTCTCTAGTCTTCATTTCATCTCACCTAATCTTGTTTCTCATTCGATACTGAGGTTGATGTAACTGACATCTTTAAAGTGCTTTTTCAAACAATATACATCCAACATTCCCTCACCACAGACTTGAAAGGTGGCTTTAAAAAGGGATCTAATGGTGAGACATACTATATATAGCGATCACAGCGTCCCTGGTTCATTCCTTTTGCCCAAAAATGCACCAAACATGTAGCTGCTCCTCCATGTAGAGCAGCTGTAGTAAGTTTCTATCTGCTCTATGTGTCACAGTGTATTTCAGTTGTGACTCAGTTATGCTCACTATGCTGAAGGTCATATTTTGCCTCCTGAGTTCATTACTCCGTAGGCGGATAATCACTGTGTCTAATGTTCAGAAGCACAAAGGCACATTTCTCAACTTGCCTTTGTCTACTCTATGTAACAGAAATAAGGAATAAAACCATGTGCTCAACTGAAGTTAGTGTGACTCCCCACAAATTTTGTCCCTTTACTATTGCAAAGGAAGAAATGCTGGCGACCAAGTGGGTAACAACTAAAGCCCTTATGAGTCACTATCCCTTGGGAGTGACTAGCATGGTTAAAGGTCAAATTATATGTTCTGCATCTGCATAGTCACCAAGCATCTGCAAGAGCCTTGTGTGACTGTGCACCATTACAAGTGTGCCGACTGCTCGTGTGTGGAGCATGTATGCAGATACCAGATGTAGTATGCACAGAACCTTGTATATGGCAGCTGCCCCCACTGCTGTTTGTGTCCATGACTGTTTTGAAGTATATCAGGGGCTTAACTCTTTGAAACAAACCATCATCAAACACTGGATCTGAGTTAATACACATGGATACAGAGAGACAGACTGATATTATAAATGTGTTTATTGTTTATTTTATGTGCAAATTGCTGTTTCATGTGGTGCTGTTGCTCATTGTGGCCAAATTCAACATCTACTTATACAAAACAATGCAAGCCCAAACAAACACATGATAACGTTGCTGGAGAAATAATTGGTTAACCAGATGAAAACATTTTAATTGCTGTGTGTCTGCGGTTTAGGTAGCTATCACAAAGGCTCCTGGAGAGATCTTAGGCCTGGCAGTGGTGGAGTCAGGCTGGGGCTCCATCCTTCCCACAGTAGTGGTGGCCAACCTCCTTCACGGAGGTCCTGCTGAGCGCTGTGGCGAGCTCAGCATTGGTGACCGCATAATGTCTGTCAATGGCACCAGCATGGTGGGTCTGCCCATCACCACCTGCCAGAACATCATTCGGGTGAGAAGGGACACGGGGAGGAAAACTTACAATGAAGTGAATTTAACAACAATAACAGCTTTATCAACAATGATAAAAGAGGTTTCGTTATTATGCTGGAATGGTAGAATTTCTTGATGGGGCTTCCAATAAAACACCTTGAATGTAAACACTGTATGCTCAAGTGATCTTACCTTTTTCACACCAAATGTTCTACACCTAAGATGCACTAGATGGCGCTGTTTTTTCATGTAGCATGAGTGTACAAACACAGGAAGTGATATAATGATGGGTTCAGATATTAATTGAGATTCAAAAGGGCCAACATCTGTATACATCCACTATCAAGAGTTTTAGGAGTTTTCATATTGTTATGGCACATTGGAACATTTACCTGCGGTAGACACAATATCATGAACACCTGTATAATGCCATCAATACAGCAACCCTGTACTGAATTTAATTATTGTGAATTGTATAAACAGCTGTCAGCACCTGCCATCATGCATTCACATATACATAAATGTCAAAAACCATGTCAAAAAGAATAAGGAAACAGAATTCATGCAAGAGTGAAGAAGACCAGTGACAAGTCTTTGCAAATCTTTAAAGTAGCACGTTTTGTTTCTTTTTTAGGATTTAAAAAGCCAAAAGTACATCAAGCTCAGCATCGTCCACTGCCCACCGGTCACCATGGCCATTATCAGGAGGCCAGATCCAAAGTTTCAGCTGGGCTTCAGTGTGGAGGATGGCATTGTAAGCCAATATTCATATTTTCTGTTGGTCATTATTAACCTTAAGTCAGGTTTGGACCCAGGTTTGTCTTACCTCCACAGTTAATTGTCCAATTTTCTTAACTCGAGACATTAGCATTTTGTGATGCATTTCTAATTGCATCTCACACGTCTGTTTGCCTAGAAACGGGAAAATTGCTTCTCTCTTCCTGTTGCAGATCTGCAGTCTGATGCGGGGCGGTATAGCAGAGAGAGGAGGCATTCGTGTCGGGCACCGTATCATTGAAATCAACGGGCAGAGTGTCGTCGCCACACCACACGACAAGATCATCCAGATCCTGACCAATGCTGTCGGAGAGGTGTGAAGGGATGAAATGCTTACATGCACAATTAGATTTTACTTTGTCTTAAATCTAGTGGAGCAGGATTATAACGTATCCTCATAGTTTAAATTTTGATTTATTTTTTTTCCTCTTTGGGCAGATTCACTTGAAGACCATGCCGGCCTCAACATACCGACTCTTAACAGGACAAGAGCAGCCAGTGTTTCTTTGAACACTTCCTGCAGCATCAAGGACAAAAATACTACAGTGTTCAAGCACCATAAACCATTGCCAAACAAGAAAATATTATGCAATTGATCATACAACATATCATAAGCTGTTGTCACACCACTGAATGCAACAAACTAGTCTAGTTATATATTTTTAAGATGTAAAGTAAATTGGAATATTGTGAGAGCATATTTTAAAGTGACAGGGATAGATGGTAGTTCTCCATTTATATTTATCTGATATTTAACATTGCAGGCAGTAGCTGAGATGCAGTAATTCATAAACTGAATATTTTCTGACTTCACTAACTTTTACATGGAGGTGAATGGTGTTGAGCAAGTTGTACTAGAGTTTATGGTCTTCCAGCCTGGTGTGATGCCAGTGTGCCTGAGGTGAACGTGCTTGCAGGGGAAACCTTATTGAATCAGGACAAAGAGTCCCTGTATGTCATTGTGATGTACTTCCAGTCGCTCACGTACACACGCATATCATCAAGTGTCTGTCATGCTTCAGAGAGAGCTTTTTAGTCAAGTGCTCTGGTTCATTCATACAGTGCTTCCCTGACTTTACCTGACAGGAAGCAGACATCATGCACAGTTAAAGGTAACTGCCTTATTTGATAGAGAGATGCGTATATTTTTAAGACTTTGCTGTTTTGGATGTTCATTAAAATGATCTGTACTCTTATTGATGTTATTTATTGACAGCCAATGGTCGGTGAATACATTTTAGGTGCAAAGTTGCTTTTGTAAGGCTATATATAAGATTCAGTAAATTTTAAAATAAATTACATGCCTATTTACAACTAAGAGCTACTGTATATTTAAATTTGGACAGCTCTATAAATATGATGAATTTGCAATATATGTATTTGAAAGAGGACATTAGATGAATAATAGCACAGTTCTTTTAAGACGATGGAATAATTGTATATGTGATGTGTTAAGTGTTATCAAATACTACTTATATCACTACTACTGTTTTGATTCTCGCTATATAATGTAATCAAATGCTAATGTAATGCCTTCTATCTGTGTGACTTTTTATTATATGAGAGTTATTACTTAAGGCACTGTGAGCAAAGCACAGCACTGTCAACGTCTGACCAATCAGCTGTCTTCATTTACCAAAATATAGACAAAAAGCCAATTAGACTGTTTACCGGCATCACGAACCCCGCCCTTTAAGATAATTTGACCAATCAGCATCCCTGGCAGGCGGGACTTTCTCGGCTCACACCTGCTTCAGAGAGGAAATGGAGAGTCAATGAGAAGCTACCGGTCACTGTGGATTTGTAGATCCGCAGTAAGGACATTTTATCACCGAAATTAGAGAAAGGTAATGATTAACAACAGTTTATTAAGTCTTCGAAGCTCATTACGTTATATGTATTGTTTGGGAATATGTTATTTTAAACTACGAGCAGCATCAGTATAACATGCTAGGAAGAGGAAGCTAAATGTAACGTTAGCTAAGAGTTTCCCTCTTTTCCTTCGTAGCTGTTTGCTAAATATATTTTTTATGTTACTTTACCTTGAGCTTTAGTAAGTTGCGTCTTAAAATTGTAGCTAATTCATTTTATTACATGCCGTTCTATTTACTGTTTGTTTGTACTTGCAAGTTAATTTTACAGCATTATTCTGTCATTATATTTTAGATCATGCTACATTAATTGAAAAAATATTACATCTGAGTCATGACCTATGTTTTCCAGCCGTATGCCTTTACAAGCAAGGATCAAAGTAGGAAACCAATCTTAAAATGTCAATAAGAAAATACAGTAACTGTCAAACCTGTATACTGTACCTGCACTGATATCTGCAAAGCCTTGAAATGTAAACAGACGAATGCAAAAAAAATAGTTTGACTTAGACACAAATTTGCAAAGGAAATTAGTCTAACCATTGTTTTTTAACGTCATAAGCCAGACCTTCATATTATTTACTACAACACAATCACTAGGAAGAGACCTGACTTTGGAGATATTCACAGAGCAGAAGCAAATGTTTAAAGTCTCCGAGTGAAACAGGTAAGCTTTTGGGATCAGGAGGATTTCAGGATGAAGCAGGGGATTGTCTGTCTTGAGCAGATCACAGCAGGCACATAAGACAACCTTTACTCACAATAAACAGAAAAACAGCCCGTTGGATCATCCACATACAGGGTTTTTTACTTCCTTCAGCATATTTCTGTCTAAGGTGAGAGCGTGAAATATTAAAGGTAAAATTAAAGATGTTTTTGCTGAAGATTAAGCTCAACTGCCCTCAGCCGCAGTTGTGTCTTCTTAAGGGGTCAAGAAAAGGTCGTCACGACAGTCCTCACTAATGATAACTTCCTCATAGTTGACATCAAGGGTCAAATCAACACACTTGTAAGGTCTTGAAACATGTAAGAAGAAGAAAAGTGCCTGAAAGAATAGTTGAGAATGACCTTCAGAAAAAGGTCCAAAGGCACCTGTTGAACCTGTAAAGCAAATTGCAAGAGGGGTGTGTATGCCTGTGAATTCGGCCATAATCCTTTGTTAAACCTTTTATTTGTTTTTTAGCATTTTGCCTACCTTTGCCAAGCTCTTTGTGAGGGACAGGACAAAACAGGAAGCAGAGAGACAGAGGGAAATGATGAAAATACCCCCAGCTGTAATTAAAGTGGGGCCACAGCAGCCACATATGTCCCGGACAACTTGACAAGTAGGATACCCAACTGAACTTTTTCTCACCATATTATGTTTTTTCCAGCATTGCATCATGGCCAGGTAGCTGCTGGAAGCGATGGGATTTTTCAGGCAGCTCATCCTCCTGCTCTGGAAGAACATCACATACCGCAGGAGGAACAAGGTGTCAACATTCTCACTTCTCAGAAAGAAATACAATAGTTTGTTTATTATGTCAGGAAAAATATGATATGAGACACAGCTTAGACATTTAAAGGGTAAATTATTTGATGCACGTGTAACAGCTCCCATGTTTTCCTCTTACGTAGATCCAGCTGATCATTGAGCTCCTCTGGCCGCTTTTCCTCTTCGTCATCCTAATCTCTGTTCGTCATTCACACCCTCCTTACAAACAGAGCCAATGTGAGTGATATTATGTAATGTGTGTGTTTTCAGACACACACACACACACACACGTACACACTTACAAGGTCTGAAAGATGGCTTTGTGCCAACCAGCTAAAGAGGATCAACTCACTGACTGTGACATTTGTGCCACACACACATTTGTTTTCCTAACCTGCTGTATTGTTGATCTTCTCCGAGACATCCTGCATTAGCATAGGGTGACATAACATGACATGGTAACATAATAAAACACAGCATGGAAAACCACCACACAATGTAGACTAGTTTTCAGTGCCTTACATTTTTTGTGCTACATTAAGCAACATCTTGACAGCTGTATCTTGTAAACCTTCCAAAAAAAAACAACAAAACAAACAAAATTTTGCATATTACCAGTCTTAATTATTCACTGCTGATATGAGGGATTTGTATTTACTGTGAATGTAAATGAATGTTTACATTTTATATAAAGAAATACTTTTTTTCTGAATTAAATGTATTCCCACTTAAAGAGTAGACATTAGGCATGTTTTCTGCTCATGTGTTTCTTCTAAGACATTTCTTACGTGAGAACATGTTTCTTCTTTCCTGTTTTTTTATTTCTTGAGATCAGTTTTGCATGTACAGGCAGCTCACATCAGGTTTAACATAAAAATTATGTCAAGATGGGTAAATATCATTTTATACCGGTTGTACAAAAAAACAGCTTTTGATTGAATAAGAGCAGCTTGGCTTGTGTCAGGGTTATTGTTCTGTCTGTAGATTGTATTTCAGGTCACTTAAACAGTATTTCCATTGTTTTATATCCTAGGCTAATCTCCTGGTACTGAGCTGTTTGTGTTTTGTTTTTCTTTTCCTTCGCTTGTAGGTCACTTTCCAAACAAAGCCTTGCCATCAGCAGGCACTTTGCCCTGGATTCAGGGCATTATCTGCAACATCAACAACCCCTGCTTCCACAGTCAGACCCCGGGGGAGACAGTGGGCCAAGTTGGCAACTTTGACAACTCCATGTAGGTAGACTGGAGGTAAAAACATGGGCAGCTGTGTGGAGTGGTGGAGTTTACCAGAGGATCATTGCTTGTAGGATAGAAAAGACCAAACAATGCCAACAAGCTGCAGTCAGTAGAGATTTTCCTTAGAATTAGAAATGTTTTGATAAAAAATTTCAGCCTGTTGTTATTGACTTTGAATTTTTTTTTATTAGATCAAGAAAGCTGTAGACCAAATTTCAGTGCTGCTGCATACGTTCTCAGAAGACTCTTGTTTTTCTCCTCCAGACTGTCCCGTCTCTTCGTTGATGCCCAGACTGTTCTTTCCTACAGTGGAAACCGGAGATTCTCTGGCTTTCAGGACCTGATGGAGAGTGTCCGAAGGCTGGGAGAGAGACCTGGAGCCTGGCCAAGTACCACAGCTTGTTTGAATCTCCTTTGGCACAGACCTGAAGAGATACCTTGCCAGTCTGACACAGTTAAACACATTGTTGTTCACTTTCTCCTGGCACCCTTTTCGGCTGACAAATAATTAGAATTAGAAATTAGGTAGAATTTCTTACAAACACTGGATGGGCACTGGCCGGAAGATTAATTCGATTTTGTTATACTACATGTAATAAATGAATTGAATTGAGTTGTGGCAGGTAAGAGACACAAAAACTGGCAATGAGTACATAATGTCAAGGTATATCTTTAAGGTTGCTTTCCAAGAATTCTAGTGTATGTATACAGAGAAACCCAGTAGAGTCTTGGCTTCTGTCTGTGACATTGTAGTGCTGTTTAAGCATAGTCATCCTGTGGTAAAAAACAGGAAGATAAGATGATGATGAGAACAGAAAGAATTCTTGCCTCAAGTGTCAGAGCACTAATGGCAAAGATTGCTATGCAAACATACATTCAAAGAAGCAAATGTCATGGATAGCAGGATTAAGTCCCTGCAAGCCATCAAATACAATAAAAGCATTGAAGTCATTCGGATTTTCTTTTTTGATTCAGCACTGTTCCCAGACCTATCTGAGAGGTTACAGTAGCTGATCTGTATGAGTGGCTTTTATCAGGTGTCGAGTGACCAGCTCAATGGGGCCATTTACTGCTGTTGGGAAAGCAGCACAGAGTCGCTGTTTTGCCTCTCCTCTCTGGGCAGATCAGATTACATGACTACTCCCGACAAACAATGTGATGAATGAAAGCAGGTTTCAATATGGTTTTTCTTGCAACAAAATCTGATATCAATGGTCAAACAGACATCTGCTGAATCCTATAAGAGCTTATCATAAAGTGGAGGAAATAAATATTATGAAGCCTCGGACTGTAATGGGAAAAAACAGTGTTGAAATTATTCAGGATGGCTTTTGTAGATAGCCTAACTGACCTTCCAAGTTCAGTTTAGGCATGCAAGCCAAAAGTGCTTTTGTTAAGCTAAACTAGTCCATCGCCCACCATAACAGCATTAAAGTCATTTTTTTGAATGATGGAAAATACACATTAATCAGATTAATTCAACAGTTAACTAAATCAGAATACTTCTCCCTCCAGGGCTGAGTTTGTTCGCAAAATAATTTTGTAAGATTACGACATTAATAGCACTGAAGCAAACAGGTTTTACAGATGATGGTTGGCTGCCTGCTTAAAGGTAACCTGTAACCTGCATGTGTGATGTCAGTAGTGCTGTGGAGAAGCTTTGTTATGAGTGTGTCCGTGCTTTGTTTATCTTGTGCACACACATGTAGATGCAGTCGTTTTTCTAGTGTGGATTTTATTTGTGATGTGTTGTGTTTATTTGTAACACTGGGCAGTACTTAATGTTTCTCTTTCTGCTGCAGATCTCCCCATAGAAGAATACCTGAGAGCCAATGAGACGTTCTCCGCCTTCCTCTTGACCAATGCCAGCTTGTCACCTGCAACTGTGGACCAGCTGCTGAAGGCGCGTCTGAATTTTCAGGTAAGGTACCATCCATAAATAACAAACATTTGTTGCACAGAGTAAGGAACCACTAAAGCTCTCAGCATGTGGCTTTGGTTAAAGTGGTTAATCTTTTCTGGTACATGAGTGCAACCCAAGTAATTTTTTACAAAAAGAAACTTTCAATTCAGAAATAAAAATAGGACATCTATTATTATGAATAACCAGCAGCAAATGCAAATTTTTCCCTCCTGATTCACAAATAAAATAGGGAATAAAAACAAAAATTAAATAGATAAAAAAAAATCTTAAATTAAATCTTAAACTAAATGATAGGCTGCACAAATGCCACAGAAAAGGTATTATCAACACGTGATAATTTTTAAGAACATGTTTTATTAATCATTTGTCTTCAATCAATTTTGTCCAGGTTTCTGTGGCTGGAGCACAGATGCAGCTGAAGGACTTGGTGTGTAATGCAAGCATGTTGGGACAGTTTCTGACGGTGGATGGAGGAGAAGACGCCATGAATGACCTTCAGACTCAGCTGTGTAACCTGCCAGCCAACATCCTGATGGAGGCTGAGCGCCTTTTCCTTTCTCAGCTCGACCTCACCAAGTTCGTCACGGTAGGATACAGTGAACAGGGACACCTGCGTTTTGCAAAAATAAATTTCTTATGTATACAGTAAGTAGCATTAGTAAACCTATCTGAATGTGCCTCCTACCAGAGGGATCGTCTGATGGCTAATGCTGGAGACCTCAGAGTCATCAGTCAGTCCGTCACCTCAGTCTCCCAGGAGCTCGCTGTCCTCATTGATGATGTAAGAGCACACCTGATTTTTCTCTCCATCTGTGTCTAGATGTTGTTCAGGGACTGTAGAGCAAACTGAATCTTTTCGAGATGTTACACATTTGCATTAGTCAGGATGGCCGAGCGGTCTAAGGCGCTGCGTTCAGGTCGCAGTCTCCACTGGAGGCGTGGGTTCGAATCCCACTTCTGACACCATGTTTTCCCGAATTTCCCCTATGGGGGATCAATAAAGAATTATCTTATCTTATTTATTATGAATGAGTCGACAAATCACATCATCATTGTGATTTTGTAGCAGCCTTTGCTTTTTATGCTGTGACTCTGTCATGTGATGGGATGTCAGCATCCTTGCAGCCTATAGTGGCTGCTAGTAGAACTTTAAGCTTATGTTGTTTTGTTGTTTGTTGCTGATTTGCAGTATTCTCTGTCTGTTCTTTCATTATGTTATTCAATTTTTTTGACTGTATAAAATTGACTTTAAAAAAATCATCTTTTTATCCATCCGTGCATTTCATCCCTCTTCTGTGTTTATTTTCTCGCCCTTCCTCTCTTACTTCTCTGTCCTCCTTCAGTTCTCGTCTCTCTCCAGCTTTGCGGAAATGAGCGCAGCTCTTCGTCTTCTGTCTCCAGAGAATCGCTCTGCGCTGCCCAGAGAGAGTTTTCGTGCTTTTTCGAGGATCATGTGTGGTCACCCTGAGGTTGGCGGTGAGCGCATCCCATCACTCAACTGGTATGAAGACAATGACATCAAGTCCTTCTTAGGGAAAAATGGCACTGAAGACACAGACCTGGACCAAGACAATAACACCAGTAAGAAGCTTTGGATACCGTAACATCAATAATGTTCTGTGTGTCAAATTTAACCAGCTGTTTTTGTCTGAAATTTTTGTCAAACATTTCCTCCATTCAGCTCCATTCTGTAAAAGTTTGATCCAAGGTCTGGAGTCCAACCCTCTGTCTCGCATTGTGTGGCGAGGGATAAAACCTCTCTTTATTGGAAAACTGCTGTACACACCAAACACTCCGGCAGTACAACGAGTCATGAAAGAGGTACAGAGAATCAAACCTCAGAGAGTCTTTCATGTTGTTTAAAGGGATCAGACAAGAAAGTTAAACTTTTGAACAGTAGGGATAAGTTATCATCAAGACTGATTACCAACCTTTTGGACAGACAAGTGTGTTAGTTTATGATTCATAAGACTTCACAGTTGTTATACAGCTTGGGAGAGTAAACACTTTTAGACAGACTAACACTGTAGAGCCAAAACTGAGGGCCCTCGTGTGTCCTACACTGTGATGGAAGCCTGATGGCCTTTCAAAATTTAAAATGCCCTTGTTCTGTGCTGTGCTGGAGAAATCAGACAGCACGTACCTACAGTGTTTTCAGACCTGAAACCAGTTACTTTGAATGTTAATGGTTTTTAGATTGAAAATTAATTCCTTAATTACTTGTTGTAAGACATCTGTAGGGATCATGAAGCAAATACATTCCTCAAAGCTAACAACAAGTTGTGTCTGCTGAAGGTGAACAAGACTTTCGAGGACCTGCAGATCCTCCAGGAGCTGAATGAAGCCTGGATGGAGGTGGGACCACGGATCAAGAATTACATGGAGACCAGTGTAGAGATTCAGCTGCTGCAGGTCTGACTCACCAACTGCTATGTGTGTATTGTGATAGATTTGGAGCCAAAAATCCTTTTTTTCATATCACGTTTGTGTAACAGGATTTGTTGAGGAGGCCAGAGGTGGCAGTACTGGTCAACCTGCGTCTGGAGAACACATCCTGGACGGCCTCACGGATTGCACGTTTCCTGTCCACACCTTCACCAGACGTGCCAAGGAAGCCCGGAGCAATGCCTACTTGGTTGGACATCTACAACGACGTCAGCCACACCATCACCACTCTGGCACAAGTCACTGAGGTTCTTTTTGCATTCTTGTTTTCTCCTCAGGCTGCTCTCCAAGCGTCACATATTCCAGCCTCACACAGAGAATACGAAGAGAACGAGTTTGCTGTCATTTGGAGGAGGAAACTAATTATCAAAATACACTAAATTTTCAAGAAACAGAAATGGGGTGATTTTGTTTATTGTGCTTTCAAATGCTAAACTGTGCTTACAGCTTCTAACAAAACACAGTATGCTGGCTCGAGAGATAATGCAGCTAATCAGCTCTTTTTGTATTGTTGCACATGAAGAAAAAATAGTAAACAGTGAATCCTTAAGTCAACATCACTTCGATGTTGCTCCCAGTGGTATAAAGTATATGTTGATTCAGCTCCTCTTCCTTGTTATTTATCATTCATATCTTTGGGGTTTCCTGTCATCCCTTCAGTGTTTCTCCTTGAACAAGCTCGAGGGGTTGGATACTGAGGGTCAGCTGGTCGACAGGGCTTTGGAGCTACTGGAGGACAGGCACTTTTGGGCAGGTGTGGTTTTTCTGCTGCCCAACTCCTCATCCCCTGACCTGCCGCCCCACGTCACCTACAAAATCCGAATGGATATTGATGACGTGACCCGAACCAATAAGATCAAGGACAGGTAGGAAGCATCAAAGCATCTCGCTTCTCTGCTGCTGTTCTTTTACATTTTAGTAATTAGAGCTGTGTCATTGGAAAAACAAGGTTAACAGCTTTGGTTTTATGTGAACACTACTCTGTTCTTGAGCCATTTGTACTTGCTATTGATTTCCCAGACCACTGGACAAACCAGATTGATTTCTATTTAAAAAATAATTCAGCATTTGGTACATATACAGTATTCTACTTTACAAGACTTGTTGGTGTCAGGCAAAACAAATTAAATTCATTATGGGTGAAAGGATCACCTGCCTCTCTGTATGTTGAAGAAAATAAACTGCTCTTGGGTTTGAAAAATTCCATGTTCACCTCATCAAAAATGATATTAAGCCAAAAATAAGTTTTTAGTTTTCACTAAGCTACAAGGAGATTCTTATTTTCTTGGTGTTGAATTTCTCCAACGCTTTGAAGAGAAACATCAAAACACATTTGGGTTTTGTTTTGTTTTTTTTCAGGCTTTGGGATCCTGGTCCATCAGCGGACCCTTTTAATGATATGCGCTATATTTGGGGCGGCTTCATATATGTCCAGGATCTGGTTGAGAGAGCTGTGAGCCGCATCTTGACCGGAGTCAAACAAACAACCGGCATCTACATCCAGCAGATGCCCTACCCCTGCTATGTGGACGATGCGTGAGTTGCATGCTATTGTAAATTTGTCTTTCTGTAAACTGCACACACAGTTCCACATGTTCATGCTGGGAACAGACCAGTACAGTTATAGTCTGCTACTGCTAGCCACTGTTGACAACTTATCTGGAGCAGCTGGCAGTTCAATGCCTTGCTCAAGGATGCACCTTAATGGTAGCTGTGAACAGGAGAGAGTTGCTCTTTGGCAGTCCTCATTTTGTCTCTAAATGTGGACCTTTTGGCTGCAACCACTTTTCTGATCTGTAGGCCAGAGTCCCCTTCCATGGTCACTAAAAATTCTGAAGTCCCTTATTTTGGATAACCCAAAACACCTTCCAATTTCATTCTTTAACTACATTATTTATCATTAACATATGAATTTCATTTTTTTTTTTAACCTTTTTAACAGTTTCCTTCGGGTGCTGAACCGCTCTCTACCACTCTTCATGACGCTGGCCTGGATCTACTCGGTGGCCATGATCATCAAAGGTGTTGTGTATGAGAAGGAGGCGAGGCTGAAGGAGACCATGAGGATCATGGGTCTGGGAACAGGAACGCTGTGGCTAAGCTGGTTCATCAGCAGCATTGTTCCTTTCCTGGTGTCTGCAGGGCTCCTTATTGCTCTGCTCAAGGCAAGATGACCAATCACTCTGCACAAAATAAAAAACAGAAATAACCCTGTCTAACCTCCCTACATTTCTTTGGTCTTATTTTCAGTGGGGGGACATCCTTCCATACAGCAACCCCACTGTTGTGTTTTTCTTCCTGACGGCGTTTGCCACTGCCACCATCATGCAGTGTTTCCTCATCAGCACATTCTTCTCCAAAGCCAACCTGGCTGCTGCATGTGGGGGGCTTATATACTTTGGCCTCTATCTGCCCTACGTACTGTGTGTGGCCTGGAGAGATCGTCTCAACACCACCTACCGAGTCCTTGCTGTGAGTAAGATAAATACAACAATTATTACAACACACCTGCTTTTACAAAAATGTATGGTTGAACATCAGTAGCAAGAATAAATGCAGGTAATTTTGTGTCCTTGTGTCAAGATTAAAATAAGTTTGTTCCTCTTTCCTCAGAGTTTCCTGTCCCCTGTGGCCTTTGGATTCGGCTGTGAGTATTTCTCTCAGTATGAAGAGCAAGGCGTAGGCATCCAGTGGTACAACCTCCACTCCAGTCCTGTGGAAGGAGACTCCTACAACTTCTCTACCTCTATCATCATGCTTTATGTGGACGCCTTCATCTACGCCATTGCTGCCTGGTATATCGAAGCAGTGTTTCCTGGTATGACTGATTTAAACTTTGTCTTGGCTCTAAATATTGAAAGTACAGTCTGTAATTTATTTTTTCTGGAGTTACAGTTACAGTGTTTATGTTTATAGCTACTCTGAATGCAAGATGACCACAGTGTCTCGTCTCTGACAAACAAGCAAATCACAAACTTTTTTTTGCCTATCACTTTTTAAAATTGTGTCAGACTTGGGTTTCAGTTTTCAGACACAGGGCCAGAGATACTAGTTTGAAGATAATCATTTAAATTAGAAATAAAAGTTATTGTTTTATCTTGTTAAAAAGTCAAATTATAATCAGTCATCAACTTTTCCTTAAGTATTTGAGTTTGTTGAGTTTCACTGAGCAGCCAATGCTTTTTTGATAATTATCAGAAAAGTTTTCCCCTTGTAAAGGAACATTTTGTTTTGTTGTCACTTTGTCTAATATAGGATGGCATAACATTGTACTCACTAAAGAAACACTGGTTAAACGGGTTCTTTCATCAAAAACAACAGAACTTTCTGTGCTTTTCTTGGACCATTGGTGCATATGTGTCTGTGTTTTTACAACAGGTGAATATGGGATCCCCAGGCCCTGGTACTTCATCTTCCAGATCAACTACTGGGGTGGAGTTCCTCTGGAGGCAGGCATGCCGATCCCCCCTGCACCCACCGAACAGGATGAAGGTGCAAGACTCGAGCAGCCGCCGGATAACAGCAGCTGTTTCTCTTTCTTTTCTGACTTCTACTTTTTTGTCACAGTCATCTAAATATCCAATCATAGCTACAGATGGCTTTCTTTCTAAAAAAAAAAAAAAAAAAAAAAAAAAAAAAAAGTGTATTCATGAGCAACCATCAGTTTGTACATAGAAGTAGTTTTGCCTGGTTACAGACTTTGGCAGCTCTCTGCAGTTTTCTCCTCTGATCTTAATAATAGTAAACAGACCATACAGGTAGTTTTGCATGTTAATGAGCTGAGACAATAAGCCCATTACTACAAGGCTTAAGAACAAGAAGACTGAAGCTGAGTATGTGCATCAGTCCAGACTTCACTTTGATCTCTTGGTACTGAGGAGCTGCATCTGACTTGTGCTACCTATAATCCCATTGATTTTGAAGTTGTGGCCTGTAGTGAAGATAGTGGAATAATGTCGTCAGTATGTAATGAATGTAAATGTAAATATGTAAATATTGTAAATGTTTGACTGATGACTTCTGCTAACATGCTACACTTTTATTATTGATTATGAATAACTCTGTGTTCAGAATTAGTCCTAGGTCATTAGCCATTTTAAATCTTGAACATTAACGTAGCTTTAGCTATATATTGACCCTTGTAAATTTATAAAATGTGTTCAGATCACATTGAACCAGAACCCACTAACCTGCCCCTGGGTGTGAGCATCAGAAACCTGGTGAAAATCTACAAGAAGGGAGCCAAACTGGCTGTCAATCACCTCAACCTGAAGTTCTACGAGGGGCAGATCACCTCTTTCCTTGGCCACAACGGAGCCGGCAAAACCACCACTATGTAAGGAGCAGACCTGATGACTGACAGACAATCACTATCACCACAAATGTCTTCTATCATTATATGTATGAGGGCAGTTTAAGGCTTTGTTTTCACCACAATTTGATGCAGAATTAATCACTTTGGTTGAGGTTCAGGGGATAGATCCGAAGAGTCAGTAATCTTTTAGTGTTTGAGAAATGTTAGACTGAATATGACATAGTTAGCCAGCATCAGGACTTATATGGTCATAGGAAAAGTCTGTCTTTAAAAGTCTTTTAACAGAGGATTTATTCTAATGTGTGTAATGCTTGTCTGTCAGATCTGTCCTGACTGGCCTGTTCCCACCCACCTCGGGCACCGTGTACATCAAAGGGATGGACATCCGCCATGACATGGACATCATCCGAAGGACACTGGGAGTGTGTCCACAACACAATGTCCTGTTTGACATGTAAGACTCGTCTTTTCAATGTCTGCTATGTTCTGTAACAAAACACTGGTAAGAAGCTGTCACTGCAGATCATTCCTGACTTACTCTGGTTACGTTTGATGGATAACAGAAATCCCACATGTAGATTTCATACCACAAGTGAGTTGAGAGTTTTTGTGGATTTTTATTATTAATGTCGATGATGTCATGAGTTACATGATAAATATATGATGTGTCTGGAAATGTGTCAGATGTTGTTTAAGGAGCAGATTGGTTTTAAACAGATTGTCAAATTCTCTCTCTCTCAGACTAACAGTGGAGGAGCATGTATGGTTTTATGGGTGTCTGAAGGGTTTGTCTGAAACCGAGGTGAAAGCTGAGCTGGACACTCTGCTAGAGGACGTCGGCCTGCTGCACAAACGTCATGAACAGACCAAAAACCTCTCTGGTAAACCTGCTTGAAGACTTTTGTATAAAAACATGACCTGACGATCGTTATCATCAGTTTGTAAATCATTGTTTATATTTTGGTGTTGGGTTGGCTCAACATTGTCCTAAAAATAAGAGATTTTTCTGCTCCAAAATGAAAACCCTCCCACTGTCTCTCTGGCAGGTGGCATGCAGAGGAAGCTGTCTGTGGCGATAGCGTTTGTTGGAGGCTCTAAGGTGGTTGTTCTGGATGAACCCACAGCCGGGGTTGATCCTTACTCCCGCAGAGGGATCTGGGATCTGCTGCTCAAGTACCGCAAAGGTGCCGGATATGCAAATCTGTGGACCTCATTGATCTTTCTGAGTTGGGGGGATGACAGGAAACCTCATTTTAAACACAGACAGAGCACTTTATTAATCCCTTTGGGAGGTTCCCTCCGGGAAATTGGCATAAGGGCCATAAGCCAAAAAGATACTGCTGTAAATGGAAAGGCATCTCAGCCTGAACTGCCAAACCAACAATGCTGTTTTTAAGCGACAACCTTGTAGCTTTATTTGTCTTGAATTGGAAGATTACATAACACCACACTATAGTGGGCTCAAACAATAGTTTGTAGTTTCCATGGTATGACTGGCAGGAAAGGACCCCGACTGAACTAGAAAAAATCTCAAGCAAAGTGCATGACCTACATGACACCTACAAAATGTGCAAAAGACAAGTAAAAGAAATGTTTCAATAAGTGTCTGTGCTGTCTCTCTCCATCAGAACGGACCATCATCCTGTCCACCCATTACATGGACGAGGCAGAGCTGCTGGGTGACCGGATCGCCATCATCTCTCAGGGGAAGCTGTGCTGCTGCGGCTCACCACTGTTCCTGAAATCGCGCCTTGGTTCTGGCTACTACCTCACTGTGGTGAAGAGGGAGGGACTGGAAACCAGCACTCCTAGCAGTACCAGTATCTGCACCAGTACCAGCATCAGCACCAACAAGCTGCCTCCTCTCAAGGTCTGTTTTTTTTTCTTACCATCTTGGTGGACAGTTAGTCATAGAACCTGTCACACCATCGTATTTATCACCCTCGTCTTCTCTGTAACTTTGTGTTTCAGGACAGTGAGTCATCCATGAGTGAAGACACCGGGCTGGGAAGTGAGGAGAGCAGCTCATGTGAGTATCCAACTGCTGTATGGCCTCTACAGTTAGCTGATTGTTCAATGTTTGTGCAGTTTGTGCATTTGGAATTTCTAGAAGCACCAGTTTAGTGTCGATGATTAAATAAGAAAGGAGTGTAGGACACTCAATCTTAAGGTCTTACTCGCCGCATGATCTCTGTCTTTATCATCATCTTCATGGCAGACCTGGCGGCGTTGCTCTCTCTGGCTCAGCACCACATACCGGGTGCGAGGCTGGTGGAGGAGTCAGGCCGCGAAGCAGTGGTCAACTTGCCTCAGACTGCGGCCAAGGACAGCAGCCTGGGCGTCTTCCTGTCTGAACTGGATCAGAGGCTGCCCGAGCTGGGCATCAGCAGCTACGGCCTGTCAGACAGCACACTGGAGGAGGTGAGACGTTTACATTGTTTTGATCAATATATATCTAATTAATTCACTTGCCAGTAAACTTAAAATACCTTAGCATGGAAGCCAAAGCTTTATTTAGTTTTCATTTATTTAGCTTAATTTAAAAGCCAATATGAAACTCAGTCATAGGTACTTGCAGATGACTGATACTGACATACAAAAGGTCTCAAAGGTTCTTCTGCCCTCACTTTGCCAATGGGTCCAAATAATCTTCAGCTGAATTGAAAATGAAAATGATCATTAGTTGCAGCCTTTGCTACTAGTACCACAATGTTCAACTGAACTCAACTGCTGGCATCAGAATAAACTTTAACATTACATCACGGGACACAGCAATGCAGCCTGTTTGGCCCTGAAACACTTTCCTACTGACCTTACCTGGTTTTATGTGTGTTTAGCATGTGCGTGTGTACATGTCAGAATCACCATTAGTGGAGCATTAGTCGCCTCACCAGTGTGATCTACAGGAGCTCAACCAGGTCCTATCACGGGTTCTGGATATTTGTGGAGCAGCCACAGTCTTAATGGGCTTAATGTTGGTATCAGATTAGCACTGATAGTGGACTTGTGGCGCCTGATACGTTTGCTCAGTACGAATAAGCCACTAACTCTCTGATCTTCTTGCCTCTGTGTAGAGCTACTAGATGCCTTTTTACTGCCACCTCCTGTTTCTAGGGCAAAAACTGAAAATGCCCTGTGTCCAAACCTGGCAAGAAAAATACTGGCACTTAAACATGGACAAGTTGAAATGAATGCCTCAGATTGAGCTTAAAGCTTCATCTGTGAGCTTTAGTTAAAAGTTCCTCCATCTTGGCCTGCAATAGATAAGAACATCATGTGCCCATTCAGACCTTGTAGATTTAGAGGAATCGAGTTGTTCTTTTCTCATGAGATACCCCATCAAAAAGCACCTTTTCATGTTTGTAAGCAGGATTTTAATCTTTTATGATCACCGTTCTGTTCATTTCCAGATCTTTTTGCGAGTGGCAGAGGAAACTGGTGTGGACGCAGAGCAGCAGCCTGAATCTCCCCACAGAAAGCAGCCATCAGCTAGACAGAGGGGAGAGAGACAACATGCTGAAGAACCAGAGACAGGTATGCACACTTACACTCACAGACATATTTTTATATGCCACTGTGTTTCCATGTACCATGTCAGTCTGCTGCTTTGTCTCCAACTGTGACTATTTGTTTCCATAATGCTGCCAGGAAGGAAAAGGCTTCATAAGCAAGGTACATTCAGATCATTCCTCACTGAAAATCAACCTTGAAAGAGAGGGTTTCTATTTTTCTCTCATATTAGAGCCATCATTTATCTTTCCTTTCTGCCAGTTGGATTTAACTGGTTATTGGGTTTTTTAAAGATTGAGCCGCCACATATATTCTGAAGTATTAGGGAAACTGTGCAACATGATTGCATTTAGTTGAAAAATTATTCAAATCAAACCACACCAAAACAGTGTGTGAGTCAGTTGTCATGCCATGTTTCTACTCTATGTTTTCTGTGGCTCCATAACTGACAAGAGTCTCCATCGTATCAAAGGTGGACAGCAGTGAGTCCATGTATTTATCAGCCCAGTGTATCAGTGGACATTCTCACCCTGTGTTTTTTCCTGCTTGCAGAACCTCAGGAGACAGACCTGCTCAGTGGAGATGGCAGAGGTGGGGTCCCTGTAACTGGCTGGTGGCTGACCTGGCAGCAGCTGAAGGCTCTATTCATCAAACGCTGGCTTTATGCTCGAAGGAGCCGCAGGGGCTTCTTCGCTCAGGTGATGAGAATCTGAAGCTGTTAGGGAGCTGGATTCAAAGTCCATCCATCATGACAGGGTTCAGGGTTCCCATAATGAAGACAAGCACTGTCCCATCTTTTTCAGTTAATTGATGTTTTCTTTGTTGACTAAAAAACAGTGAACTGCTTATTTTTTGGTATTTCTATGGTGACTCAAATATTCTTTCTCTAGTCGGTCTTGAAGAGATTCAGCTGAATGTTGATTTGTGCTTCAGATTGTCCTGCCTGCTGTGTTTGTGCTGGTCGCTCTGCTCTTCAGCCTCATCGTGCCTCCTTTTGGGAAGTATCCCGCACTGCAGCTGCAGCCCTGGATGTATGGAGAACAGTACACCTTCTTCAGGTAGCCTGGCACCAAAGTATTCACCAGTCCCTCAAGAATTTAATCAATTTCTTCAGCTGTGAATTAGTTTAGTCTACTCTGTCATAGGTAACCAGCTATAAACTGAAAGTTTAAGTAAAATAGTTGATCATTTTCTTGTCATGATGTCCTGCTGATTTTTTGATGGGTTTCCTGGTCTCTGCTTTAATATTTACAGCAATGATGCACCTGGGAACCCGACCATGGAGAACCTGCTGAAAGCTCTGCTGGAGCCACCAGGTTTTGGTACCAAGTGCATGGAGAAAGTGGAAAAAGACAACAGCAGGTAAGACAACCCCTTTAAATACAATGATCAGCATCAGAATGAAAAGGAACTGAAAAGAACAGTAATGAAGGCAGTGAGACACATCTGGACCTGGAACATCTTAAACACTGTGAAAAGAAACACTGAACAACATATGATAAATGGCAAAAAAAAATTATAGAAATTAAAAAAACCTCCATTATACTTTTCATACATAGGGATGACTGTTTACAGTAAAAATAAAAATGATGCACCTGGGATCTTTGCAGAGTGTGGTCCTCTGAATGGGGATATTAAGTAATGTATGACCTCTGCTGGCATTCAGTAGAAATTGCATTTCTTTATCTCTGCAAACTTGACTTCATGCTCACTCCATGCTCTCATTGCAGCAGTCCTCAGTGTGAAAGCGAGCAGAGTGGTCTGTTCCACCGACCACAGGTCTCCTACACCACCTGGCAGATGTTCAACAGAGGCAACTGGAGCAGAGACAGACCCTCACCTGATTGTCAGTGTAGCACAGAGGGTGTCCGCCGGATGCTCCCAGACTGCCCACAGGGTGCTGGTGGACTTCCACCTCCACAGGTCAGGACTGACTTATTTGCAGAATGCAGCTATGAATGATCTGACCTCTGCATTAGGGATTACAGATTGTACTGAATTTAAAATAGAGCACGTACAAGGACCATTAAATGTTTGCCTGTTCTTGGTATTATACTGTATGATGAAATATACTGCAGCATTGTTTATGTCTGATTTTGCTGCAGTCTGATTCTGGTCTGATTTTTTTTGTTATCTTTCAGATGAAGAGGCTGACTGGAGACATCCTCCAGAATCTGACAAGTTATAACATCTCTGATTACCTGGTGAAAACCTACTCTCAGATCCTCAAGAAAAGGTACTTACATACATAATACAATAACATGCATTACTGTTTGGTATTTCATTTGATTTTGCTACTTTTGTTCACTAGTTTAGGTTTTGCTGTAGAATACTGAGAATAAATGAAAGGTTCTAAATGTAATATTGCCATTGCTTTCTCTTCCTGTGGTCTTTGTGGTTAATTGGTGAATGGTGAATACCAATATATTTTCAATATGAAAAGACAGCTAGCTGTAAAGATAAAATTTAAGAATTTAATTCCTTCTTTGTTTCCTTTGAAAAATATTGCTCACACATTCACTCTTTTCCCTTTGTGTCATTATCAGCCTAAAAACCAAGAAGTGGGTGAATGAATTCAGGTAAGCTGCTGTTAAAAAACATAATTCTGGAAGCAAAATATCTGCAGCACTTATAGAATCTGCAGTTTTAGGTTTGTAGACTTGTTTAAAATGTACTCTTCTGAAGGACTGATAAGGAATTCACAGTTCACGTTGTAGATTTTCATTAAAAGTTTCATTTCTGTGTTGCAGGTATGGAGGCTTCTCGCTTGGGGGCAGCGCCACACAAACTTTATCTCAGGCTCACCATGTCCAAGAGTCAGTCATGGCAATCAGAACTCGTTACCGTGTTCCACAGGTATGAACGAGGTTTCAGTCACATTTAACTGAAATTGTTGTTTTCCTGAATGTTTTTAATGTGTCCTGATGTTCTTTGATTCATTACAGAACAGTTCACTGGATCATCTGTTAAACAGAATGCCGGGTTTTCTCGACGGACTTAACAGTGAAAATAATGTCAAGGTAAATGTGTGTCTGTTCATCTGTCTTTCTTCAAATTGTGTTTCAAGGAAAAATACATAAAACACTTTAACTCATTTAGGACATATAATAAGTGATGTGTTTTGTGTTTCTGGCTCTAATAGCTGTTTGCTATGTCATTGTATTTTTTTTGTTTGTTTGTTTGTTTGTTTTTTGGCGGGGAGTGTTTTGTGATCAACTTGCCAAACGAAACCAACTGGACCATGTGACCTTTTCCAGTAGCCAAAAATTTTAGAACAATTCAAAAAACCAAAAAGTTTTATAATGAAAAATGTTTCTCTTTGCTGGACTCAGGTGTGGTACAATAACAAAGGATGGCATGCCATGGTGTCCTTTGTCAACGTGATGAACAACGGCCTGCTGAGAGCGAGTCTGCCACCAGGTCCAGAGAGGAGAAAACATGGCATCACTGCCTACAACCATCCGCTCAACCTCACCAAAGAACAACTCACTGAAATGGCCATGTTAGTTCACTGCTATACAGTTTTTATGTTGCTGTTGTCTGAAGTAGAAAAATGCACACAGTTTTGCTGTACAACATAATTATATGCTTTGAATATTGGTCAGCAGTAGTGTACAGATGAACTGAAAATTGGCAAAAACAAATAAACAAGAACTGTCAACGTAACTGTCAACGTAATCTGCCTTTGACAGATAACTCAGAATGTATTAACTCAATATCACAAGTAAGGATGGAGGATAAAGTGTGAGTTGTAAAATTAGTACTGTTGGTCCACAATGTTATTTGGTGTATGTTAATATGTGTTCCCTTCTCCCTCTTTCAGGATGACAACATCAGTGGACGTTCTGGTTTCCATCTGTGTGATCTTTGCCATGTCCTTTGTGCCGGCCAGCTTCGTGCTTTTTCTGATTGAGGAGCGAGTCAGCAAAGCCAAACACCTTCAGTTTGTCAGTGGGGTCAAACCGATCCTGTACTGGCTGGCCAACTTCACCTGGGACATGGTCAGTACTCAAGAAAAAGAAGAGGAGACATTTTCTTTACTCAATCAACCACAAGTCCCACACTTGTTATATTATGAGGTTATGGAAAATAATATTCACTGGATAAAGTGTTGATCAACTTCCTCTTTTGTTTTGTCATCTTGTCAGTTGAACTACACCGTCCCGGCCACCCTGGTGGTGCTGATCTTCATCTGTTTCCAGCAGCAGTCGTACGTCTCAGAGACCAACCTGCCTGCTCTGATCCTGCTGCTCCTGCTCTATGGGTACATTCAGGCAGACTCCACTGATTTCTGTATCACTTCATCTGACCAGACTGAATAACCAGAGTGATTCATGCGCAAGGATAAATTTTATCTGTGTGCCTCAGTATGTAAATCTTATTGTCCTATTCATTCACCAAGATTAATTCTTCCCTTCACTTGCACTTAACTGGAATAAATTCCACATGCTGTGTACTCCTTTGTACTGTGTACAGTGGCAAACCCATTTGTAATTGAAATCTCTAAGTTATCTCAGGATTTTTTTTATTATAGAAGAAAAAACACACAAACTTTTTCTCATTTTTGTCTCTATAAGCAAAGTCTCTATTGCCCCAGTTGGATCATGGTCTGTACCAAAAGTAATGTATCTGTCTAATTGAATAATCTTTTTAGGTGGTCCATCACCCCTCTGATGTACCCAGCATCCTTTGTGTTCACCGTCCCCAGCACAGCTTATGTCGTTCTGACCTCCATCAACCTCTTCATTGGAATCAACGGCAGCATCGCCACCTTCGTCCTGGAGCTGTTTGTTGACGAGGTACAAACTGTAGTCAGCACAGCCACAAGAAAGGAATCTGTAATAGTTAAAGACATAAGGTCCAGATATGAGAGTTCTTTCAGTCACATTGAGCTCTTAACTTGAAAGGTTTAGACAAATTTATAATGGAAGCGAGAAAGAAAAGCCAGATGTTTTGATCACTGTGTGACAACAATCATTTTGATTAGTGTTAATGCAACTAGCCCACTGTTTCTGGATGGGGTTTTTTTTCTTTCCAGCATCTGAATGAGGTGAACAGAATCCTGAAAAAGGTCTTTCTCATCTTCCCTCATTTCTGCCTCGGACGAGGGCTAATTGACATGGCCAAAAACCAGGCCATGGCAGATGCCTTCCAGAGACTGGGTAACTATAAATCAACCTCTAAATCAATATCTACCTTCCAAATGTCTGTTCATTATTTCCAGGTGAACAATTTTTACCCCAAGAAAACTTAAACTTCTCCAGTCTGCTAGTGCACTTCAGTTTGAATATATTATACACAGCAAATTGTATATTGTGTTGTTAGCATTCCACAGAGCATTATTGCCTGCATGCTTAAACACTTCAACAGCATACTAGATTGCAGCAAACACACAAAACTATAGATACACTATCTAAAGACATACTGTATGTAAAGAATGTCTTTGATTGCGGCTCTTCCTCATTCAGGCACCAAACAGACTCTGGACCCTCTTCAGTGGGACTTTGTAGGGAAGAACCTGTTTGCGATGGCGGCTGAAGGTGTTATCTTCTTCATCTTTACCGTACTGCTGCAGTACAAGTTCTTCATTCGCTTCAGGTTTGTTTAAAACAACTCTCTCGATCGGTGGAAGACCCTCTCTGCCCTTCCTGTTTTCCTGTATATCAGATGGTGATAGGTAGTAGAAACCAATTAATTCCCTCTGTGTAGAAACATGACACATGCCTTTCATAGTTTCACTGCTCCACATTAGTAAAACTAAATGACACAAAGTCATCTTGTGTCTTGTTTCAGGCCGTGGTTCGGGGAGCCTGAGATGCCTCCTCTTGGCCCAGAGGATGAGGACGTCGCCAGGGAGAGAGAGAGGGTGATAAATGGCAAAGCCCAGTCAGACATCCTCACCATGATCGACCTGAGCAAGGTACAACCAGCGTGCAAGTCAAAAAAGTAAAACTCATTAATGCACCTTTGGCTGAATGGCAGCAAATATAATAAGAGTCCTGTCTCTAAGAGCCACATTTTGTATGTTTTTGTTAGTAATTACTGGAATTACTGAAAACCAGTGAAAAAATATGTTACTGCATCTTCCTGCGCCCACACATTGATTCAGCATATTCAGGCACAGTCCTTGAAAAAATCTCTCTTACTGATTCTACACGGAAGAACTTCTTGGCTTTGACTGCATCATTGTGAATTCCTGGTTCAAGTTTAAGTTCTTTAGTTGTCATATCAAGCAGTTGTTGACAATGACATTGTTGCTCTCAGGTTCCCTCCAGCAATGTGTTCCTGTGGTTCAGGTGGGCGGGCACTGTGGTGGAGTACAGTGATGACTGCAACTACATTGTTGACCTTCTTACACAGAACTTTTTGTTTTGTTTGTTTTGCAGGTTTATAAAGTGGGCAGGAAGCCAGCGGTGGATCGTCTCTGCCTCGGGATTCCTCGTGGTGAGGTGAGAGATACACACACCGCAGGCAGCACGCATTGAATAATAGCACAATTAGAACACACACACACATTGTCCGACTGTTATTCTAATCAGCACTGTGTCTTTCAGCCATGTGTGGTCGCTGTAGATACAGTCAACAGAAACTTTTGCTTATGCCATTTATGAATTTCTATTTTCTTCCCAAAGAGTCAATTTTGTATAATATCCCAACAATTACTTATCACTGTTGCAGCTAAAAAGACTGCTACAACTGTTAGTATTGCTACCACAGCTGTTACTGCCCCTGCTGCTGCTGCTACTGCTACTACTAATATTGCAAAAGCTGCTATAAATACTACAGCTACAGCTGCTTCTACAGCTACAACCACAACTGTATTTTAGCTACGTTTTGACAGCATAACTTTGAATAGTCTCAAAGGAATGGTCTCAGCTGCTGGCTGCAGCTGCTGCATGTGTAGATACATTTGTTACTTGGTGTCATATTCTCAATGTGTCCTCCAGTGTTTTGGCCTGCTGGGGGTGAATGGAGCAGGGAAGACCTCCACCTTTCGCATGCTTACCGGAGACACGGACATCACCTACGGAGATGCTTTCCTTAATCACCACAGGTACAAACCTTCTCCACCACCCACTCTTCTTTGTGAGCAATTACAACAAAACAGTACAAAATATCATATATCAAAATAAACTACATGAGCAGTGCTTACAGTAGTAGTAGTAGCAGTAGTAGTGGGAAATTAGGAGTAGAAAGAGTTCAAATTGTAGAGGTAGTATTAGCAGCGGTAGTACAAGTACCAGTAATTCCAGTAATAGTTGCAGATACAGTTGGTAGAAGCAGTAATACTGGTGGTTGTAGTGATAGTAGGAGTAGTAGTAGAAGTTGCAGATAGTGGTCATGGTCTTACTGGTGGTCATAGCAGTAGCATGATCAGTTTGAGTAGTGACAGCAATGGTAAAAGTACTAGGCTGCTATTGCAGGTGTACCATGTGAATAGTAGTTTAGGACTAAAGTGGTAGTACCATTAAGAAACATAGTGACATGAGTAGTAGAATAGGGTTAGTAGTCGTACAATAGTAGTATCTGTATAATAACTGAAGTAGTAGCAGCAGCAGTCATACTATCAGTAGTCCTAGTATTAGTACTGGTAGTAGTGTGACAGTGTGTCTGTCTGGTTCTCAGTGTGCTGACAGAGATGGAGCGAGTCCACCAGCTGATGGGTTACTGTCCACAGTTTGATGCCATCAGTGACCTGCTGACAGGTCGAGAACATCTGGAGCTGTATGCCCGTCTGCGGGGAGTGCCAGAGGAGTCCGTTGCCAAGGTAATGTAAAGGAGCATTTCACCTCAAAACTGAAATTAAGACGTTAAATCATGTGACACCCGAATCTTTCTCAGACAAAGTATTCAAATTGTCGTGGCATGACAGGTATATTTAGCTGCACTGTGCAAGATCATATCATTAATAACGTACATTCTCTGCTGTCATATAGATGGCAGAGTGGGGTGTGAAGAAGCTGGGACTGACTCAGTACGCTGAGCGGGAGGCTGGAGGCTACAGTGGAGGCAACAAGAGAAAACTCTCCACTGCCATCTCCCTCATTGGGGCTCCACCTGTTATATTCCTGGTGAGAATCGAACTGATTTACCAAACAGCTGGAGAGCAGCCGAGGACGAACCAAATGTCACCAGTTAAATTCTGTATGAGTTGAATAATGCCTCTGAATTTACATTTATATTTGAACAAATAACATTAAAATAAGGCATGTTTGTCTCTTATACAAGCTAGGTCATCACTGAAAATGTCCTGGAAAAGTCCTACAAAAAAGTGGGAATCATTATATCTGTTTTCATTTTTGCTTAATGTGTGTTCAGTGATTTTGCTATAATGTTTGAGTTTTGACTTCATACTTCAGGATTCTCCTTGATGCTTTGATTTCATTCATCTTTGTTAGGATGAACCCACTACTGGCATGGACCCAAAAGCCAAAAGGTTTCTGTGGAACTGCATCCTGAGTGTCACCAAAGAGGGAAGAGCTGTAGTTCTCACCTCCCACAGGTAGGAGGAGTTGTACACTAAATTATTCTTGTATTCATGTGGCTGTAATCATCAAGACACAATAGCAGGATGACCCATGACTTCCTCTGAGCGAACAGTTTCCTTATATTGTGTATGTTAATATTTTTGATCTTGTGTCTGTATGGTCAGTATGGAGGAATGTGAGGCTCTCTGCACCAGAATGGCCATCATGGTCAACGGCACATTCCAGTGTCTTGGATCTGTACAACACCTGAAGAACAGGTAAACGCACAATTTATCTCAACTGGTTTTGCATATTCTGTCTAACCTCATTAATAGAAGTTAAACTCCAGAGAGGGTTTATCGTTCACTGAGGAAAGGAGATTTGTGCTGTTTCACATTCAGGCCAAATGCCTCAAATTCCCACAGTGCCCCATTTCACCCTTTCTCACTCCTATCAGTTGCTAAATTAATGCTGGACTTTTAGAGGCTAAAAGACAAAAACAAATTTTAGAGGTGGCAAGATCTGTGAAGGACCCTCTGTGTGCTGATATTTGTGGAGAGTTTTACTATCACAGTAAAGCAGCTGACAGAGTCACTTGATGAGGTTTACAGTTATGAGACAACTGTAAACAGCAGTCAAGGTTTGAAAAGTTCAATTAATGAAATCATCAAAGAGAGTACTGAAGGACGTGTGCACTGTTTATCTCAACAGAGTTTGTCTCAGTTTACACATCAAGCTTTCATTAATGCCACTCAAACTATATTATTTGATACACAGAGGGATGACTCATCTAGATCCGCAGTTCAAAGTAAAGCAGTCTCTTATCTTTATTACTGTCTCTGCTCATAATTTATGAGCCATAAGTCATATAAGATCAAATGGTCAATATATATAATTATTCAGGGTTTTGCAACATGACACTATAACTGCAAGACAAAATACATTTGTCCTACTGTTTATGCTGTATGTAGTATATCCTGTATCCACACTTTGAGGAGGAGTACCATATTTCTTTGGTAGTTTTAGATTTTTGTTTTGTCGGAGCTGCAATGATCAAATTTCAATAAACTGTATTGGTACAGCAATACAATCTTGACTGTTGTTTCTTTGTGTCCTTTATCTTCCAGGTTTGGTGATGGCTACACCATCATCCTCCGCCTGGTGGACTCTAAATCCAGCCCGTACTTGTGCCCCATCAGCGCCTATATGAAGAACTCTTTTCCCAGCATCGAGCTGAAGGAGCGCCACCAGAACGTGCTGCAGTACCAGCTCCCCTCACACGCCTGCTGCCTGGCTCGTGTCTTCGATGTGCTGGCCAACAACTATGAGGAGCTGGGCATCATCGACTTCTCTGTTTCACAGACCACCCTGGACCAGGTGAGGAGGATGGGATGAAAACCTCTAATGGTGATGTAATTGTCCTGATCTGGGGTCTTGTGTAAATAGAATTAAATAGAGCTCTGCATTGAGGTAACGTGTCAGCCACTACTTCCCATCAGGCTTTGCTCTCTGACTAGCTTTTAGAGAGATGCAGGTAAAAACATGAATTTGAATGTTTAACAAGTATTGGCAAATTAACAGCTAATAACAATTTACAATCACCATCAGAAAGGAAAAAAACTAGCTGATCTGCTGAGAAACATGTTCAGTATCCTCATATGATTTTGTTTCCAAATGAATCGTTACATACTGTAGTAAATGGTGAATTACTTGTATGTCTTACACAGGTATCCTCTTGACATTCAAAACATTGAAACAATAATGACAACAAAAAAGGCTGAGAGAGAGATGGACAGCTCTCTCTCTCAGCTCTTTTATCTCATTGCTTCTACTAGATACATTAGTTAGCCTCAATGCTAAGATGTGTTAACAACAAGAATGTGATTGACAGCTGACTATCATTAGCTTGATAACTGACCCGGCAAATATATATATTAATTAAGCATTAATTAATGTGACACTAAAGCCGATTTATTTTTTGTAGGTGTTTGTCAACTTTGCCAAGGAGCAGACAGACGATGACAACCTCACAGAGGTGGTGGTCAGCAACAGAACAGTACAGACTGAGCTGGCTGCGCTGCCCACCAGGAATACCCCTCCAACTATTCAACCACAGCCGACAATCACACCCCCTCAGCCAAGCAAGACCCCACAGCAGGATGGAAAATCGTCTGATGGCAAACCAAAAGAAGGTAAATCAAAAAAGGCAAAAGCTAGCAAGGCTAAATCTAAAGAAAGTAAAGCTAATGGAGAAAAAAGCAGCAGTATGGCAATGACCAGAATACCTCAGCCAGAGGAGAAGAATCAGACCCACAGGAAGGACAGCAGTGGATCAAACAGCAGTAACGGTGAAGTTAAGGGAGAATCGAGTAAATCCACATTGTCCAAACACAGAGCAGAGGGTTCCAGTAAAGTTCCCTCTGCGCTCTTTATGGTCAACAGCAGCACACAGGACAGTGCACTGTGAAGTGGACTGGTGTAACACAAGTTGAAAGGACCAACTACAGTCAAAATATTTTTTATTACTCACTGTGTGTGTGCTCAGTGTTGGCAGCAACCTCAATATGCAACATGGAACAGTGGACACTGGAAAAGATTTACTCTGAAGGCATTATTGTTAGTGAAACTGAATAAAGAAAGTAAAATTTATCTGGAGAAAGAACCAAAAGTTATTGCTTCCTAATATGGCTTTGGTGCCTTGTTCACCTTGTTAACAGATCTGTAGCTTTATACCCTTTATTTGGGGTCCTAAGTCTTACACTGTCTTCTCTTTCTGTCAGTCTCATCACTCCAAAGTTTGTTTTATTTATCCTCACAATATTATGCAAAGCTTGATGTAAAGACAATGGTGGTGTTCCTCAGGGCTCAATCATTAGATCCCTCAGAATCTTTTATCTTTATTTTGCAGAAAGCACTTTAAAAAAGAAAATGCTGCAAACACTGAATCTATAGCTGGAATACATGGGTTACATGTAATTATTAAGATGATTTTATATATCAAAGGAATTTTAGGAGTTTTTTTTGGATAATGTATCTCCTATGTGGATATGTAGAGAATTCTTATTGCAAGTTCATGGTTAAATACCACTCAAGTGTTTAATAATGAACTTTACAAGTGTTCCTGTTTTGTAAATCAAACATTTATTTTGTCTTTCATCTGCATTGTTTTTTTATTTTGATTGATTTTTTTTATTGTGTAACAGGGTCACTGTCCAAACAGTGTAAAAATCTTTACTTCTGCTTGGTATTTACTTTTATTCTGGTTATTTAAAAAATAAGTCATGTTTTGTTTTTCATTTTATAGAGGAATCTGACATCCAGGCTTCCTGCACAGCTCTTTAAAGGTCTGGAAACTTGATTATCACCACATATTAGAATATTGTCAGAATATTAAACAAAAAAGTTCAGACACACGGCTGTGTACAAATTTTTCTACATCACTCCAAATTCAATCCAAAAAATTAAAATAGATCAAAGAATAAACAGTAGCACTCAGTCTGAGCTATAAACACCAGATGCAACTATCTTGCCTTTGGTCTTGGTTTTTTTTGTTTGTTTGTTTTGTTTTGTTTAGCTTAAAGTTTCTTTATCTATTTATCTGTATTACTTTTTCCCCAATCAAAAAAATGACTCAGCTGAGTGAATGTCCAAAGCAGGTTGTTATTGGACTATAGTGCAGTGTTATTTATTCTAAAGATTGTAATAAAAATATTTATAGGCATGAGACAAACATAAAGTATCAGAATGGTTTCATTCCAAAATGCAAACTGTTACATTAAAATATAATGTTAAAAAAATGTTAAATCTATTGAAAAAGCTGAAAAGCTGCATTTATGTGGTGGATGTCTCATTTTGGAATGAAAGTTCTACTGAATGTACTTTTATTATGCTTGAACAGTTCTACTTGAACATTAGTTTATCTGTGCATCTACTGTAAGATGTACATTATATATCGAAAATATGCTAGTATAGAAGAAAAAAAACGGGTATACGTCTGTTGTGAATGTTTCATCCTGAAGGAAAATAAAACTGTGGTTTTCTCATTTTATCATTTTTAAAAATACTGTGCTTCGTGTTGTGAGTCCAGTTTGTTGGTTTTTGTGAATCACTCTAGTGTGTTGGATGTCGGGAGGTTTTTCTTCGTCATAGTGAGGATGAGCGTTGGTTTTGGTGCAGAAAAAAGCGAAGGGAGGCTCCTCTGTCTGTTTACACATCGTCCACCCAATGATATTCCTGTCATTGTGTCACTGTTAAAAAAAAGAGAAGACAGAACTACATTTATTGGACAGTTTTCTTTACACTGAAGTCATTTATCTAATTCTGTTATTCAGACACACACACACACATGGTTACAACCACCTGCAAAAAACCTTTATATGTAGTAAACCTCAGTGTTTAGTGATTTGTTGTGTTTAAGGATTCAATAATGACCAATATTTTTAGACTTTAGTCACCAATAATTTAAACATTGAATATTTTAAAATTTCATAATTTTTTACTGATTTAGTGGTTTGTTTCTTTGTTTTGCCGGGACAGAAACTGTATTTAGACGATCATGAAACAGTGAAATTAGTATCAGTGCTTTTAAGGATGCATTAGTTCTTATAAATAAAGAGGACAGTTAAACTAAAAATCCTTAAGAATTTCATCATTTCAAACCCAATTTTTAACACTACGAATAGCCTTTTTTTTGCTACAGTCATGAAATGGATTTACACTCATTAGTTATCTCTGCATATAATAGCTTTTATTGTTAGTGATGTGGTCCACCACTCTTGCATTGGATTCACATTGTGGGCAACACACAAGGGACCAGTTTCCTGTTGTTCTGGACAGTTCAGAAGAGGCAACTCATGCAATAATTGCAAATAATTTTTTGCACATGCAGATGTCTCATAATCACGTAATCAGCCAGTGAAAGGACACATTTGCATCAGTTCAAATACAGCTAGTGATTTATGAATATTTAATAAAATTTGCAATGAAAATCCTGTCAAATTTCCCAGTCTGTTCCTCACTGTGGATAATGCTGTAACAATGATGATGCACTCTCTATATCCCCTCTCATAAAATAAGTACATTACAATAAATAATAACATTAGAATTGTGCTTTCAACCAAACATACATGTTTCCCGGGTTTCTGTTCTCTGTGCAGTGGTTGATCTGCTGTCCGACACTCTTATCTCTCAAATGTTCACTAACAGCCGTGAGGAGATGATCAGACTGGACGCGTCTCCACAGTCCTTCATCAGCACCTCTCCTCTTCCTCGCCAGTTTCTGTGTGACTGTCTGCAGCAAGGCGTCCAGACTGGACAAGGAGATGTCAGGAAGACGAAACTCAGCAGATCTCTGCACAGAGAACAAGAGAGTCAGATCTGTGGCGTGATGGCAGGTTTGTTCAGAAGGGAAAAAATACCCAGAACAAAACTAGCTTTAAAATAGTCTGTTTGTTTTTTAATTGCTCAGACTGTAAATTGCAAATTTCCCCGTTGTGGGACTATTAAAGGAATATCTTATCTTAGATATTGTAAATATCCAAATAGAGTTCAAGTATCACAAAATTAAACTCTATTAAATGTACTTAGTTCCTATCCATGAGTAACTAAATTGCCCTTAAAGTTTCATTTTAAATCAAATTCTGTGTTGATGGCTTTGTAATAATTTGCAAATTATAAGACATCAAATTATTTGCATCCTTTAACATCTGAAGAGTAAAAAATGTTCATGGTTATAAAGGGTAAAGATCTTTGATGTCAGTTTAACAAGAAAAAGGCAGTAAAGAGGATTTGTATTTTATTGTTGTCGTATTTGCCCTGCGACAGACTGGTGACCTGTCCAGGGTGTCCCCTGCCTTCGCCCAAAGTCGGCTGGGATAGGCTCCAGCCCGCCCTGCAACCCTGCAAAGGAGTAAGCGGTAGATAATGGATGGATGGATGGATGTTGTCGTATTAATGTTGATTTTTATTTGTCCACTTTCCGATCAATACCAGTGACTCAATCTGCTCAGGAAGGCACTTTTTTTTTAAAAACTCCTTTCATTGCCCAAAACCTTGTTGATTTCAGCTCTACTTGGGTAATGTGTTCTTCCCCTTCTGCCAAACTGTGACACAATCATTTCCTCTCAATCACTGTGAACTCTGCCACACCTGTTCATCATGATGCAGTACAATATAAATCTTAATATCCTTAATGTCATTTTAACTGAGAAATGAACCCTTTACACTTGTCGGCACTCTCCCAACAGCAGCAGATGAAATCAGTCTTAAATAATGATCAATGAAATGTCACAGAAGATTATTTGTCAGCTGTTTTCATACTTCACTCACACTTTTAGAGAGCAGGGGGTTGTCTATCCAGGGCCTACTGTCTGCTGCTTGTCCTGTAACTAACCCATCACCTCCAGAGCCTTTCATTGTAATGTCTGAAGTGATGATCCTGGTTTGCTCAGATGAACTGATGGGAGGTAGAGGTGTGTGGCACCTCTTGGTCTTCTGACAGTCACAACATTCAAAAGCTGGTTTAGGTTGAGTTATAGGTGGTAGCACAAGCTGAGGACTCAACGGTTGCTTGGTGTCCAGATTTAATCCTGTGTAAGAATCAGTTGGATCAGGCATTTGTTCCACTGATTCGGTGACAGATGGGTCATTTTTGCTGCTGGTTTCAGGTTTCTTTTTACTTGTACAGCTGTTGTCCTCTTCTTCCTCCTCCTCAGGCTCTTTGGCTGCTGTCAAAACAGACATCAGGTTGACACAAAGCCTCATTTTATTCCCTGATGTCTCACATGTAGTAGTGAGGCCTTTGCTGTTTGATGTGGTAACTTTAATCTTCTCCTTTGACTTCACAGTTCTCAGCCTGGGAACCGATTTCTTGAAGTTGCCCACAATCAGCGGGAAAGTGTCCAGTTCATGTTTTTGTAGATTTACTGTCCTGTTTACTGTCCTCTTTTCTTTCCACATCCCCAAGTTTGTATGAAGGCACCTTTGAGAATCGTCTCTGATATTGTCCAAACATCTCTCAAAAAAGCTTTTAAAGATAAAAAAAAAAAAAGGTCCAGACTATACAGGGTCTTTCAGATTGTGTCTCTGCAGCAGCAGTGAGAGAAGCACAGAACAATTAGATGTTATGTGCCAGCCTATTAAACTGGCTGTTATGGTAACATGCACACAAACCTGTTAATGAGTGGGGGAAAAAAGTCACTGTTGTTTCAGATCCTAATAATATTTAAGATGAAAACACTCACAGACTTCAGATTATAAATATATATATATGATGGAGGTGACACTGGCTTTATTTTTCAAGTTATGGCAGGAATTTCTTTGATGAATTGTGCCAAAGATCGTCTATTGTCCAGGAGAATCACTCCATTCAAAAGCACCCTCACACTCCAATCCTGCATCTTTACATGTATATGTTGCATACACATGTGTATGAGATGCGAAATATTTACAGAAAGACTTGTTTACATTAGGCTGTATATGGTGATACCTGGGTGGTTTTGCAGGCTGTGAACAAGTCTGCAAATACAATTAAGTCATAGTGCAAAAATGAAAGCAAACTTAGCAACTTCCAGCTTCTTTTTGGTTTTACAGTTCACAATCTTAACATTGCTGTTTTGGCTCACTCTCATCACCCTGATTTTCAGCAATGTCCAGCTTTTGTTGTTGTTGTTTGTTTGTTTGCAATCTAACCCAATAAAGAGCAGATGAGCACAGTTAGAGCCTGAACATAGCGGAACATTTTGCAAGTTATCAACAAGTTATATTATATTACAATAAAGTAGCCTATAATTCACAAATAAAATGATTAGGATTTTTGTGTCATACAAGTAAACACACAAGCATTGGACATCATTTTGAACTACTTCAAATACTACTACTACTACTACTACTACTACTACTACTACTACTACTTTGTGTCCATATATCAAATAAGAGTTCGTTACTACCCATGACTGAAAATATAAATGTCAAGATTGTTTGTGTCCAAAATGGACCAAAATGTCCAAGACGTGTTTTCTGGTGGTTGTAATCACAATAATTACACATTGATGCTGACTAAGTTTAAAAGAGATCAAGGTGGAAAACTGGATTTAGAATAAAATAGTAGTACTCTTAAATAGTGTTAAACGAAGTAAGTGACATGTTGCAGAGATTTAAGGTTTGTGACTACAGGCGGAGTGAGAGCTCTTATTTTTCTCCCGTCTTTGTTTGTAGGTGGAGGACAACAGTTATTTTCGTCCTGCTGCTTCACTTCAAGCTAGCAGCTAATCTGACAAACACACTCACTGGTTTAACTCTTCTCGTCCCAGGTGTTTTTATTTTCCCGTAAAGATCCAGAAGTTGGGTTCCCTTTGTGTATTTTTGCTGGAGTAAGATGGTCGTTTTGACTGATAACAATGAGGAACAGGATTATATGTGAGTATGTTGTGTTAGCAAAGTAGCGTTAGCTCGAATTACAACTCCAGTTAAATGGCTAATTTAGCTCTTTACACTATGGGCAGTAAACGGCTTTAGATTAGCTAAAATCCTGACACCTCTCTTGCTAATCAACTAATCTAAGTCAATTCTTAGTTACTGGTTTTGTTAATGTTAATATCAAGATTTAGAGAGGCCGCCGAGATTTGTTTTCTGTCCTAGTTAGCCTTTAGCAGCTGGAAGCTAACTAGCTGCATATGTTGGTTGTGAGCCCTTGAAACTCTTAGTTAAATCACAAATTAGCTCGTAATCTTTGCTTTGGTCACTTCCTGCAACTGATCTCTGTCAGATGATGTTGTGATTTTCTGTCAACGATTGTTAAAGATCAAGATACAGAAGTGAGACAAAGTGTGTGTAAAGATTGTTTAGGTTTAAAATAGCTATAAAAAGCTGTTAGCTACTGTTTCCATTTCAGAGTGAAATTAAAGGTCTTTTTCTAGACAGAGGTAACTAGCTCAGGCAGAGGTTACATCATATTATGTTGCTGACAACCAGCAGGACTCAAGCTAAAAATGGCATCAGCTGAAAGTGTTGGCACCTGACAGGCAGAAAAGCCAGCAGAGGCGGTCCTCACACACCACCCACTGACCTACATCTGAAGCCCCTGCTGGAGATCCTCCTCTTCTCTCATCCATTTAAGAAACACTGCAGAGATGAAACAGAAGCTAGTCGCCCTGAAGCACTTAACAAGTGTTTTACAGTGGTTTAACAGCTTAGTGATCATCTTATCTTTTCACAGCCACTTTAGCTGTCCAGCGTATTCTTCTTCTCTCCTTGGATAATATGCCGAATAAGATTGTGGTGTAATTTCACACCATCATTGCAGAGACAGATGGTGTCCACTTCCTGACTGAGGCATTGCACCCTCGCAGACTTAAAAATCATGTGTGTGCTCAAGAAAAAGAATTGTGAAGGTAAAGGTTTATCTTATCTTAAAATGTCAGATTCAAAGACTACACACAGCACAGACCGGTCAAAGCAAGAACAGTGCAGGTTCATTGAAGTGGATGAAAATTAGGTCACACAAGACCCGTATCCTGTGTACTGAGAAATGTGTGCTCTCTTGTGCTGTGCCTGTCCCTATCGTCCAACTAGTTGTTATGAAAGATAAGATATTCCTTTATTTGTCCCACAAAAAAGTACACCAACTTAAACAAAAAAAAGTCAAATCAATAAGATCTGAGGAGTTGGTGTTTCCCTTCAGGATCTTTGTGACTGAACTGGATAAACTGATGCATTTTTCTCTGTTATCGCAGCCTGATAGAGGAGCGTAAGTGCAGCTCCCTGCCCAGCTCTCCCGCCAAGCGAGTGTCTCCAGCCAAAAAGAAGCAGTTCTACATCAACCAAGCCATCCGCAACTCTGACCTCACTCCCCGAGCCAAAGGCAAGAAGAGCCTCCGCCGACAGGAGAACTGTAAGCTCTTATTTCACATGATCAGATTATGAGATGTTGTCATCCACTGCGGGCTGAACAATGCTGGACAAGGCTTTAAATCTTTGTGCCTTCATCAATGGAAGAGAGCTTTCACATTACTGTTGCTACAAATATGCCTATTCCACAAACATATTGTTTTTATCCCAAAAATTAACACTCATAAGTCAAAAGTCTGTTTATACCACTGCTATTCTTCCATCACTTCTCTACATTCCCTGAAAATCAGCACGCTTCCTTGCTAATCTTCTTGAGAGGGATGAGTGCTCCAAAGATGATCTGGAAGTTTGTAGTAGCCCAGCCATCCCATCCATCTTCACTGAAGCCTGCACCAACAGAAACTACATAGATGTAAGTTGTCTTCCATAGGCATTTACTTTAGCTGTCTCGCTCATCATACTGCAGGAGTGGTATTAGGTTTTTTTGGTTTTAGCATTTTAGTTTTGTGTACCAGTGCTAAAGACTGTAAGTTTTAATGATAGGTATATACAATATATTACACAGCTTGTCCTGCATCTTAGATCCAAGCATGATCAAATCTAAATATAACAAGTATTAGTTAAAATACTGACTGGTCTTCCTCATTCTGTCGCTCTTTCAGCCATGGAATGACTTCATGAACTGCTCCGGTGAGGAGCAGGAGAGGCTGTTGTCTCTGCTGGAGCAGGAGGGGGCCAAGAAGAAAAACACCAACGGGCTCCTCAAAGACCAGAGGAATGGTGAGCCTCTCCATTTGTGGCTGTTTAGAGGCTGGTTGTTTTCAAGTACGACTGCTTGGCTGACGTCACTCATCTCTTCACAGTAAATCTTGCCTTCACTGCTCAGGACTGCTTCCAGAGAATCGATCGCAGGTTACGAGCGACTCTGAGACGGAAACAAGTCCCCATTGCGAGTGATATCTCTTTTTCTTACTGTGCTGGGAAATGTTTTGTCACTGATCACGTTAATTGGATGTGTCAAGATTTTATACATGTAGTGTGTACAGCATACATGTTGAGAGTCTATGTATGTACAGTAGCTTCAAGCTTAAGTTAACGCTTGATCACAAAGCCTATAAGACTGCATACATACTGGCTGCCACCAACTTTATTTTTTCTCCTCACAGGGAACTCTGGAAGTACTTGAGGAAAACCTTCTGAGCTTTTTCAACGCTCAACCACACTCAGTTTACACAACCAACCTCGCCAACAGGTAGGAATCCTTTTTCTATGTACTTATAGTCTTTAAAAGCTTTTAAAAAGGAGCCTTAGAAAGTAGTAAAAAGCCTGAAAACGTATATAGTCTTATATGCAGTCTTATATAAGTCTTAAATGCAGATTTAGCTGTGTAAACATACATTAAGTGTTTACATTCTAGTTTCTGACATCAATAAATCTTTTTTCGTTAGGTGTTCATAAACATCTGATTCTGACAGTATAGATGTTTTATTCCACATACTCACCAACAGCCCTTGTCCTTGAACAGTGTTGGCCATAGTATTATATACCACAGTGTTGTGTTTTGGCATGTGATAAGCCTTCAAACCCATGAATGTGTTACTCAAACTGAGCTTCCTGGATCATATTTCATATCTCACTGGTGCTTGAAACAATCCAACTGCACCAATGCAGCCCCTTGTGTTGTTTCAACACAATCACCATCTCACTGACATACAGGTTGAAATTCCTGACTGGTGGACGTGTCCCCACCCAGAAAACCAGCTTATATTAGATAACATAAAACCTCTGTGACCCACACAAAGAAGTCATTGCAGTAGCAGGGAATACAGCATAACACACAAAACCAGGATAAAAAATGGCATAATTGGCATTATACACACACGCAGGCTGAATTTATTGATGTACACTTGGAAACTGGTTCACTCCAGAAATGATACTGCCTTGGACAGCGAGTCATTTCTCTGTTGTTTGTCTTTGTGAATCAGCTTTGAGAGACTGCTGCTTCATGCCGTCTGCCAGTACATGGACCTCGTCTCTGCAAGTGAGTGGAAAGCACACATTAGACATACTGGACTAATATCTCCAACTAGTCAGTGTTTTTCTACTTTAAATATAGTGGAGAATGTTGTTTGAACATTAAACTTTTTTAAAGCTGCAGTCGCAGATCTACAGAAATCAGAAAACATCAGTTAATCATTTCACAAATATCAACCATCAAAAGCTTATAGACCTAACTATAACACATAAATAGTTGTATTAAAGCCTTTGAGCAAGATTTTGTAAACAATCATTGATGCTTCTCTGTTAACACAATCTATTTTACACAGCCTGGTCAGACTCACATAGCCAGATCACACAATGTTCAGTCACATGAGAGTGATCAAAGTCTGTTTGTTGGACTCTCAGGCACCGACAACAACGGCTCACGTCAAACTAAAGTGGTGAACAAACAAGAAGAGTTTCTGCCTCCTACACTTCTGCTGTCTGCCTACGTGGAGCAGATGAGCTGAGACCAGGACCACGTCCTGCTTCCTCCACATGGCAGGAGCGCTGAGAGGTGTAGATAGGGTCTGTATGTAATGTCTGTGTAATGTCCTCCAAGCTCAGAAAACAAAGCTGAAAAATGCCTGCTTCCTTTTCTTCTCGATCGCCTCTGGTTTAGGTAGAAAATCTTCCCTTCATTTTATTCATAAACAAACCCTGCATATTAGGGCGCTACATATAAAGGTAAGCATTCACCACAAAGCACAGCTAAGCTCGAGCACATGAACTTGACATACACCTGAGGATGACACGTACAGTTTGCCTTGCTACTGTGCAAAGAATAACCTTTTTGATCTGGACACATGGCCTCTCTTGCACCATCCTCAGGCCAACGTTTACACTTCTTGCCCCACTGGTACAGAGCAGAGCTAAGAATAGTAGAGTCATCAAAGCTGTTGTTTCTCCAACAGTTTTGTTTTCTGGTGTATAACAAGCACAGCCTCCCAGAGCTGTGTGGCTCCATTGACCTACTGTTTCCATACAGAACTGGGAAAGAAATGATCATGTGTTTTAAGTACACTCATTAATCTACTTGTAAAAGGAGGATAATTGATTCTTAACTTTGGGATAATGCAGTAATCCCATGACCTGCTTTGTGGTGTGGAATTCACATATTCATGAATTCATATAGACAAATTTGATTATTTATGTCCCTTTTTATTGTGCTAATAATAGAACAATAGAAACAGAACAATTTATTAGACTTACATGGCGTAAAATATAACTTTTCATTCATATTTCATATACATTTCAATAAGGCACAAATTGGTTGATGATGGTTAATGTTGACAATATTAACCTGAAATATGATGGAAAATGTACTTAGAAGTCAGTACTGCTCAGTATGAATGACATTTTGTAAAGGTGCTAAGACAGACAAATCGCTCTAATGCATTACTGCCTGAAGGATTAGCTTGTAGGATTTGTGTAAGTAGTGAGGTATGAAGCATGAATTTTAATAGTCTCTCTTCATTATATGCACAAACACATAACTCATTGTGGTGAAGAAGCTAATGTTTTTTCGTCAAAGCTGTGAAATACCAGCTTCTGATGTGCTTGGGACGTAAAGTTATTCTCTGATGATTATTTCTGTATTTTATATGAGAAGAAAATTCTCTTTAGGAACAATTTCTTCAGGATCTACATTTGGGATTTTATTTGTTGTGCATATCTTTCTCTGCAGGCTTTGTCTAGCTTTGTCACCTTGTCTACACTGGCTGTGCTTCAGCTGCATTTTCCATTAACATCTGATGGACATGCTTACATGTATTAACCAACCAAACTGACTGAGTACAGACTGCGACTTAAAACATTTTTTAAATCTTTGAATATAAGTGCGTTTGTTTCCAACAGACAGCTGCAGCTGCTGATGTGCTGCCTTCACTGCACACTGGTGTAGACAATGTATACATGACAAAATAAGGATCTAAGCTTGTGTTCATATCTGCCAGTATCCCGTATGTTCAGATTTATTCATGGTTTTCTTGCAGCATGCACAGTCACTCAGTTTACACTTAACTTAAAACTGTAATGTTTAAAGCCTCTTTTTTTGTTTTACACATACAGAAGATATGAATTAAAGGTATACTGTATGTACAGTAGATGTGTTACATTGGTAGTAAAATAACCATATTTAAGGTGTTTTGATGGTTAAAAAAAACCTGCTGAGTTTTGACTCTCAGGTGTGTTTCATCTCAATATTAACATTTACGACCCCAGAAAAGCACTTCTGCCTTATAAATACAAGTTTCTATGTTTTTTCTGTACATATATTTCTACATTTGTACTTGACTTTGGAAACAGGCTATGAAAACAAAAATCTTGACTTTCTTTTGATACTGTCGACGGCAGTGTGACAAAACTTGACCTGTTGGTGCAACAACCAAAGTTTGCGTGTTTGTTTTGTGGAAATCAAATTTCTCAGGCTTTCAACTCGTCACTCTGAATGTCATGTAGTGATTTCACATGGTGTCATTTTCTGTGTACTGTACACTTCTTTCTCGAAGATGATCGGGTTCACCCCAGCACCTTGGGGCGCTGCCAACTTTTTAAATACACGTAGAAGTAGTTGTGCTGTAAATAAAGAACTCAGATGATTGACTTGTGCCAACATTTGGATTGAAAAAGCCTCTAATAGTCTGAAAGCTTTATGAAGTACACTGAAACATCTTTGTGTATCTAATAGTATGTGTGTGCTCCATTACCTATTTATAATCATCACTGCAACTATTAAAAAAAAAAAGAAGATATTTTTTCTCTTTTCTTATTTCAATTTGCACTTTTTACTTCAAAATGCTGAAAGTATTGTCATAGAAGATGGTTGTGTGATCTCATTCAGTGATTTCAGTTTTTAATTCTACTGACTTCACATACATGTGGGCAAAGTATTTAGATCTTCCACTTACACCAAAATAGCACCCCCCCCTCATTAGTTAGACTAAATTACAAGTAAAAGTCCTGCATTTGTAATTTTACTTAAGTCAGACGCATTAGCAACAGAATGTACTTAAAGTATGAAAAGTAAAGGTTATACAGACTGGCCCCTCTGACAGTGTTACAGTATATTATATGTTTTTTATTACTGGATTATTATGATTGATGTATTGACATGTAGTAAATGTGCTTCCACTACTCCGTCATACACATCTGAAATCACTGAGGCATTTTATTCATTTTAGTATGCTGTGCAGGTTGCACATGTTAAGACACTAAGCAGTTCATTTGTTAAATTATGAACTTCTGCACATAATCTTCAAATTCTCTTATGTAGGAATTCATGCAAGTTTAGAAACATAAAAGCTGTCTGGCTCCTTCTTCATTTTACAAACTGTGAATCTGAGTGTTAAATTAATCTGGAAAACAGATCTAGAAAATAAGATGCAAAAGAATTATTTGACGAAAGCCCTGAAATATCATCTGGATCAACTGCTTCTGACAATGAGGCTTGACTGCCGTATTAAATTCTAAAACTTATAACAAAATAAAGCAAAAAATATTTTGTCCTTGAGTAAGTAAGATTTGCAAACAAGTGATAAACACTATACAAAATCTGAAACAGAAGTACAAACAACATAAATGTAATGAGGATTAATAAAAGATTTTAAACCAATGATAAATGGCACATAACTGGGTCCCTTTATTTCAGTCAATATTAACATGTGATCCTCTCAAAAATGTCTAAGTAGATGTTTTGTAAAGTTTCTAAAAAGTTGCGTGCTCAGTGGGTTTTGGCTGTTCTTCCACTAGGTGGCATACCAGTACAAAAAAATGTAGGCCAGACTAGAGAAAGCCGCTATGATCATTGAATGAGCTGTGTGGGCCATCTGCACACATGGTTCATAGTTTTAGAAACTGAAAACTGTTTTGCTTTTAATTTGGTTTTCACAGAACCAGGCAAACTGTGAGTCAGTGTTAACCTGTCAACTTTGATGCAACTTGTTTGCATGACTCACAATCAGCAGCATTTTTCAGTTATTACAGTGTGGGAATCTATTTGACATGACTGACAGACAGACAGACAGACAGACAGACAGACAGACAGACAGAGTACTTTATTAATCCCTTTGGGAGGTTCCCTCCGGGAAATTGGCATACGTTGGAAATAAGATAAAAACAGGTAAAAACAAAAACTGCTGAGGAGCGACTGGAGTAGCTGCCATCACCTACAGCGCCATGTTCATACACTCATATAGCATACATATAGCAGTTTTCAAACAACAGAGTCAAGTAATGGCATCACATGTTCAATAGACAGTACAGCGACAAAGTGGAGCAGCAGACTGAAACAAATCAACATGGATATCAACAACCATATACAGCATGTAAAGATGCAGTGACTGAAATCTTAAATTTACTGAAAGTCTTTCCTGTGATGTGTTAATTCTGTGAAAAGTAGTGCAGCAAAAGTTCAAATAAAAACTTCAGAGGAATTTGGCTTCAATCCTGAGATAGACTGAAAAATTAAAACTGCTGCATTCATTTATTGATAAGTATATTTCTAGAACTCAAACAAGGACTATAAATTAACTCATTTATCATAAAACCATGTATCAGAAACAGGAGACGCGTTTTAAGAAAGCCAAATACTTTGAATCCACAAACCAGCCTTATGTCATATTTGCATGTCAAACAACTCAGTTACATAAAGTCAAACACGAAGTATTGACATGAAAAAGGAAATGTTGTGTAAGTTTTCCGCTTATGTAATGTAAAGCAAGAAAACCTCAGTCACACTGCAGTGAAAAGTTCCTATCAGCATCCAGGAATCTCTCTACCTGCTGCACATTGAGAGATGAACATCAGGCAGCTGTCGATGTTCACCTGAAGAGATTGAAGCTTTATCTTTTCTCTGGATGCTTAATGATTTCTTGATGGCTTGTTCATGTTTTGTTTTCTTCTCCTGAACTGTTTTCGTCACCTGTTTCCCCCCCCCCCCTTGCTATTTGATGCTTACATCACTGTGGGTATAAAACCAGTCATTTCCTGTGCTGACCACACCCTGGCAAAGATTAACTTAAGCTGAAAAGCATCATCACTGTCTGTTTATTCCGATATCAAGTGTGAAATTATAGCTGTCATCACCACAGAGAGTCACAGGCACTGTTTGATTTTAATTTTATTTCCCTCTGTGTCAGCGCAGTGAACGCACTCCTCTCCTGGATCCCATTACGTCTGATGAGGCACAGGGTGGATCATTTTTCTGTTTTAAATATCTCAAGCTCTTCATTTTAGTAAACAGCTGCAACCAGCCAGCGACCAGTCAGCACTCACAGGCTGTTTTTTTCTTCTTCTTTGTAAAATCATATTTGGAAATAGAAGATACATGATGAGTGACTCTGGAAAGCTGTCAACAAATGTGGGCTGAGGACAGAAAATACTGTAGTTTATTTGAGTGTGGCTTACTTACAGTCAGTTTTCTTCTTCAAAATGTGCACCTTTACACACATGGTTTGGTCTGTGTGAATGGACCAGTCATTTGTTGGCATTGTGGTTTATCATTTTCAACTCTAAAATGTATTATTAGTCCTTGTGTTGCACTATAGGGTGACACCTAAACACAGGGTTACCTCAATTAGGCTGGAAAAGGGCTCATTCAATTGTGTAGTTTTGAGTTATTTTGAATTACAGACGTCATGAACATGTAATTCCTGCAGCAGGGCACCTGAGGGTGAAATGTAATGTATTAAAATGTGTTCAATGCAGATTTTTTTCAACATTTAATGCAAGTTTTAATGATTCATTTTTAATCAAGAAATCTAAACCACACAGTAGCACTGACAGATTCTCTCTTGTTATTTGAGGTTAAGGCTCCACCTCTGTGTCTAATAAGAGCAGTAGTGTCTGTTTCCTCAACGGTTTACTATCCTGTATTTTGTATTAATAATCAATTCATCTCACGCTAAGTCATTCATTCATTTAGTGCTCAGTGTGAGTGTAGGTGAGTTCCCCCTGACTAAATAAACCACTGTACCACCTTCATATTTTCAAAATGAATGTTGTCAAGGAAGTCAGTAAAATGAAAGGCTGCATAAATCTAATGAGCTGAGTTGTGCTTCATTTTCAAACTTTTATCTTTTTATGCAGTTTTCACAGCATAATTCTCCCATCAAGCCCCTCTGCTGAACAGGGAACCCTCAAATAAGGGACCGTCACCAAAAATCAGTAATGAAAGGAAATGTAAACATAACACACAACTATACTACAAGTTCCATGACAAAAATTCATTTACATCGTACAAAATGATTACAAACTCTTGAATGATCCACAAAGAAGTGAAAGTATTAAATATTTCTTAGAAAAAAAAACATAAACAAGAAAAGTCAGATAACAAATATATATGATTTGTAAGGCTGCAACTAACAGCTAGTTTCATTACGGATTAATACGCACATGATTTCTTAATTAATCAGTTCATGCCTTGGTCTATAATATGTAAGAAAATGATCGTATTGCTTCTTTTGTCTGACCAAATCCTCACAACTGAGAACTAAAGAACATTTGCTTGATTTTCTTTTTAACTTCAATGATGACGGCAACAATGATGAAAACAAACATCAGATTCATACTGTGACACTCTACAAAGTGTGAGCTGATGCTTGATGTGGGCATCTTTGTCTCAGTGCATCTCCACCTTTTTTTTCCTACACTACTTTGCAACCCACACCCAGGCATTTACCGACAGCCCCTGCAGTGGAGGGAGTGGGTGGGGGTGTACATGGTGGTGGTGGTGGGGGGGCTGGACCCTGCTGATTCAGAGGTTAGGAATTTGCATCTGATTACTGTTTGTCAACCAATGATGTGAGTGTGCAGGCCGGAGAGTCTCTCCACGCCTCCATCTCTGTCTCCGTCTGTCTGTCTGAACGCTGCGCTGCTCTCAAAGCGACAAAACTCCGAAAACGCAATTACACGCAAGAAGCCGAGTGCGTGGATATCATGCAGTCACATGAAGCCACTTTAATCGCAGCTGATCAACACCTCTCCTCCTCCTCTTTTTGTTGCTTTTTCCTCCGGCTGTAAGCGAAAAAAGGGGAGACACAGCGCAGTCACAGACGGGGAAAACAGGAATGTTTCTTCCGGTTCCACAGAGAGTAAAAACGGAACGGAAGCCGATGTGGTAAGTTTATAAATCTCTTTATTTCTCCTTGCCGTTATTCGCCTCTGTGTAGTCTTGTGATCATTTTCCTGTGTGTGTGTGTGTGTGTGTCTGTCTTCCTTCTTTTTCTGCTTTTACTTTCATAGCAGCATTTTCTTTTTTTCTTTTTTTTAATCGATGAGACGTTATCAGATGTGATCAATAGTCTATTTCTTAGGTAGCGGATGAGCTCACTTGCTATAATGTTGTGGTTAACTTACATTAGCTTTAATGTCATTTCTTGTGATAACATCTTTTTAAAAAGCGCCAGTAGTTGTTTTTTAAATGAGGTTACACGTATACAGAGTGAAAAATGTTAAAAGTGAGCAGTGGTCTCGTTTACTTTTAGCTATAAACTAACTTAAACACTGCTAACTGCTAGCTAACTTCTTTTAGCTAAATTCTGTCACACATGAAAAAAAAACCCATTACTTTAGCTACTTTAGCTAATATTAGCTTTATCTAGAGGTCAATATCCGATAACTCAGCTGCTCATGTGTTGCTTGTTAAAGATTTGTTCTGCTAATCAAAATAGTTTTTAATTCATTTTTCTCACGCTGACAATTTGACCAATTTTGAGTGATTAAACCAAGCTAATGTTACAGTAGGTTTCCATCCTATAGCTCTTTATAACAGTAAGTTATAAAAGTCAGTTCATGTGATCCACAAATGGGCTTTTAAAGAAAGCTTGACCTGACTAAATGTCATGTTGGCGGTCAAAGCACAGACAGTAGGTTGATTCAGAGCTGAAGGTGGTTTAATGAACGAATCTGCTTTCTACACATTAATACCAACAAAAAAACATCAGAGGTAATGATGTTGTAATATTTGTGTTAGTCAGGTATAAACAGCCTACTTATGGATGTAAAAATAACTCAAGGATCAACACAGGCACAGATCTGTCTCATTTTAACTTCCAACTTAAGGGATTTGTGTAAAGTCTTCAGGCTGTGTTGGTTTCTCGCAGGTGAAATCCCTTAAATCGCTCTGTGTTTTCTCTGAAAGTGCAAAACAAAGGTGGGGTAGGTGGATAAAAGTGTCTGTCAGCGTGGGTTAGTAGCTGAGATCAAGTCAAGTCCAACATGTCAGGGGAGTGATATGGACACAATGAGCTTCCTTCACTACTACAGCAGGGCGGTGGGAAAATGCACTATATATAATAGGCAGCGTATTCCTCTGTGTGACGTCAGCCGAAGAGAAAAAGGGGGCAGCAAACTTTTCATCCTGAGAGGATTCAAAACGAGCTCAAGAGGCCTTCTGATTGTATTTTTCAGGGAAGTCTGTCTGGATGCTTCAAGCTGACAAACCTCACAGCCGCAACCAAAACTGACTTGTGGTTGGTGTTACAGTTTCTCACCAAGTATTGGGGGTGGGGGAGAACAGGCACAGGAAGCTGGTTTGGTTTTAAAGCCTCGTATAGCACTTAGTCTTAATGACCTTAATGTATACGCTATGCTCTGATTGGGTTTCAGTGGAGAACTCCATTGTCCTGGTCTGATCTAAAAGTGGTTTCAGAGGCTTTTCCACCTTGTCAAGATAAAAACTAATGTGTGTGTAAAGATATGACCTTAGCACTTTTGTTACAAGAAGATATTGGCCAATGTTTCATTCCAATGTGTAACTGAGATGACAGGGACACCGTTACGAAATGCGCCTGGCACAATCAAAGTTTGATTTAATATACTTTGTTGTTCACTCTGACGTCGCAGTTTAATGAGATTTTGAAATCCTGCACGAGAATCTGAACAACAGGAACAGGATGAAGCGGGAGGCTGGGGGAGACTTTTCCTTTGGAAGACTTTTATGGTCAAAAACCACCAGCCACTGGTCGAACTGGTTTCTTATCTTACCAGCTACTTAGGAGGAAACCAGTCGTCATTTACTGGTGTGACTCCATTTAAAATTCCACTTGAACATTCATTATTGCGCAAGCAAATCATTTCTTACTCCAAAGCTCTTCCATGTCAATGAGCATGTAACTTCTTAAAGTTGTAACTGACTAACAGAAAGAAAGTGTGCGATGTTAAGTTGTGGCACCTGCGGCTTCCCAGTGTGATTATTAAGCACTGAAATTCCTGAGAGAGATTTCCAGTCCCTTATAGCACCCTGCACCCCACCATCCTTCAATCACCTTAGAGGCTTGCCAAGAAATTGCCCCACTAATCTGTTTGGTCCAATCTGGCATATGGTATCCTGTGGCCGGCACCAGCCAACTGCACCGGCTCAGTGTTTCCTATGGAGAGAAATGCTGCTGCAGCGAGAGGGTGGGGGGCGTTTACGTTGTGGATTAGAAACGTATGGCCGGCGATCAAGTTCAGGTCTTAAAAGGCCTCCCCTTGCTTTTGCATAATGTCGACTGGCCCTAATAAGTAGTCTAACAGTGCTTGTTATGAAACCGGGTTTATATAAAGACGTCTGTTGTTGCTCTTGATATGAAGAACTGATGCTTATGTTGCATTTTTCTAGATACTCTGTAGCTTTCCATCAAAGGGAGGTGGTGAAAAAGTGACAGACCTTGACCTGGTGATCTATCAAACATTACTTCAATATTGTGATTCCACATATTGCAGAATTTTAGTTATTAAACCATCAGAATATAGCTTGATTATTGTTTCTTTCTAGACTTAAAAGCTGCATTAGTTATGCAATCTACGTTTTCTAAGTTATTTGTCTGTTAAAGCTGATGGAAATGAATCTTATACAAATGCCAGTAGTGGCACTATTGGTTTGTATAAGATCCAGACATTTAAGATTGTCAGTATTAATTGTTGTTGACAAAAGCTGATTCAACAGTGACTATGTCAATATCTAAAGATGCCAAAGTACTGCCTCAAGAAAACTACAAGAAAGAAAATAGAAATGAACAATGAAAGGTGGAATAAAATCAATTCATTCAAAAAGATAAAATTTATTGAAATTTAATGCACTGCTGAAAAGGTTTGTCAGCAGAAAATTGATCGAAAGCAATTTTAATAATTGATCATCATCAATCATTAATCAAGAAAAAATGCCCAACACTGACTCCTTCCAGCTTCTCCACTGTGGGGATTTGCTGCCTTTCACAATTTTATATCAGTTTATTGACTAAATTTGGCTTTTTGGTGATTGATCAGGTGGAACAAAGAATTTAAAGTAGTTACCTCAAATTTGGAAAAATGTGTCTTTTACACTTAATTTTTTTTAACAGTTTAGGGGCTAAAGGAATGGTTGATTTGAAAAAATAATCAAAAGACATATAATTAATGAAAATAATTTTTAGTTGCAGCCTTAATTTACTTCATCATTCTGTTTGTCGTTGTATATTTGTAGATAGATTTACCTGTGTTTAAGTTTGTTCACTGTGCACATAAAGATGCAAGGCGAGCTGCATTGCCATTCAAATGTTTACAAGTATTTCAGGCCGCTTCCTGTCGGACGCCTGATCTCAGCCCCAGGGTATTTGAAGAACATTTGGAAGCAGTAATTGTAATATGCAAACAGCATGCTTATTTGGCCTCTGAGCATCACGGCTGAGTGGGTGGCAGTCACTGGCAGTTGGCCAGTCAACTGGTTAGTGGCTGTGAATTAATGACAGACAAACATGCACAGACGGGACAAACAGGTCGGACGCCTGTTTGTTTTCTTATTATCAAACTATAATCCTTTACAGGGCTGTAAAGGCTGCTTTTTATGTAGTCACTGCATTCAAATCACCCCTCAAGGCTTAAGGGTGTGGTCTTTGGCTTAACATACAAGTGACACAATGTAGGCCGCATTGTGTCACTTGTATGTTTCAGCAATATCCCACCTGTAAATATCAGCATGAATTGTATCACAGTGAATGCGAGTGCCGTCTGTGAACCACAAGCTTTCCTGCCATTAAAGAAGTGGGAAGCAGAAGTGGCTTGGCTCGCTTTCAGCTGTTCCTGTGCCAAAAGCTACATTTCTGAAGGGCCTGTGCGGCATGTGGGGCTTTAACTCTGTTATCCTGCCAAAAAATGCAGGAAAAAAAATCCTCACTAGTTACTTCACTGCCTGGGCCGGAGCCATGGGGGAATCCCAGCAGGGCTGACGGTGACGCAGGCAGAGAGCAGAAGGGTTTGAGCTTTTGGGATACCCTGCAGTTCCTGAGCCGAGCTGCTGGGACAGTTGTAGGCTTTGTGTATTCAGGCAGCGGCCCACACTTGGTTCACTGTCAGCGTGATCTATCCTGGTACTTGTCTGCCTGGATACCGGCACACAGCTGCAACATGCTGACATGTCCGTCAAACCTGAAGCATTTGTATTTCATATTTGCGTCTGCTAACGCTGGCAGCCTGCCCAAGCAATAAAAAGCTAATTTAATCAGATCCTTGCCAAAAGATACGCATCCCTCGGGAGCAGACGTAGCTGCCAGCTTTTATTAGGCAGAGCGCAGGCATATGAAACTGCAATCCACATTTAGCACAGAAGTGACAATTTTTGTTCTGGATGTCTCTCTGTACAATGCACAGACAAAAGACTTGATTGTTCAAGATTACAATGCCATGACATGACTGCACACTCACCATATAAACCAACACGTTAATCCAGTTTGGGATGTCATTCAATGAAAATACCCCCTCCCCTCCACCCGACCGACCTCTCCCGCACTGGAGGAACTATCATCATACCGTCAGTGGAGTTAAAATAGCAGTGCATTGAACTCTGCGAGCAGCGACATGCAGCCCGTCTCCTGAATCTCTGAAAGGTTTTATGGCAAAGTCGGTTAACACACGTGAGGAATTTGACTTGGTGGGTTGTTTGTGCAGCTCACACTAAGCAAGACAGTGGCACAGATTTATAGCTGTGCTGTAGAGGAACTGAAGTTGTGTTAAAGGAGTGCTTACAAATTATATTTCAGGAAATTTGTGTCACTGACACAATCATCGCGTTTCTCCGGCAAAACGCGCTGGCCACACGAAAAGGAAGTTATGGAATTGAGTAATAACAAATCTCAAGCTTGAGCTTTTCGAATCCTGTCAAGATCGTTTCATGAAAGTGCTGATTGAATTTGAATGAAGTGCGAGGAACAAAAGGAAAAATGCATAAAACAAGAGCTGGCTTAACATTTCAACCAGAGCAGAGCGACACATGAACTAACATTGAGCGAGTCAGTGTGTTCCTTTAGTAGGGACAGTGTTTGCCTCCTTGATAATGGCCTGTGTTTCTCCACTAGAGCTGTCATCAGAGGAGATTTATGTTTGCTCTCATACTGCTCGAGTCTCCACGGGAAGCTGTAGGTGAGGTTGTAACATGGCGAGGTCAATATCCACTTGTGAGGCGGCGAACGTGAATGCAGCTGAATCGGCAGGGGCATTTTTTCTTTTTCATTTTAACTATTCATCTAATGCTGTCTGTGCATTTTCCCTGTGGGCTATCCTTTCTTTAAATAGCACTTGTCTAACAAATCTGCATGAATATATGATCTTTTCAACCCACACAGGAATTTTTTGTTCCACTTGTTGTGTTTGACCCCTTTTACTGAAGAACAAAGACTAAGAATAGTGTGCTTTTAAAAAAAAACTTTGATGCTGATATTTCTTTACCCAAGTCACTCATTGCTGTTATCTAGTGGCAAGATCTGACATAAAATGTTAGTTTTTAGTGTTTTCCTATTTTCAGAATTAAAAAGACCCAAAGACACCAATAATAGCCAATAGAAGGAATTGAGCTTTCTTCAATATTACACTCATTCTAAAGAAGAGCATCAGCCAAATCTGTACATGAAATGTGAATCTACTAGCACAGAGGAAGCTCTTTTTCCTGTCTTTCCTTCACCCACTTCCGAATCTGGACTTTTTTCATATTTATTACACAGATCATTCTTCTGTAACATCAGCTCCAGTCACTTTGAGCCTCGCTTGAATGCACAGCTGGCTCCTGTTACTTGATAGACAGCCACAGATTTGACTGCTGAGAAGTGGCTCACTGGATTATTTTTGCTATATGCCCACTCAATTTATGGCATAGCTGGGGCTAATCAGATTTGGCTCGCTGCGTTGCTTCGGCTTGCTGGAAGAGGTCAGTGGAAAGTGCGTGACGAGCCTCCGCGACACTTCCTCAATGATCTTGTTGTTGGTGCAATGGGGCTCAATGGAGCCTGTGTTATTGCCTTGCGAGGTAATACTGCAAGGAATGTGAGTGAGGGACGCATAATCAAGACCAGCACCACTGACCGACTTCTTGTTTTTATGCTTTTTTTTTTTTTTTAAATGTAGAAAGGATCATGAATGGCTACTGTTTGGCTGCTCCCTGCACAGTTACTCTTTAACTTCTGTCATATTAAATGATAACCAATGTTTACAAGAGTCCATGCTATAAACCAAAGTATTTAAAAATGAATTACAATGTAACTCAAAACACTAAACACCATAACACTAAATATAAAAGTAGTCTGTCAACATAAACAATTAGCAAAATGAAATGGATTTGAATGTGAAATACTGTGGCAATCGAAATTAATAGAAATTTAATTTAAATACAGCACACAACTTATGAAGTCAATCTTAATATATTTCATTTTTAAGGGAAATGTCATATTACTTTTTACCACTAGAATGTTGCAACTAGATTTCTTTAATATCTCTTTCAGACTGTGTAACTCCATCACCACTTCAATTTAACAAGCAGTGCAGAAGCGCGGAGAACTCAAAGTAATTGAAGCAAATAATTTTTTGTGTTATGCAAACCTGGAAGTCAGTTGCTACCCAGCTGTCTTTCTGTTAAAAATATGACGATATGGGAGCTAAGAAATTTACATGTTAAAGTATTTTTCTTTCCCTCTGCTGTTTGAACAGGTACAACTATGAACACTCGTAAACTGAAATTGATTTATACGTGTAAAGAGTTTGAAATAGGAGCTGTGTGGTTGTGTCTTTTCCATTGAGGTCTTCTTGAACTTTTTAGTCCTGATAATTTTACATTTGCTTAGTAGTGTGTTGTGCTACAAACTGCATTGTGATATGTGAACATGCAATATCCAGATGTCAGGATTGGATGAAAAGTTTATATGGAAAAATAGAGAAGGATTTAAAAAGCTTTCTAGAGCTACTACTATCAGAAGCCAAAAGACTAGTGTCATATTTGTCCAACAATGTTTGTGTTGATAACATCAGCACTAAGCCTGTTTCACTGCTGACAGAGAACCTGACACTTCAGTCCACACTTGAAGCTGGTTATGACAGAAATCATCTGACTACAAGTCAGGTTGGAGTCTTTTATTCAAAGCAGGTGTAGCATGAACGAGATATCTAATTTGATAAAGAAAGTACAGTACAGCAGGTACCACATTCGGAAAGTGCATCAGAAAATCCAAGGAAGACGTCATTGCCACACTCATTTACATGTGATCTTCAGGAAGTCAAGAGTGCAAACACCAGCAGCAGAGATGGCGACGAAAATCATAAGTCTTGTGGATTACCACTTTAAGAATCGTGTTCTCTCTGATTTTCCAGTCAAGCAAAACAGACAGACATTAATTTTAATACCCAGCTTGAAGTCTCACACAGATCTCACTCAGTTCGTGCCAAGCCAAAAAAGGTGGTTTGTTGTTTCAGTACATAAAAGGAAATGAAGGCTTTTATGAAAACTTGAAAGGCAAGATATGTTTCTGCACTTTGACATGTGAAAACTACTTACTAAAAAGTAGTAGAGAACTCAACACTCTGGTGTTTGTGTCAGTTGCTTTATGAGAACTTCGGCGCCTTTAAAACTAGTGTGCAGCAAACATGTTGGAGGCACCATGTGTGCATTTGTCAGTGTGTTCTTGAAGAAAGGCCACAGAGACAAATTCCCTCACATTCACTGCTCTATTCACTTGTGCTTATATAGAAGGCTTTAGTGCTCTTTCTATCGTCCATTTTACAGGCTTCGTGTCTATGCAGGCAGCCAGTTTTATATGTACGTATATGTGCATGTATGTGAGGCGGTGCGGGTCTCTTTATCTCGTTGGAATTAGACCCTTAGCTCTCCTTCTTATCACTCTGACCTGTTTGCTCAGACCTTGCAATCTTCCACCTCTCAAATGTGGGTTTAAAAAAAAAGAGGATTAACCCATTAGCTCTCATCGTTTCTACTTTATCCTCTGTTCAGCCAACTCTCAAAGTTTCTGTCCCGGTGGCTCCTCCCTGCCCCCACATGGGTCCCCTGCCACCCTATCGCAGCAGGCCGGCCTCCCTTCAGCCAATTAAGGTGTTAAATGAGCCCTAAGGGTCTTAGAGGGTCAGCTGTGCATTTTGAGGGATTGTGTTTTACGTTGAATAAAGCTTTTTCTTACACTGCATGGTCATATCTGTACCTGTAACTCTTGCCCCACGCCCCCCGCCCCCTGCCCTCTCTGTGGGGTCAGAGGTCACTGTGGTGTACAAAGCAGGAGTCCAGAGTGTATCCCTCAAAGACAGGGTGCAAGCCGGGTGGATGCCTGGGTTAGATTCTCAGTTAAAGTCACCTTTCTACCCTGTCTTAAAATCTAAATTTAAGCCTATGAAATGTGAATTGAAGTGAAAATATGAACGTGACAGACGGCAACATGTCAGACAGCAAACAGACCACCAGGCAGGATTCAGGTAGAGCCATTAAAGACAGTCAGAAGTTGCTTTTTATTATGTTGTTTTGCATCAAGAGATCTTCACTCTCAGGAAAACAACCTTTTGCAGATTGAAAAAAAAATCTCCACGCAGCCCTGTTGATACAGAGGCTACAGAGACTACTGCACTTAGAAAGCCTTCCTAAAGGCCTGGAAATAAAATTGTGGAGGAAATCCTCTTTTAGTCCGCTAAGTATTTCCTTAGCTGGCAAATGGCCTTTACCCCAGCTACTCAGTGTGGTAAATGTTGTGGTAAATATTACTGTCTGATGGAGCAAAACCATGAAGCAAGTAGATTGCTGTAATTTAGTTTGACTGGCAGAAAAAGGACCACAGACACACCATGAAACCTGTTTGCTCTGTGGCCATAGTAGAAACTTCCTCTCAACATTCTGAGACAGTTTTTGAACAAAGCAGGATTTTCACATAGTAGCTGGTTGCTGTCCCAAGGGGTTGATAATGTAAAGTACAGATGATTTGGATGGTGATTTCCCACGCTGGTCACAGTATAAAACAGACCCAGCAGGGGGTTTTAAGGGGATTCATCCCTGTACCACTGAGTCTAGCTATGGTTTAGATATTGAATGCCTTATCACTCTTGTCAAGGTCTGGTTATTCATAATGTGTGAGCATGAGATACCAAAGTCGAACTCCAGCCAGTCAGCACAACAGAGTTGCACCCAAAAAGGGTTAGTGTGAGTAGCTCTAAAGCTTCACCCGAACCCAATGTGTAAATCTGACTCATTGACCGCAATATTAAGCAGTAGGGCCACGTTTCTTGATGTTGTTGAGAACCAATGCTCTGTGTATCATTTTATGTTTAGACGTCAAAAGATTCAAGATGTCGTTTCAATGAACACATCTGGAAAAGGTGACAACATTTTGCATTTTTGCCATATGATGTTTTAAAACGAAAATGGTCTTCCTCTCCTTTTTTGCACTGTTTTAGACATAATCTATACACAATTTTTATTTTTCAAGCCCAAAAAAGTGATTTTATTTACAGTAGCCACCAACAAAAATACTCCAAAACCAGTGGCGGCTTGTTCATAGGGGGCGCTAGGGTGCCGCCCCATCAAAGTACATAATGGCATAAATGACCTAAGAAGAATAATTATGACATCTGTTCACTCATACAATGTGTCTGGTTAATGTTTTTTTTGCGTCCCCATTCCTCATTGGTTTTAATTGAGTTTTTTGTTCAAATACTTATGTTTTAAGGCGGAGGGACGCCGGCCATGTGACTTCATGCTGGTTTCTAATTGGTCAATTAAAGATTCTCCTCCAGGTGCAGCTCTCTGTGTTCTTGGTGAATCAATATTTTTTTGATGTCATTCTTCATCCAATCTTATTGATTCGTGACCCCTGTCAATCAAAGTCACACACTTAGCCGCCTAGCTGCGCATCCGCGACCGCAACGTCAAACGTATTTTATGGAGACAGTGGGAGCAAAAGAAAATTCGTTAATTTTCTTACAAAAAAAAATCCTTTCACGAGACGTTCACTGGAGGAAAAAAAGTGGATAAAGGAGCTTGACCAACCAGACTTAAAAATCCAGCAGCAGGCATTATGAAGATGCACTGCGCAGCACCTTGAAGGCATACCCAGTGCTGAATGGAAGCAAGCTGAAGACAGAACTTGGTCTCATGGACAGCAAGGAAGAGGTCAGAGCTTTTGTTGCTGTGGACCTATTCCAGCTGTTTATGGAGAACAATCTAGAAGAAGCATTTTTGAAACTATCACTCTTTTAAAGATCATGATCACCACACCCATGACCACAGCTGAAGCTGAGAAAGGAGAGCAAAATTTATGTTCAAGTAGTGTTTATTGTTTTGTACCCCGGACTGTCCAGTGCGACTCCCCACCCCCCTCCCCCCAGCAACCACTCTGCTGGGGGGCTGGAAGTCCCTGACATACCGGAGAGCGACGTTCATGCTTTGTTCATTTACAGATTCTTTGTGAACTTCACAATAGTTGCGCAGAACAAAACAATGACATGTCACAAAAGGAAGGTCCTCCGTGTTTTTGTCCATTGTCCTTCTCATAGCTGTAAACTGTCCCTTCAAAGTAGTGTGGAAGCTGGACATAAACGCCAAAGTTATGCCTTTTAAAATTAAACTGTGTCACTGTAGATGCTGCCTGAATATGTGAAAAGCTTGAATGCCTGTGTTCATCTGTTGCTCATGTTTATCGAGCAGAAGCTTGAGAGCTTGGTTGGAGGCGTGAGACCAGCTGCTTTAGGGTTTGTTTGGAATAAAACCTGCAGGCTGTGAACACGTAGTCTAAAGGATCAATGCCTGAGCTACTGTTACCGGTCACATCATTCTTCCTTTCAGGCAGATACATGCGCACATGCAGAAAAATTTGTACTTTTCCTCTCTCGCCTTGGCTCATGGTTTGTCTTTCAGCGATACAGTACATCTAGTACTGTGCTTCTACACGTTCTCGTCATCATACAGCCATTATCTGTGTCACGTAAACAGGTTTCATATATCATCAAACCTGCTTCCTCATTTGGGGAAGCAAGGAGAACATATGTAGTGTCGCAATGCAATTTGCACCATCTCGCATGTAGGAAATCATGATGGCTGTGATGAACAGTAGCATGAAACAAAGCAACCACTTCTGCTTCCCTCTGCACAGGAAGAGTCAACAGAACAGCTTTGTTGTAATCACTTCTGTCTTTGAAATTACATATATGACACACAGTGAGAGAGATGTATCAGGGGCACTGTTGTTTTTGGCTCAAGCACGGAGTGAACACTAGATATTGTACTTGTTTGCACATGGGTTCAAAGTGTGGCTACTTGACTTGTAAATATTGTAGTGTGTACATGCAAACATGTGTGGGCTGTTCAGAAATGAATGTGCAGTCACTTAATGCAAAATACATGGGTTGCCCAGAGGTGCCGGTGCCCAGACGTTCTTGGTGTCTTTCCACTCTGAGCCCACTGTCATGTTTTATTCCGTAGTTAAGCTGACAGTCAAACCAGATCCTGTTAGGTAAGATGTTTTAATCCTGCTTATACTGGTGCTATTCTCCATCTGACAACTGCAGCCATTCAGTTGTGCCTCTATCGCCCTTAAAGAATGCAATGAATCAATATTGAATATCTGTCGGCTGCCTCGCTGCATCTGCTCCGTCAGTTGTCACTTCCTTCACCCTCTGAAGAAACCCAAGTTTCACAGCTCTTATTTCCTTACGCAACATTTCTCTAACATACAGCCATACTATAGGGTGACTGAAATACGTTATCCTCTGCATGCTGTGGTTCATTATTGACTGTTGCTTGATAGAGTTCTGCTGATTTTGTCGATGTGTTTAGCATTTTAGAGCTCTTTGCTGAAGTGGCTGAACTTTGTGCCTTTGAAGTACATTTTGTGCCTCATGCGTCTGACCAGTTTAAGTTAGGAGCTGAAGGGTGTCGACTACTGCTGGGTGGGTGTTTCGCTGCTATTGAGGGTATTTGTCTTCTTGTTTTTCTTCAGACTTACTATTGTGGTTCAGCCAGTCCCCTCTGCATTACAGTTGATTCTTCCTGACCACAGATACACAAACTGCAGTAAGTGTTACACATTTTTAGATGGCTTTCCTGTCATGTTTCTTGCGTATGAATGTGTTTCTAAGGCATGTAGAAAACAGCTGAGCGAAAATGTATCATGTAACAAAAGCCCTCTGGAACCAGTATTTGACCTGGTTTTTTTCCCATGAGGAAAGGTGCATTAACACATCTGATGTGTCACTCGTGACACTCACAATTGGACCTTCCTGATATTGTGTAAAGATTAGCTGCTCTGTTCTGACTTGTATATAGACATTGTATGTTGTCATTTATTGTCCTCATTTTATCTGTATGTCTGTTTCTAGCATCGATTGTTCCATGTGGAAGTACATTGAGAACAACTTCAAACCAAAGTCAAATCCCTCATAGTTATACACATACATGGCAAATAAAGCTGATTCTGATCGTCCACGTGTACACGAGTTTGTTGATAGTTGGATCTCATATTGTCGCACTGGATGAAAGAGAGAAGAAAAACACAAGTCTTGGCTGAAATGTTCAGAGTAACAATAATAACCAGGGTGTTTGTGAGTGTCGTCTGTCTTCACATTTTGTATTCATGGATATGTAAACAGAAGATATGGAAAACAGTTCATTTTCCTGTGAATGGAAGCAGAACTTAATTTCACTCTCTGGCCTTCGGAGAGACCTTGGACCTTACCTTCGACATATACTGTTTATGCGTCTGTCGTGTGCAGGACGTGCCTACACCCTAATTACACTATTATACCCATGAAGTGGTGGTATGATTTTCTCAGAGCCACATGAGCCGCATGCAGGAGAAAAACAACCCTCCCTAGGAATAATGATCCCATCTGGTTATATCCTTATTGCAGTGTGATGATAAGGTGTATTGAAGGTAAGGATTACGGTGGTGGCCACATTTTAGGTTACCCTGAGTGAATGCCGCAGTAAATGGCGTCTTCATTTTGCTCTGCTGACTCAAAAATAATGTGTGAAACCTTGTTATGTTGGAAGGAAGTTTTAGAGTTGTACGACTGCAATAAAGCTGTTGCACTTTAACATTAAAAAAGTGTTTGAAACTGTAAATACTTGTTTTTTTAGTTTTTAGTATGGATTTGGTTAATGTGTAATGATAATATTAGCTATCAGTGCAAGATTCCAAGAATGTCAGATGATAGATGAGTCAAGTTTCTGTTAAAGAATCACATGTGAAAGAGGTAGACTGGACTTTTTTGTGCAGTCTTCTGACTGCGTGCATTTACAGTGTCACATTTTTTTTGTTGTTACTGAAAGTGTTTTCTTTCAGCAACCTGAAACCAAATATCAGTACAAAGTGGTTGTAATAGTGACATACATTAAACTGTAACTCAAGAACATCATTCATGTGTCAGTCTAGACTCTAGAGCGTGCTCAGTGTAAAAATGCAATGCAAAACCTGAAGTTTCTAAAAGCACAAGATCAGGGCAGGTGGTGGTTACAGAGGTCTCTTCATGTATTAGTCAGCGTAGCCGAATGAGTGGTGGCGTACAGTCACCGCTGCCTCCTGTCATGACTCGCACTTCAGCATGTTCAGCACCTGCGCTTGAAATTTATTTCCCCACGTGCTGTTGACTCGGTGTGCAGCTCTTATCTCTGCCTGACTGATCTGAACCACAGTCTCCCCAAACCCAGCCTCCCTAACATTTAGAATTAGTTCTGAGTAAATGGAGAGTGGGCAGGGCAGGCCGTTACTCTCCCTCCAGTATAACTCTGGGGTTACGGTGGCATCACTGTTGTGTTTTAATGCTTGACTATAGGGAACAGACAATATTGATATCAGGATGTTGAAGTTCATTTCTGATAACAGAAACTGCTATTCATACCTGAGCACTTTTGGCAACAGGTATGTAGGAGGAGCATTGCCACCCACAGAAGTTACAGGAAAAACTCCCCACTGTGTCTCTTACTTGTAAAAAAAAAAAACATTTTAATGAGGGGGAAAACACACCAGTCATACCTGTGCAAAGTCACACCTCTGAATATTAATCGCGTGTGTTTCAACAAACTAAAGACAGTGTTGACTGACATTGCTCGTTTTTGCCGGTGAGCTAAAATTCATCTTGGCTTTGAGCCAACCAGGTGAAGAAAGTGACGGTTCTTCCTGTGATTTCACTTCCTCTTGTTGTTGAGGCTAAAACATTCTGTCCTGTGTGGGAAGCCTGTCTGGTCTGTTTGTGTGAGTAATCCTGCACATGTTGCACAATGGACATGAATTCTGTGACTGCTTACATATAAAAATTTTGATAAGCCCTTATTTATGCTTCACATGGATTTCAGACTGAAATTGGTGTTTGTGTGTGTGTGCGTGTGCGTGAAATAAGGCCTTTCTTAACTTGTGATTTGAGTTTACAGTTGCCCCTGTAGTCATTGTTGTCACAAAAGTTTTACAAAACTTCAGTCAGGCACTTGTTAGTCATGAATTTAGAAATGATTAAGTTCCTCAAAAAATAAAGACTTTTTCTTGCTGTATAATCCATAAACATTGTTCATCTCTTGAGCTCTTTGTGTGATAAGGGTGTTGCAAAACAGGGAAACAACGGCAGCAAGATACACAAAATAAGACTGTGGTTTCTGATTTACCAGAACAGTGTCATATCAGACTGTTGATGTCCACTCGAAAGAACGCTGAATCTGAAAAAAGAGGCTAATCTAGCTGATCTGATGTTTTGGGGAAAGTTGTTAAACAGTTTTGTCACTTTGCCACAACAAAAAGCTTCAGCCCTTTAACTGAGGGTGCTGATGTTAACAGACAGTGGGGAAGTAGCAGTCTGACTCTGTTATTTTTTCTCTCTCCCTCAGGTCTTTGTAGTCTGTCAGCATACTCTTGTACTACCTTCGCACCTGCTACTTGTGCCTCAGTGAATGCTGCACGACTCAGCTCTGCTGCCGACTTTGGTTTTCCCCCAACTGAAGGAAAAACCATTGAGACGAGAGAGAGAGGCCTCTGTCTCCAGAACTGCAGCTGACCACTGACTGCATGTCTCAGAGCTCTGACCGACCCCCCTCCTCTTCCTCTTCCTCCTCCTCTTTCCACTTCTCCTCAAGGACCCATATTTCCACATAACCATAACCTTTGAGCCTCCAGCCAGCTGCTAGGTGCTTCACCACAGGCGCAGTTGGCAGTTGCTCTTCCTGGGCAGAAGGATCGACCATCGTCCCTCGATTGGTGCTCCTTCAGTGGGGGAGGGGAGGGGAAGGAAGGCAGCTGAACGCTGTGCCGCTTTCCCCGGAGATGAAGCTGCAGGCCGTCATGGAGAACCTGCACAGGCAGCAGAGGGCCAAGCTGCTGATGGAGCAGCAGCTACAGCAGCAAGCCGCCGCCCAACACGCTCAGATGCGCACAGGTGGAGGAGGAGGGGACGAGCCCATGGGGAGCCCGGCTGCTGAGGCAGAGCAGGCCCAGATGGCAGCACTGGCTGCCATGCGTGCTGTGGCTGCCGGGCTGCAGAGGGTGTCAGACAGTCCCATGTCAGAGCGCAGCAGTGGTGGTGAGGACGAAGGTGACGATGACGACAATGATGAAGGGGAGGAGCATTACAAGGACATGATGGGGTCAGATGAGGAGGAACAGATGTAAGTCCTGATTTTCTTTGGCCAAGTTGCCCTAAAACATGTCATCTGTGCCAGTGGTGGTCTTCATGGGGGCACATCTTTTAACAATATTCTGTTTCTGACACACACAGCAAACAGAAATGGGACGAGGAAGACTTTGAAGGTGAGATGGAAGAAGACTTTGATGACGACCTGGCGGAGGAGGGTCTGCCAACGGGCCATGAAGCAGTGGCTCCAGGGAAGGGCATCCTCCTGCTCCCCCACCGTCAACTCCACCCCCACTCCCAGCTGCTGAAGGCCCGTCCCAATGTCGATCAGGAGCCACGCGTAGCCATCCTGCCTCCCCATGCCACCCACAGCCATCTGGGCGGGCAGGACCATGGAGAATGGACCTACGAGGAGCAGTTTAGACAGGTAGGACGTCTTTGTATTTCTTCATATATTTCCTGCTCCTGTAAACTAACTAAATGGGGGACAATTACATGTAAATGAACATTTCCACTGGAGATTCAGTTATGTCAAAGTCTACAGCTTTGACTTGCATCTGTTCTGTTGGTTGTCCATGTTGTCATTGTGCAGTTAAAGCCCTAAAGTATCCTGAAGTCAGCTGCTGTAGCACACTAAGGATGCTTATAAATCTTGAATGTTGGCTGTTGACCAGTGAGCCACATCTGGCCCTCGCACCCCTCACATCAATTCACTTTCTCAGCGGCACATGAAGTAATCCGACCAGGGTGGGAAATTAACACCAGCCACTGGCCAAATGTTGATAAACCCTAAGCTGAGGCTTTCAAGTTTGTCTTTGCCACCTGACATTCTGGCAGGATACATGTGTTAAAGGTTCTGGTCTAAACATTCCGTCTTTCTGGCGGAGTAGCTTAGTGCCTGCTGGGATTTGACATTTACTAACTAATGTGGCCTAAGAGTGAAAAGAAAAAGGTAGTTTCCTGCCTTGAATAGAGCTGCGAGCTGAGGAAGAGGGCAGCCAGAGGGGAGGGGGTGGGTCAGGGTGCATTTTAACAGCTTTACCATACCGGCGTTTACTGTAAACATGCTAGTGGGCTGGATATTATGAGGGAGGCCCCAGTGGAATAAGACGGCCTGTTTACGTGAAGAGATTTAAGTCTGTCAACAGCTAAGTTTAGATGGAGGACTGCTGTTGAGAGACTGGGGAATGATGTGAAATCCACTCACCTTTCACCAGTGATGATAAAAAACTGAATCGCTTGTTGTTTAGTACTTAATTTCTTTGCATTTTCACTTTGCAAGTACCTTTATGCATCTACCTTTCTATAGTGCATATGGACAATTCTACAAATTAGGTGGTAATCCACCAGTAAGAAATGAGGGAAATTGGATCATTACAACTATTTATATGTTATTTGTTATGTTATTTAAATGTCATGAAAGAAGAAAAAAATGACTATTAGTCCTCGTGCCCTTTACTTTCAAATTTCCAGTGTTTTAGATATAGCAATAATTGTCTTCATTAAATGTAAAGCAAAAACGTCAACAGCATTTTAATATCTTTAATTAAATCTATTTATCAATGAAACCCTTTAATTATGTTGTTGCTTTAAGTATAACAACTAGAAACTAAGGCTGATTTACTGGGATTAAAGTGCGGCATCGACCCAGCCACCATTTTAATGCAAAGGAAGCTTATCTGACATAATGGCAGCCACTGTTGAAATGCAAACACGCTCCAGGCCTGTCGCTTTACTTCAAAACAATAAAACATGTTTGACAGTATGGGAATCGGCTCGCCTTTTATCTGAGCAGAGATGACTAAACTGGTACTAAACTACTACTCTTTTCAGAGCAGAAAACAGGTTTGGATTGTTTTTCAGATATTTATACTGATGGCTTTAGTATGTTGGGGGTAAATTCGCTTCAGTGCGTTTCAGCCAGACTGCATGTGCTTCATTTTTAAACCTAACCACAGATTCTGTAATTTAAGGCCTATTTCTTGTAATTACAGAGCGTATGGAATAAAACTCAACTAAAACCTATACTCTGCTTCTCTAAATAGTCCACCCCTCCCTCCTTAAAGCTTTGTGTGAATGACTTGAATTGATACTCTCAGCAGTTGGTGGTTTTCATACGTCAGGTAGGACATATAGTGCATTTTTATCATGTCAGTCAGTCACCGACAGTTATATAATCAAGACAGCCAGTATCTTGGCTGTTAAGATAGTGTTACCCAATCCATTGTTGATTAAAACATATGTCACGCCTATACAACGTCAAACTCCTCCTGCTATGGAGACCAAGCTGCAGACTGTCATTTAAACCCTTCTGCATTTTAACATGCTATAGGGAACAGAGCAACAACGGTCACATCTGTTTACAGGGAGTCGTGGCTCCCAATCTCTTCGCTGCTGAGACTTTATATTATTGTGAATCCAGGATTTTAGTCTTGCATTATTCACACAGGACTAATTTTGACCTTGGTTGATTACGGTGATTAGTAATAATTGCAGCTTTGGTCTGTGATTATAATCCCGTCTAAATGTGCTGTGTCTGCAGTGTGTAAAGCAAAAATGACAGACCTGTTATGGTGAAGACTGTCTGTCCCCTGATAATTCTAACCCCATGCAAATCAGACTCAGTGATTTCAGCCTTAATTTGTATTTGGTAGGTGCCATTTTTCTTCTGCTTCTTCTTTTTCTTCTGAAACTGCCATTTGTGGTTTCTTCTCGTCATGTGAAAAAGAGACAGTAGTTACATCTACAACCACAGCTTTTAATGCATTTTCAAACTTCCACATTCTCTTTGCTTGATCAGGAGGTTAAGCATTGTCAAAAAAAAAAAACCTGTCACCCCAACACACAAACATCCATAACTGGAGCTTTATAAAGCTCATTACAATACCTGACAAGCTCTCATTGGCTAAAACAGACTTCACAGGCTGTGACTTAGGTTGGCCGAAGATATGCTGCTTGTCATCACTGTGCAAGACAAGGGATTGATGCTACACCAGGCAAACCCTACTCAAGGCCCTTCTGCAACTTTACTGTTCTTTAAAATGACGTGCGCCCTACTTTAATTTTATGCATTAATGGTTAGTATTCAGCAGCTGCAGTTGAGGCAAAAGTGCAACTGAACTGAACTATAAAGTTATACATTAACCTCCATTCAGCAGTCCATTTTCATCAGTATTGAGTTCATCATGAAAGTCTACGTTTCCCTTCGGCTCACAGAGGAAAAAAGGGATTTGGTAGAGGAAAATAAATAGCTGACATAAAAATGGATAGAACAGTGTAAAACCAATAATTCCTCAGTGTTTTAGGCACAGGCTACATTTGACTGTGTGAGCTGTGCAGTTCAGTCATACTTTTGTAGCTTCTTTAAAATATTGAAGACAATTTGCAATGCAATAAATATTTCCTCACTTGAAAGGTCTCGAAAAATTGTGATCTCGAGTCTGAATGAAACAAATAGTGATTCCTTTGGAGCGGCATCGTGAAACCCTGTAACTCACGCGTCCACGTGCTCTTGAGTTAAATTGCCTGCAGGTTGAGAGTTCTGAAGGGCACTGGGTGGAGAGGAAGGGGTTAAGGCTGTACAGTTTATTTTGGGCAGGTGGGTGGAGGCTGTTGGAATGTGCCTGAGGGAGGGTGATAATGTGGCCACTAGGAACCCCAGATCCTCAGCAGAAACCTGGCGTGCCTCTATCAGTCTGCAGCAGTTGGAGCTCTTCAAACTGAGAACTGACTTTTTTTTTTTTTGCATTCAAGTCCTGTCATTTATATAGCCAGTGTCATTTATAATGGGTCTCCCTTCACAACAGCAGTGGTTCCTGACCTAGTCTCCAAACCTAAGGAGAAAATTGGAGAAGCCTTATGAGAGGAAATTCAAAAGAAAGATCCCCCTCCTCACATGAGAGGGGATTCAATAGATGGGAAAATGTCCATTTACAAAAGTGAACAGAAAGTTGAAACAAAACACAGCAATTGAATTGTAATCCAACAACAGGCTCATAACAGGTCCAGTACTAATGTAGTGAATCCGTTTTAAGAAGAACACTAAAATGAGTCCAATAAAATTTGTCTTGTTCTTCATACCCATCTCAGTCCAAGGTGCCATGTAGGTGAAGAAACATTCTCACAAACCCAACTTTTAGGTGAGGTTTGCCTCAGGCTGTGTGTGGCTAAGATATATCAGTCAACCTGCATTCCTGGTGGATCACTCGGCCACCTTCCTCTCTCCACACTCTTAGCTGAAAGGTCAGACTAAATCAAGCCAGGAGCCGCTGTCTGTTAGGATGTCTGATTACTCTGTGGTTTTAAGCGAATTAATCTAAATATTCAAGGCGCTTTGCCAGCACTGTCATATCTGTCTGTGGCAGAGCGCAGCAGAATTAAATGAAGGCCTGGTGCAGATATCAAATTATGCCAGCATCGTTGGATTATTTTGTAATTGAAACTGATTTGCTGGTGGAGTGCCATTTCAACAGAGTTATTTCAGTGATACCAATGCAACCCTCCCCCATACATCTGCCACTTTAAATATCCATATCAGTGTCACTCTTTGCATTGCACATTGCATTTTTATTTCCAGGAAATGTTTACACCTTTTAAAGTTAATGCTACACGTGCTGTCCTGCAGCCAATAGGCCTGCATGCATCTGTTCCAATCAGCCACCAGTCCAATGCTGGAAAGGTATGGAGAGAAATGTATTTTCTCACCCCCAGTGATATCCAACCGTGCACATACTGTAGCTGAGAGAGTTTTCCCAGGGACAGTAGAAAGTTACAGAGAGGTCTGTAGATTATGCAGATCAATGGCGACATTGTTTTGTAATTTTGTTTTGCTATTTTTGAAATAATCTTCAATGCTCTCAAAGTTACAATTACCTGCATTGTATAGATTCCACCAGTGAAAAGAGAAAATATGTACATATTTTTAAAGGTTTGTGTGAAATGACTCCTTAAAGAAGTGTCAAAAGCCACATGTGAAATTGGCTAGAAATGAATTAAGCCGTAGTGTTTAATTTTGATCAATTATGCAAAACTCTCAGCAACAAGTAATTCAGCAATGTTAAGAAGCATTATAATTCGTATTGTCTTCATAAGCTGCCTTTTCCAGTCAGCCTAACCTTCCTTGTTAAAGTTGTCTAACTATTTCCCGACTTTATCACAGAAGGATAAAAGTCATGACAAATTGTGTTTTTATTCTCTTCATCTTTTGCTTAATTTCACTTTTTGCCTTGTGTATTTGTCAGTTAGCTCATCTCTTAGCTCCTGGCTCCAGAAGAGCTCTGCAAAATATATGTGGATGTAGAATCACAGTCTGAATGTACGGTCTCTTTTAATGCCATTGTATACATTCATATGACTGCCCCACTCCACTGCCCCCTTTATAAACAATGTCCTCCTCAGGCCAGAAAGCATCCAGAGGCCATGGAGAGCCTTTGAAGTCTCCTCTCCTGTGTCTCTGTCTGTGTTAAACACCAGCAGCTGGGCAGATGGAGCCCAGATGGACAGTAAAGTAGGGATGTCTTTAAAAATTCATGGCACTCACCATGATCAGGGCGAATGGAGGGGAGTTGGCATTAAACATTAAATTGCTCACGCACACACACACACACATACACTCAGTGGGTGTGGGGGGGCTGTTAGTGACTACAGGAAGTGTAGCACGAATGAGAGCCAATTGGGAGCGACACTTATTGGGATTGCCCGTCAGGTTTCTGCTGATACAGCTGTCTGATAAGTGCTCTCTTGGTTTATATCCCTCTGTAGGTTCGTCCAGACCTTTTGATCTGCCTTGGGGTTGTATGAATAAGCCGGGCCATGTTGTCTTTGCATTTTATATGAAGTTCTGAATTTTTACAGCTGTACATTTGTTTAGTCAAAAAGCAGTGGAAAGGCAAAACTGAAATCTGCTGAGAGCTGCCTTGAATTTTAAAATTAAAGGAGTTCATAAGTTGACGAAATCATGCATCATGAGTAATTTGTATTCCAGCTTGTCGTCCTTCAGTCCTTAAATCCACTGGCCTTTTTGCTATTAATGAATAACTAATGTCTAACTGTGTTTAAGAATTACCAAGCTATGTCTTTCCACTTTGTCAATCCTCAAGCATTTTCGCACAACTCTTTTTGTTTTTCTCCAATCCATTTGCTTGGATTGAACTTTGAGTGCATTAACACCAGAGCAACAAACAGTTTGAATTTATGTAAAGTGCATCGTCTGGATTAGGTTTTCTTAACTGGAGTCTGCGAGGGTTGAATTAATTAGCACCGGGGCAGTTTTCTTTTGGTTCACTATGTTCTCCTGTGTGTGCAGCGATCTGTGTTTAACAAAAAGAAAACAAGAGGTTAATGGGCCCTGTTCATGTCATGAAAACAAAAGGCCGAGGCAGCATGGGAAGACCTCTGAAAGTTGAGTGGAGGAGGAACGGCGTGGGAGGGGGGAAGAGTAGGTGTGACAGAGGGAAGAGGAAAAAGTCAGTCAGTTGGCGCTGGGTTTTGAACCGCTGCCAAGTAGAGTGTGTAGTACACGCTCATTTTGACTGTGAAGCGCTGCAGAGCATTAGAGTCATGTCCAACGGCGAGCGTGCAGCACGGAGCTGATGTCAGAAACTGTACAGCCATGGGGATTCTGGAAATTGGCAGGGGCTCAATACGGAGGAGGAGAGGGGGGCTGAGCAGGAATGTAAACAAAGATTGCGTAAAGGCTGAGGCTAGCTCTTTGGTCCTGTCTTTTTCTTCGGCTGTTGTGTTATGTTGTACAGTATTGATTTCATTTTGGCACGTTCCTTGATTACTTGTGTGGTTACTCCCTCAAGCTTCCTCCTGACTTCAGTGTGCAGAGGCCTTCATATAGAATGAGGAAATGATTATTTTGAGCCGGGGAGAGTTGCACAAATCCTTCATTGTCCTTTCCGCTGTTCAGTGTGAATCTTATTTTGATCTCTCTCTCTCTTCTTCCTGTCTAAAGGAAATATGTGAATGCTGGTTTGTCACTCTGTCTTTCCCCCTTTTGTGGCTGCGCAGGCCTGTGTCTCAATATAAGCACTAAAATAGATCTGCACTGAAAGGTTGGAGTTGTCAACAAACAAAGCCCTATGTGACATCTTTTCATTCAATGACCCAGTGGAAGGCATTCACTTGAACAAAAGCAGTGTGTGTGTGTGTGCTGTCGCCCGCAGATGCTTTTGAAAAGGTAGTCTTTGTTGAAAGCTTTCATACTTGAAAGAATCAATTAAGAAATAGGTCAAACATATATAGGGATACTTAGCTGCACATTTTCAAGGTCTGAGTCCCGTCTGTGCTGTCAACAGCTCAGCCATTATTCAGAGCAGGGCACACTTCTCTGACATTGTATCATTAAAGACCCTATGAGTGCTTTGATCCATAATCTTCCAGGCACATTTGACCCCTGCGACAACGCTCGTGCTACCCCGTCTTGTCTGTATGATAATGGCTGACCTCCCGTAATTGTGTGGGCATTGCAGGAGGTCTGACTTGTTGGCTTGTGTTCACACTATTATGATTCTTAACTTACATTTCACACCAATCTGTGCTGATAATGGGCCTATTTCCACTGCAGATATTTTGACACGTCATAGCAAGAAAACGAAACTAAGAAAATATTATCATAAAAATTCTTAATGCTGTGTATAAATGGACTGCAGCTCTTAGTTATACATGATTATATTTGTTACCATATGAGCCTCCAAGTTTTGACTAAAATAGGACAACTCTCAAGTAAATGGCAATTTGCTAATTGTCATTTTAAAGCTGATAAATTTGCGTAGTCAATAATGCAAATGTTTTCTGTGCATTCAACACATTTCATAACCCTGAAGAGCAGACATAATGCATTTTGATGAGAAACAGTGTAAATTGTTTGTGTACAGAAGAACTGGGCAAGTGGCCCGTGTTTGATTCGAGCCTGGACCCTTTTGTCATCCCCTCTCTCTCCACCTTTCACCGTCCAATGAAGGCAAAACACTCTGAACAAACTACTTAACAAAGGGGAGATGTAAGTTGCTTTTCTTGGGGTTTTATTTTGTGCTGCCCAGTGTCCCAGCTCATAATTTAAAGAAAGCCACTGAAGAGGACAAAGGGGTCGCTTGAGGTCAAACTACAGCCCATCTACATATTGATTAAGCCACGTGTCTACTACATCCCAGTCTGTGATGGGCCACATGGACAGATATCAACCCTCCATGGGGTCGGATGTGCCAGATTTGTTTTTAAGGCCACCGTCGTCAACCATTACACTCATTGCCCTGCCTGTCCATCACCCTGATTGACTGTGTGAGCGCCCGACCGCGTGTCTTCCGATTTGCGCAGTGTGGTGCTCCATGCCGAGGATAAGCATTGTAGCACAGTGCACCTTGTTAGCCTGCCTGGGCCACATTAAAAATCTCTTTGTCCTGTTTATATACAAGCATAGTTACAGACCATCACTAGAACCTTCAGCTCGCCTTCTATCTCTGTCTCCATCTCTCTGCCTTCAGACACAAAAGTTATCACGGCATCTGCCCTAGCGCTGAATAAATATTTTCAGCCTTCACACAAACGCTCATTAGATTATTATCTACGTCAGACTTTTGCTGCCATTCTGAGGGGAAGGCCAGTTCACAGATCTTATAGGGAAATAACATCGAAGGCCCCCGAGTGCGGGATGAGTTATTCGGTTGCCCTTTTTCAACACGCTAGTTTATGATCTTTAATTGCTGTTACACCCACTTCCCCTCCTTCGGTCTGTTCAGCTTCGCCCTGCCCAGCTCGGGCATCCATCATCATGATACTACTCATTAGCAGTGTGGTTAGAACAGATTGCTCACAGCTACATACATCAGACTCTCAAGGGCCCTGGGAAAGCTGGCTGCTATTTCTGATGCTTATCCAAATGTTCAAGCCATGGTAGCTGACTGTAGCAGGCAGGAATGGCGTGCATGTAGAGCGTGGGATAGCTCTCATTCTGGTTTCATGTTCTGTCTTCATCAACTGGTTTTCACCTTTTTTTTTTCATGTTGGCGGGGGATACTGTATATGCAATTATATCTCTCAGGAGCCGATCATAAAAATTCTTTGGCAGTGCCCTTCACACCGCGACCTCACTTCGAACTTCTCACACCACTAAAAAAACGTGTCCTCAAGGATCATTGGCTTTCTGGGACGTCATTGAATTTCCTGTGGTGTTGTCCAGCATAAGGAAAATCATGGTGTCTGGAAATAAAAGGGATGCTTACACATTATTAATTTATAGTAAGATATATTTTAGAACTTGATGATTTGAATTTGGAAACCAAACCTGAGATTAATCATTAACCGTAAACCAGGATCGAGTTAATCTTGTAAATGAAGGACATGCTGTGTTTTAGCCAAGGAAACACTGCTGAAAACTTAAATCGGGTCATATTGAATCATGATAAACGATGGCCGAAGGGTATTTGTGAATCACTGCTGCTTGGTGTTGTGCCACAGTTGCAACATTCAAATATGCGGTTTTATTCGGCAGCTATGCAAACTGCAAACTGTATCATTCTCAGTGTCTTTTTCTAACTGGCTTTCTTTCATTCCGTGAGTAAATGTGTCCGCAGCTGATAAAGTGACAGCAGATACGGGCAGTCACAGGCGACTGTTGGCTCAGTCGATGGAGTTGAATTTTCCGAGGTCAGCCGGTCAGGTAGGATTATGATGCGTTTGATCCTGGCTGTCAATAAAACGCCGTTCGATGCATCAGCAATCGGACAGCTCTATTGTCGCTGTTAATTGTGTGCGTGTGGGGGATGTGGGAGGGTAGGGCGGGGAGCAGAGGAGACAAAGATGGATTCATTATAGATGTCAGTTTACGGAGATACGTCAGCGCAGTTTCATGTCACGCTGCTGCCAGCTCCGTCGACTGACTGGATTAAGTTATTTTCCAAATGAACATAAGAAGCACAAGGAAGCAATTTAATTTCGTACTGACAAAGAGCGGTGGCTGATTTTCAACTGGATTTGAACTGTTTGGCAGACATGAGGAAAATACATACATGAGTTCATCTTTTAGCCTTTATCTTGATTTAAAGAAAATACTCTGATGCTGAGTTCTTTTGCTATAAAACTTTGTTGAATCATGTGTTGTCTGCGTCACTTTGCAATGTCTTCTGTATTGGCAGCCTCATTGGCAGACACATATCTTTTGATCAAAGAAGGGTGTGTATGTATAACACAAGTTTAATTGTTGGCGTACATGCCTGTCCTGACTGTCTGGTGGTTGTATTACATTCTGCTGTATTTTCTTTTACATGTGGGTATCAAGTGATGAGCAGTGATAGATGACAAAGGAATGAGACGTCACAGTCGTGCTCATGTTGTTTTATTAACAGGCGAGCTCTGGAAAGTATTGTGCAAATAGCACAGTCCCAAGCAACAAAAGGAGAAAGAAAAACAAGAACATGTCTTGTCACATCAAGAATCTGTTTTTTTATTTAGTGGTCAAGCAGAACAGACAGATTAAGAAATCAGTTGTGTCATTTTTATATCACCTCGTCTGTGTCGAGCTGCCTCGGTCTTTCAGTACTCGGTGTATAAAGAAATGAAGTCCTCCTTTACATCTGACTTTTTGTTTCTTTTATAAAACGTTCCAGCCTGGAAAAGCAGTCACATTTTGTAACAAGTTATTTCATGGGAAGATGGTTATCATGAAAAAAGTATCCAATCTGAAAATAATGATAAAGAAAAAAGATGACAGCTCTTCTCATCTGTTCTGTACTTTAGCACACAAAGTTATCTGTTTTGTAAATCAGCCTTGGGTGTTACTGCGTCTCATGACTTTGTCCTTTGTCTTTTGATGGAAAAAAATAAATTTGACTCTGGTGTTTTGTGCCTAAACCAGTGACGAGTTTCAGCAGAATCCTGCCTGTGTTAACTGCTCTGCCATTGTGTTTATGAGCTCACTGTGATGGAGGTAGCCAGATAACAGCTTCAGTAGTCACACTATAGACTTCAATGCAGTAAAATTGAAATACTGCCTGACGCCATTCAGTAAAATTCCTTCTGTACACAGAAGAAACTTTGTTTTCTCTGAAGCCAAAGCTGATGAACCACTTAACAAACCAGGAGCAGTTTTAGTCAAGACCTCTTCCTCCTTTTAGACATTAAACAGAGATATTTTTCATTCACCAAGCTGAACCCCACACACTTTACAAACATTAAACAGTACTTATCAGGACAACAGACAGAAAAAATAGAAAATTCACTAATGTCTTAGGATCCATAAATGTTTAATCCATCTTTGATGAGACGGTTGTGACCTAAGACCTTTGTGCTTTAGGGTAATTTGTAATCTTAAAATGTTAGAAAGACAAGTTTTTTCCCATCGTTATAGTTTGTCTCATTACATTGTGACGCTGTAGTGAAAAAGCACATGTGTAAGTAAATAATTACAGCACAAGAGTAAATAACAACCAGCGTCATGTGTTCTTTGTTCACTCATTCCCTTTCATCACATGATAAACACCACACCTGACTGTTCACTTAATACTGACCAGTAAATTAAGGCTTGAATCATGAAATCATGTAGGTCACCAGACATTTTCTTGTGTCACATAGCTATAATTTATACATTGGTCATCTCAGGAATAAGAGTGGAGTGTTGCATTGTGGGATTAAAGTATCATCCATGCTATGACTCTATATTTTCTTTGTGAGAGTACTAGCATTACGCTGTGCTGGTGGCAACGATTAATTTGATATAGCCAAGCTTAAAAGTGTTACGCACAGCCACCTTATGCAAGAGAGACAGCCACATTTTTCCACACAAGTCAGGCAAGACGATATGTAGCAAACAAGTTCATACTAATCTCTGTCATGAGAAGAAACAACTTAAAGACTTAGATTAATATGAAGTTGTGAAACAGGTCCTCCAACATTTGGTTTAAGGGGATTTAGTCTCAGTGTAAACCTGGTTTCTGCTCAGCGCAACCGCAGGAAAAAAGCTTCCATTAAATAAAAGGCATATTATGCAAAGGGGAGGATTAAATGCCTCGAGGTTGTTGCTCTTCATCTCTAAAATACTATGAAAGTATTATAATTACACTGAAGGACTCGACTTGAGTCTGTGCTGTAGCTTCTTGTGTTAACTGAAGGTTTTTATCAACTAGAAACAGCCTAAATACAGAGATGAGTGTTCATGATATGGAGGATATGTTATTGTAACTTGCATAATTTAACTTTGACCCCTAGTGTGTTTGTGTGTGCATGTTTGTGTGTGCGTCAGCCTCACCTCAAGGTGATCGAGGTGATTGGCAGGTGTAAGGGAGCATGTAGGTGATACCCCGCTCTCCTCTCAGTTTTGGTTTTCAGTTGCAAAGCCTCTATTATGTGCTATGTGACACTAGTGTGCTGCTGGCTTGCTAACTTCTATTTGCATTAACGTAGAAATGGACCCCCTCCCCCATCTCACACACACACACACACACACACACACACACTCCTTCCCCTTACAGTATTACCTACCACCACCACTGCTTTTGATGGCTGTGAAGCTGCAGCAACAGGCTGCTCTTTGGTTACTGATTATTTGAAGTATAAAACCACTTTGTTTTCTGCGTCTAAGGCCTGTGTATAATTTATCTTCAGATGGGCTGTTGCTGACCTACATACACAGCCAGGGTGGGAAGCTGTCAGACAACAGTCAAACACTAAATACTTGTTTCAATGTGGCTGTGGAGTTTGAAGTCCTGGCACTTTGGCAGCTAAGCAGACAGCATTTGGTTAACTTTCCACTGTCACCATTTGTCACCAGGACAAAATTCCCTTTGATGTCAATTCTAACTTTTCTCACACAAAATATCTATATTCTCTGTTTAATTAATTACGTCTCTTTTTCTCTATTCTTACTTTTAATGTGTGGAAAAAAGGTTGTATAGTACTATAATAATGTTACTGCAGTCTATTAAATAATGTGGAAATTTGCAGTCTTCTCGTCAGCTCTGCAGCTTTAATGAGCCTTTTTGTTGTGGGGCATTTGGTGAAGGGGTGTGAACTGGCTCTCAGCGTTACCAGTTGGCCCAGTTTCTAGTCGTTTATCTAGTTTCTTGTCTTTTATCTAAATAGCAGAGCTTTAATCCAGGAGGGGCCCCTGCCCCAGCGCACATACTATAGACGTGAAAACCTATGTAAGCCTACAATAACCACACCCATCTCAGGCTGATAAAGTCTCGGCGTCTATATGTGTGTGTGGGTGGCGGCAGTGGCACGGGACTTATAATGTACATAAGGGTTATATACTGTCCGTGGAGCTGAGGGAGGGCAGGAGATAAACAGGTACAGGAAAGAGAGAGACTGACAGATTCAAAAAGACAATGAGGAAAAATGTAGAGAGATAAATGATATAATGGGGGGTGGGGGTGGCAGTGGTCTTGCCGGTTGGACAGGATCCTGATTACAGCAGTTAGTCAGGACTGAAGCCTCCAACCCCCGCACCTATAGCAGCTATTGCTCTCTATAATGCAGCTGGTCCATTATCAGCTTCTGTCTGAGCCACAGGTTGACATGTTTTGAAGTGAGCATATTGTGTGAAGTGAATGTGTACATTTGCAGCCACTGAACAAACACTGTTGAGTTCATTCTTCTTTCATTTTCCTTCTCTTAATGTAAATTTTTATTAGATGAAACTGGTTCCATAGTTTGCTTAGAGAACCATATATTTCCTTCATACTAGGCAGCTTACAACAGCATCAGTTTACTTCCCGTATTTAACTCCACACCCCACCTTCCCGTCATGGTGTTAACATGTTTTACCTTTAGTAGGTTTCATTCAAGCTGTTCTTTTCACAGCTGTATATGTGAACAGCAGTAGACACTTAGCAGTTTGATTGTGGTGTGTGCAAAGTGCTGTGAAAATGGTGATACAGCCATGATTTGATAATAGTATAAATAGGACTGAAACTGGAACCATCTATATTCATTTATGATACTCTAGGTATATGCGTATTCAGTTCGGATTAGATAGGATTAATTAGAGACTATTGCAGTTCACATGTATATTATTCTATTAATGTTTAGGCTATGTAGGCATATTACCTACTGAACCTGCATCAGTTGTTTTCCTGTTTCCAAAAATGCATGCATCATCTGGGAAATGGATCCCGAATACTGTTAGTTATCTGGCTTATATGTTTTTTCTGAACTTTCAAAAGAGCAATTAAATGTTAGAAACATGGCGGCAGACAGAAACAAAAGGAAACAGCTGCAGGAATTTAGACACAATAATACACAATATAGTCACATGATCGTGGACACAAGCAGGATAACGTGTCCACGGCCGTGTTCACAGTGAATACTGAATGAGACTTGAAACTGTATCTACAATCAGTAAGAGGGATACTGTGAGCATGTTAACACCGTTTGTACTTCACTGTTAGACCTCCAGCTCCTTCAGTTGGCAGGGAAACAGTGAAATTAATCAACACACTACCTTTCAACACTCTAACACTGCAGTTACACGTCTTTAAATTGCTATGAATGAACGATCGTGTGAGAATCTGGGCTTCAAAAATCCTTTTAGTGTTGTTGTTGCATACACTGATTGCTCGTCTCGTGCCAGTAGAATTGAGGGTTCTGAGTTTTCTAAGTTTAGAATTTGCACCTTTTTCATCGGTTGCACTCACTGTAATACTTGCCTTCAAAATGTATTTGTGCGCTCCAGTGAGCAGCCATGTTACCACATCTGGAGCACTGGAGGGACTGTGATCTGAGCATTAGCCAGCGCTCCCACCGCCCCACAAGGGAAATATTTGTTTGTGTGATCTGGACAGAGAGAGAGAGCAAATAAAGCAACATGGGGGGATGGGAGCTGGGAAGGGGGGGGGAGTATTTCCAAGATTTATGGTGCGGCACTTCACGAAATGCATGCATCCTGTAATTAAAACTCCCCCTTGCCTCCAGCAGGCCTGTACATGAGCCAGCATCCCCCACCACCCCATTCACATCAACCCTCTTCAGTCCAACAGTCCCCACCCCTCTGTTCCCCCTATCCACTACATAATAAGATCTGATGGCAGCTTGGTGTCACTAATGAGGGCTGAATGCCACAATGGGGGACAGTCTGTTAGTGGTTAGAGGCCACTACTGTCACCGTCATACCAGACTTCAGCTGGACGAGCCTTTCATTTTCATTTTCTCTGGTCGAGTGCCTAAAACGAACACGGGAATCTTTTAGTAAATGACTCCGGTTTGGTTTTTCATTCATTCCCCTTCGCTTATTGATGCAGTGGCAGAGTAGTTTAAAGGTTAGCAAGTGAGTCAGAGTTAATCTCAGCATGCAAATTTCGGTCAAGTGTCAAATGAGCATGCAGTTTCTTCGATTAGAGACGTGTTTTGAGTTGTGTGGCGCGCATACTCATTCAGCAGTGATGTTATCAGTAATACAGGCACAGCACCTTACAGGATTTTCTGGAGAATTATTAAATAATGAATGTGGCTGAAACAAGTAGTCGATCAGTCAATTAGATGATTGGCAGACAATTGATCGGCAGCTATTTTGATATTTGATTATTGATTTGAGTCTTTTTTTTAAAAGAAAAACATGTCAGATATTCTTCGGTGCCGGATAGTCTGGTGTGAGAGTTTGCTGCTTGTCTTCATTGTAAACTGAATATCTTTGGGCTTTGACTGTTTATCAGACAAAACAAGTTATTTGAAGACATCACCTTGGGCTCTGAGAAACTGTAACGGGTATTTTTTGTTAATTTCTTGGCATTTTATAGACTAAAACACTGATCAAGGAAATAATCTGCTTGGATATTAAAAATAGTCATTAGTTAAATACCTAATAAATATATGGTGAAATTGTCTTTTGTATGTTGAGCTGCACATATCAGCAGTTGTCAGCGTTAGTCATTTGTATACAGGACTGTCATTTGGTTTATAACATATCAGAAAATTGTGAAAAATGTCCATCTCAATTTCCTGAATCCGATATGTTAAAGTTTCTTTTTTTGTCTGACCAACAGTCCAAATTGAATCCATTCATTGTGATATAACAAAATAAAGCAGCAAATCCTAACAGTTGAGAATCTGGTACCAGATAATGTTTGACATTAATCTGTTGTAAAAACAGCAGCAGATTAGTTTCTGTCAAACAATTAATTGCCTCAGGGTTAGTTGTGGTTTGGCTAACTGTGGTCTGTCGTGTCTCTTGGTAATAATGACACACTGCCTTTGTTTGATGGTGCTCAGTTGTAAGTTGTGTTTCACAACCTCATTCACGTCATTTTCAATAACAGATTATGAAACTCCATGACCTCACTGTGTGATACGCAGCTATCATGACTTTTTATTCTGAGTCTAGATTGATGGATAAAGGTGAAGCTGAAGTGTCCATGAGTTAGATACTAAAGCTGTGCCCTCTGCTCGCTCACCTGAGAGAGACTACATGTCAGCATCAAGTGTGTGTGACGCATAAATAGAAAGACTTCCAGTAAGATATTTCACTATCGCACTGGCAATCTAGGTTGGAAAAACAACCACGGTCTCAATGGCCTCACTGTACTCCCCCCGAGTGGGCGCCCCACTTTTACTGCTAACTTTCAGCGTACTTTCCAGAGCAAAGGGCCCCGCTAGCAGCCGGAGCCACATCAGGTTCTCATCAAGCCAGACTGGTCCACCACAGTTCTTTAAGTTTCTCTCTCTGTCATCTCCTCTTCTGATCAGCAGGCAACTGATCAGTTTCTCATAACAGATCAATGACAAAGAACATCCATGTCATCATTTTAATGTGACCAAGTTTAGTTTTTTACGTGTACTCAGCGTGGTCATCTTGTCACACATTATGACATGGGACATTTTCCGTCAGCTGTTTGAGATATCATCGAATACTCAGATTGCTTTTGTGGCAGCGGAACAACTTGGTCTTATGTCGGATGTCAAACATTTGCTGTTGTTGTCACACATAAAATTCTAAGCTGTCACTTCATCTGTCGTCTCTCTTCTTCCTCCCCACAGCTGTATGAACTGGACAGAGACCCAAAGAGAAAAGAGTTTCTGGATGACCTCTTCAGCTTCATGCAAAAGAGAGGTATGTCACTGTGTTAGTGTGTTTGTGTTTGCATGTCAGCACATCACATTTGCTCTCACTCACTATAGTAAAACCTGAACCATTTCTCGTCTTACTACATCAAATCCCCTGGCTTTATCTCCAGCCAGTGTTACAGAGAGACTCTTAATAGTTGGCTACAGAGAGGGATGACCCCCCCTGTCTCTCTCTCTGACATACGACACAGCACCCTCTACTCATGTTTCACTCACATGGGTGGGGCCTTTATTCATTTCGGAGACGATTGCTTTATGGTGGCGCAGCCCCTCGTCGTTCCCAGGCTATAACTAGAAGGGACACGTCGTATCAATGCCTGTGAATGGATTGGTTTACCTTCCCATCCTGCTGCTTGTCCACACGGATGCCTGCCAACACTTCAAACACACAAACACTGACTCAGCCACCGTGCAGGGTTTTTCACTTCGGTGACGCACACAACATGAGAACAGCACACCGAGCCATAAACATTCCAGTGTCTCCTCATCCAGACAAATCATTTTCATACTATGGGAATTATGAATTGTGCAATATTGTACTTGCATGTATTGGGTACACGAATGCGCAATGTGTCCGTGTCCTCCCTCATAAATACCAAGCAGCCTTGTTAATTTGACAGGTTGACTCATGGCTTAATCAGATCAGCAGGCCGACGTTTGACATGGGAGACAACTGACATGTGCTCACAACTGAAAAACCAGTACTAAATGTTTACAGTGGCAGAGCCGGTGGCAATGGGCGGATCTGCCAAGTCCGCTCTGGGAATCTGAGAGCTCCATCTGCAGGCCACACCAATAACTGAGGCATCACTTCTTTATATGGAGACAGAGAATTGATTATATTTTAAATCAAACATGGGACTGAGGATTGGCTTTGGGATCACTTAGTGTTTACATGAATATAATTTAATAGAAAGGTTAATGAAGACTTTGGTTTTCCTTGCTGGGAAAAGGACATTTGTCAAAGATTAATACAAAATTTGATTAGATCTTTCCCTCAGCCATTTTGTCTCATTCTTGATTCGTCAGTAACTTCCACTCATATCATCTCAAGTTTGTAGACAAGAACAGACAGGGAGACAGACAAATACTGGTTTGTGTATTTTGTGAGATACATTCAAACAGTCTTAAAATCAAAAGAGCCATTAAAATTAATTGAAGTGGCACAACTGTTCTTTAGTGCATCATTGTTTATTCCCTAGATGTTTTTTTATTCCACATAACTGAATTTTGATGCATTTGATGGCTCACACTGGTCTGCACTTCGCAGCGTATGTGTGTTCTTAAAAAATTGAACAAAAAAATCAGCCTAATTGTCCATTGGATGACAGAGATAGTTTCCTGTCCTGGGTGAAGCATGGCATGCAGGGTGGTGAGTAAACACTACCCTTGCTTCAAATAATGATGAATATTATTATACTTGAGCACCATCATTCTGAGTCCTCATAAGCAAAAAAGCAGCTGATAATATGTTTAGAGCATCCCCTATGTTTCACAAAAGACTCTGTGGCCTTAGATTCCCATTAAGAACCAGTGTAGGAAGATTTTTCTGTCGACATGAAAAGAAGTTTCCTGCCATGACAGTGTTTTTTTTTCTCGGTGTTGACCTTTTCCCTCTGTGTGTGTGTTTTTCCAGGAACCCCAGTGAATCGTATTCCCATCATGGCGAAGCAGGTCCTGGATCTGTACATGCTCTACAGGCTGGTGACAGAGAAGGGTGGCCTGGTGGAGGTCATCAACAAGAAACTGTGGAGAGAGATCACCAAGGGACTCAACCTGCCTACCTCAATCACCAGTGCAGCCTTCACCCTCCGCACACAGTCAGTACACACACACACACACACACACACACACATACACACAGGTGTGATCACACCTCCCATTGTTTTTCTTTGATGTAAATTGTAGAAAAGTTTCTCAGTTACATTTGTGTGTTTCTTTGAATTTACACGAAAGCCACGAAAGCTAAAATAAACAAAAACTAAAAATACTTCATTTATTGCACAATTTGGCGGGTGGCTGTAGCTCAGGAGGTAGAGCGTTTGTCCACCAATTGTAAGGTTGGTGGTTTGATCCGAGTGTAGTCTATGTGTTGAAGTGTCCTTGGGCAAGATACTGAACCCCAGTTGCCCCTGAGGGCTGTTATATTGGCATGTGAATGTACTTCGCTTTGGATAAAAGGGTCTACTAAATGAAACTTTAGAACTGTAGAATTACTGTCATCCTGCCAGAGTAGAGACCAATAACATAGCTGAATTGGGTTTATATAACATTACGTAGCCACAACTATATAATACCATATAATATATCCATACCCATAATCCTTTTGTTCTGCTCAGCGTTGCAAGCATGTGGAGCTGCTGGCTATCACATGTCAACAACCATTTCGTTTTACCAATTAACCCCTGTGTTTGAAGCCATTTCCTGTAGTTGGTTCAGATGGCAGCACACTCTCACTCCTAATTAGCTGCACCAGTGATTCCTTCTTATGTGAAGGAGACCTATATATTCAGGATGGTCTTCCAGAGTATTGATTAATTCACTGAAGCCAGTGATTTACTGAAAAAGCTTAAGAGGTATTTAAAAGGGTAATTGAGAATTTTAGTATTGTAATTTTACTAAAGTTTGACGACTTGTTAGTGACAAATTAATGAACAAATGGTTAAAATCAAAGCAGCAGAGAGCATGATATCCTGACTTTTAGTCTGTAGTAAGGGTGAAACTGCAAAAACAATAAATCATGCACTTCCCACAATGAACTGTAATAGCATCTTTCATTGAACCCTCCCTGCCTGGTAAATATCAGTGTCTGTCAAGCTCCATGCCACAAGCCCTCTTACACAGGATTTCCTTTAAAAATATGTTGTCTTTACGCCCAAGCTGAGACAAGCTTGATGACATCACTATGACTTCATTAAAGCAGGGTTATTTTCTCAGACTTGACAGAGCTCATTCAGAGCCACAAGGAGACATTCTGCAACTATTTGTATTTGTGCAATACCTCCCCTTTTGAAAGCTTTGTATGCATCTGAGTTTTCGGAACTAATTGATATGTTCAGTACTACATAAATACACAAATATATTGTGTTTCTCCCAGATACATGAAGTACCTGTACCCGTATGAATGTGATAAGAGGGGTCTGAGCAACCCCAATGAGCTCCAGGCAGCCATTGACAGTAATCGGCGGGAAGGCCGACGACAGAGCTTTGGCAGCTCTCTCTTTACCTACTCACCCAACGGGACGCCCACCATGCTCTCGTCACCGAAGATCCCCGCGCCCAGCGTGGGCCTGACCGTGGCAACCAATGGGGCCTCGCTGACCCCCATCCAGAAGATCAAGAAAGGTGAGATTTGTGTACTATTCTGCACTCACATCACATGGGTTTAACTGGAGTGATTATAATCAACCCTCATAGACATTTATTGACTGAAGATTTTGGTTTGTCTTCTTATTTTTTCATTGCTTAACCCACAGTAAGTACATGGGTTTGCATTGGCACTATAATTGGAAATTGAGATGACATGTCTGTATCATTTTGAAATGAGTCCAGTACCCAACCCTCAGTTTTCAAGCACTATATTTACTACCAGAAAACAGACGTGGTGAATCATATTTTTGAGTAGAAAGCTCACATTTGATTGCTGTCCTCCCTGTTGTAATGGATTTTAACCAGTTGTAAGCAGTAACACAGTGTGCATCACTGCTGTCAGGGAGGAATGTTATTTATATCTTGCCTGGATAACTCATTATATTTACTCATATTTGAGTTTGTTAAGTTCCCCTTCCTCTCTATCTCTGTGATTTCGGGTCAGAAGAGGAGGGAGGCCAGCCGCTGCCGGGGGTCGGTATGGCTCGTTTGCCAGGTGGCGCCCTGGCAGGGCACTCAGTGGCTGCTGTGCAGGCAGCGGCAGCTCAGGCGGCAATGGCAGCTCAGGTGGCGGCTTTGGAGCAGCTGAGGGACAAACTGGAGGCCGGTGAGCCTCCAGAGAAGAAGATGGCGCTGCCGGCCGAGGAACACCACAGACTGCTGCAGAGAGCGCTGCAACACAACCTGCTGGCAATGACTGCTCAGATACCCATGAACATCCGCATCAATAACCAAGGTACTGAACAGAGCTGAGCAGTACTGAACAGTATTGAGTAGAGCAACGCAACTAGTCAGTCAAATTAAACAGTAGTTTCCAAGTCTGTGGTCTCTCAGGACCAGGCTGTCCTGTCTTGTAGAGTAGATCTCATCTTTGGCCTGACAATTAGTATTGATGTTCTTATCTCTGTTAAATGTGATAACGTTAATACTCGGCCATCTATTTCCATCAGAGTGACAGGCTGCAGCTGGAAAAGGGTCATCTGGTTCAACTGACATCAATACATGCACATCATCCATATAAAATGAAATTATAACACCTGATGATGAATTGTATTGCCTAACATGTATGATGATAATAGAAAAGGCTGCTGGATGCTGCCTTGACCAATTTAAAAAAACGATATTCATGTACATTAATTCAGATTTACAATAATTAAGTGTGTTCTTCCAGAGAAATCTACCTGCTTGATCAAATCAGAAAATGTTACCAGAATCTGCTCAGTTTTTGCGCTTGAAACTTAAGTTTCTCAAGATTCTTCATCCGCTGAAAAAAGAGTGATTATTACTGCTGTGGGAAATATTGTGGATTTTACTTTTCATTGTTTTACCCCAGAATTTACGTGACCTGGATTGCAGACATTCATACCCTTCCTGGCAGTTAGTGTCTCAAAACATTCTTGTCACCTTACCACAAACCACAGCCGCCAACAGTGAGGAAGCAGGCCTATATGTTGACCCGTTTTGCTTCATATAGAAACAGATGCAGACATGCATACAGAACATATGTATGTTTGTCTGTGTGGGGATTCCCACTTTGATCATATAGCAGTAGTTTGCCATGGTAACTGTCTATCTGATAGAACATGCTGTTTCTCAGTACTCATATTACAAGTGACTTCAGAGAAATGTTGAATTTGATGTTTTTGGAAGTTTTTTTGTGCTGTGAGAGAATATTATGGTCTCCATTTGTTTGACTGTGTGTAGACAAGTAACTTTGGACTAGTGTTGCAAGGACATCTTGCAGTCTTTATACTGAATGAAACTGGATATTAAGTGATTGCGTTGAGTTAACACAGCTCTCCTGTTTGGTCGTCTCCCTCACAGAAAGCAGGCAGGACTCTGCCCTGAACCTCACCACCAATGGCACAAGCAGCATCAGTATGTCAGTGGAGCTGAATGGAGTGGTGTACACTGGTGAGTATCACGTGGCACAGGAAGTCCAGCTGATCACTTCCTTTCGTGTTTCCTGTCTTTCGGAGAGTAAGATGAGAAGGTCGACCTGTCGACGTGTCTGTGTGTCAAGTGGGGAGCTCAGCACGAAGACCGGAAATGGGTGAAACAGCTAGCCCCGCTCTCTGTGAAGTTGAGAAGCATGTTAATTACTGATCTTTGAATCATTGGCCTAATTAACATGCTGTATCTTCTTTGTTTAATCTGTATTTAAAGAAATGTAAAAGAACAGTTTATAGTTTTAGGTCGAGTTGCATGATTTAACTGTTTCTTGGTGAACTGCAGCTTGGAGCAGTGACTTCACAGAGCGTTGTTGGTTCACTGGTTCATTATGGTTTCATTTAGAGTGAATAAGCATTTTTCTTAAAATGTTGAACAGTCACTTTAAATATTAAATTACTATGATGAGAGCCATGCTAGCCATTGCCCCCTGTTTCCAGCCTTCGTGGTGTGGCTATTAACGCTGTCCTCAACACAAAGACATGATCATTTCATCTAACTCCTAAAGATTTATCTTAAAATTGAAGTGAAATGCAACAGGTATACTTTGTATTTTAATGTTAATTTTCTTGTATGTCTTTGTGTCCAGGCGTTCTTTTTGCTCAGGCAGCAGCAGGGTCGGCCTTGTCCGGCGCGTCTGGATCATCCGTCTTGAACAAGGCGGTTAGCAGTCATGTCGCTCCACAGCAGCAGCAGCAGAACACACCTACCTCAACCTCAACCTCCAGCAACTCATTGTCTTAACAAACCCCCGGCCTTTCCCCTTTGTTTTTTTCTGTTTTTTTTTTAATTACCACGCTAAGTAAAGCCAAAAATCAACCTCATTTTCTACATAATCTATGCCAAAAAGAGAAGAACCATAAACTGTACAGAAAGACACAAACTGAAACTCACATCACTTGAAGTACACTATCTCAGGTTTTCTCTCACCAACTCACCTCTTTTGTTCTTCATAGCCAAAATGATTTCGGAAAAAAAAAACAACTATCCCAACTGAGAGCCAGTATATGCTAAACAAATATGTATGCACAACCTGTGAATTATTTATTTCTGCATAAATGTACAGATTATCGGAGAACAAAAGAGAAGGTAATAACTAGGAAGGGTAATGCACTGTTTACACACACAAACACAGCTACTGATTGACAGCGATCTTTTATCCTCTAGGGGAGAGATTTTTTTATTTTATTTTATCTTTTCATTGTCATTATTATCATTATTGTTATTCTCTTTATTGTGTTTTATCATTTAAATCTTTAACAATCCTCTCATTGCAGGAGAAAAAAAATCTATATATTTAGAATTCTATAAAAAAAAAAAGAAAATATGAATATCCTCTATTTTTAATCAGAAAAGCTTTAAAGGTATATGTTGTTTCTTCAGGGCATATAACAATGTACCGTTGTGACCTCATTTTGTGTAAAACCTTATAACCTTATTCACATGGCAGCCATTTTGGATCTCTGTGTGGAAGAGCGAGTCCAGTGCAGGTCTGCGCTCCTGTTGTGTGTACCCAGGTACACGTCATATCAATGCCACAGTGCAACACAAATGTAAAAACAGCTGGATCGCAAGAATCTGCATGGATATTGGTTCACTTTTAATGAATTTGATCCATTATTGGTCGCTACCAGAGTCTAAGGTAGTAGCCAATTAGCTCGAATGCTAAGCAGCTGACGTCCCTGCTGAATTCAAGCAGCTGTTGTGGCTCCTCTTCTTGAGACTACTGGCTAATTCTTACCTAAAATCCACACCTGTTTGTTGACATAAGGCCAGTTCAATGCATATCTATGCCAATCGTGCAGGTAATTTGTCAAGCTTAGTGTTCAAAATGGCTGTTTGTACTCATAAGGTCAGTTTTGCAGATGGGAAAATGAACTAAAGTCTTGAGTTTGATTTTTTTTTTTTCCCTTCGCTGCACCTCGACACACTGGACTTTCTGTGCCTCAGTGGCGTCCACACCGACTGTTCCTGTTGTAAATAATGCGCGTTTTCGATTGTTCTCAGGTGTCCCTCTGCTCATCGCTTTGTACAATATCTTGACAGAGCAATGCTTTTCAACATCTTTCTCTGCAGAAAGATCGAATTTTTATCCTTTTTCTAACTTGGCCCACTAGTGGAGTGATTGTCTTAAGGTCAGATGCATGCCCGTACTTGTAAATAAAGCCCTTCAGCGATCAGGAGTGAAGCAGGAAAACTTTGATTTCCTGTGTTAAATTCACAGGAGTCATGTATCCACTGAATCCTTTTTCATTGTGGAGACACTCACATGGACAATCAGCTGTCTGACCTTTCAGAAGAAACTCATCCTGTCAATAATTTCAGCTCGTTTCTGACGTTTTATCGTTTTGTTTTTTTGTGTTATAGATTACAGATGCTTTTCTTTTCTGTTTCAGCTTTGTGTTTTGCATGACTTAGTGCTTCTTCTGATCCAAGTGCTTCTTATCCTGCGCAAGGACAGGGTCTCCTTGAGACTAGCTTGCCACCTGTCAAGGATAAAACAGAGAATGTCTTGTGATCCTCTGACTGTTTTTAGATGTTGCTTAATTGGGGCTTTTGACAATGTGAGCTCAGAGGTAATCATAGCTGCAGCTTGTGTCTTAGTATTTGTACGAACGCTCACTGCAGCCTGATTTATAAAAAGTTAAATCAGCCACGGTGGCGATACCATATCATTCATAAGTGGTTGTGTCTGTGCATTTTGAAGTAGATCAATCATTCAGCTTTTTGAACTTTAACCTGTGTTACCTCTCTGGACTATTAGCTGTTAAAGATTGTTACTCAAACCCCGACCCCACCCCTACGCAAAGCAGCCTCATTCCTACTGACGTTAGGAAGTAAATCAGGCTTTGTAAGTGGGTTCTGTTCTGAGGCCTTAACACAGCATGAGATGACCAGAGAGCGAGCAGTACCTCCGTCTAATCAGTTTTTACTGTTCCAGTCAAATATCACCAGATGGCTTGCTGTTGTGGCTTTGATTCTGGACTTGCTTCTCGGTGGGAAATCACCACCAGCTTCTACACAAACACTGGCCGGTTTTGAAAAAATACTCTTTATACTCAGGCAGCCAACGACTCTCATTCAAAGACACGTACAATCATTAAAGTTTAGTAAAATCGTTCGAGTACGGCTCGGCACAAGGGAGTGAACTGTTCAGCCTCACTTGTTTTATTACTCCCTAGAAAAGAAAAGTGGAGCTTGAGTTGGATTTTTGAAAAGGTTTGTTGATGGCGGAATGGCTCTGGAAGCAGAGACAGGATCTTGTTGGTCGAGTTACATCTCAATGAAGCAGAGAGCCACGATTTTTCCACAGTGACGAAAGAGGAATTCTGGTCAAAATATTAATTCTACATGAATTATGGATTATAATGTATTTCTTTAGATATGAAGCAGCTAATGAAATGCCAACCTGCGCCACCTACAGGCAAGAACTGTAGCAGCGGCAGCAATTTAGACTTGCAGGCAGTGCTGGCGACCGATACAGTCTTTATAGTTGTTGTTTTCTTGTGTGTTTTTGAGGTTTTAGATTTTTTGTGCCCCAGCTCGTGGGCCGCAACAAAGAAGGGAGACGCATTTGGCAATAACACACTGAACCTAATTAAAGTAGGCAATGCAATGAGGGGCAAAAGTGAGCATCAGGGATGGAAGAAAGTGTATCAATGTAATGGCTGATATGAGGCATATAATAAGCAAACAGAGCTTGGTTAGGCGTCTGGGCAGGCAGGGTTATATAACTTAGGAACACTGGCCAGATGTTCCCAGTTATCACAATGGCACCTCAGCTCCACCCACACACTGCACAGGACAGAGGCACTGGGGTCGTCACACTATAAATAAATGATAAGGGAGAATCTTTGTGTCATACTAACCTGCAGTGATTATCAAATATTCAACAGAAACATAACTCAGCTTGTGAATGTACAACGCCAACAGTTAGCTTTTTTCATGAATCCTTGAGTTTTCTCAGGCACTTGACCCCAAGACAAGTGAGCTGAAATGTTAATTATTGGAAGCAGAGTTACTGTTCTGCCAATAAACACGTCATGTGATACACATACAGCCGATACTGAGTGGACCTTGAGATTGTGCTCGGTCTCAACAGATATGTTAATTATTTCAAAAGCTCCCAAGTTTATAGTTTAAATACAGAACTTTGTCAGATGTGTTAAGAATGCTTGTTTTGCCAGTTTAAAATAATAAAACCTCAACCCCACAATCAGCAGTTAGAAAAAGGAAAACGTGCACTTCTAACAGTTGTTGCCTGAAGGTGGCACAATTGTCAAAAATGCAACAGCTATTACTTTCCTCACCTAAAGGTGGCGCAGTTTGGACTTGCTGTGAGTACACTTGCATTTCTGAAACTGCTGCGGAGTTGTGGACTTATAACCAGACAACACAGAGTCTGATTTAATTTGCTCTTGTTGGTGTCCATGTGTTCGTATGATTTAGGTGAGGGTTCCTGAACCCCAGAAGCAGGCTCGCGTGACTATTGAAGCCACTTTGAATTTGATATTATCATGGCTGAGCAGCATACCCAGATAACATAATAGGACTTGACAGCATGGTTTTCTGTTCACAGCTTTCTCTTTTCCCCACCTCTGCATTTTCTCACTGGGTATCAAGCCGCACTTTTGGCTCTGACCACCGAGGTTTAACTCAACCAATCAAATTGTTTTTATATGTGAGAAACATTTGCAGAACTGAAACTCCAGTCAGGGTGAAAGTGTAACTTTCTGTCAACAGGCTTGCATAGGATAGAGAATCCAAAAACCATGTAATTGTTTTTTTTGGCCGTGTGAACAAGTCTATGCATTTTAACATTAAGTGATTTATCACTGAGAAGTCATTTTACAGATAGAGAAGAGACGTGTGTGGTCATATACACTGTTTACATGAAGAATTATTTGGCGAAGAGCTTGTTGTTTCAGCCATTTAGCATTTTAGCGTGTGAATGGCATTCATGCAATTTTGATGCAGTCTGATTTCAAGGCTCAAAACCTGGATTGATAATTGATCAGGTTCTCTGTGGATTTCTTGTAGAGGGGCAGTGTGTTTCTACAGTGAAAGCTATATGTTAAACAGGTTTCTGGCTGTTCTGTGGACAGTTGAGTCATGTTGAGAGTCATGTACAGATCCACACTGAACTAGCTTCTTTGCATATGATAGACACCTTCATCCAAAGCATTATGCAGGATGACTACATTCATGTAACAGCAGTCATCTTGAAATCTCCTTTTCTGACAATCTGGGTCTTATTATTGCAGTTTTGTCAGTGACGTTCTTTGAACTAGCCAGGTTACGTAAATTCACTTTCATTTAGATATTTTTAAGTAAGTAAGTGCTCATACTTCCTTTCATAGTCAGAGAGCAGAAACAGAAACATGGTACTGGAGAACCTTAATTTTATGGCTTTTATGCCTTTTATTATTCATTGTCACAGACCTTACATGCAACTCAAACAGCTAGATACGAATGTTACATTCTATTTTTAAGCAATCAGTATCTACAAATAATTTTTTTGCTATCTTGTACATTTTAACTTTAATAATTTCATCTTTGAGTAAATACATTTTGAATATGTGATTTAACAGTAGCTTAACCATCATGAAATCACAGGATTTCCACTGGAATCAGAGGCTACAGAGACGGCGGTTACCGCTACTCTTCTAGATAATCTAGTTAGCATTACTTTACCTGGTGGTCCTTCATTTCTCTCTGTGATGATTCAAACTGGCAATAAGTTATTTATTTTAACTTATCATTATGAAGGAAATGTTGATTGTACAGTGTAATGGCTGTTGAATAATGACTCCATCAGATTCAGATTGGTTCAGCCATAGCGCATCGACCCAGTCAGGCTGACTGTTATCACTGTCTCTGTTGCACAGTTTCTTTCATTTTGTAAAAACATAGTATAACATACCAACCCAGTTGTTTCTCAACACATACTTTTTATCTGCTTTCACAACAAGCCCTGCTGTAGTCACTTGTTTGCACAAATCAATATTCAAACTATGTCATTACTTCATTTAAAATTGTCACAATTTCACTTTACCTTTTCAGTGAACATGCTTCTTTCTTCTGTCTTACTTCCGAAGTGCTGTTGATCGATTCTTCACTGAAAATTCGGAAACAAATCTTGCTGAGTTGTTGGTAGTTGATCGGCTTTGTGGGAAACAAAGTGATTCAGCTGTCATTGGATTTTGGTGTTAACTCAGTTTTGACAAATATGTAGTTACTGCATTTCGCCTGCGTAGTACAGCATAGTCTCTACAGTAATGGTACTGTATATATGCTGACCTATAGTTTTATTGGCTGTAACTATGACAAAAAGACTAAAGATGAAATTAAATTCAGTTCAGTTCATTTTAAACTACGTTACAGGCTTTCTCCTCGATTCCTCTATGTAAGTAGATACTACCGTAAATCTCGTATATTAGAATGGAAGAGGATGTGTTTTCTTATTCAGTTTGGTGCCACACAGAAAGCCTTTCCCTCCACGTCTGTCGGTCTCTGCATGAGCAGCAGATGTCACAGTTGCTGGTAATGGCTGACAATCAAATAGAGACATGCATTGGTTTGGGGGGTGGGCTACTGGAGATAGCAAAATTCAATCAATACTGATCTAAAGGATCAACATTGCTTTTTTTAGATTTGACCCTGTGACCCTTTGGCCCCTGAGGTAACATTCAAGCACCTGCCCCCTTCAATGGATCCATGTTTATCGTATATCTATCGACAGGCTCTGTGAGATATTTGCATTTGAACAGTGGAGGTACTGCAGCTCTCGCTCTCTTTCACAATGTGCACAGCAGCATCTTCAGGGGAGGTCGGCATCTTTTTAATTGCGTGGTAGCGACAATCAGGGGACGTTATGACAACACTGTATACCTCCAAACACTCTGACATCCCTTCGGCCGCAATCAGCCCTTTTTTTTTCTACCTCAAGAACTAAAGCTTTGGCAGCTTTGCTTTCAGTTCATGCAGGAAATCAAGACGTTATTGGTGCTGGTTCATAAAGACTTTGAGTTAAGAAAGAGATCGTAAAGACCACAGACAATCAAATGCCAACTTTAAAAATGTGACTCTCACCTTTATTTGATTTCAGTTATGGAAGGGGAAACGGAGATGTCAGTATAGTTGAGGATTCAGTTCAAGCTTCAGCCTCTTTACTAAGAGCTCCCCTCAGTGGAAGGTTTTGTTATGACGCACAATCAGTTGAGATTTTTTTCAAAGGGGTCCAACCCAAGGCTGCAAAGATTTACTGTCCTTCAGCGTGACAGTTTACTGCAAAAGAATGACTTTTAAATGTTCATATCTTTATTTCCTTCCAGTGTTTCCAGAGTTTTATCCTGGTTGAGGCGATAAAGTCTCAGAAACAGCATTTAGATCATCCTGGAACAGTAAAATCAGAAATGTCATATTGTAAACAGTAAGCAATCAGTAAACAAACAAACAACAGGTTCCTCCATATCTGCTATTGTAAAAAACATTGAACAGTGTAGCTGTGAAAATGTTTCAGTCTGAACTCCAGTAGGTCTATGAAATCAGAGGTTGTTCTGAGTTTTGAAAAAAGTTTCTAGCAGATTTTGGTTTAGACTTTTTTTCAATGTTACCAGTTGCATCTATGTGTCTGTGTGTTCACTCATAGAACGTACAAGTGGTTTTAGATTAGACGATGCACGCACAAGACTTCGCATCTACAGTTCTCGGCTTTGTTTTTTTGGTCACATTACATTGGTTTGGTTACATTATCGTGTGCAGTTAAAAGCTTGGAGTACAAAAGTCTGCTTGATTGGTGCATTCACATGCAAAATGCATTTCGTTTGTCTTGGACCCTCAGAGTCTCTCGTAGTTGGCTTGCTCGCTCTATGTCAAAATGTCATAAGAAAGTCATTCACATATTGCTGCTTTTACTCCCACCAGAGCCGTAGCTTTAACAACCTCTTGAAATCTTACTCGCCCCAGAGTGTCTTGCATGGAAAATTGACTCTGACTCCTGTTCACAATTGTTGCCGATATGGAAATTCTGCTGCAACATTTACGGGTTAAGGTGCATGTGGCTTAGGGGCTTTTGACTGGACTTCACCAATGACTTTACCTCCATCGGGTGGACTGTGGACAAGGAAAATGATGATGAGAAATAACAAGATGCCTTCTGCTGTGACAATTGTATGAATTAATCTGTATAACTAAGATTCATTAAATAGAATATTTCTGAAATATGGCTTTTTAGGGCTCTGAATTATATTGTGTTTATTTTGTTTTCTTTTTTCTTTTTGCTCTCTTTGCTTTTTCTTCCCCCTGGATTTGCTGTAGCAACCCTGGCACACAGAGATTACATTTTAGAGCAGATTTATTAATATAGCGATAATGATAATAATGTGATTATTTTAGGGAAGCATGTGATGAATGTGGGAGGGGGCTTCACGTGTCTTCAAGTTAACTTCACAACTGAAACAAGGCTCTTGTCTTTTACAACTTCTCAGGAAAATCTACCTCTACCTCCAGTTTGATGCATTTAACACAGTGAGGGCTCAAGTTACAGTTTAGTGGGTACACAAAGAGGGCGTGAGGGCAGGCACCAGGGTCCGAAATGAACTTCAACATACCAGTGCAGTACTAAAAAAATTGTGGTAATCTCATGACACACGTGGGATTGTATTGAGAACAAGTATTGTGGTGTATTTATATCATTATCTGGGCTGGAAACAAAAAGATGTAGCTGTCACCCTGTAGGTGAGCTGAGAGGTTCATTTTGGACACTGGGTGGCTTTCTCTGTCTCTCTGCTTCTCTCTCTGCGTTACAGGTTTGTAACACTTCTGCTATTTAGTTTTTCAACAACAGGGAACCTCCAGCTCCACAGCTAACTACTATTAGTACTACAAAAAGTACTGCTTCTAGTACCACTGTTAGTACTGCGAGTCCTTTTTTTCAGTCTGTTCTATTAATGTGTGCTTATTCATCCTTTTTCTATAAATGATTACAGTTTTTTGATGAATGGGATATTTCCCGATAACCACAGTAACAGTGAAGTGGCAGCGGGCAATGCAACTGTTTCTTTTTTTCTTTTCTTTGTTTTTGAAGGGTGAAGAGCTATTCTTGCCTATTTACTCAATATGTGTTTGTGTGAATACTTTTATTTTGAATCTGAAATTAATAAAATATCACCTTTCTTAAATGTCACAAGAGCTTTGAATGTTTTTTTTAATGTATCTTCAGATAAATTAACAAGCCTGCTTTTCAGTATAATAAATATACATGTTCCTTCCCTTTTTAGTTGGTTATCTTAACTAAGTCTTTAATTCAAATGCGTTTAAGTGCATGTGTTTAAGTACATTGTTGTATTCTTATTTTAGTATTCTTTTTAAATATTTTACTTCAAATTGAGTATTTTTATAGTGGGGGTATTTGTCAAATTTCCGTGGTGGAAAAAGTGCTTAGATCTTTTACTGAAGCAAAAGTATTAAAACCACAGTGGAGAAATTCTCTTTTACAAGCAAAATATGTGCGTATTAAACTTGACTTATGTAATCAAAATATACTTAAAGTACCAAAGGTAAAAGTTCTCATTATGCACAAGGACTCATTTAGATAATTTATAACAGAATAAAAATAATAAAATTACTTTATATTCTTACCTCATATACTTTTGATCTTCCACCAGGGACCAGTAAAGTCTTGTCTCAGCCTGTCAGTATTTATTAGTTGATATTTATAGTTGATTATATTTGCGTGATTAATCTTGCAAACTAACTAGTAACTTAAATTATCAAATAAAAGAAGTGAACAAGGACAATATTTGCCTCTGAATTGTAGTGGAATATTAGTATAAACTAGCAGAAAATGGAAATACTCAAGTACCAACACAATGCTCTGAAAATGATTTTTTAAATTCAGTAAAGGTCAATGATTAGAATTTTTTCTAGTAATTTAACCAGTATTTTTCCCACCGTGTTTAACTGTTGTGTGTTTTCAATAAGGAAGGAGGATTTCGGTCGAAGAATGCATCAGTTTCTGTGTTGATCTAGAATCTAGATCACACATTCGCCAGGTCTCCGGCTCTGAAACGTGACTCCCGTCTCACGTTGACGCTGGAGGTTTCTGAAGCACCGCCCAATCAGCGTATCCGCAGCAGTGAACCTATCGCACCCCGGCAGATTTGAACACACTGATCCGAGCTGGAGGCGGCGATGAGCGGGGCGGAGCTACAGCGACTCCAGACTGGCTGCTGACCCGAGCCCGGAGGGAGAGACCCAAGAAGAACAGAGAGACGACTAGCTTCATTACAGTGGAGCAGTTTGAGTGTAATGTTCATAAAGTGATATATGAAGAGGAAAAATGAGACTCAGGTCTCAGAAAAACGTGTCGCTTTGCTCGGAGACGCCGAAAATCAACCGCCGACGATCCAGCAAAGCGACGCCGAAACGAAACCGCCGGTCGGTCACCGAGAACCCACTCCAGACCAAGGTAACAAATGAATGTTGACCACCATTGTTGTCTCTAACATCTGCTTTACAATATCCGAGTATATGTTAGTGATAGCAATGAACATTATGTTTGTTACTCTGTTTAGTGAACATAACTTAACCGCTCGGCTACTCTGATGCTAAGTTCGTTAGCCGGATGTTAGCCTGTGTTCTCATAAAACAGATGGTGATGCTAACTTAGCTAATGCTGTGCTGTAGGAGGTTTTACCTGCTCTGCTTAACAAAAAAACTTTTCTCTGAGGTAATTTAAATAGTTCACTAACGGATTAAAAAAGAGGTAAAGTATTTATCTGTTCTTAAACTTTTCTTCTGTCGCCTCGTTCATCCTTAATTTGACTATTTTGTTTTGCCTTCCTACATAGATCAATGGAGTGGAGGCTAGCCCACCATTTTTATGACTTGTTTTTAGCCTGCTTAGCTAATTAGCTAAGTTAGCAACACCTCTTTAGTGAAAACCTCCTTGGCGATAAAGCTGATTTTGATTCTCATCCGCATCAGATACACATTGTTAACATCATCCAACTTAATTTTAAAGGAGCAGGACTGCTTTTTATAAAGCAGTCTAATCCTATATAACACTTGTCTACAAAGTCTTTCCATTCAATTATTGCTTACAGCTTATAGACATCACCAGACCAGAGGAACCTCTCTGGTTCTCCTCTGAGATGGTTTCATCCCTGTCTGGTTTATTGGGTTTACATGTGCAGCTCTGTCTGACAGAGGATTAAACAGCCGAGTTGCGTGCAAGAGAGGGTCCCAGTAAAAGTAGGTCAGTAGCACACATGACTGTTTACACTCAGGACATCAACAGTGTATACACGCACTCTTGATTCATTTTCCTTTGGTGTGACTGTTGCAGAATGAAAGACGAAAGAACCCTGCAACAGCGCCAAACATACAGTCCCAGACTGAGGCACTGTTTCTATTGCTTCATAACTCAAACAAGGATAAAAACATCAGTTTCTGTTATTGACATGGTCATGGACAAAATGATGCATAACCCTGCAATACACTGGTGCTCATAATATTCTTTTTGGCTATGCGTTATTGATACACTGTCCTTACTGTTGTAGTACCTTGTTGCAATACAAGTTACCATGTACACTTTTATTCTGTTTTACATTTGAATAATGACACAGTCTTGTAGTATTAGATCAGATTCATCGAAGCTAAAATGCTTGAATATGCAGGTTTTTAAATTGGGTGTGTCGGTCAGATTGTATCCATCTGCAGTTGCTCAGTCTTGACCATCCTCACCAAACCTCATGAAGTAGCCCAACATAGAACTTAAACATGATGAACCTGAATGGTCTTACAAATTGTTGCAGGCAATCATAATGTTGAGACTTGGGTTTAAAATATCTAGTTATTAACTTTTATTGTTCGAGACATAATCTTTCAATAAACAAATAAGAATTTTTTTTTTGCCACATGTAGTATTCATGAGCAAGACTATAATGGTATTTTGGCTGTATGTTTTCCTCTTCAGTCACACAGACAATTGGATACTTTTAAAAAGATACGCTTGCAATTTACATATTCCATTCTGGAGAACTGCCTGAATGGTTTGAGTAAATGTTGCTGGTCTCTAACTTTGAATAGATCATAGGTCATAGAGAGATGTGCTTTGTGATTCATCACAATTTGACACTAAACTTGCTGATGAAATTGAACGTGGCTGTCAGCTTTTCAGTTTATAATGTTTTGGGGTTTTTTTTTACTGTGTAGAGTGAAGAGACCTTGGATGATGACCCCCACCATTTGGCTGAAGAAATTCCCATGATGACGAGGCGACCACTGCCCCGTGGTCGGACGAAGAAGAGGGCCATCGCTGTTGATGACAGAGAAACAGGTGTGTTCGGCAGCTTCAAGCTACTCTCATGAATGCTTTTTTTAACATTTTATTTCTCTAAATATAAACACTTTACATGGTTTTCTGCACTAGTTGTTTTGGTTTCTGACTGACTATCTTCATGTGGTCTAGATTTGACCTTCAAGACTCCAATCAGGTCCATCATGCGCCATGAGCACATACTGTCAGAGATCCACGCATCAACTCCTCGTAACACAACAGCCAGAAACATCTATTCACCCATTGTGCGTTTCCTCACACCCAGCAAAGAGAGTGAGTATTAAAGCTACTGTCACTGCAATTTTGTATTGTCTGTATGGACATATATGAATACATGACCCCAAACAGTCATCGACAACCCATCCAGATATTTTATTTAAAGCTGTATTGTGGGGTAGTGAAATGTACTCAGTCCATTTGACACTTTCGCTGCTTTACCATTCACTGTGCAAACTATCCAGTCATCTGTTTGAAGCTTGTTTTCTTTAGACGAAAGTGCCTGGTGGAGTAAACTCACTCACCAACCACAGAATAAACGTGCCGGCTTTTCTTTGGTGGCTTGTGGTAAATTCCCACCCTGGATGCATCAAATAGAGAGCATTGTCTCAGCAGGCATTAATGTGGTCAGGTGACAGTTGGTTTTGATTTTATTGGTAGATGACTCTGTGTCTGGTTATAATTCAGATCCAGTATGAGTCATTACTATCCCCTTTGTGTTGTGGTACTGCTACATAAATAGACTGTATGTATCCTTTGCTGGAATTTTTTCAGCTGTGATCATTCATTTGATAATATTACATTTTGAAGTGCCATGTTTGACAATGAAACAACCACTAACATTGAGAATGAACAGGAAACACAGTACTTCAGAGCTTTTCTTCCTCTCTTTACACTTGTCTGCGAGAATTATTATTCATTAAAGAAAATTGGGATGTCAAAGAAGAAGCCAAAGGAAATCTCTTCAAATGATTGTGTCATTAGAAGTGTTAGGTATCCAGACTCGTGTTGCTCACAGTTTATACATGTCATTTCCTCTGTCCAGATGTGAAGTGTGCAGGCACTGGAAACAGTGTGTTGATGAGCCCAGAACAAGGTGTTTTCGGTTATGGCTCGATTGACCTTCTGGCTGGAGATGAGGAGGATGATGTCTTCAATCCGTAAGTATAAAGCCTCTTTCAGACATACACCTCTTTACATTAATTTGATGGCAGTCTGTCGGAATAAGTACCCTGGTCACTTTTTCATTTCATAACAAAATGCAACTGCGTGATTGAAAAACGAATGTGAATGTTTTGGTGCACAGTGAACTGGGGTGAAAATTGTGTTACTTTTCTCTTTTGTTTTTTTTTAAATTGAATTCTGACATCAAGAATTGGAAACATGTTGAATCTTTAGTCTCCCAAAGAATCCCACTAATACCAGATATCTGCAACCCAGCACATCAAATAAAAATGTTACACTGTACTTAGTGGGTGTTGCTTTTTTAGTGTATTTCTTGGGTGTCAGAGCTTATGACCACTTCCCTGTTTCATGTCCTTTTGTACACAACTTTCGTGAGACTTTGTATTCTAACAGCATCTTTTTTTCTTTTCCAGCTTTAGGTTCATCAAGAACATTCCATCACAGTCACAGTATTCCCGACCCCAACCCCGAGATATTCCACCCAAGACCAGGAGCACTCCAGAGGCCACACTGGTGGTTGATCTGGTGAGTTTGAGCTTCCTGCTGTCACACACGAGCACAACAACTTTGAGATAATTGTGCCAACATGGAAGTTTGACAAATTAGTCTTGACTCCAGGAGAGTCTAATACAGAACTTGCAGTGACAGATTAACTTATTAAGACACGATGAACAAGACTGCAGTGATGTGAGTGTTGATCAAAAATGAGCCAACATCAGCTAAGATCCCCCTCCAGCTGTGGCAGAGCAGGTCTCTCCAGAATCTTGGTGTCTTTCTCCATGTGTGTTCTTGTCTGTACTTGTGTTCTCTTGAAACTTCATCAGTTCACAAAGCTCAGGTGCTGTTTCACTTCAAAATCCACATAAAGCCAAATACAGTCTAGTTGACTGGGAGCATTCTTGATTTTGGATGCTGTTGTGCCATTTTTTCAGGCGAGAAAGTAATCAATTAAATTTCAGTGTGACTGATCCAAACTGGCAGCTCGCAGTCCAGCTTCCTGTCAATGTCCATCTTCATCCTGGGAAGAACAGTCTTATCTCTTCAAGCCCTTTCAAACTTTCCCACTGGCTCTGACATCTCTGTAGCATTTTCTGTAATTTGATATTATTTGCTGTTATGGATTAAAGATTGGGTCTGTAAGATTACCTTGAGAGTTAAAATTATTTCCAAACTTGGTGTACTCTGGACTGAGACAGACCTACTGCGCTGACATGAAGTGGTTAACATGTAATACGTCTCACACTTGTAGCCTTACAGTAACTGCATATTGTTTTCCAAACGCAGTTGTGTTTTCCAGTTTTCTCCATCTGTATTCAAAGTTGACTTTTTGGTTCAGATGTTTTTATTTGTTGCTCCTTAACTCAGCGAGCCCTATTGTAGGGAACACACACACACTGTCACACTGTGAGACAGCGGTGTGAGTTCATAAAAAGCTTTTGTTTTAGGCTAAGATCGTGCCAGAATTCACTTGTAAATCTGGTTTGCTTGATGGAACTGGAATTTTATTTCTCTGTGTGGCTTAAATGCAGCTAGTTAAAGCGGAGACTATGCACCATCACCACTGCAACCAAAATGAATGCAGTCTTGGATTTTTGCACTAAAATTCGATCACAACTCATTGAGGTTTCCCTAATTTGCAATTATGTCAAGATACAGAGAAATATGCACAGTTTAAAAAAAAAATCTAAGGGGGACAATATTGGGTGAAAAATATTGTATACTGAGGTCAAAATATTTGAGACCATCGCCTTGAATTGTCCAGGAGTGTTGAGAGTGTTGGTCTTGAGGATTTGTCATAGATAACTCCATTTGGTGCACAAGAGGCAGATTTTCCAAGTTTAGAATAAACCCACAGGACTTGAAGCATAAGACAGTTCGTAGTAAAGTAAACTATGCCACATTGATCTGTGTCCTTCCAGGAGGAGACCCTGATGTTCAGCTCTCTGAATGTGATCGACGAAGCAGAGTACACCTTCTACACAGCTTTCCAGGACCATCAGTACAAGGTAACCACTCACTGCATGTGCTTGTTGACAAACCTGCTGTTGAATCTGAAGCACACTGAGCAAATAACTGCAGATGGTGAGAAGCGTGAAAGGATGATGGAAGAACCACTTCAGTGTGTTTGTCCTGTTTAGTGGGGGATGGCAGGAAGCAGGAGAAGTGAAGAAATCTGGTCTTTATGTGAAGAAATACCAAAACTAACAATAACACTGGTGGTGTGCTAACAAGAGAGAGACACAGAAAAGAGACATTTATAGATATACAAGCTGGTATACGAGGTAGTGTTAGGCCGTATGACAGTGTATATTATGAGATGGTAAAAATGTGTTCACTGCTAGGGATTTTGCAATACTGTTTACACAAACTATTGTGTTTTGAGTCTTTTGGGTTTTTTTTTTGTTTTTAGTATTGTCTCATGTGTGGCAATTTCTTTGTTTGTATGGTAGTTACAATGAAAAGGACATAATCAATTGTGATCAAGTCAGCTACACTGTGGTTATTTTAAACCACATATAAAATTACATATATACAGTTTGAAATCACCGAAAAGGAACTATGGAGGAAATGGCAACTTATACTGTATATTAACGTATTCTTTCATGCGCTTCTTTATCAACAGGTGTACATGATCCTACGACCACACGTCAAAGAGTTTCTGCAGTCCATGGCAAAAATCTATGAGGTGTGTGTGAAAGTTTTTTCTATGATATAAAATATAGTAGTGAGAAGTAGATATATAATATAGTGTAATAGTGAGATGAGGTGAACTTTACTATTAAAGTTTTCAGAACCTATAAACTCCTTCACACACATACTTCTATCATACCTTCCCCTTTATTTTATTTCTTTCATCTTAGCTAATTCATTTCCATTTTTTTCTTATATTTTATTTATTTCATGCTTAAGAAAACAAATGAAAGTGAATGTAGTTTTTTTTGCCCTTTGAGTTCTTGCTCGTTCGGATTTGGTCCCAGCTGCTGTTTGTGCTCTGTTGCAGCTGTTTGTTTACACATGTGCAAAGAAGGAATATGCTGAGAAGATACTGAACATCCTGGACCCACAGAGGAAACTGTTTCGGTATGTCTCCTTCAGAGCTGCTTCCACTTGTGTTCCATAAACTCTTTGCTTGACCGCAGAGACGTGCACTCGGTCAGGTTTATCAGACTCAGCTAGCGAGTGTTAGCCTGCTGCTAGTCTCATCCATGACCAGCACCCTGGCCTCAGGACGCTGCTCAGAAATGGTCTGTTTGCAGTTGGTTGCTCTGTTTGTCCGACTCTAACTGAATGATAGCATTAAATTCTATAGGTGTACCTGATAAAGAGGCCAGAGAGTATAGATACATATTGTATTGTCTCAGTTGAAGCAATGCAAACATCCATACTGACACACGGAGCTTGCAGAAAATTGGTGTAAATGTTCTGAACATGATTTCCCATGTAGGCATCGTCTCTATCAAGACGATTGCGCCTGTGTTCTCGGCCACTACATCAAAGATCTCAGCGTCCTCGGGAGGGATCTCACCAAGACAGTCGTTCTGGACAACGCACCCCACACATACCCGTACCATGTAAGCACTGGAACTGTGATCTTTAGATGCCACTTTAAAATCTACCTCTGTGTCATTTTCATTGTTGTTAATGGACAGGGACTGAGGTGTTGTATTGTTATTATCAGTAAATCCAATGAAAAGGCCAAAACCTGTGATTTGTTAGTCTGTCTCTTAATACAATCTCACTTGAAGATCTAAACTTTTAAAAATGGGCCACGAATGCATTGTTTTATTTTCTTCTCTCATTTTGTGCTCTAGTTAATCATTATGGAGGAACATGAGTTTGGTCTTCTACTGGGATTTATTGACAATAAAAAATATATAGAATATCATGACTTATACTTGAATAACATAAATATTATTGAGTTGTTTTTTGTGTCACACTTGTAAGTGAAATTCTTCCATATTATCCTCTTGCAACTGCACAATGAAAACATTTTGATTTTTTGCAGCTGATGAACACGATTCCCATCAAGAGCTGGACCGGGGAGTCTGAGGACAGAGAACTCCAGAAGCTCATCCCCTCCATGGAGAAACTGTCTGCAGCTGTATGTTTGTTTGTTTTGTGACAGAAGTTAGTTTCTGTATCCTTGAAGTAATCCTGTAAAGACAGATTTAGTCCCTCTTTAAAAAAAAAAAAATCATCCTAAAGTTTATTAAAGGTATAGTCTCTTAGGGGTAGGACAGTTATGATCAGTATAGTCATCAGATTGTAAACTTCTGCCTATGCAGACCAAGAAATTAATCAATAATATTAATACACAATAACAAATACTAATTATTTGCAGTTAATTTGTATGAATTACAATGAGTGTCAGATCTGTCATCGGTATCAGAAGACCTCCTCAGTAAGGAAATCGGAGTCAGAAGAAGAATAGTACTTAAATGTACTTGAGTATTAAAAGTATTTGAAGTGTTAAAGAATGAAACTGTTAACGTGTACAAGTGTTTTACAGTAACACCTTATTTGAGTTCTGTTGTTAGACTTGTGAACCACACTGTTTTTGTACATCTATTTCATTCCTGTGATCTCGTGATCAGTGCAGCCTGTGGATATCTCAGTGTTTTTTGACCAGTCAGTCAGTGGTGAATAAAACAGCTGGTTATCTTCAGCAGCATCTGCCTGCTGCCTTTCCTCCCCCGGTTTCACCGAATATCTCCTGTTGTGTTTTTTCAGGAGGATTTTCGGGAGGTGCTGAAGAAGAGGAAGGATCACTTCCACAGGCTGCTGTCAGAGGACTAACAGGACTCTCTAAACCCCCCCTCACTTTAACTACTTTATGTGACTTTCACAGATCCTATTTGCTTGCCTTATGCTTTGGCTAAAAACAGAATCCAATTGGAATTAGCCAACCTGAAACCTGCTGGTTTGTGGTGGACCTGCTCGCCCTCCTCTGTCTTCCCTGATGATTTTAAAGGACGGCAGATCGGCATTTCAAACATGCTGCTGGTCATTCGTCACCCAAAGCCCCCTGTTTGTCCAAGACTCATTCCACAGGGCAATAAGCTGCTCCCCAGTGTATGTGTATATTAGCAAGACAAAACTTGAAATATGTTGTTTATAGGCATGATTTTTAATTTATTAATTATATTGCCAATCAGTGGCTGCTAACTCTGTATATTTTAGATATGCTTTTTTTAATGCAATAAAATTGCCCTAATAATAAATGGGAAAATAAACCAGTTTTGCCTTTACTTTTCAGCACATAATGTGGAATCTGGTTCATATTTGATTTAATACTAGATGAGCATTCCTCAACAAGTGAGGAGAGGGATTTGTCGTGAAAGCTGCTTCAGATTGATGCAGATCAGGAGGAGAAGGAAGACTAATGGACTGCTGTTAATATCATCAATGAACTAACGGTAATGCAGCAGCACAAAACCATATTTCTGTCTTATCCTGTCACTGCTTAAAGTGATGAAATAATACATATTCCACAAAACTGCCTGAACTGTGTCAACATCCTCTCTGCTGGTGTGTTTGATCGAAGTCAGAACTTACTGTCCTATTTGTGATGGTTTTAACATCCTGGGTTTTAAGATGAGTTTCAGTGCTGGTCTTTTATTTCCCAAAAAATGCTGCTGAGAAAATATAACTCTTCTCTTCCTGTGCAGCAGGAAGGAGCCACCAGTGTTAGAAGAGCAAATGGAAAAGATGTGTGAAATAGGTGGGATCACAATGTACTAATGTAAAGTTGCTACAATCACGTCCAACATATTTTGGAAATGTTTTTGATAGCATAAAAGCTGACTGTGGCACCTCAGATTTTTATGAGCAGCTTAATAAGACAGGTTTCATTTGTTGCTGGAAAAAGTATATTTCATTATAAAAATGGACCAGTTTTGGAAGATTCTAGAAATGTCAGACAATATTTAGCAGTTCAGGAATGATAGTTATACCACAGAATAGACTAGGGCTGAATTTGTCTGTTGATTATTTTTATTATAGATTAATGTGTCTATTGTTTCTTTAATTAATCATTTAGACTTTAAAATATGAGTAAATAGTGATAAATGACCATGACCTCATCCCGTGGAGTCCTGAACACAAATATAATCTGCAGTGATATAAAACAGACAAGCAGTAAATATTCACATTTAAGAAGCTGGAACCAGCAAATGTATTTGGCATTTCTGCTTCATAAATTACCTAATGTCATAGTCTGCAGATCATCTAACTGATTTATCAACTATTTTGTCATCATTATGAATATTATGGAAAGAAGCACATATACACTCACTGCAGCCACACTGTTGATCATTATAAGAATATATTGTATACATATCTACATGTTATATTCCTTATAATTATCTGACTCTTTGTATTAGTACAATAGAAACACACAACATAATAACATAGGAGACATCTTGTAAATCTGTGCTTCATTCTAATGATCCTATAGTGATACATATGTGATTAGACACAGTGCAGTAAAGGCCATCCTGTGTGTGTGAATATTAGAGGGCTGAGGTTTGGTTTCAGTCTAAATGTTTACTGTCCTGTTTAGATGAACTCATGTTTGTGATCCATGTGATTGTTAATGTTGAATCTAAAGGTAAACTGAGAGAAAGCTCTGCCTCCTCTCCCTCCTCCTCCTCCTCCTCCTCTCTGGCTTTATTTGCTCCATATGGTGTTTGACATGGTACCCAGGAAGGAAAAAAAAGCCCCGTGTGGGCGGAGGAAAAGCCTTGTATTTTGTCCGTCCTGAAATCTGATTCACAAGTTCAGGATCCTGGAAGACAAAAAGCAAACGGAGGGGGAGGGAAGAGAGAGAAGGACGGAGTTTTTTTTTTTTTTTTTTTTTTTTTTTACTGCCAGAAGAGTTAAGTCATCAAATACTCTGCAACCTCCGACCAAAGTAAGTCCATTTCTCCGATGCATGCTTCTCATTGAATACAGCTCTTAGACTGGATTTTCATGCAGATAAATTGACCCACATTTGTGTGTGAAATCTGGCTGTAATTGCCGCTGAATGGCCACTAAATATAAGGTTTCAGAGCCGCTCTCTCTCACATTTTTACGCACAGATTTAACGCGCAACTTTGGCCTCTTTTTATTTATTGATCACCAGATTACACATTTCTTGCATCTCTTATAAAAAACAATAGCAGACTTTAGTTTTCTATGTGAAAGATGAATTGTAATCTAGTTTTTTTTGAGAGAGAAGAGTTGGTTTTTCCAGTGGGGACTAAAAGCACATTGGCTCCTTTACGCGCGTTTCCACCTTCATCTGAGATAAGCAGCCGGATTTGTCCCCCCTCAGACCTGAAAACCCGGATCAGTCCTGGGCTCATATTTGTCCTCTCTGGTCCTCATTTGTTTGGACAAAGATCCATCGACGCACATTTTGCGTGCGCCACCGTCAGATGTGCGCCAAAAACCTCCAGAAGGGGAAAAAAAGTCCAAATTCAATCTGCAGATGTTTAATGAAATTCATACACTTCAGATGATTACATTCATTTATTTGATATGCTTTTGTCCAAATCCTCCTACAATTAGTTGATTTTGCGCGTTTTTATGGTAAGAAGTGACCGCAAAGTAACCAGTGGTGGTAACAGAAGTATTCAGATTATTTACTTGAGTAAAAATTCGCACAGTATAAAAAAACTCCATAACAAGTAAAAGCATTAGGATTACTCAAATGTAAAGTATTAAAGTATAATAGTTGATGAAAGTTCTTATTTGGCAGAATGTGTTTTTTGAGTCTTTCATGTTGTTAACTGTTTCATGTATAATTGGGTAGTTTATTTATAATCTATTGTATTCTTAATCTGAAAGTGCAACTAAAGTAGCAGTACTCATACTTACTGTACTTGAGTAAATGTACTTTGTTACTTTCCCCTGCAGGTAACCACATAATGTAATCCTCAGTTGTCCTCTTGATGACATGTAACTGGAAGCATTTTCCTCCTGAGGGAATCACATTAATATTTTTCTTGTGCATTAACCTTCACTGTATTTGATCCATCAGTTGCATCTTCCTGCCTCCTGTTATTCCTGATCATCCTGTCTGCTTTGTACTGTCACAGTGGGGTTCAGGACCCCCAAAGGGGTCTAATTTTGTTTAGTATTTTCTGCTTTTCTACCTTCAGCCCATATTTTATACAGGCAAAGCTTTATATTTAGCAGCTTAATATATTTGATTTAAGGAATAGTTTAATGTCTCTATAACGCTTTCAGCGCTTATTTGCTTTCCTACTAAAAATAAGATGGAAGATTGAAACTCTCATATGTGTAAAATATAAAGCTGTAACAAGGAAACAGTTTAGCTTAGCATAAAGACTGGAAACAGAGGGAAAGAGTTAGCATGGTTCTGTCCACATCTGTCAGAACCCATACCAGAACCTCTAATTCATTCTAATTATATCTCATTTGTTTATTCCGTATAAAAACTCAAGCCTAAAAAAACTATTTTTAACATTTGGAGTCAGGCTAGCAGTTTCCCCCGTTTACAGTCTTTATGCTAAGCTAAGCTAGCTGGCTTTTCACTATAGCTTCATACTTCAGATATAAGAGTGGGATCAACCTTCTCATTTAACATCAGCCAAAAGTCAGGTTTATATTCCTCAAATGAAAGTATTTTACACATTCTGATATTGATATTTAACCCTAGTTCTCCAATACGTAATATTTTGAAAGCCTAAAAATAATGTTATTTAAATGTGTTGAGAGTAAACTGGCTGGAATCAGAATGTAAAATACGCACCATTAATATGGTTTTACAAGTTTCACTAGTCTTACTAGATTCTAGATTTGGACTGTCTACTGTAAAGCTGAAAGTTAATGATTTTTTCATGAGCTGATTTTGTGAGAAAAGGTAGAATAAAAAACTTGCACAGGCAGCGTTACCTTGCAGAGGAAGATAAACTCTGGCTTCCTGTCGGTGGTGATTATTGTACAGCCACAGACATAAACCCATATCAACACTGATTTCCTTTAGTCCCAGAAGCCTGTTTCCTCACATAACATAACCAGCTTGACATCAGCCCGCATTAAGACCCAGCAAAGTTTTAGTTCTAAGGGTTTATACTTGCTTCATTTGGAAGGTAAATGCTCTCCTTGCCAATAAGAAGAGTCAACTCACAACTTTTCTTATACTTTCACTGTTGCTCCATGATTTTTTTTTTTTAGGATGAATCGAGATTTGAACAACTTTTCATTTAGGTTCAAAGCTGTTTTCCAAAGCCTTTTTAATATAATTTAATATTCTGTCAGGGTTTACGATGGTGTGGCTTCTTTCTGCTCATTGCCACAAGAGCCACGAGATGCTTGAAAGAAAGAAAATTTAAATCTCTCTAATAAAAATTAAAGATGAAACAGTGGGTTTAACATTGCAGTCCTGTCTGACTCTTGGAGAATGGAGGTGATTTTACTGCCCTATGTCCCTGGTTTGGTGTTTTTAACTGGTGTCTGGCCTGGTTTTTGTCTGGACCTCTTCCTGCTCCTCTCAGGCTTCGTGACTATGAGCAACTCGGCGCTTCAGGCCACCAACCGGCAGAATGCGAAGGAACTCGACAGCATGAAGGAGTCCATCAGCGACATCATCAACCAGCTCCAGGACATCGACCCCACCAGGCTCTCCTTCTCCCCCTTCCTGGACCTGGACACTCAGATCTCCTTGGCGCCGGTGTCAGACAGCCCCGAGTCCTCGGTGGAGGAGCTGCACTCGTCCTCCCACTCCGTCTCCGGCTCCCAGCACTCTCTTGAACCACCACCAGCAACCAATCAGCCACAGAGTGAGTTATTACTGCTGCTTTTTACTGTCTGATGGAGCTGTAGGATTTGAGGGGAGGCCAGAGCAAATTAACAAAGCCTAAGTCGAGTTCGAGTCCAGACTGGATCCTCGGGGAGTTTAGACAGAGTCAGGACTGATTAAAGCAGAGAAGCAGTTGCATATGTCTTTTCCATTTTGAAAATAATGCTAAAAGAGGGTGGGTTTTTTTCAGGTTGAGCAGATGTATAGATCTACCTGCAGGAGCTCTGGACTAAATCAACATCCATGTCATGCATAAAAGTTTTAGGACCTTTAAATCTTTCATACAGGTTGTTTGTAGCACCGGGGAGGACCTAACAAAGCAGCATGAGGTGGAAAAAAATATGCTGACTTTTAATAAGTGAGTCAACATTGAATACAGGTGCATTGAGGTACTGTAACATTAGCTTTAGGAACTGACTCCCTGAAGAGAAAAGGTCGTTTGCTTTGAATTTGAGACGGAAGACTTTCATGTAGAATTGCTTGCGATAATTGAAGGACTTTTTTTAGTAAAATGTCCCGCTTAAGTTTTTATGTAGGGAAAATTAAAAAAAAACCTTGAGTTGTGTTTTAGGGAAGGAGCCTTCGTTTGTGGCACATTTGTCAAGTTTGGGACTAAAAACAGAGTTCTTCTGTTTACACTGTAATGTTGCATGTAAAAAGGTGTATTTATGTCCGACAAACATTTCACCACTACAGCAGTCATTGTGTTGTCTTAAGTCCATGTGGGCTGGGAACCTGCATATGCATGACACATAACTAACTGACTGACTGTCGAAAAAGCTGGGTTTTTTTTTATTTAAATCAAAACAGACATGAGACAGACAAAGTGTCAGACAGATTTAGAACAGTATTTACAGTCATCTGTAATGTGCGTCATCATCCAGAGCAAGTATTCCTGGTGGCTCGTGCTTCAACCAAGAAATCATTTAGATGTTGCAGCAATGGTGAAAACACCTACAGAAAACTTGAAAGAAGATCTGTACATGTCTACAATGTTCCATGAATTTAATGATCGCCTCTCTGATGATTGCCACCATATATTTGATAGAAAGTTAAGATGAAACACTACTTTATGGGTTTATCAAGACACCCAAGGCTGGATTATCAACTGGGCCAAAAACCTGATTTGGATAATTGCAAATTTCATCCAGGTTCAATTTTAGCAGAGTTTGATCCTGCATCATGACTGCATCTTTGGTCCTGTATTGTGGAGGGTCTGGTTTCTGACTGTAGTTATTTCGGTTTATATTGTGTTTGTGTGGTGCTTATTCCTAAATTACTTCATGTTCGATCAATTTAACACAAAGTAAGTGACACACAGGAAACTTGTGGTCATGTTGTAATAATATCGGAGCACGGTCTGGTTTCTGTGTACACTGTAACTGCGAGAGGTGACAGGGTATAAACACAAGCACAGAAGGTGGAAGGTGGTGTCAATATTACAGGTTAATCCGGCTGTGTGCCCACCCTCCGAAAAAGTTCCATGACTTCCAGGCAAACAGAGGCCTGACATCCAGTCAGAGAATGATTGATTCACATGAGTCTGCAGTTGATTGCTTTCCATATCTGGTTTTGGATTCTGTATTAAAATGTGCTCTGGTTTGAACAGGCTCTGCTCCCTGCCACCAGCAGCCCAGAGACGACCTCCCAGAGGAGCGACGAGCAGATCAGACAGAGGAGGGGGAGCTGGATCAAACTCTTTCCAGTCCGATCATCACTGCGCACAATTTGGACGCCACCACGGAAAACTGCGTCGGCTGTCCAACCCCGGCCTCTCAGGGAGACATTCCCAACGGCACAGACACGCCGAGATGGAGTCCAGAATCCACCAATCTGGACTGCACTGTGGACGAGGGTCGACCTCTGATAGGCCCCCTGCCAGAGAGCGTGGAGCTGACTGTGTGGAGCTCGGAGGGGCGGGGAGGGACTTGTGAGGCCGCGGAGGAGGCTTCGGATCGGGGACGATGCTGCTGCCGCTGCTGCCAGTGCAAGTGCTGTCAGAGCGGCCGAGTTCCTGCTTTCTTCTCGGTCCTCGCCTCTCTTCTGTGTGTAGCCGGGATCCTCTATGCACTCTATTTCTATGTCCCCATTAAACCCCCTGACCGCCACGACACTGCCAGCCGCATCGTTTTCACCCTCAGCTGCTGTGTGGTGGCAGCCGTCCCCATTCTGCTCGGTACGCTTCAAAACACCTGCACGCCGACATTCATAAGCAGCCGTGTGAGCGCCACAAATGAAAGATAAAGATTAAGAGAGGATTGGGTTTGTCTGGTCGCCTCGTCTTGGAATGTTTCAGTGTCTCCTGTCCCCTTTAATTTCATGCGCTTTCAACCTCAGTGCAGCAGACGTCTCCCCGGGCCTCTGCAGAGAAGCATAATTTCCTTCTCCTGCACATAGCTTTAAATGGAAACTACAATAAGAGGCTGGCTGCGTCTCTCATCTCCCAGGCTGTGGCCTAATTGTTTCAGAATATTTTAATCACTTCCCAACCTGGGTGACCTGAACCTGGGGGCAGGTGGCAGAAACATCCAAAGCAAAGCCTGTCCAGACCGGTTTCCTCTTGCCTATATATCAAGCTGGTGACAGTGAGGAGTATTTGCATGGAGGCCATTCTTCTGGCGGTTGCTGTATTCAAATGAAGATATTATAAAAACAAAGTGTGCTGTCAGACGAGATCAAGTGCAGAGAGGAGTTGCTGAAAGTTGAGAGCTGTTTTGTGGAAAGATGGCCAAGAGTCAAGATGCTAACTGACTTATTGCTCTTTTATCCCTCGCAGCGATGCTCATGGGTGCAGCGTGCCAGTTCTGCACAGCCTCCTTCAGTCTGCAGCAGCCGTTTCCCAGAGGACGGGCGGTTCAGCAGCACTTTGTCACGGCGTCCTTGGAGCTGCTGCTCCTCTATGTCCTCAACCTCGTCGTTATGGCCACTTTACTGCCTCCAGACCAGCTCAAGTTGGTGCCTATACTGGTTGCCGTTTTCATCTTAGGAAGGTGAGACTCAATGTGTTTTTGACAAAGGGGGCTCGGAAACGCTTCTTCACACTCTTCTTCTACTTTGATACACCAATTGATACACTTTAAACACAGATCACTTCAATTTTGAATAAAGAAAACTGACATTTAAAGACAGTTTTACTGTGATAACATTGGTTAATTAGCACTAAAAACTAAAAGTACATCAGAGGCAAAACATTTTTGGATTTATAAACCGGAGATGAAAAATGTCAGAGGATCAGCAAAGTTATTAATATTCACTCTGAGGGGGAGACAAATGTCTGAATCAAAGTTCATGAGAGTCCATCCAGACACTTTGCTCAAAGCAACATATGTCAACCTCACGGTGGCGCTGGAGGAAAATCAGGACTTCATCAGACTCACTAGGATTTATTTTCTGAGAACCATGAAAGTCTGTACCGTTATTTGTACCAATCCATAGATATTTTTTACATTTGACCTGCAGGTGGCAACAAATGAACCACCAAAGTCAGTAAGACTCTGGGGACTATGAATGCCTGTACAAAGTTTCCTGACAATCAATCCAATAGTTTTTGAGATATTTTAGTGTGAACCTACAGTAAGTGGTAGACTGACAGACCGACACTGCCACTCCTGGAGCCGCGCCGCTAGCAAGGCTAAAAACGAACACAACCACTGTCATTAACAAAGCCAAACAGAACTTTTGGCAGCACATTGTGGAGCAGCAGTGAGGTCAGACTGTGACACAAGTTAACATGAACTCAGCTTCATTCAACTCTACTACTAGCTTGGTTTGTTTCTGTTGCAGCACTGTCTCTAATCACTCCATAGTGGTTTCAAGAGCGTTGTGAGTGTTTTCATTTTCTTTGTTTTCTTTGGAACATCTCCCAACTAATTAGGCTAATTTGCAACAGGTTAGCAACATGACTGGCTATAAAAAGAGAATTCCAGTCTCTCAGAAGTGAAGATGGGAAGAGGTTCACCACTCTGTGAGAGACTGTGTGAGCAAATGGTTCAACAATTTCAGAATAATAATCCTCAGTGTAAAAAGAATTTGGGGATTTCATCATCTACAGTTCATAATATCATTAAAAGATTCAGAGAGTCTGGAGAAATCTCTGTACAAAAGGAACAAGGCCAAAAACCAATTCTGGATGTTCATGACCTTTGGGCCCTCAGGCAGCACTGCATTAAAAACAGACATGACTCTGCATGGGCTCAAAATCACTTCCAAAAATCATTTTTTGTGAACACAGTTTGTCACTGGATCCACAAATGCAGGTTAAAACTGGACCATGCAAAGAGGAAATTATATATAAACATGATCCAGAAACGCAGGCGACTTTTCTGGTCTAAGTGAAAAATGTCCTGTGGTCTGAGGAATCAAAATTCAACATTCATTGGGAAATCATGGGCGATGTGTCCTCTGTTCTAAAGAGGAGAGGGACCACCCAGCTTGAAATCAGCGCACACTTCAAAAGCCAGCATCCATGATGGTATGGGGATGCATAAGTGTCTGCGGCATGGGTAGCTTACACATCTGGGAAGGCACCATTAATGCTGAACAATATGTACAGGTTTTTGGAGCAACATATACTGTAGTCGTCTTTTTCGGGGAAGACCTTCTTATATAATATTATATTTCTGCAAGACAATGCAAAACCACCGTCTGCACATATAACAGCATGGCTCTGTAGCTGAAGAGTCCAGCTGCTAAACTAATCAGCCTGAAGTCCCAACTTGCCACCCATTGAAAACATTTGATGCATCATGAAACAAAAAATGTGACAAAGGAGACCTCAAACTGTGGAGCAGCAACAGAAATCCTCTATCAGACAAGAATGGGACAACATTTCACTTTCCAACCTCCAGAAACTGGTCTCCTCAACTCCCAAACATTTTAGTGTTGTTAAAAGAAGAAGTGATGCAACATAATGGTAAACATGCGTCTGTCCCAACTTTTAATTTCAGCATTTGATATGTTGTCTCTGCAGTTTTTTCAGTTAAATATTGAACCACCAAACCACCAAATTCAATTTTAACATTTTAAAAAGCTTCCCAACTTTTTTGAAATTGGGGTTGTATAACATGCAGCATCAAACTCGTCTGAAGTATCAAACCCAACCCAAGCCAAGTCACGTATTTAGCAGGGAAGAATATATTATGCAGTTTCTAGAAACTAAAGTTCTCTATCTCTGTCTAATAATGTAATGCACTAATCATCACAAATAGGGGCCTGCTGTACTTTTACTTTATTGAAACTTTAAATGCAGGACTTTCACTTTTTGTACTGGTTCTTATTAAAAGGTTCTGGATGCTTCTTTCTGACCTGGTTTAACTGATGCATCACCATCAGGGAGGTTCTGAGTGTTTATCAGTGAACTTTGAAGTTGGTCTGATTTCCTGTTTGTGTGTGTGTGTTTTTTGGTCAACTCTCTGCAGGCTTGTTTACTGGGTCAGCCTGAACGTATGCAGCTCCTGGCGAGGCTTCGGCTCCGGCCTGACTATCTTCCCGCTCCTCGCCATGGTGGCTCTCAATCTGTTCCTCATATACACCCTGAATCTCAAAGAGCCACTCTTTGGCTCTCATGACATCCTCTTTAATCAGGTCACCAACTCTTCCTCGTCAGGGGAGACATCACAGAGCCAGAGTGGCAAACCAGACATCCTACCCACAGACATCCTGGACGCTCAGTGAGGAGGCGAGCAGCGCTTTCTTCTTTCAGAGGAGGAGATCTTTCCAAAAATAGTTCATTCCTGTGGTCGGCAGTTCAGCACAGCAACACACGCTGCAACTATAACCTCCAAATCTGTGACGGCTTAACTTGTATTTTTGCTCCTCCTATACGGGACTTTTTTTTTAATGTGGATTCATGCTTATTATCTGAAATGCAAGAGCTCTTTCCCTGCTAGTGGCGGAGGAAGCCTTTGAACAATGCTGTAGTCTTAAAACATTTGTCCTTTTAAGCTATTCCAGTGCCTATATTTAATGTTTTGAACTCTAAGTACTTAAAAGCTCTGCTATATATGTGGCTGAAATTGGTTTGACCTTAAAAACCACGAGCAAAGCAATGTCAGTTGTTAGACTTTATTATTATTTCAGCTGTCCCAAAAAGTTTGTACATGATGAAGACAGAATAAAAGCCATTTGTAAAAACGTCTTTTCATCTTTTCCAGACAGTTTTCAGTTCCTTCGCTGACTTTGACCAGTTGCTGCTTCTGCTGTGACTGAGCAGCTATTCCTGGAAAAACGACAGTGTGTGTTTTCAGTGCCGGGACTGTCATTATGTGATAACACACTCTCCATGTTTCTCTGGTTGCTCTCCATCTCCACCCTGCTGGCGTCCTCGCTGCTGCTGCTGCTGATGTTGCTCACTCGGTTTGTGGTGCAAAATGAGGCCAAAACAAAAACAGGATGCTAAAGATGGCTTTTGACCACTTATTCAAAAGGAGATTAAAGAGTCATCCAAACTAGTTTAATTAAAGGCCAATCATTTGACTCAAGATATTTATCATGTCAGAATAAACATTTTTCAACCTCAATTGATTTACTAGCTTTTAACAAATCAATGGCGAGAACAAATTTCATCGGGCATGCCTGATGAAACATTGTGTCTCTAATAAACTCTGCTGATAGTGTGAGAGAATTCAACCATGTCTTTCTTTCACATGTAATTTTTATTTCTATAGTCACCAAGTTTTAGCAACTTAATTCAAGTATGAAATAAGAGACTTTTTTGCCTTCATGTCAGGCTTAGTAATCAAGTTTGAAGGTTGGACTTTTCACTTTGAGGTCAGGTAATTAAAGGGCAATGTCAGTGTATTTGATGTTTGGTAGACCGGGTTTTTTTCAAATGCAACATTAGCACAGCAAGCTGTGGATAAACGTGCAGCTTGTTACAGAGATATAACTGCTTAGCCAGCAACACTTGCATCAATCTAACTCACATTTAACTTTATTATCCAAAAGAGGAGGAGATATATTTAGCCAGAGGGGTGAAAACAGAACAAACGGGTAACAGAAAATACATAAAGCAAAACAATAAAGACAACCCATAAAAGGGACAGTGGAAGGACGATACTGATTTAATGCAGTCTTCCTTAATTCCACCATAATGTAACTTTTAAAACCTAAAGCGAAGGTTGACCTGAAGCACAGACATTTGTATGAAGCTAAATATGAATGCTCCCTTCTTCATCTGCAATTTGAAGTATTGTGCAAGTGAAACATATAATATAGAGTTTTGGGGGGAAAAAACAATCTAGTCAATTAGTAGCTGCTCTAGTTGCTTTTGATCCTATTTGAGTTTTTGTTTTTTCCCCATGTGTTCAACATGACCAGTATGCCACAGGTAACCTGAGCTGGAGACTGGTGCTATAGAGGAAATGATTAAACAAGAAATAATTTCTGATTGATTGTTACTCCATGAGCTGCAGTGCCAGGCTGCTCAGTGCCTGTGATGCAGTTTTGCCATCATGAACTTCAGGATTTATTCTCACGAATTCATGGAAAGACATTCATTGCCTCTGGAAGCTGCCCAGTGGAACCAGAGTCTGCTCCTGACAGCCACTGAGCAGCTCCTTTCACTGCCTTGCTCAACAGCTCCAGCAGTGTCTGTCCTGGTTGTATCCACATGTTGGGTCTTGTATTTGGTTTCTATGCCCTGCGTTGATGCACTGCTTTAAAAAACAAACACCAGACAGAGAAACATGCCTGCAGCCTAACAGATGAAGTCTAACTTAATGAAAAACATGAAAGTTAATTCTTGATTCTTAGATATAGTAATTTGACAAAATCTTCTTAATTCAATGTCCAATTAAGAGCTTTACCTGGAGCTTTAAACTGCATCTCACCATCATGTGGAATTTGTGCACTGAATAGTTACTCATATAGTTACATGTAATTCTTCAGCAAGTAAATGTTTAAACTCACCAGTGAATTTATAGAAATATGGTCAGATGCACACATTAATTAATAGCCAGATAGAGGCTTTTTACATCAAGGGTTTATTTTCACACTCACTTCTGTCTGATTTGACACGTGTGTTTTGGTACTGATATGCATGATGTTTGTTATGACAACGCAGGTCTTGAATGCAGCTCAACCAGTAGAACCAGGCTGCTGCTCCTAATTGTGAGCTAATCTAATTATATGGGTCAGACAAATTCATGTCCTAGAGTTCACATCCAAAGTGAAAGTACAAAATCAGTTATTTTAAAAAGCTGCTGTGAGGAACTCATGTATACTTGTGACCATGTTTATCGGAAAGATTTCTCACACATTATCCTACGAGGGAATAAAGCAGCTCAGAAAAATGTGTGCATCCTTGTGCTGGCCTTTTGGAGAAGAGACTGTTATTTCTAATTAGTCAATTATATGCTCAAATACGGTGTTTTGCATAGACAGCATCAAAATTAGGTTGATAAAGGCTCTTAAATTAATTACATGACATAACACAGGCTGTTTTATTTTTATTTTTTTTAAGTCATAAATCCTGATCTCCAGCTGCCAAGAGTTCAGCCACTTCTTGCTTCTGCACCACTGCACAGACACGCACAGTATGAACATATAACTCCTGTAAAAATGTGTCAGTGTCTGTGCACCTGACTATATACACCGCTCAGTTCAGTTTGATCATTTTATAGTCATCAGAGCAAGGTTTTTAAACATCTACATATCTGAATAAATAAAAATATAACCATAATTTTAAAAAGTTAAATCAGAAATACACTACAAGAATGTCACATTACAGTTCCTAAAATGCAGACCATGACAGTCACCCCACTGGGGGGAGCTAAACAGCTATAACAAAGACTCTATAATAAACAGCATATCCAGACTATCTAGTTTTACCAATATATTATATGATAAATATTATATACCCAGGGAGGTTGGGAACATGTCCTGCTTACCGTCTATAAGCACATGCATATTGCAGTTGGTGTAGAGAATTTAAGGGGTTTTTTTCATCAGAACTATAAGGCCTTATTGAGACGTCTTTGAAACAGCATTTAAACCTCCATATATGAATAAATTTAAAGAAAGTAGGCTGTATTTTAAAAGTTAAATTAATGTATAAATGTCTGAAAGTGGCCAATGCTGTAAGAACATCTTCTGGACCTTTTTTTGGTTGGTAGTTAAAATTTATCAGGTGGTTATGGTCACATTTTAATTACAACCCCAATTCTAAGAAAATGTGATGCTGTGTAAAACATATATAAAGCAGAATGAAATAATTTTCTAATACATAAATTTCTGAGGGCATTAGTTTTGAATTTATGTCCTCAGTATTTTTTCAAATGGGTCGTGTTTACATGCAGTTTCCCCTTTATCTGAACAATGTTTTTATTTTGTCATTGAAGAGACTTGGTATGTGCTCTGGTTACTCTGCTAACACTAATAAACCTTCATATTATGAGCAACGAAACACAACGTTATGACCTCCTCTGCTTTAGATATACCGGTGGTCAACGGTACAGCAGCGCCCCCTGCAGTACGACCTCATACAGGCACAGGAAGCAATCTGACGTAACCAGAATCTCAAAGATGGCGGCGGTGATCGGTAAGTGATGTTTTGACTAAAATGATACGCTTTTATTACACGTTGCCGTGTTTTCAGACTCCTGTGAACCAGAGTATTTAAAAAATGGAGTTCATTACAGTGCACAGCTCAGCGGTTTGACTGTCTCGGTAATCGGGCTTGAAACTTTTTGTGAGTGCGCACACTGACCTTGCTCTGTCTGCGTTAGCATGGAGGCTAACATGAGCTCCAGCTGCATTCAGTCAAAGCTCAGGCTAACATTAGCTAACATGCATAACGACACACGGCATCTTTAAACTAACTATTGTTTCTGTTGTTTTAGTAAGATCTCGATTACATTGTAGGTAGACTACCAGACATGTCATTAGTCACAATGCTTGTCATTTGCTATTGATTGAGATTCAAACAAAACTCCCCTTGAAAACTCGCCAGTTTGGGTTTTTTATGTCTTTTTGAAAATTGTGTCGTGTAAAGTATCATTCAGAGGCTTTTGCAAATCACCAGGTGCTGCTCTCCAATTCGGCATGCATTTAATACACAAAGCAGCACTCTTTGTAGTAAAAAGTAGTCCTCACATCATTTCATTGTACTGTACAATACAACGTTAAAGGGGGCTCTTGTGTAACATTCAATTTTGAATAACTACAACTGCTCAAAAAATAAAGGGAACACTTAAACAACACAATGTAACTCCAAGTCACACTTCTGTGAAATCAACCTGTCCACTTAGGAGCAACACTGATTTGTGAATCAATTTCCCCTGCTATTGAGAGGCAGTTAGCAAGACAACCCCCATAAAGGAGTGGTTCTGCAGGTGGTGACCACAGACCACTTCTCTGTTCTCATCCTTTCTGGCAGATTTTTTGGTCACTTTTGCATTTTGTTAGTGCTCTAACCCCTGGAGGTAGCATGAGGTGGTGTGTACATCCCGCAGAAGTTGCTCAGGTAGTGCAGCTCATCCAGGATAGTACATCAATGTGAACTGTGGCAAGAAGGTTTGCCCTGTCTGTCAGGCCAGTACACCAAGAGACATGGAGGGGGCCGTAGGGCCGCTACTTGCTCCTTTGTGCAAGGAGGAACAGGAGGAGCACTGCCAGAGCCCTGCAAAATGACCTCCAGCAGGCCACTAATGTGCCTGTTTCTGCTCAAACTGTCAGAAACAGACTCCATGTGGGTGGTATGAGGGCCCAATGTCCACAAGTGGGGCCTGTGCTTTCAGCCCAACACTGTGCAGAGTGATTGGAATTTGCCAGGGAACACCAAGATTGGTAGATTCGCCATTGGGGCCCTCTACTCTTCACGGATGAGAGCAGGTTCACACTGAGCACATGTGACAAACGTGACAGAGTCTGGAGACGCCGTGGGGAATGTTCTGCTGCCTGTAACATCCTCCAGCATGACCGGTTTGGTGGTGGGTCAGTAATAGTGTGGGGAGGCCTTCCATGTGCTAGCCAGAGATACTCTGACTGCCATCAGGTACCGGGATGAGCTCCTCAGACCCATTGTGAGAACATATGCTGGTGAAGTGGGCCCTGGGTTCCTTCTGATACATGACAATACTATGCCTCATGTGGCTGGAGTGTTTCAGCAGTTCCTGCATGATTAAGGCATTGATGCTATGGACTGGCCTGCCCATTTCCCAGACCTGTATCCAGTCGCACACATCTGGGACATCATGTCTCGTTCCATCCATCAACACCACGTTGCACCACAGACTTCCCAGGAGTTGACTGATGCTTTAATCCAGGTCTGGGAGGATATCCCTCAGGAGAACATCCGCCACCTCATCAGGAGCATGCCCAGGCATTGTAGGGAGGTCATACAGGCACGTGGAAGCCACACACACTACTGAGCCTCATTTTGACTTGTCTTGAGGAATTTCCACTGAAGTTGAATCCACCTGTGATGTGATTTTCTACTTTTATTTTGAGTAAGATTCCAAATCCAGACCTCCGTGTGAAATAATTTTGATTTAAATTGATCATTTTGATGTTATTTTGTTCTCAGTGCATTCCACTATGTAATGAATAAAGATTTGGATGTGTTATTTTAGTGTTCTTTATATTTTTTGAGCAGTGTAGATTATAATGAATACAGCACAATTTGCTGTAAGTTAGGCTACAACATCCAGACTTTGTGTTTCATGTTTGGTGTGATGTTATCTCATTTGATCAGGGTTCAACTTATGTGCTATTTATTAGCAAAGTGCTTTAAGGATTTATGTCCCACTTAAATGCAATATTTAAACAAGGGCACCCCATGGTCACTGATTGGACAATATAGCTGTTAAATTCTGCTAAATACTTACAATGTATCATTACTATTATACAATGTCTTCAGTTTGTTAAACTTAAACTTGTTGCTTTTATTTTGCAGCACCTCGCCTGGCCATGTTTGGCTGCTTTTCAACAAGGTACGAATTTTCTAATCCTGTTCATTGTTTTGTAACAATTTGCTCTGTCAGCTGGTCCTACAGCTGCTTGAGTATTATACCATTGGAGAGATGTGGAGTTAGTCCACATAAACACATTTGTTTCTTGACTGTTGCAACAACTCAACCTCAGTAGGCAGCACATGCAGACTGGAATATCCAGCAATATATAGTCATTTATCACATCACAGTAGGTCATGTAACACTGATAAGTACACACAGTATTTTTCATAATGATCAGCTCACTTACAACCTACCTAGTTGTTGTTGTTGTTGTTTTTTATTAAGAACATATTTAAATTGAAGTTCACTCAATCAGGGAGCCATCAAGGCCATTTACTTCCTCCTAAATAATAAAGGAAGATAAAGTGGAGTCTAGAAAAACAAAAAAAAACAAACAAACATTCTCAAATTACAAAGCAGTGCAATTGGGTAACGAAATTTTTTTGCGATGGCTTCCAGAGTTGTGTCAGCAGTGTAATACAGTACAGTACCAGTCTGTGGATATATAAATATATAATATAAATATCAGTGCAGAGCTATATATAAACAAATGTAAATCAATCCGCAATGAAGCGACATAATGACATGGAATATTGCGCGGAGCACTGTAGCAGCGAGTTGAATTATTGCACTTCAGTAGTGGTATTGAATATAGAAGTAAATATAAAAAGATAAATACACAGGAAAAATATTGCACAGAACAAAAAAACAGTTTGAAAAGTAGTGGCAATGACAAGTAATTTCCATTATAAAAATTTTGATTGTAATTTTTTAAATATGACACTATTGGTATATTGTTTTGGTTTGGTTAATATCTCTGTTGTTTTTGAGGTCAGATTATCTCCCATTGAAGAGAATAGCAAAGCTGAAGCAATCTTCACTCAAAATCAAGTGCTGAAATATTTGCTGTGCATGACAGGCTGTGCAGTCTTGCTTTTGGCAGCAGGAGCACTCAGCCTGTAGCTGTTCAGAGGCACAGTCAAGTTAATCCTTTAAAGCGTCACCGAGTTTAGGAAGCTCAGACAAAATCATCGTATCCCACAATAAAATCTGCCCATCTGTCCATCACTCACAAAGTCTTGAAATTATTTAATTTCACACCGTAGTATTACAGTGTTACCCTCTTGTTGAGAGACTGTTTTAACACATGTGTACATTCTGATTGAAATATTCAGTTTCACGTTTTCCCATTACCTTCTGGGTCATTCAATTTAGTGATTTTCAGTTATTTTCTTGCCAACATTTTTTATTATCACTGTTTTTTCTCCCTCTGACCTGCTCTCCAACATCCAACAGGCCCATCTCAGTGTTTGCTGTTCAACAGAAGAGTCTGCACAGCAGTGCTAAAAGCGAGAATACCACGACGACGTGAGTTTACCAAAAATACTCTGGTGTAAACATTGGACTAAAGAACAGACACTCAATAAACAATCTGCACATGGTAAAGATCCTTTCCTTCCTTCTGTTGCAGTGTGGTTCCAGTCAGAGAGAAGAGCACGGCAGTGGCAGCAGCCAAACCAGCCTCTGTAGCCAGCAACAAGGGGGAGTATGTTATCACTAAGCTGGACGACTTGGTTAACTGGGCCCGCAGGGTAAGTGGAAGAGAGTTGGCTGTGTTAACACCCAACTATAGTATGAGATGTGGATTAATCAAAGTCTGCAGTGTTTTCTCAATTATTTTACGTCGTCTGAGAATGAGACTGTTTGATCTCAGGAAATATCTCACCTGAAAATAAAGCCTGTCATGAGATGTGTGAGGTGACTCAGCATCTGGTATGTGACTGTTTGGTGTTGGTCTGAAATGGTTGTTGGTGTTGCCTTTTGCAGATTAATCTGTCTTTCACTTAAATTGCCACCATTCCATCTCTTAGCCATTTGAAGCTTAATTTTTTTCAACTTGTCAAATATCTGAACCTTCTAACTGCTCAGCTGTCTGTTTTATTCGCCAGCAGTTGTAGAAAAATGATTTCTTATATAAATCCCTTTGCTGGTGCAGTTTGTTATTCACACCAGCAATTAAGGCGATAATTACAAAGACAGCGACACATGTGAGTCATATTGAGTCGAATACCACTGAACAGTATGTGCCAGTGGTACCAGAGGTCAGACAGTCACAGTTTTTACAGCAATAAATCTACCAGAGAGTTGTTACATTTCTGTGACTATAGATGCAAACACAGCCTGACAATATAGCAACAGGGAGAATCTTAAAAATCTTGACAACGTTCCAAATGAACAAACACTGACTGATAGACAGTTTTGTGGTATTTCATTAAATACACCACAAACCATCACTTAAGCCTCAGTAAAACAGAACTTCAATTGTTATTTATTGCTAGGCTGTGGCATTTTCAGGTGTTAATTGGTCCACACTAAAAAAAAAAACTTCACTATCTGCCAAATATCAGCAGAGAGAATAATGTCAGTATGCATTGCTGTTGCCTCTTAAAGCGGCTATATTGATGCATCTCAGGTCTACTTGTGCTCTCTCGTCTGGTCTTAAGCAATGCATTGAAAATAATGTGTTTGTGTGGGTTTTTTTTGCAGAACCCTAAACAACTATTAATGTGTCTGCTCTGTTAGTGTTTTGCTGACTTGTCAGTGCTCTGCTCTCCCCTCAGAGCTCTCTGTGGCCTATGACCTTTGGGCTGGCGTGCTGCGCGGTGGAGATGATGCACATGGCGGCCCCTCGTTACGACATGGACCGCTTCGGAGTGGTGTTCAGAGCAAGTCCTCGACAGGCTGATGTCATGATTGTGGCAGGAACGCTGACCAATAAGATGGCTCCAGCGCTGAGGAAGGTGAGGCAGGGAAAAGGTGGGATGTAACAGCAGTCACTGAACAATCAGCATCTTACATTTAAGCGCAGTTCAACTAATGATGCTTCATACAACACCCAAAACTGCTGTCTTGAGTTTGATTCAGGGTTTGTGAAAGGACAAAGAACATTGATGGATAAACCTGTTTTTCTGCACCGCTCAGACAGTGTCAGTTTCAGTGCTCTCTGTGTCAGACTTCTCTGTCTGCAGGATGGGAGCACTGAGAACACTATAGCTGTATAAATGCTGGCTGGATTAAGACCAGCCTGTCGGTGGATTGGTAGACTCACATGAAGCCTTCCTCCAGCTGAAAGGACAGATTAGCTCTTAGTCAGACATTATATAAGAGTGACTGAACTGCATCTCCTTCCCAACAGGTGTACGACCAGATGCCTGAGCCCAGATACGTCATTTCCATGGGAAGGTAAGTCAACTCCTGAAGAGATTTATATTACCAGCAGTCTCATCTGTCCTGTATCAGTAAAGTGTCCACAGCTGATCTGATACAAACATTTACTGTTTCTGAATGTTTAGCTTTGCTGTGATTTTATTTATTCCCGATTTTGTCCAGTGTTGTTCTTTCCACTCTTTAGCTACAAGCCCAATCTTGATAGCCACCAGCATTTACATGAAACACATCACTCTGTCATATTTGAAAGTTTCACTCAGTTTTGGTTGAGTCATTTTCTCCTCTGTTGTAGTCATGATGTCTTTGCAATTTTATACTTGACTAATTGCTACTTTATGCTTTTAAGGTTAGGGTTTAAACCTTTACAGTAAGTGCCTTGATAGCATGTCCTCATAATTTTCCTCTTGCAGCTGTGCTAATGGAGGAGGCTACTACCACTACTCCTACGCTGTCGTCAGAGGTTGTGACCGAATCGTACCAGTGGACATTTATGTTCCAGGTAAACTTCACCACACAATATGGATATAATGACAGTGCCCACATGCACAACGCTAATCATCACTTGACGAACTTACTGATACTCTTGTGGCTAAAGGAAGCAAATACCTGCAGCCAGGCTCCAAAATCTTTTGACCATGTAGTCATAGCTCTGATGTACAATTAAGGATCATAGTTAGGAATGAAGTACATGTGACAGTAGTAGTTTCTAATTATCGGTACTACTTACATTATTAATGTTATTATTTTTATTAGTAGTAGTAGTAGTATTGGTAGTAGCTGTAATGGTAGCGATAGTAGATTTATTACTAAATACTTGGATTATTAAAAAAATACTATTAATATTAGTAGTGCTCGTAGTACTTGTTGTAATAGTCCATGATGTACATGATGACTGCATGGTGTTGTTGTTTTGCTGTCAGTATGACTGCCAATAAAGCAGCCTTTATACTCTATATAGTACATTGTTAATTCTAGTCATTATTTAGTGGTGTCTTGCGGACTGATATGATCAGTGTGTAACATTAGCAGCCAAATATATAAATAAATTATCAGAGAATTAATGACCAGATGCTGTTCACCAGTCAGACTGAACTTCTGTGCTACTATGGCTCTGAATTGAAATCTCCACCAGACAATTTACAAGAGTTACTCAGTGTTTCCCCCCCTCCATCCTCAGGTTGTCCCCCCACTGCAGAGGCTCTCCTCTACGGGACTTTACAGCTGCAGAAGAAAATCAAGCGTGAGAAGAAGATGACGATCTGGTATCGGAAGTGAATGTGTTATATGAGTGTATGTGTCTGGTCTGTAAATGTTGTATTTCTGGTTTCATTTGGAGCGCTGCTCCTCCTACATGTAGAGCTACAGGAACTCATTAAAGACATTGCTGTAATTTATACACAGTGCGCTGCTGCTTATTTTCAGCCAAACACAGCAGCAGTCACTCCGTTCAGTTTTTCTGCTTCATTAGTTCAATATTAATATTTGCAATCTGTTTCTTTAACAGGAAAAAACATGTAAGCTTGTTACGCACAAGGTTTGCATTTCAGTCATGACCATTAGAAAGGTTGTCATCCTATATTATCTAAATATTATTTTGAATAAACTGGGCTCACATGAAAAAATGATTGAACATCTGGTGTGTTGTTCTTTCCACTGTGACCACTAAAGCCACATTTAAGCCACTAGGTGGCTCCTGTGATCCTCAACTCTGACCTCAACTCTGAGTGTCCACAATCAGTAGTGGTTAGAAGCAAAATGCATTTTTATTGTGTGTTAACTGTTTCTGTATAGTCATTGTCTGCAAAAACACTATGCAAATCCACAGAGTGAAAAAACAGAGAACCAAGCCAAAGGTGAATTTCTCTTAACAAAGCTGTGTGAAAATAGTTTTTGTTCTTGGAACAAAATCAATATTTTGTGTATTCACCTTGAACTGTAAAGCAAGTATTATAGTTCTGTATGCAGAGAGAAACCAAGAGTTGCTTTTATGCATCTTCAATGTGAATCAACAGAATCATGGGCGCAGTCCTCTGCTGCTGAAGGGTTTTTGAGTGAGACACTTAATTCCTTCTTGTCTATAATTTGCTCTGATAACTGCTTTTGTGCTGTGATGACGGTGCAGTACCAAAAAGATTAAAGTGAAACCTTGTCCATTGTCATGTTGACCATTACCATACTGGTTAAAGATTGTGTGTTGTGTGTGTTGTTTTAAAACTGCATCTACATAATGTTTAGCCAGTTATTTGGATTCTTTTACACATTAAAGAGGAAGCAGGATGAGGAGAATCAATCATATTCTGTATTTGCTCTATTTTGAAGAACTTTCAGCCTCATTGACCAGTACTGGAGGTTGATCATGACATTTTAGAGTAAAACAATTGATGATCTTAAAGTATTTTGAATAAATTAAAAAGGAGTTGTGGTTGAGATATGTACTTCACCCAAAGAAATAAACTTGTCAGTCCTCGAGTGACAAACATTTAATATAGTGTATGTTATCTTTGGCATTTCCTCACTACTATTTCCTGTATTTGAGCAACATATCTGCTGATATAGATATACTATATCTGATAATGTACATACTAAAATATACAAATCTCCTGAGAGTATGGCCTCAGTTATCCATTTTACATTTTCCAATATGTCTGTGATAAGCTAGTCTTCTGCTAATATGGGCCATGCTGATGTATGTATTATATATCAGGCCTTAATACACACACAGCATGTCAGGCATCATGTTGAGCAGCCATGGACACAACAAGACAGAACACTTGAGCTTCAGAACACATTATCATATTATAGACCTTATCACAACAGAACACATCCAGATATTGGTGCTGGTGTATTAGCCTGTCACAAGAGATCTTATAGTACAAACAAGGACTCACAATATAAATTATTTGCTCGATCCATATAGGTTAGTGGGTAAGTATTGTAGGGTGGTAACCTACTTTTATGTATGTTGGTGACTTGCTACCATTTTCGTTCTCAATCAATCTGCTGATATAGTTTTATATAACAATAGTTTTGTCTATAAAAAACTAGAAAATGATCTCTTATGATTTCCTAAACTCCAGGTGGTTTTACAAATCCTTTGTTTTATCTGACAAACAGTATAAAACCAAAAGGATTTTCAGTTTAATTTAATATTTGGCAAAGAAAAGAAACAAAGCTTCACATCTGATAGGCTGAAACCAGAGAATGTTTGGATCTGTTGCTTGAAAAATGACCATGTTTGATGATGTTTCAGTAACTTCTTGCCCTCTTAGCTGGAAAAATCTGTTTTTGTCTCTTCATATTTCTCTGTATGAGAATGTTGACTTAAAATATGAGTCATGTGCTTCTGATTCAGAGCTGAGATCTGCCAGCTGCTGTAGTTTCCCACCTGACTGCAGTCTGCTGTTGCATCATTCGTCCATCTAATGATTAATGTGTCCAGGCCAGGTGGTCCCTTATTCTCACATGTTCAGATAACAAACATGTTATGTATGACCATGATTTAAAACATACGGTACACTGTACTGTGTCCATTGAGTGACTGTTTAACTGCTGATTGTTTTAATGAAGGCTGAACATTAAACACTTTTCAAGGTGAATGACATTGGCTAATTGTAAGTAGACATTAAATAAGTAAAAAGAAAGATTTTTGTTAGTTAACCTGCTCAATTTTCTCTGATTTTCATTAATTTTAGGTCGTTCCAAACCTGATGTCACCTAAATGTTCATGCTTTGTAAAAACTGCACACTGAGTTTAGAAAAGCAGTTTTCAATCAAATTCCCACAGGAGTAACATGAGTCTGCAGTGGCTAACAGTGAAAGTCCAAATCTTAGACTACACTCTCTGAAGTTCATGACAAAGCAAGCATTTAAAACATGCAGTGATACATCTGCTACTTGGTCTAAAATTGGGCCATGCGTGCTGAGAAAGATACTGGGTGATTTAAAACCTGAAACAGATGAGGCTCAGTGGGGTGTAAATGCATTTGAGCTGGGTTCAGTCTGCTGTTGTCTCACATACTTGCTGCTGTGACGAATAAAATTTATAAATGGACTGATGTAGCACAGTATGCTGGGGGAGATTGGCCACACAACCACACTGAACATTAAAGCTTCAACATAAATAAAGAAGTTAGTCTGTAAATACCCTAAAACTTTGAAATTGAGGGGAAAAAAACAAAAAAATATGAGCACCTTGTAAAATGAGTTTGGATGGATTTCAGTTTATTGCAACATGTCAGACAGTGAAATAAGGAGAATGAGGACGTCAGGAGGTTCATTTGAGAAGGCACATTACGGTAAAAAAAAAAAAAAAAAGTCTTCAGACTTTACTCCTTTACGATGGTGGGAGTGATCATCTTATTAAAGGAATAGTATTTGCATTCACTGGGTGGTGCAATGTCCATGGTGGTGGTGCTAATCTTCTCCTTTTTGAAGCCGGCTTGGAGCAGATGAGGCACCTGGGTCTCCTGAAAATCATTAACAGACAGAGTGTGAGGTGGCACTCGGCGCTATCGGGTCCCTTCAGCCTGTTTATCGGTAACCTTGGAACTATCACGGCATGTAATTTAGGTTACACTGACCTCATCCCTGATGGAGATGTGCACTCTGGATAAATATCATTCAAACATGAAATTCTAAACTGTCCTGTTTAAATACACGTGTGTTACAGGGGAGGAAGAGGGATCAGGAAGGAGAATCTGTTCCAGGAGATGAAGAACAATCAGGTAAGGCACGTTGATGATTGACAGGTACAATACCTGCAATATCAGTGGCTGATATGTTTTATGACTGTCGGTGTTCAGCAACACACTTCACTGTAATACTCCACTGAAATCAATCCCTGACATTTTTTTAAGGTTAAGAGATCCCACATCCTGAACTTAATTTCTTCACTTTGTGAAAGTTTTCATTTAAGAGATGTACTGTGCATCCTTTCCTCACCATGATCTCGAGAAACACTAGCAGTTGAAATAACTTTGATAACAACCATTGTGTCCCAGTTCTACACCACATTCTCATTTTCAGCAGCTTTTAAGTGTGTAGTGTGTCCATAGTGAAACAGTGTCTAAATTATTCAAAAACACTTGACTTTTGTGTGTGCTTTCCCACAATGCACTGCACAGTGGTCAATACCTTACACTGAATAATAAATGCTGGTGAAACAGCTGTAGAAAATTAATAAAAAAACCAAAGAAATATCAATATGTAGAAAAAGACATTTTGTTTTCTGTATGTGGTGTTTAAATGTGTTGTTTGATAATATGCTAAAAGGAAAAAACTGTGCACTACAATCTATAGTATGTGCACGCTGCACACAATTAGTACTGTATGTACTATATAACTGGGACACTTCAATGTTGTGGACATTTTGCACCATCATATCTGCTGCACTCCCTCATCCTGAAACAGACACCATGTAGTGACCTTACACTTCCACAAAGTTTCTGTTGCAGAGGCAGCGTACGGAGGGTAACTAAGACATACCTCAAACATCTTCTCAATGTTGTCGTATTTGGTCTTGAGCAGCTCGCCCCATGAGGTCAGGTTGCAGTAGGTGAGGACTCCGCTGGGCTTCAGCATCCTGTGAGCGTGACCCTGCAGACCAACACAGACGCAACACCAAATCAACCAGTCCTCTACAGTCCGGATATGACCGAGAGAAGATAGACAAGCTGCAGTATGTGCACCACAAGGTGTGACTCTTTCCAATGTCCTCCCACGAAAATCATTAATACTGTTTATTGATACATGTTTCGTACTATTATTCAGCGTGTGGATTTGAACTACCTACCTTAATGAAGTCAAACTGGTGAGTGTGCCATGTCTCCTCTGACAGAGGGTATGTGTCATACAGGATACCTGGGAGAGGAGGGACAGTGTTAGCAGTGAGCATAATGCAAGTAAAACATTCAAATTTCTCCACATGTTTTTAATCACTTCTTAATGTTCTATCCATCAAGTGAAAGAAGACAATGGCTCAGATTTTGTTTGTCTGTTCATCCATCATGTGATCTCACGTGAACATGTGTTCGTGTGAATTTTTGATAACCCATGAATGGATTATGCATCCTCATGCTGTTTTTCAGCAATCAGTAACTTAACCTGAGTTGCCAAACCAGGATGCAGCGATGTACTTGCATCATATACTACTTCACTCGCCAGATTTTGAGTTAAGGGTTAAGAAGCTTGTGTTATGTTACAGATGTTATGCAAAGTCAGAATTGTGCATCAAGCAAAACTTCGCATCTTCACATGTGACAGTTCCCTCACATGTTAGGATTTCTTACCATCAAAGTGGTTGTCTGGCAGGGTGGGAACAACGTCCTCCCAAAGGCCCTTCAGAGGGACGACCTGCAGCAACATAAACACCAACATCACTCAACTGCATCTAGAACAGTAAACTAGGCATGCAGTTTACAGCATACCTGCAATAAGCCAATACAGGCCTGGTCGTAATGGCCTGTTAATAATACAGCAGGTACAAATGATAACATATTATCTGTTGGCTCCACAGACCTTATGGGGCTGAGACTTGGCCCAGTTCTCCAGTCTGGCGAAGACGCCATCGTTGCACTCGATGATCCAGTGCTCCTCAATGGGGAAAGACTCGAGCTTAGTGGCAGCGATGGCCATGCCAAAACCGATCTCCAGAACACGACCACCTAGGAGATGAAACAAAATATTTATTTTACAAATCTTAAGTCATTTGGGTTCCACTCGTACCACCCCACCTCCAATGAAGCAGGTTGTTGGGTGTCATGAACATAGGACTCGCAGTTTTCTCCCTCTGTTGGGTGTGGAGGGAAACTCAGTTGGTTGTAACATGTGGTGGACAGGCCAAAGGGTTTCATTTCCTTTTAGAGACACATATAAATAGATGAGCGTCAAGGGCTATTTTGTTGATGCTTGACCCCTTCATAATGATTTACTGGGCCTTTAATTAGCAGCTCAGTGTTTGAATTTCATTTGTATGTTCATACACTACTAAACTGAAATCAGTTCAGATAAGGCACAAAAAGACCAGAGACACTTGGAAAAAGAGAGAAATGAGAAAAATGCATTTTTACATCCTGCTCATGCAAAATAAAATGTTCCCATTCAAAATTGTTGCATGTAATGTCAGATGAAAACACAAGAAATAAGTTTTCATATCTTACCACTGTCAAGAAAACATGCTTTAAAATCATGTGTCTTTTCATAATTGAGGTTCAGTTTTGTCAAAGAGATATCAGTAAATATCGAAAGAATCAATTCGAACTGAGGAATCAATTCAAATATATTGCACCTGGCCAGAATATATCTTGGTTATAGACTAGTGGACAGCGTCAACATCATGGTAAGAAAAATGCATTGTGAAACGACAGGTTACATACAAGTGCTGGAGAAATGTGCACTTGCATGATTTGTACGATGTTGTGCAGACAGTTACGGTGCACATACTTGTCCCTTCCCACATGTCTACCAGGGTGTGTGGATCAATCTATTTTAGGCTAAAAGCAGATGAGGTGTTTCCCCCTGCAGACTTCTTGGCCGGTTCCCATGAGTGGAGTAACACCTGCTGTAGTTTTCAGTCACTGAGCGCCACGCTGCCGCTCACACTCTCACACGTGTGTCCACCAGATCATTGACCAAAGATGAAGGAAAAGTGTGTGTAAAAACTCATTATGCCACATTTTAAAATAGTGTTGACAAAATCTCAAAAACACCACTGTGCAAACTTTCGTAATTGCCTATTATAAAAAAAATGATTGTGTGATTTTTGCAACTTCCATAAAAAAAATTGGACTTTGTTTGTTTGTTTGACTGATAAAGCAAATGTAAACACATCACAATAAGAATCAAACACAATCTTTTAACACCTATATTTAGAGTTAACTTAGTACAGTAGCCTGTCCTAATTGAATATATAGCTGACTGGGAACATGTGCAATATTTCTGTGTATTCATGTCATATTCACCTGACATCAAGCCAAAGCAAGTGAATGCATAAAACTGTTTACAATAATCATGACACTACCTTGTGTTATACTTTTAAATCTCTCTCAAAAAACTGCATTTCGCTGCAGCTGGAGGTGGATTCTTTATTGGATGCAGCCAAAGACGTGTTTTAAAATCATTATCCCACATTTTAAACAGTATTGACAAAATTAAAAACAAAAAAAACAAAACAAAACAAAAAAAAAGCCACAAACTTTCACGAATACAAATTTAACAAATCATCTTCCAAAAAAAATAAAACTATGTGTTTATTTGTTTTAATTGATAGAGTAAATGTATTATGTGCACTCACCCTTTAAAAAAGTCTTTGAACGCCTCACTGCATGTTTTAAAACAGACTGGCTGCAGAAGCCTATCAGCAGGCTTTCTGTGTATTGATATCCACCTGACAGCATCCAAACTTTAAATATATCAATGCATATCACTAAATAGCTCTTTTAAATTCAACTCCTGTTCAATGTAACACACAGCGACTAACTTGTGCTATGCTTGCCCTCAAAACGCTGCTACTTTGTGCAGCTGCTTCCTGATTCCATTATCGGACGCAGCCTGTTTAGCGATCCCAGTGTCCGATAATGGAGGACACGATTGACTCAAAGGGCCCCTGTTACCTTTGGAGGCTGCCACGGAGGCCAGAGAGTGCATGTAGGGAGTCTCCCAGCGCTCCATCACGGGTTTGCCCATGATCTCCAGGTGGGTGTCGGTCTCATTGTAGCCGGCGGTGGCGTCGTGCCAGGAGGCCTTGCAGGTCTCCCCCTTGGAGAAAATGGGCTCAGCCACGGAGGTCATGATGTTGGTGTGGTGGATGATGTTGGTTTGTGTCTCCGCAACAGAAGAAGGAAGAAAGGCAGGAGACTCCGGTTTATATGGAGCTGAGAAGTGCTGACAGCTGCAGGTCAAGCGTACAGAGCAGGGAGATCCTGTGCACACAGGAGGGCTCACTCTGAGGATAAAACAGTGCACTTACCGTGGCTGCACAAGTTGCCCTCCTGTGGCTGGGATGTTTATATGCGATGAACATGTCCACTGTAGCTTGTCAGACTAACAGCATAAACACTTGATCATGTTCCCACATATGTCCTGTTAAGGTGGACTGGAAGCTCTTCAGAGATCAGCTAATGCTTGTTGTTTATAACCTGCATGTCTGGAGCAGCCAGTGTCTGGATGCATCATGTGTTTTGAACACTTTTTGCACAAGTTCTAGTGGATTAACAGCTATATGGGGCATGAGGACAGTGATTTGCTATAGGGGCTGCTGTTGTTGTGAAGTTGCTTGGATGTTGCCAAATTTTATTGTCTATACTTTTTGGGTTTTAAACTAATGTGTTCATCATAGTACAAGTTTGTGAGAAAGTGAGAATTGGAGATGCTGGTGAGAGATTTAGCCACCTTTGAACGTAGCCAGTATTTATTCAAAGCTAAGCTGTATTTTCATATTAGACAGGCATGAAACTAGTATCAATGTTGTCATTTATCTCTTAACGAGAATTCTTCCAGTGAGAGCTCTTTTGAAAGTAAGTGTAGTCTTATCAAATGTTTCCTGCTTGGGCTACGCTGATTGTTAGTCTGGTACCCAGAGGAGCAGTGAAGTGAGAGCTCTTTTCTTGTCTGCTCTCTGAGTCTTGGCTGGACAGCTGAAGCCAACCGTTGCACTGGATCATATAACCCACATTTCCCCCTATTGCATAACATTATTTGTGCAGCTTGATGAACTGGTTGTGTAGCACAAGAAGTAGTAAAATCTGATAAACTCATGAGGGACAGACAGCTTTGTCTTTGTATTGAATGTTTCCTGAATGTTTCTGACACACTGCTCAATTCAGATTGTAAAACGTCTTATAAATGCACCTGCTTCATGTCCACAGCTGGTTGGACTGGCGCTCCTTCAAACAACTTATGCAGGTGCTCCTTTAAGAACAGGAAAACATATTTTTCCTATATTTGTATTTGGATGATAATGTGCAAATATAAGTTCCTATCACTGATCACAGACAGAGCAGATGCCTCTGAGTGTATATATGGCCATAACAGGAGACAGAAATGCTACTGAGCAAGAGAGACATTGAAGATATAGAGCTGTGGCAAACAATTATAATTTCATTATCACTTAATCTGCTGATTATTTTCATGATTAATCGGTTACAGTATTAATCTATAAAATGTTAAAAAAAAAAAAAATCTGAATAATGCTCATCACAATTTCCCAGAATCCAAAGTGACAACTTCAAATTGCTTCTCTTGTCCACCAACAGTCCAAAACCTTCATATACTGTCATATGTCACAAGAAAAAAGCAGCAAATTTCTACATTTAAGAAGAAGGAACCAACAAGTCCTTGAAAAAAATGTTTAATCAATTATAAAAAATACTTGGTATTAAGTAACAGTTTAATCAACTGATCATTGCAGCTCTATAAGGACCCATGTTAAACTATAAAAGACATGCAAATGTTAGTATTTAGAGATGAAATAATTGGTTGGGTAATTGATCATAGAAAATCATTAGGTGACTATTTTGTTAAACGATAGGTCCTTTAATTACTTTCTAAAGCAAAAATGGCAAACACCCATTGATTTTAGCTTCTCAAAGGGGAGAAGTTGGAATTGTCTTAGTTGTTTATGACAGCAGACTTTAAGAACTTTGGACTGTTGGTCAAACAAAACAAGACATTTTAAGACATTACCGTTTTTACTGTTTGCTGACATTTTACAAACTAAACAACTGAGCAGTCTAGATTAATGAGTAGACTCATCTGTAATGAAGAATTGTTCGTGTTGACCTAAATTCCTGTTCACAATGGGAATAATATTAAGATCATATTTCATTTTTCCTTTTGGGTGTCAAACATTTAATTTAAAAATTATCGGGAGCTTGAAAACAAGTCTCACTGTGCCCTAATTTCTCTCTTTCTCAATGTCACTTAGCCTTTCCCTATGTGTTGTATGACTCACTGCACAATGAGACAGTCAAAATTGGATCATCTGATCATCTTCGCAACCCCTCTGCCCTGGTTACCCATCATCCACTTCAGTCCCATTAGGAGAGGCTGAGTGGTCGGGGCTCCTCAGTGAGGGTCCTCATCAAATCGCCTGTTTTCATCCACCTGCCACTCTTACATGAGGCTCTTCACTCACACTGCCTTTGAATAATACTTATTTCCACAGGAACTCACATTTTGTGGAGCGACCACAGCGCTCTGACACAGGAAACAATAAACCATTACTCTTGTTCTGCAGTTCTCAAAAGCTGTCATGTCACAGATGAGATTTAGCTCCAGGAAATGTCCCTCTTTGGTAAATGTTGGCTATTGAATTGCAGACCTACTAATGCAGATGACAGTGAAACCTAGCTGGGGTTATTTCCAGTGATGTCAGTCAGTGACAGAACATTCAGGGATATCAGTTATGTTTCCACTGACAGTCAGCTCCTCAAAGCAGGGATTGTTAACTAGTCCAAGGTCTAAAGTGAAACCTGAAGGTGAACATGCCTTTGCAGTTGTTTCCTACTCTACTTTGGATTAGTGTTTCCCAAAGCCACATGACGGCTAAATCACTGCAAAATATTTCAAAAACGTCTTAAGACCCAGCGTTTCTTTGTTGTAATTGAATCTATTGATAGTGTCCTGTTTTTATTCATTCAGAAAGACACAGAAAGTATATTGCTCAGGTGATTAGCAAAACCTAAACACCCATGAAATATTAAAACAACAAGAACTACTTTTCATATTTAAACAGTTAAAAACAGTTTTTTAAAAACCCATTGTACCTTTCTAATATTTATTTAATGGTTTATTTACTCTTTAACCACTTGGATAACTCATTGAAAAGAATTTCAAATAGCACTCAATAACTCCTAAACCTTGTATCTCAATATTGCTTTCACTGTAATGTCTTAATAATATTTCAGTATCCTTCATAGTTTCCTCTTGTCACATATTCTTAGGGACCAGTTTAGTTTTTATGTGAGTATCCTTGTGAAGTTTCAAACAGTATCATAGATCTTCTTGAGAAGTGCAGACAGGACTAACATGCACTTTATCACCCCTTTCTCAGACTCTTGCACATTTATCTTGATTTTGGACTAGTTAATTTATTACATGGCCTGTTTCATCACAGGTTTTACTGTTGCCCACTCCCACATAACATGCTGCTGTCTTCAGCATTTCTCTATCCTGCTGCTCATACGATAGGCAACGTCCAGCAGTCAGAGTCAAAGGGCAGAAGAGGTCTTCCACAGACCAGCCTGATAATTCCTCCTATCATTGTCAGACAGTTCAGAGTCCCCTTGTCTTTTTCAACTCACGTTCCTTTAGATTGCATCCACAGAAGTAATGTTAAAGAGACAAAAAATGTGGCTCACATCTCTCAGAACGTAATATGACTTTGGGCCCAAAATGAGATTGCTATCATTTGAAAATAAATCCTTAACGGAAAAGTTACAATCGTGGTTTCAAATACTTTTGGATCAGCATGTTGTCATTTTAGGTGAATTTATGTTATTTTGTGTACTGTAATACTGTAGAGTTAAACATGGTAACATTTCTGTCACATTATTAATGTAATGAGTTTAACTGTCGATCAGTTGTTTGACAAATTGATTTGTGTTTAAAAAGTCATTACACAGTTGTCATATTTTACACAGATATGCTTCTCCAATAAGGTTAGAAACCATGAACAGCAGCCCCCTGGTGGTCGTTACTATAAAACATGTGTGATGGTTTTCACTGATATTTCCCACTTGGCAGCACAATTAATGAAAATGTGTCAAAACAGGCTGTGATGATTGCAGCAAATCCACCAAACTTAATAAAATCAAAATGGTCTATTGTACAACATGTGAAAATGGAGATAAGTGCAGATAAGTGTCCTCAGTCAACTGTTCAAACCCTCTGGTTTTTACTCCTTTTTACTCCAAAGTGAACCCCTGCTGTACAACTCCAACCTGTGGGAGACATACAGTAGGATTATCATTTGCAAAACCCATTTGCATAGCAGGTATACAACTGGAAGAACTGTCTTTCCACTAAATTAGCAGATTGAGGGGATTACAAGATGTTAAATATATGTGCTGTAATAGTGAAGCAAGTGTAAGCCAGTCCAGTGGTAGATAAAATGTCTGTCCACAACTCAATATAGACTGAGTTATTTTTTATTATTGTACACTGCTGTGTAGATCACATGGACTTTTATGGATGGATTTTTATGACATTTAATATTTAAGAGATTATAGTTTTTATTGCTCTGTCAAATCTATACTTGGAGTGAGCAAGATATGCAGAGTTTATTTTTAAATTGCAATATATCCACTATGGGAAATACCTTATAATGTAAAGTGTCAAACAATGAGTGTTTACAGCAGCATAATTTAGAGTTAAATCAGCATTTTGCAGTGTTCACACAGTAAAACAGACTTTCATTCCTTCAGCACCCATTAAAAGCTTGTCAGTCACTATATTATTTATTCATTCTACATTATAGAATATAAAACATTAATTCTAGAAATGTACTGCTTTGTTGATCTAAGCTAGATACTGTAGGTTTAAATTTTGCTTTAGTCTGTAGATCATTTTGTCCCAGTACATACATGTGTGTTTTATCTGTGAACACTGTTAGGAATGTGTTCTGTGAATGATCTAGATCATATATGTTGTTTATTGAAAGAGATGTTGATTTGATAAGCACAGTCAAAATAGTGCATCTACTGTGCTTGGGTGGTAGCATAACTCTCAGACATTGGTATCTCAAAACCTGTAAACATAACAACCTGTCTGCATGGCCAGATACCACCAGTGAGAAAATGCTTTTGTGGGTGTTTGGGTGAACTGACCCTATTTCATGGTGACAGACATATCTTGAGAACAGGTTGGTGGACGCAGTTTGACCCCTGTTGATTGTGGCAGATAGACATTTTACTGGTCTTCATGTTGGTGTATTCTCCCAGTGAATGTTGTATCATCAGTTCAGACTTTGAGGAAAATATGTTGGATTGTTGCGCAGCACACAGCAGGAAGAGGGTGCTGTTTTTCGAAGCCAATTGAGTTTAAGCTTGAGAAATAATTTCTGGCAATCGCAGTCTGTGGTTTTAAGGCTTTTTGATAATTGCTTTGGATGATGCAAGACTGAATTTCATGATAGTGTTTCTGTACAGACTGTAGTGCAGCCTGAAGGTTAAATGCTTCGGCATCTGAAATGAACTGTAGCCCTTCTCCACGTTAGATTAAATTTATAAAATATGACCCATTGTTTAGAAAAAATCTGTATCTGTGCCACATGTGAGGGAAAATATCTGAACTCGCTCCTTTCACCATCCTGACATTATCATTGCCCACTCCTGCTCCATTTTGACTCTCTTATTAACAATATAGGACCAGTTTCAGGGGAGCCACTGTCCTCGGAGAAACATCGTGATCAGGCTGTTTTCCTGGCACATTGTGATTTTTTTTTTTTTAAACCCTGTTTTGATGGACTCCAGTCCCGGTGGAGAGTCTGGTATAAATCTTGACGTACTGATGTGTGACCTCATTTTGTCCTCTGAAAGTGACATTGAAGAGATAAAGAGAACCAAGTACACCCTTCAGACAAACATTTCACTGAATGAGAGGGTGAATCGCAAGTTTGACTTTTATAGTCTCCACTGGGAGCCCTATGAAAGGGGAATACTCCAAATGGATACCTGTGCACTTCTATTTTAATAGTTAATTAGCGCTACAATTATTGCATGAAGTAAGTTGCATATTGACTTTGCATTTACCTTAAATGACTTACTAGACAACGAGTCTTCCAAAAGGTTATGTTAACAGATGTCTTCTCAAAGACCAAAGGTGGCTAACTTTACTAAATTTTCTGCCAATATTTATGATGTATGAGTCTATGGGGAACGTCCTACTTCTCTGTACCAGCAGAGGCTGATATGAATGGTTTTTCCCATCAGGCAGGACGATTTTTCACTAAATGTGACATTACTTGAATGCAGGTATTGTTGAACCTTCAGGAAGTGTTGAGGCGTTAATTCAATAAAAGATCTATGATAGGATGTTACACTATTCAAAAACTGAAAAACATACCAGAGGGCTGCTGTCACACCCTCAGTCTGTTTTTCTAACACAATATGAGTTTTTCTTTCTGGTTAAACACAGTCTTACTCTGAAAATGTCTTCTTGTTTATGTATCCATCTTTATACCTAACAAGTTTGAATGTAATGAAATAGTTCAGCCCTGTGTTTGAAGTTCGTAAAAGAAAAGCTATTTAGCTGATTGATGATAAAACTTTAATGATCCCAAAGCAAATAATAACTACAACTCAAAAGAAAACGAGAGCATGGACTAAAATTATTCACAACCACATGTGAGAAATATTATATATTTTCCAGTGGCAGTAGTGGAAAAAGTGTTTAAGTAAGTTGCTAAAGGAAAAGTGTCCTTATCATATAAAAGTACTCAATTACTTTGACTCCGCCTCAGCTGGTCCAGACCATTGCAATATGTCATATTCTAAGAACTGATCCTATGTTGTATGAGTAAAATCCTACAGTATATGATTGTCCTTTGAAAGTTGCATGTAATGAAAATACTCAAGTAAAGTACAAGCACCTCAAAACTTCACTTAGTTACACTGCTTGAGTAAATGAACCTCTACTCTCCACCACATGTATTTACCTAATTTCTTTTACAGTAATGTAGAAATATGACAGTAAGTGAAATTGAGTGATTGTGAAGATGATTCTTCATGACATTCAACTTAGACATAGTCACTTTCTCTATGTGCTTTAATTCTTCAGAAACCTTATCTCCATCTGGAAATAGTATCTGGAAGTTGTTTGGTTCTCTATTAACGGCCACTAATGTGCATCTGTGGCTTGTTACATGAGCACAGTTTAATACACTTAGTATTGTGCAGAACACTGAGACTTCACTCCTGTTGTCGCAGGCTATTTTTAAAAGGAAATTAATGGGTATTGTGCCTGAAAGGTGTTATTTAATCACACTACATTATGTATCACCTCTGTCACTTGGATTTGCATTTCATGATTTAAATGTCACTGTTTAATGCTTATGACTTCACTTGTGTGGTGAGTTATTAACTCAGCCAAAGAGTGGATGCCAGGTGATTGTGTCAGTCCTGTTTTCTGCAACACATAAGTAATGGCTGGATTTGCATGAAATTTGTTGTGCACATGCATGCAAATATAGAAGCACAGTCCTTGATATGATATGCTGGGGAGCTCATTAGGAGCATTGTTGTAGGTCACTGGCCAAACTTTCAATTTTAAAGTATAATATGATAGCAATGTACTAATCATCATGGGCACATTTAGTGTTGAGTGTATAATTGTAAAATGTAAATGTAAATGCAAAAAACCTTAAATAATAACCTCCCTCAAGGTGGAATGAGTTGCATAAAATGATAAAGTTCAAATCTGTTATTTCATTTTACACATTTTGCACTCAGGCTCTCTGAATGGCACACAAACACAAACCATTATAACATAACACAGCACATCATAACATGACATAACATCATTACACATCATAACACATCATATCATATCATATCATAACATAACATACTCCTCTATGAGCCTAATGATCAGGTTACACTTAAGAAAAACCCTTGTCTTCAGTCATCTCATTATGTCTCCAGTTGTTGTTTAATTGACTCTCATTGACTGGCGTGAGAGCTGTTTCCTTGTAAGAGCAGTTTCCTGACAGGGCAGCTTACTGAACTAAGTGCTAAATAAGCCCCCCGTGGGTGTGAAGCCTGCAGCTCCCCCTGTGGGACAGGTCGGCGGAAACAGCGTTGGCTGGTTGGGTGTAATGTTCCTTTAAAGGCCGCTGCCCCCCTGCAGCGTCGTCAGTGCGCAGAACAGTTTGAACCAAAAAGCGGAGTGACCTTCCTCAGCTCTCAGTCTAAGAGGGGCAGCACTGAAGCAAGAAGCCGGTCACAGCTCCTGGACTCCCCCGCTTTAGCCTCAGAAATGAACAACAACTTAGTCGGAGATGAAGTCGGGTAAGATCCGCTGAACAAAGCCTTCCCCTGCGGACGCATTATATTATAAACTGCACTGTAACTTGGACTTAGCGTGCTGCCTTGTCAAGCTGTCATCTGACAGCTAACGTTAGCTAGCAGGCTAAGCTAGCTGTAGTAACTTAGCGAGCTGGCTAGCCTGAGGAAAGACGGCCAAAAAGTGAAAGTAGTCATCAAAGTAGCCCGGTTGTTACAGTTACTGCTTGCGGCTAAATAGACCATGTTTGTCCGGAGTGTTGGCGCATAGCTTGTCAAATGAATGCGTGAAAGTTTAGTTACTTATTTCAGTGCTGTTTTCAGTTAGCTCGAAGCAACTGAGCTAGCTTAGCCAAGGTTTGCCAGCGAAGCGAAAGTCTCCTCTTCTTGACTTCGCCAGCGCGAGGACATTTAGCGGGCACTGCTGGAGGATGGAGCATCTCCACCTCGCCTGCACTGACCCTCCACTGTTACCACAGCCCACACATGCTTAACTTACTTAATCAAACATTAATGAACTCGATAGCTAGTTTGATATTGGTGCCGCTTAAGCTGCCGTTAAACTTCCAGTCTTGCCACCAGCATCCGAGTTCACTGGTCCGCATGCGGGCAGCCGAGCAGCCGCTCTCCTCCCCGTGCTGCCCGGGACACACTGTAGGCTGCAGTGATGGAGGCTGGAGCCGGTGGTGGACGGTGTATGCTGCAGCCTCTGGAGTCAGTTTTGTCCGCTGTGTGTTGTGTTAGCTTGCTAAACGCCATGTCTCTGTCCCGAGGTAACTTACGTGGCAGGAGGTTCATAAAAAGACCATTATTGTCGAGGCCATTCCGTTCAGTGTTAGAGGACCAAAGTGACATCAACGACCAGGACTGGACCTGGACATGAGTCACATCAAACACGGGCATTTTAGCCGGAGACGTGTGTGTGTGTGTGTATGTCCCTAAGCTGCAGCAGCTTTGGTAGCAGCGTTGCCTCATGTTGTGTAATATCTGTGTACTTGGCTGTTTAGTCAGCTGTAGGGTTGTTATGCCTCTGAAACTGTGCTTTCAGTCTGCACCAAGACGTCTGTGTTTTTAGTATTTGAAGGCCTCTGGAGTTTTCCATAGTGATCATCATGCTTTTTGTATGTGACTTTGTCAAGATGCTTGTATAACAGTTTATTTTTTACTGTGACCCCAAGTGATCCATGACCAACTTAACTCATTTATCCCTCTTTTCAGGAAACTTTTTGTGGGTGGATTGGACTGGAGTACCACACAAGGTAAGTCACACTGTTTTATCTGTGAAGGCTCAGTCACTTTATGCACAAAGTGTTTCTAATTAGCAGGAATTTGTGACACTGATGCAGCTGCATGGATTTGTTGTGGGAGCTTGTTGGGACTCTTTTTTTGAGTTTGAATCAACGGTGAATGTATGTATTTTTTTCAGTTTATATCTAGCTAGGAAAAACAGAGTGGAGCTTGGAAATATTATTTAAATTTAAGGCTATATACCGATATTTTGCATATGCCAGTTGGTGCTTTTCATACAATAATTAAAATAAGGGTGTGTGATATGGTCTCTGACAATATAAATAACTACTAACATGATGTTCTAACAGATAGCAATAATCTTACTTATTTTATTCTTTGATTATATGTTGCCCATTTTAAATTATTGTTTTGTTTATATTATGCACGTTTCATTATGACAAAGTGCTCATACAGCTGTGTTGACACACCACTAGACACTGATGCATTTCAGAAGCTTGGTTGATTTTGTCAAAGAGAAACAGACTTTGTGGAATAGCATATTTGTATCCATATATAGGCAAGGGATTGAAAGCATCGTCTTGGCATTGCTATGAAAATGTACGCATCATATTGGCACCAGTAAAATTTTGATTGGTATGCGGCCCTAATGTCACATTGTTATAATGATGACATCATTCTAGATGATATCAAGTGTTGATGTACTGATATGACATAGAGTGGAAAATTCAACACCACTAACACATAGTGATATACAGTAAATATATTATATTAAATATCAAGTCAAGGTACTGATAAGATGTTAATATCATTATATATTATTCAGTGGATAAAATCACAGAAATATGCTGCAGTACCATACTGTAACCCTTAAGAACACACTTTTTGGGAAGTGCGCACACTGCACACTCCAGACTCAAAAAAATGTGCAGTACAGCTGAACCGATGAAGTGTCTTCCAGTGTGTACTGGTAGAGTCTACTTGTGGCCACAGCTCCTCTTTCATTATTGCAGTTTTCCTGTGCTTTCAATATGTCATTGTGATTTTTGATTCTTTCTCTCTTTTCACATGGCATATTTACGGATAAGTTGCAAATTGCAAACACTGGTCATAGAGTTTACATTACACAGTCTGCATTGGGTGTACATGTATATTGTTCTCTCTTGCCCAGAGATGGTCTGGTTTGTCTAAAGCACTTTACTGGCTCATGCTCAGTTGGCCATTGTGTAACTTTGCACAAGGGTTTGCCTGTGTTAACAGCACTGTTAACATTAATATCAGAACCACAGTGCTGCCTAACGCTCAGCTTGTTTCCCTGGCGATGCCCCAGGGCTTCCCAGCAATGAGAAAAGCAATTATGATAACTCTCTCAAAAGTGAGGCCTCATTTGTTCAAACTTGCACGTCTTGCTTCTATGGGCATGTGCGGGCGTTACAGTAGTAGGGTGTACATTTAGTGCTATTTAACATGACAGTGGGTCACTGCTTTGTTTGCCCTTTAGGACTGTATTAAAAAAAATCATCAGTGCTATTCCCAACGTTCTGCCATAAGACAAAATCAAGGTCACTGAATGACTTGTAGTGTTCCCTGTGTAATTTTATGGAATGGGGCTTGTGGTTTTTTTCCACACCTGTTTTGGTCCCTGTTACAGTTATTACAGTACAGATATTTTCATAGGGTCATTAATCATAATGAAAGCATGAGTTCTATAAATCTACACTTCTTTGTTTTCAGAAGGCAAGCTAGGCTGTGTTGTATTCTTGATTATAATCTCCCATTTGGAATATTGCTGTATGGTTCTGTGCTTATTTTTATGAAGCAGCACTTTTATGTCATTTCTTTCTTTTCTCAGAGACACTGAGAAACTACTTCTCACAGTATGGGGAAGTAGTAGATTGTGTCATCATGAAGGACAAAACTACAAATCAGTCACGAGGCTTCGGCTTTGTCAAATTCAAAGACCCCAATTGTGTACGGACAGTGCTGGAGACAAAGCCACATAATCTTGATGGAAGAAATGTGAGTATTTTAAATCAAAGGAGCAGATAGTCAAATCACCTCGAGTACTCTGCCGGTGCTTTGTGTGCGCAACGTGAAAAGCCTCATCCTGTGTTTCATCATGCAGAGTAGTTAGAAGTTATTCAAAGAGAAGTACAGTTTTGCTCTAGGTTGTTCCTGCCTGCAGACATTAGTACAGATGAGGCTTTTTGCAAAGACAGATATTTGTTTGCCCAACAAGACTTACCTGTTCAAAGTCAAATTGGCATAAGTGGCAGTTAAACCTGGATATCTCTGAGATGGCTGAAAAGAGACAAGCTGCTGTTAATCTAGTTTCCACACTGCTTTAATGCTTCTATGCAATCAGCTCCCCATGAATGACATATTGCCTACTTTGTACTGTTGACGGAGGTGGAGAAGGACATTAAATTTTATTGGCTACTTATATAAATGAATGTGTGTCAGTAGTACAAATGTTGCGCTGTAATGTGAAGAGAGCCAATACACCTTAATGAATTCAGTGAAGAAGAACATTTGAAGGTGCCTTTATTTGGGGCTAATGTCAAACGTTTCCTCTCTCTCTGCTGTCAGATTGACCCGAAGCCATGCACTCCCAGAGGAATGCAACCTGAAAAGTCTCGAACCAAGGAGGGCTGGGTAAGAGGAATCTGATTTCTACTGGGGAGGCTAGGCTAGGTGTTTCTGCTAGAATACGACTCATGCAGTCAGTCTCATCATCCCCTCCTCCTGAGGTTGGACTCTAGTTTCTTCTCATGGGCCATGAGGAGACCTTGAGCCTCATTTATAAAAACACTCTGACTTTGACCTAAATCTCATTTTCTGATTTTTTTTTTTTTCTTCAAAGAGTGCAATTTTTTTTTTTTAAATGATCGCAATGTACAGACTCCATACCTTTGAGAATGCTAGAAATGAGTTTGGGGTTTTGATAAATCACAGAAGCATTAAAGAGTCTATGACTTGCATTGACCTTTATTTGTGTTCAAGGGGGCTGTAACAACATCAGCAGATATCTAGTACAGCTTACACTGGTCTGGGATTGACACATAATAAGGTCACATTTTCCCAGATGTAACGAAAATGATTCATGAAGAGGTCATAGGCCTGTATCACCATGATAAATATTGGGATTACACTAACACTTTTGTATGACCTTTCCCGTGTGTAGTGCAGTTTTTTGGATTTTTGACAGTTGAGAAGAATTTCATGTCTTCTTAGTTGAAATCTGTTCTTATAATGTCCTCCCTTGTTGAAAGAGCTGAAAAAACACAAGAGGGCTTAGAGACAAGGAGGCTGGTGTGGTACAGAAAATTGCTTTCACAGTGATTTTTTTTTTTTGAACGGCAGAAATCTCTTCACCAACTTGGGCAATTTGTGGGTCGATCAACAATGCTATCAAGCCCCTGCAGATCTATTGTAGTCATTTTGTCCCTTTGGGAAGCAAAGATTTTTGTAATATACCTTTGCTGTCAATAAAATATTTTTATAAGTCACACATTTGGCTGTAAACATAGATTGTAAGTCAGAAGCTTTTTATAAATTAGGCTCTTTGCCTGCTACCACCTTTTAATGACTTAAAGTCATGTAGCTGCTACTGAATGTTTTACTAACAAAGCAGAAGATGCAATTGTTAAAAATCCTAATTGTAGTGAGCAGCCTCTAGCCTTCACAGCATGAATGCAGTGCAGCAATGGTGAAATGCTTAGTGGTTGAGAGTAAGTGGAGGAAGCCGTGCTCTCTGATCTGTGGAGACTAGTGTTTGCATTGACATGACATGTTAAGAATTATACCCCAGGGCAAGAGGAGAACCTAATTTCTTCTGCACTGTCTGAATAGATGATGGCTAACTGGCCCCTTCCCAGAGTGATCCTTTAACAGACATTGAAATCCATACACTCCCTCCGTTTTCTTTCAGAAGGGCAGCAAAGCTGATAGCAATAAATCAAAGAAGATATTTGTAGGTGGAATCCCCCATAACTGCGGCGAGCCTGAACTCAGGGACTATTTCAATAGATTCGGAGTGGTGAGTATTTCCATGTGCATAATGTAAGTCAGTTCATATCGTCATTAAGACTGCTTGAATGGATGTGACATTGAACAGGGTCAATATTACAATATGAAAAAATTTAAATTTAGTGGGATGAAATAGGACAATTAATTATTTGTCCAAATTGAGGCAGATTATTTAATTGGACTAAGAGCAGACCCTGTCTGGTTTTCTAAATGGAGCCACTGTTTCCCTTTGTCCCATTCAAGGTCACAGAGGTGGTAATGATCTATGATGCGGAGAAGCAGAGGCCCCGAGGTAAAAGCTGATCCCGTTTTTTCTCTCCCCTCTCCATACCTTACCATCTTAAATCTCATGACAAACTATTCTGGCCCAAAGAGAAAAAGCCCATTCAGCCCCAGATATTCAATTCAATTTAAACACTGTCACCCATAACAGGAATTATGTGTATGGTAAAGACAGGCAATAAAGCACAAAAGCATGTTAAATAAAGCCTCATATCAAGTCACCACGGAGTACATCACATGGAAAATATAACTACATCTCTAGAGGTGGAATGAAAAGCTTTGTGTGATGCGAACTGCATTACTCTCCTGTGAAATAAATGAAATTCTTAAAGCGACATTAAGGTAGTACCTTCAGTTCATGTCATTTTAATAAATCTGTGCAATGTTACATGTAATTTTCCCATCCAACACAATAGTAGATGACACCTTAAAATCACGCCTCAGCCTTTGTCACATGCTCAGAACTGAAAATTGCAGGCTCTGATTTGGACTGATGCAGTGTCCTTCATGACCTTGTGTGACAACATGAGTCTGTTCCATGGATGCATTTCTATTCAGTTACATATTTTTTTCCCCCAGAAAATAAGTGTTTTTCAGGCAGAGCAAGGAGAGAAGCTGTCTTAAAAGCCTAGACAAGAATATTGGTTAAAACACAGACTGGTTCTACCTCACAAGGTTGTTATCAGGTTGGAAATAGTGAAAATGATCATCCTGAAAATTCATGGCTTACAGGAGTAGTGCTCTCGTGGGGGTGATTATGAATTACTACACCAAAATGTATTAGCCAAGCTAAATGATGCATGTAGGTTGTATGAAGAATCTCTAGGTTTTAGTACACAAGCAACTGATGTGCTAAAGGTTGGCTTCACAGTTTTCAATACTATAGTCAGGTGCACTTATGAACATTTTAAAGAGTTTTTGCCAGGTGTAATCATTCTTCCTATTCATATTGGTTGTTAAGAGATCCATTCGAATTATATTTCTGGTCTAAGATATGGGGACAAAATCCACAGTCCTCACTCTATACAAAATAGCATTACAGTGTTTATTTGAAGCTCACATGAGGCTCCAACACTCTGAACAAGTCCAGTCGAATTTTATCTCCCAAAGTAAAGGTCTTCGACTGTAACTATCTAATCCCTTACAGTTGAACCACATTAAGAAGGGATCTTGTAATGGCCAATACGAACAGGAGGAAGAATTACAGCAAAGAGTGTTTGTGCTTGTATGGGCACTTGACTGTTATTTAAAGACTGTGAACCTGACAAATCCACCCCAAAACAAACAGTGTCACTAGCTGGTGATGTACTAAACATTTTGATTGTTTTTCTCCTGTTTGTTTTGTTCCCAGTACTGTGGATAACCGGCCAAATTTTAATCCGATGTTACCCCACATTCAAATAGTTAAAGGTTAAAGTGAAGTAGAGATACTAAGAGTTTTTTAATTCAGTTATTCATTAATCTTACCTGTTAATCAGTAACTTGTTAGATCTTCAAAATTTTAGGAAACAGAAAAAAAATTGTGCCTCAATTTGTGTCATGTTTGCTTATGCTTAACGATTAAGTAATAAGCAAAATAGCAAATTAAAAAGTAAGCCTTTAAACCATCAAAGAATAAGGAAAAGTCCATTTCAGTCGTAGGGATGACAGTTTGTCCCTACAGTAGCCTTAATAAAGCAGAATGCAATACAGTACTTTATCACAACATGCAACTGGCACACTGATCACAGTTGGAGTATCTAAGTATCATAGAGGCAGGTTTCAGCCCAAAGGTTGACGGGGAGTATTACATTGTTAGAACTGAAACAATGGCATCATTAAAAAACAATTTAAGTGTCCTTTGCTATTTCAAAAGTCTCTGTAACCTATTTCCTGACAGAAGAAATGACAGACCCAAAAATCTCAAAAGTGTAACCAGTTAATCATAAATCTATCATGAGTTCATAAAATGTGCCGACACTTTTAGCACGGATGGCCTCACTGGGAATCAGACCCCACGCCACCGGCAGTGTTGGTGTCAGACTCTGCCCACTGAGTTACAGTCACAGCTGTTTCATCTGCATTTGTCCTACATAGCAATGATGCAGCAGCCACTGACCCACAACATGTATGACTGCTCTCCCTTCAAAACCCTCATTCATTCTCTATTGGGAGAACCCTGAATAGTTTGTCATTGGAATTTAACATGATGTATTGTACTAGTAACAACCATTACATAATCTTTAATAGTATAAACAGTTTCTTTTACTAAAACCATTAGACTTTTAACATTGGCATAAGTTTTCTTTACCTTGATTTAGACGTAACTGATACATGTATCTTAAATGGCATAGTATGTATGTGTTTTCCCATATGTAGAAAGTTAAGTATTTTTGTAAGTAAGCCCTTTCTATTTTTCTTTCTTCTGTCCCCCTTCTCCTTGTGAATGGTTTGAATGTGATTAACGGTGTCTCTTAAGATTTGTCTTTTCTCCTTTAGGTTACTGTGCATTGACTGGTAGCACAGAGGTACAGGCCAAATGTAAAAGCACCCACATTTCTTACTTGGTCAGAATGGGGTGTATTCAAAGTTGCATCAAATAGTGAAGTTTCTCTCTAGTTTAGAGACAATGAGTTTGTTGAGGATTCATCTCAGCATTATTTGAGGGATAGTTAAGTCGCAATTGAAGTTTTCATTTTTAAATCATGGTAAATATCACGTCCAAATCTCAAAAATAGGCATGCTAGAAATCTCATACCATAGAACTTGTTCCATCATTACTTGATATCTGATTTGTGCAAGACGTCTTTCAAATTTCGAATAGAGAGTAACCATGACATATCACTGTTACCAAGATATGTCAAACTCTTTAATGTGTCAACTTGGTTTTAAATTTAGATTAAGGACGGGTCATTGACAGATGTTATTAATAGCAATAGATCATGAGGCTTGGGAATGGTTGGCTTGGCACTAGAGGTCTCTGAAATCTCAGTTGTCTCATAGGACGTTTAATTGAATTCAGGTTAGGTCCCCAAGTAGAGTTGTGCACACAACCCAATTCTGCCATAACGCAAAGTTAATCAAATTGAAAGTAGATCACTGCAGTGCGGTATGGCCTGCTAATGCTCTAAAAAGTTCTGTTCCAGATAGTCGGATGAAAAAGTTAGCTCTGCGGTTGGCATGGGCACAATGTTGAACCAGAAATCGCTTAGAGTTTGCATTCTTCTTGATGAACTTTGCTTATCCCCCATGAAAACTCTTGATCAAAATCAGCATCTTGCCACTTTGGGAAACCAGTTATGGCCTATATCTTTGTGTTACCATTGTGAGCAATATTTTAATTGTCCATTTTAGGCTTATCCTGGCTGACTCAAAAGTAAAATACTGAATTTGGGAAAGCTTGGAGAAAGCTTTAGGCATTCTACAGTTTGTGTTTCTCCATATTTTTGTGATGCATTAACAATGGCTGCTGCGAGTGTGTGCTCCACAGCAGTATACCAAGGGACAGATCAAGGCGGGGTTTGGATGAAACAGCATGAAATAACAAAATGTAATATTGGTTCAATTGGCATTTATCAATGTAAGAGGGTGGACGATGGACTTAATTGACCTTTTTTATGTGACATTTCACATTAACTCAAATGCTGCACTCATCAGTCTTCATGTTTAGCAGTCCTGTATTGTTATCTTCTCATCATATTTCACTGCACAGTAAAGAGAAAAGTTTCCTTCAATCCCCCAGGCTTTAGTCTTGGATTTGTGTTGTTCTGCAAGCCTGCGACATCATCCGAACCCCAGGAGCCTCTTGCTCAGTCTTGACGGATCCTCACTCTGCTGAAGCCCAATACTGTTCTTCATCTTGTGTTGTCACAACCCCCCTGCTACCTTGATTCACTCTTGGTCGTTGGCTAGGTTTTGGATTTATTACTTTCGAGGCCGAACAATCAGTGGACCAGGCTGTCAACATGCATTTTCACGACATCATGGGCAAAAAAGTGTGTAGTTGTAGTTTTATTTTACCCTTAAGATCAAACAGAGGCTTGGGCGATGTAGTAAGAATTATACTATGATGCTCTTTTATTCATTAGAGCTAATTTTCCAGTGGCTTCCCATTCATGACTTTGGCATCATATAGCACGAAGTTAGCTTTAAAAAAAAATCTAAAATAATCAGGCCACCAAATTCCTAAATTAATTTACTCATTTTATTATTTGCTCTAAACACTACCTTTTACACTTATTGCTATGGCTTATAGTTTCTAGAGGCTTAGTAATTCCTCACAAATGCTGGTATACGACAGCTTCTTTTGTCGCCCAAGGCTTTGTTTAAATTGACCTCTCCTTTAGGATGCACTGTAGATTTGTCTTAACATATTAACAAATTACGTTATCTGTTTTTTACAAAAGCAGAAGAAAAGATCATTTATAATTTCAAAGCTTAAAGAATTTTGTTGTATACAAAGCACCTAAAGGATTGGTCAAATCAGTTTTGTTTCTTTTGTTTTCTGATATTTTGTTGGCAGGTCACTTACATGTCAACATGTTTTCTTTTTTTCTTTTTGAAAAGTTAAAAGAAAAAGCTCAACTCAGTGACCTCAGTTGATGAATCTCCATACTGTGTCTGTCAGTTCCCTAAATAACAAATGGCAGTTCTCTTTAAAATGCTGCTTAGGATAAGGAGAGTGGTGCAATAATATTTGCATGTCATCTCTTAGTGTTTGTTTTATCTCAGTGTGTGTACCAGATGGATGGGGTTTACTGCACAAAGACAATTCCGATAGTGTCAGGTAAGCTGTCCATCCGGGAAAAAACAACAAATTCACTATGGTGTTACATTTTCAAGCCCACCTTCTAACCTTCTGGCATTCCTTCTATTGTTCTGTTGCATGTGGCAAACACCACCCACCTGGTACCTCGGCTGAGTAAAACAAACCATTAAAAAAATGTTAGTACTGTAATAACTACTACTTGGTACATATCTGGCTAGGATTGCTCCTGACACGTGCGCTTTAAATGCACTTTTAAAGCCCTCATTCATTAACAACCCCCCCTTTTCCCCAATAGACATTTTATAATTAGCAGCTTTTAAACCACTCTACAGAGATACCAGAAGAGAGACACTCTCCTTTCTGCCCTCTGTGCCGACAGTAATGATTTGTGGGCATAAGAAAATGATCAAAGTCAAACGCTCTGTCATATCAAATCATCGCATGTATCATGTTTCTATCCTTGATCTTTACATGGCTGCTTAAGTGTTATAAATATTTAAAGGTCAGCCTTGTCACTCAGAAATCCTTTATGTATATTTTGGAATTTATTTAAGCTGATATGACAATGTTACAGCAGCGTTCATTTTACTGAAGAGTGCTGTGTTGGTGTTTCTGCACTTCTAGAATAGTGAGAGTCTTTCTTGAAATTCTGTGTTGTTGAGGCCTGAGTGTCTGTAGGTAGCACACTCTATTTTGATTTTAGTACTTTTAGGCATCTTTGCTTTTATTTGAGAGTGGACGGTAGAGAGTTGACAGGAAATAAGGGGAGAAAGAGATGGGGAATGACATGCAGCAAAGGTCCCTGGCTGGAGTTGAACCAGGGACATTATGGATTGTGGTCAGCACCTAAAACCACCTGACCCCCAGGGAGCCCCTCCTCTGTTAATTCTTATCACACTATAATTAAAGCACTTTATTTTCTCATGTGCCAGTTACTTTTTCGCGGAATTGAGAGTTGGCAGACACTTTCTGTAAAAAGCTTTCATGAAAAGATTTAAGACAGATTTTTTTTATGCTAATCAGTAGTATTGAGCAGCAGCACAAGACATTGTTTATTGAAATATCACTGATTATTACTTTAAAAAGATGATCTGAATCCCATTTCCTTGGTAAATGATACAGTCTTACCTGTATACTCTCCAGTAGTACCCGCCCCCCTTGACTTTGCCCTGGTTTCCAGCAGGAATCAAGGCTTGACTTAATCCATTGTTCTTGACTTGACATTACCTTATGCTGGGACTTGAGGGAGGCTGGGAGATATGAGTTACAAAATTAGAAATTGGAGCACATCAAACTGTGGAACAAATCCCAGTTCTGCTGTTGGGGACTGTACAGAAGTCATAGTATCCATCACTCGTAGCTGTGATGCCCACGGGAGAAAGTGCTCAGGTAGCTGCTGGCGGCGGCGAGGCCGCTGCCGGAAACATGTGCATGTAATTAGGTCGACAGAGAAGGAAGAGGGGAGGCTGGGGAAGGTGGCAACACCTTAAAGCTGGGAGGAATTTGTGATTCGTTTTCCTCCTGCAAGGTGACCCCAATAACTCAACCCCTCAGTCTATTTCTGGTTGGCTCCCCCTTAGTCTCAGCCTGTTTCTTTGCTCTGGTTAACTGCTGTTAGCTTTGCCTGGTTACAGGAAGGAAAGTTTGTTATTGGGGCAATAGATTTAGATTTGACCCGAGGCATTGATCTGTTACAGTGTTGGATGATAACTATACATAAATCAAATTCAAGTAATGTAATGACTGGATAAAGTCAGTTCCTGATTGTTAAAGAATTGACAGTATGAGGTAATAATTCAATTAGTGTCCTTCATCATTCTTTGAGGAGCTTATTTTCAAAAAGAAACTTGAGGTCGCCGTTCTAACATTTTAGATGCTGGTTGCATAAAGATGGCATCCTCCAGCTGTGATTTGACATTATAATAGGATCAAAGTGTACCACTCAGTTGTGCTCAATTGAAAAAAAAAAAAGTCTCACCTTTGACACAGTATGAAGATTCAATTTTAGATTGACTGAAAAGACTGTTCTATTTGTACTATCTGCATGTTTACCTTTATATATTCTTAGAGCAGAAATACAAATTTCTCTCTACATTCGTTTACCCCCTAAAAGTTACTCCAAATAAAATAAAAATGAGATCCTTTATAAGCGTTAGCTGGAGAAAGGTAAGTCATGACCTTCCATTAGATGTCTTTATCATATATAGGGCAATTCATTCGAGGAAAAAAAAAATCTATGTTTCTCAGGTACATCTCAAAGTGCTGTGATCTGGAGTATTATTTACTGTCTTTGCATTATGATTGTGTCCACTGAAATTCCCATTTGATAATTCGTACCTGAGACACATAGCTGTACAACTCTCCTGGCTACACAGTAATATTAATTAACATAGCTGCCCCTCATTATTCAAATAAACAGTAAGTGAAAGATTTCAAACTGGCCCAAAATGTTGAATACATTATCAGCAATAGGACAGGTATGTCTAGGTGAGGGACTTCATGGACCTTAATACTGGTGTTGCCAAATGTGCCCTCCTTGTCCCTTTGTCCAGGTGGAAGTGAAGAAGGCTGAACCTCGTGACAGCAAAGCTCCTGGCCAGCTTGGCCCTGGCCAGTGGGCACCCAGGGGCATCTTGAGTGCAGCTAATGGTTGGACAACACAGCCTGCCCAGAGCTGGCAACAGCCTTACGGGCCACAGGGTGAGTGGGAACAAGTCCCAGAGCTGAGTGAGTGGGGCTCACTGTTCAGAGGAGAACATAGTAGTAACTGTTTAAATGTGTTAATCCCTCTGCTTTAGCATTAACCTTGTGCATGGAGGTCACTGCTTGCACCATCAGTTGAATGTTTAACTGGATTCTGTGAACATTTTACATTTCAGGCCTTAGTCTAACGTTTTTTTTTTTTTTCTCTTCCTGAAGGAGTGTGGGTGTCGACTACCGGCCAACCCATAGGTAGGTGTTCGACCTCCACTTGACAAAACACAGAAAATATCTTTTCTTTCCATTTTAGTGAATTAGTTGTTTTTCCTGTATGTTGCATAACTGTGAATTGATCAAATTGCAGATAGGTTTTGTTAGTGCATGTGTCACAGAAATGGACTTGCACTCTGTGTGGCCAATAAGCTGCTGACAGTTAACAGCACGTGTTATCACTGATTCGTAATGGCTGAGGCTGCTGATAATTTGCTGCTTGAGACAGATGGCAGCCTTGAATAGATTCCAGCCTTCCCCTGCTATTGGTCAGGCTTGGTTTCATATCACCACCTCCGGGTCAACCTGCAACGCTCACTGCAGTGTCGGCCCTGTGCTCGCTCAGTTCATTCAGCTCTAGATTGTGTTCTGCAAGACAATTTATTTATCAACTTTATGACTATTATTCAGTTCTTTGAGGACAGATTCAAATTGATGCACTTTAGATACATTAGATCTGTGTTCTTTGCATTGTTGTTATTATTTTTATCATTATATCGAAAACATGCATATATTTATGTCAAAACATTTCTATAAAATAGATCTGTTCTGTGTTGGAGCAGGCGGGTATGGACCCCCGTTGTCGGCAGGTCGTGGAACCCCAACACAACCTCCATCACCTTTCAACGCATTCCTGGTCACGACCCCGGCGGGCAGCTTCGCTGCACCTCAGGGCTACCCTCAACAGGGCTACAGCACAGCACCTCAGTTTGGTCAGTAAGACTGATACCCTCACTCATTTCACTTGTTGTACAGTGTTGTTGTAAAATAACTAGAGAGCTTACAGTGCTTAATGTAGTATAAGTAAAGTTAACACCATGAGAATGGTGGAGATGAGGAGTTTCTGACAACTGGTATAAGCCTCACAAACTACATTTAGATCATCAACACGGAAACAATTTCTCAAGCTCCGCAAGGCAGCACAAAATGTGTAAAATGTGTTAATTGAATCTATGTCAGGTTTTCCAGGCAGCTTTGCTGTTGCTGCATTCAGGGAGGAACCTCCACCTTATCAGAGATGGACAGCATGACTCACAGACACCCAGCATTTCATAAAATGTTGCTAAAAAGGCTGTGGGGAGATTATTACCTTCCACGTATTTAAACGTGTTGGCAGACAGCTAAATATGAGAAAACTGATGGGAAAAAAGCCCAAAACGATTGTTTACAAGTTTGTTGGCAGAGTGGTCTCAATTTGATCTGGCAGCTGATTTTTAAAAGACATGTTGATGTACAACTTGTATTCTTACAGCCTAAAAATGAGGAGAGATTTGGTGGAGAAATGGATTAATAGCTTGAGTGTTTTTTGTATATGATGGTGCAGTGTGGTCAACACAATTTCATCTAATTTTATTTTTACATTCAAAATGTGACTGAAGACTGAAGTCAAAGACTACTTTGGTGTTTTACTCAGGGACACTACCACTGGAACTTGACCAGGATCATCTGGTTGAAGGCCTTTGTACTCAGACATAGTAATCCATCTGTGATAAAGCAGCACTAGGAAAGACATAGAAATGATCATATTGCTCTCCTGCAGGTTACAGTTTTGGCACACCACAAGCAGACCAGTATGCTCCACAGGTTCCTCCTCCACCCACCACTCCAGGAACTGCACCTCTGGGCTTTGCCCCCGCCACCACACCAACTCAGGACTTGAGCAAAGCTCCCACTGGGCAACCTGACTTCCCTTATAGCCAGTATGGTAAGAAAAGCATTGTGCATTAAACAGTTTGCTGCCCTTTTCTCTCCTGTTTCTTTTTTATTCACCTGTTGGCCCTGCCCATCTCCCTGGATATTTAATTGGATGCAACTACAGCTCATTTAAGTGCATATCTACAACCCTTAGACAAGCAGGAGCTTGCTCTTGGTACCATTTTAGCTTGAACAGCTACACATGCACATGCTTCTTGCATACATAAACCCCTCTGGCTCTGGCGTGAAGATGCTGCTGAAGCTTCACCATTTCCAGGAGTCTTCAGCAGTCATTTCTGTCAAGTTTTTCCAGCTGGGCTGTGGATTGGTAAAAAGATTGGTAGGTCTTGGTAGGTTTGAATTAGATCATCCTGCCTTGCAATGTTTTTCTTTTGATTGTTTTGCATTTTTATTTTATTTTGATTTTTCAAGGGAGTGCAACCTTCTCCTGATAGACTGTACTAGACATTTGACATGGTTCAAAATATTCCTACCTTTTAGTTTCTCCATTCTACACCTCCTCCTCTTCCTCCCTTTTGATGACTGTGCTGGCTTCTTTTCCTGGTCTTGGCACGATCGCCATAGGAGAGCACCAGCATGATAGTATTATGTCCATGAAACTTTATTTCTGAAATTAGGCATGTCCAGCCTGCCAAGCTACCTATCAATATCATCAGTTTATCACTCCGGAGCTTTGCATGCTTGTCTGCAAAATGTGAATTTTGCCCCCTCTGCCTGGTTAATACGTGGAGATATTAGTTAGAGTTTTTTGACTAATGTGTCTGGTTTTACTTTGGTCTTTGAGCTGGACTGTTCGTGTAGTCTGACATTACCTCTGGACTGTGTTTGGCCAGATTTCAGTCAGTATGTAGGGACTTGAAAATGAGGTCTTTCATCAAGTCACTCAGTGTCAATTTAGAAAATGATGTGCCTTATTAATTTCTGTGATTTAAACCATTTAGGGGGTAGTTTCTCCAGTGACATTCTGTATACACAAATGGGGGTTGGAGGTTTTCAGCTCTGAACCAAAATGAAGACTGAGATACTGTGAAAATTAACCAGCATCCATGGAAAAGGAGCGAGCTTGGTCTTCATTCAACGCTCACCCATTCAGTCACATAAGCACACAGTCAGATAAGAGTCAGATGTTCATTCAGAAGCTCCATTCAGTTTTTTGGCTGGCTGGTATTTTTCTTCTGACTTGGCTTACAGCTGCTTCACACTGCTGGATCTACATTTAAATTCAGTCATGTGATGGCTGTCAGTCATGACAGGTGCTCATCTTGTTCAGTGTGCCTTGCTTGTGCTTATCTTCCATCCAGCTTTTTGCATTTAGTGTCCGCTGCCAGTTCAGGCATTTAGTGCAGTAATCAAGGTCAGTTGTAACAATGCAGTCTCACAAAGTTTTTGTGAAATGAGCAAAAAAATCAGAAACGCTGAAGATGTTGGTGTTGTGGACACAAATCACACACCCCTACCATGAAAGTTTATGTGACAGTAGCAGGAACTGGACATTTTCACCTGTTAGTAAATGGATGAGGTTAGACAATAAAGCAAGTTTGGTTACAGTGAAGGTCAAATTTTACTCATGTGGAGTTAGGGAGTAAAAATAATTGGGTCAGTAAAGGTCAAAGTCAGTGGTTTTGTATGTTTAATTAAATGCCAGTCATTTTCTAATGTATACCATATATTTTTAATGATTCCCACCTTCCAGGCAGCCACTGGCTTTACTTTTATTACAGTACACTGTCAAACTTGAAACTTAAGTGATTCATGACTGTAAACATTTTGTTGAATTATTTACTGTGGCATCTCAAATTTGATATCTAACTACTGAAGAGCATCTTCTTTTAATGCACCAAACTGAGATATGGCCATGTTAGATATATGGATTTAATTTCTCTCAGCAGTATAGCTCATAGGAGTGCTTTTTGACAGCTTTGGGATGTTGAAATGTCCTTGAAAGAGCCAGCAAGGACTCTTTTAGCATTCGTTTCCCTAAGAACTGGGCTGACGCAGGTAGCCTGAAGTTGTGCAAATAAGTGCTTACAACTGGAGTACACAAAGCAATAACACAATGTGACAAAGATAAATCAAGTTTCTTGTCAATTTCAAGTTTTATACATCATCCTGAAATGAATGGAGACCAATGGCGGCTTGGAAGAAAGGAAATCAATGTAGAAAGTTATGGCCTTCTTTGGAAAATGTGTGGCAACTATGTGACCTATATACAAGTCGTATTTTACGGACTACAACATGCACAACCACTGGCTGTTCTAGTTCCTGTTTCTGGTTGCTTCCTTCTTCTAATAGTTCCTTGGTAGGAAACATATTTCTCATTACTTGCATCTTAGTATATCATGCACATTTCACAAAATTTCATGAGACCAGGCTGGCATGATTTTTTAAAAAAGTCAGGCGTGCTAGCAGATAGCTCACACACTCACACTCCATTTTGTTTTGACTTCTAGATGAAACAGTGATGCCTCTCCGAGCATAGTGCAGACGCAGTAAATGAGTATAAATGTACAGCTCTGTTAGCTCAGTAAGGGGGGAACTATGTAAAGTAGTCGGCCAGCAGTATCTGGGTTCAGTCAACCTGGTCTCCTCATCTCCCTGATAGGCTTGGGTAACTACCCTCAGGACCCCTCTGCCTACGGACCAACGCGTCCTTCTCACAGTTATGGTCAGGATGAGCAGGGAGGATATAGTGCAGGTAGGTGCCAGCATCGTCTTCTCCAACCACAAAAAGTAGCATTTGTTCAGTACTGTAGTGTTTATAGAGCTGCAATCTGGTTCTTTTCCTCATTTCTTTTGCTTTGTGTTTTGTATTTTGCATGTACATTTTGCATGTACATACAAATTACTGTGTGTGCTCTTGTATAGTACAAGTCAGCCATCGAGTGTCTCACAGCTGAGTGGATTTGAAAGAAATTTACATTGAAATTTGACATTCGGAGCTCTAAGCATGTCATCTCCCTCAGCGGCTGTTGCTTTACTATACCAAGACTGACCATGTCCTCCTTTTTTTGTCCACTCTCTCTGTCCGCATTGCTTTGCTGATTATAAAAGGATGATCTAATTGTCAGAAAATTTGTTTATGGTTCAGTTGTCTCTATGCATCAGCAGTCCATTCAGCCATTGTTTTTTCCCCATGTACTGTCTCTAGATTATAGCTAAAGGGTTGGAAAGGAAAGAAGATTTAAAGAAGGACATGATGCCAGTAAATTTCCAATTTTTCTCAGATTCTTCTGTTGGGTGGTTCTGTTGGGACCGCTCCCTGTTCTTCAGATTTATTATTTTCGTTCCGTTCATGGGGCACTTTGAGCACCCAAAAAGAAATGAGTTGTATTTTCTAACTTTACCTCCTTTTTTCTTTCTTTCTCTCTTTCTATCTCTTGTCTTTCCATTCCAGTCATGTATAAAGTTTCCCCATCCAGTGTTTATTGGTGACATTTCGAAATCAGTGATAAATGGATGTTACCAGGGCAGGAACATAACCAGTCACCAGCAAGATACTAGAAAAATTTGGCTGCAGCTGGTTTTCATTTGGTGGCAAACCACTCCGTTTATTTTAACCCTAAAGGCTCTTTGACTTGAACAGTGGCTGCTGAGTTTTGGGTTGCAGCAGCCATTTTTTTAAGGCAGATTTGTTTCCTACCCTGGGTCTCACTTTGGTTCCGTTGTCTGTTTGTAGGGAGATGGTGCCATCCAGTGTCTGAATAGAAGAACATTGTACGTGTTGCACTGATCATAACGAGAATTTAGAGATTGTTTTCCTCAATGAAACCCATTTTAAATGATTAGTCACCTGAAATTGTCATTTCTGTCTCTGTACATTTTAAATATTGTTCCACGATAATTTTCAACACTAAAGGGCTCATTGAAGGATTACAGTATTTAAATCTAGAGGAAAAATCCACCATGAAACCTTGAAACTCTTTAGCACTTTTCTCACAAACATATATCAGAGCTGTAAATAGACATACAATAAAAAGAAACATCTTTTTAGATTCCAATGTATCTTAAAAAATAGATCTAGTCACGAGTTAATTACAGAATGAATATTTTAATAACAATAATATAACAAGAGCTGCTCAGAAAAAAAATGTTGGTGTTAAAGGCATGTTATAAAGTAGATGCTGGGACAAAATATAGATAACTGATAATAATTATTTGATATATATGACATACCAGTAGTTCCAACAGCTTGACAGCAGCACAGTTGTTCACCAAAAATTAAAATGTTTCACCAAAAATAACAATTGGAATACCCCGTATAGTGTAAGGGTAAGGGGTGGATTTTTTTTCCTGAATTTTAGAATTGTGAAAAAGTTCAACCATTTTACTTGAAAGCAGTAAGGCTTCTCCCTAAACACCATCTAGTGACCTTGACATTAAAAGCCTCTCGTATCTCTCTCTGCTGTCCTCTTCAGGGTACGGGCAGGACCTGACAGCCTTTGGCCACAGCTTCGCAGACCCCAGCCAGCCGACGGCCTCGTATGGGGCCCCGACAGCACAGCCCGCCACCGCCCCCCAGCCCGCCGCCAGTGCGTTCGGCAGAGGGCAGAACCACAACGTACAGGGCTTCCACCCGTATCGACGCTGACCACCACCTCTGGGCAGGGTCGCTGTGTAAAGTTCAAAAACAAAAACAAAAAAAAGAAGTCAGGGAAATGTGTGTTTTTGTTAAAAAGCAAAACTGGAGTTCTGGATTGTTCTATGGGAATGTTGAATGCACACAGTTTGTGAAACAGAAACCTTTGTGAAAGCAGGGATTTCAGTTAATTCAAATGGGGTATAAAGAAACCCAGGTTTTTTTGCATAACTTAAGGAACATTCAGCAGAAAGAAGCTTTTATCCCCCACCGCCCCACCCCATGTTTTATAGTAGAACTAAACTACTTTGCAATAATTTTGATTGTCTGGTCAAACACTAGCACAGAGACTATATGTAAAGAGACTTGCATATAAATATGTATATTTATGGTGGACACAAATGAAAACAGGGTCTCGAGTTTCCTCAGCTTTAAATTCTAGGGAAAAAATGTTTTTATTTTTCATTTGGTGAATTTTGTTTACTTTCTGAGCCTTTAAAGTTTGTTTAAAATGGAGATTATGAATATATATATTATACACAAACTGTGCAATTTTTTAAAAAGAGAATTTTGTACTATAAATGTACACTTTGCTTGTTTTTTTATTTAAAGATGTAGACTTCCCTCAGGTGGCTCTTTTGGGTGCATTTTTTGCACTTACGCAAAAAGAAAAAAAGGACAAATTATTACAAAAATAAATGTTTTAAGGATACAGTTCTTGTCCCAGATGTCTGCCTTTGTTTGTGGATGTATTTGTTTTTGTTATTTCGTAGGAAGACCTGCATAGTAGAGCTGAAACAATTAGTCGATTAATTCATTAGTACATTGATAGAGGATTATTTTTTAATCATTTCAGTCATTGTTCAAGCAAAATTCTACAAAAAAAGCAAAACAAATATCAGTGATTTGCAACAATGTGAGGATGTGCTTTTCTCTGTTTAATATCATTGTAAATTAAATATTTTTGAGTTCTGGACTGTTGAACGAAACAAGACATTTGTCGATGTCACAGGGCTCAAAGACTGAACTGACTGGACATTTTTACTGTGTGATATTTTCGACAAAAGGATTGATTAATACGGAAAATAATCATCAGATCATTAATGGAAATAATAAGCAGTTGCAGCCGTAAAAAAAGAGAGGAGTCTTTGGTACCTTTCTACCAAAGTCTAAATTTAGGTGTAAATGAATTGAAGTCCCCACCTGCATTCAACCAGCTTTAAAGAAAGAAAGATTTTTGACTTTCCAAAAATAATATAGTTTCGTATTTCCGCAGAATAACTGGAGAGACATTTCTTTGAGCCAAAAAGTGACAAAATCACATTGAAATAAATAAAACATGATGGTAAATTCACGGAACAGGCAGACACAGAGTTGACGGAGCATTTCCGGGTCAAAGGTTATAATCGTGAAACGTTTGATTCCACAAACTACTTCCGCGTTGTTAGCATATTAGCATTAAGCTACCTGCTCTCTGGAAAGTTGTTGCTTCTGTCATTTAATTCGACTCTGTTTTCAACACAGGCGTTTCTTCTACAAAAGGAGAAAAGCTTTCACGGTTTTGGGCCAGAAAGTGTAAGCTGACAATGAATGAGTGTTCACTGTGTTTGATATGTTTCTGTCTAGAAGTGCTGTTTGGGTACATTAGCTAACGAGCCAGTCTCTTATTATTGGGCGGCTAACTGGAGAGCTCCTGTATTCACAGAGGATTTCAAACACTGTTTAGTCATCAGGGTTTGTCAGGTTTGATGGGGAGGACACACTCAGCCAGATATTACCTGTGTGCTGTGAAGCTGTCAGGCAGTTTGTGGACCTTTTAGCTTCATGAGCTCATGTGTGAAAACGAAACTTAAAAATCTTTGTCTGTTTTGTGCATGGATGCTAGTAAACATGAAACATTTGAATGCAAATGAAGAGGATGATGGCAGAGATACGTGTGTCAAAATACCACAATGAGGTATTCTCTGCTTTTTTATATGTGGTATTTGGTAAGTTCATCATAAAATATCCCAAATTACGGCTTGTCATTAGCAATTGAAATCACATAACAGTAGATCAAGTAGCAGTGACTTTAGACCTTAATCAGTCAAATATGTAATATGAGTCTGCAAGTTGAGTAATGTAGATGTAAACAGTAGACAAAGCACTGCAGTTGTTGTTGACACACTCTGGGAGAATAAACTGGGACTTTTTCAGTACTAATTTAGCCTCTGGCCAAATTTAATTTGTGCTTTCAATTTAAAAGAAAAGTATTTACATTAGTGTAGACAAAACAAAATTCAAAATGTCCAGACATTAAATATTTGAGACGAATTATTGTTGCATCAGACTAGTTAATCTCAGTTTTCAGTCTATGAAATGTCAAAAAATAATAACTGGTCCAGATGGACCAACATTCATGGTTCATTTTCAAGTTCATTTGAAGGCAAGGCATGTGTATATTTATATCCACTATGTGTAGCACTTGCAAATATAAAGACAATCCAAAGTGCTTTCCATAACACTTTTAGATACATTAAAACATCACTAGTAGGACTGCATATGTGTTTGTGTGTGTGTGTTAAGAAAAGTAGATCAGATGCCAGAGAAGTAGAATAAATAAAGGAGATCAGAATAAATAGATGAAGGAATAGTGTTACAGTTACAATGAAGTGATATTTGGATTTTAGACTCAGTCTCAGTCATGTTTTCATACATCATAATTCCCTGTAATCAACACCAAAAATATGAGGTTTGTCCTTCTGACAGATCTGATAACACATTAATAGGTGAAGGGAGCTGCTCTAGTGTTTTCTGGGAATGAACTTCTGTAGAATTTGCACTTCATTTCAACCCCAGGCAACAGAACAGCCTTCAGTATACAGCCTTCAGTAAAATGTGGAGTAGCTGTGTAACATTTGCCACAGTCGTGACACAGACGCTGAAGTGTCGGCGTCATGCAGCTGAGTCACACTCAGCAGGACTCCATATCAGGAAAACGCAGCTGGAAGCGTGGCGGCTGTCGGTTGAAGAGCAGCAGCTCCTCCATGAAGCAGCACAGAGACGTCTGCCCAGAATGGGGCCTTCACCTCAGTAACAGTTTGAGCTTTCATAGCATGTGAGCTTAGCGTAGGGCATGGTCTGGGTTTCCACAGATCTGTTTCAATGATTTGATTGTCAGTTAGACCAGGTGCCGTCATGTAAACGCACTGGAAATAGTTTTAACTTGAAACCAACCTCTTCACTTCTCATGTGTTTACCTGGTTTCCCGCAGGGTGTCAGGTCTGGTCCAGGGTTGTTGAACGGTTAATGCACAGAGTAAAGAGGCTGAAATTTGAAGACAAAACAGAAGACTGCCAGGAAAGGTATGGCACATTTTCCCCCTCACAGCTGTCTGAACCACACTGTCTTTATTTGGTTTTCATTTGCATTCATTTTGATTAAGTGGATACATTTTAATATAAGCAAAGTTTTTTTTCCATTGTGCCAAGAAAATATATATGTGGATCTAAAGGGTAAAATCAGTCTCTTGACATTTTAATGATGCTGGGAAAATGCACAGTATTAATCTGATTAATCTGAGGCTTGTAGAAGCGTATAACTTTAAATCACTATTGAAAACACAATCAATAGAAATCCTTTTATTTATATCATTTTTATGTTATTTAATTGTTTGGTATTGTGTTTCATTCGCTGTCTGTTCATTCTCTCTCTTATATACAGTCATGTTGTGAAGCTGGTCTTTAGCACAGCATTGCTTTGAGCTAAATGCTAAGTTGGCACACTAACATCCTGAAGACAATTATTACCACGGTCACCATCCACGTTAGCATGTTTGCATGCTAACATAACCTAAGTAGCTCTGGCCCAGAGAAGTCAACAGCGTTTCTGGATCATGTTTATATATGGTTTCCTCTTTGCATGGTCCATTTTTAACCTGCAATTTTGGATTCAGTGACAAACTGTGTTCACAGAAAATGGTTTTTGGAATGATTTTGAGCCCATGCATTGATTTCCACTGCAGAGCCATGTCTGTTTTTAAAACCATGGGGGCCAAAGATTACAGCCATCCATTATTAGTTTTCAGCCTTGTCCCTTTTTTAAGATGCACCCATATTGTCACTTTGCTAGTGTTATGTTCCCATTGTGATTTATTGTCATTGTATGTGTCTGAGCTGATCAGTGTGAATGCTTGTCCACAGCATCAGAGAGGCACTGGCAGGGATGACGGGGACGGACGGGCTCTCGGACAGCACAGAGGTTGTGGAGATGGAGGACGTGAATCCCACTCAGTTCCAGGTGCAGAAGCATACATGGGATGGCCTGCGGAAGATCATCCGCAACAGCCGCAAGAACACAGGCGTGGTTATCAACAAGGCTCCACATGACTTCCAGTTCATTCAGAAGGACGAGGCCAGTCCACAGTCCCACCGCATCTACTACCTTGGTGAGCTAGGGGACCTGAAAGCTGGCACCTGACACAGCTGTAAAACATGCTGAGTGCCAAGTGATGTCGTTTCCTACCATAAAAGTTAGAAAACGAATAAAACCCAGCTTAGAGAAGGTGCTTTTAGCAGCGGCTGACTTATTGGCCTGCAGATTCAGTTGCTTCCTTTCAGGCACTTTGAACAGTAGCATGCTTCTGTGAATAATCTGTGGGTACAGCTGGTGAGTCAGACTTGCCAGCCTGCAACTGTTTTCAAGCTCATTTGATATCCAGAGAGCTGCAGTGGATCTAGTCAGTGTGTGCTGGAGAAAACATGACAACTCAACCAGGAATATCATTTTGCTTTGTGGCCATCTTTCTGCTTTTTTCTCTTGCAGCTGTATTGCAGACAGTTTCTGCAAAATGGTCGCTGTTCTTTGCCATCATGTCTCGAGCAGTTTGTTCTAGTGTGTGATATATCATTTTCAGAGCTGTGTTGAATTGTGTAATTGTGCACTACAGAGAGTCTGTAAGGTCTGTACCATGGTAGCTCTGTTGTTGACTCTACAGTCATGCCAGGACGGCAACAGTTGTAGCTGGACAGCAACAGTTGTCGCGGGACGGCAACAGTTGTAGCCACTCTAAATGCTCACCACCAGCAGTAACTGGTAGCTTTGTGAAACTAGTAATAGTATAGTATAGTAATAGTGTAGCTGAAAAAGAAATTGAACCGTTTTCTTTTTAGAAAATGAAAAGAATTCAGTAAAACACACGTGGGTTCAGTTCAGACACACGTGGTGCTATTCCTGCCTCACCTTACCAGCAGTACCAGTAGCGTGTGCTGGCTAATGTTTGCTAACTCTGTCTTTGTCTGTGAGGAGCGGCTGTAGCTCAGGAGGTAGAGCGATCGTCCACCAATCGGAAGGTTGGTGATTTGATCCCTGGCCCCTGCAGTCTAAGTGTCCTTGGGCAAGAAACTGAGCCCTCTTGATGGCTGTTCCATCGTTTTGTGAATGTTAATCTCAGATGTACATCTTCTCAAATCTTTTCACTTTATTCCCTTAGCGACTATACATGTACTGGGCTCAGTACCCCAGCTTGGATTATCCAACATAAACCACCTTATACCTTTTAAAAAAGCTATTTACTGTGTTGTTTCTCTCCCTGTGTGCTGCACACGCACTCCTGTCAGAATCGGCTTGTAATCAGATTTCCCAGGAAAACATGACAGGTTAGTTTGATTCTGTGCTCTGTGTTTCTACAGGAATGCCTTACGCCAGCAGAGAAAATGCATTACTGTACTCAGACATTCCCAGGAAGGTCCGCAAAGATGCTCTGTTGGTTTTATCATGGAAACAGCTGCTGGATCACTTTCAGGTGAGGAGTATATTTAGCCCTCTTCCTCCACTCTCTGGCATTTTAGTGTGATTGATTCTATTTGACGCAGATTGTTCAAAGACTGTTTAAATGCTTAAGGGATAATTGTGAAGCAGACCTTTCATAAGCTACTGCTATAAATCTCCCTATTAGCTCAAATCGCCTGAAACACTTTGGACATAGAAAATAATTTAACAGACCATTAGATTGATGTTGATTGCCATCTGTTACACTGTGCTGTATCAATATCATAGACAGAATTTGTTCCTACTGAAGAGACAGAAGATAAGAGGTTCTTTTTATTGGTACATGGCGATGCTCTCTTTAATGTCGTATGGTAATGTTCTCTCACCGTTTGTTTGTTTTCCATGCCCTGAACAAACTCTCTTTGACATTGACCTCGCTCGGCCAGCATTGTCACGTTGTGTGTCCTCCTGTCACCCCTGACCTCAGGCCAGCCCTCACCACGGGGGCTTCTCCAGGGAGGAGGAGCTGCTGCGGGAGAGGAAACGTTTGGGGGTTTCTGGCATCACCTCCTATGATTACCACCGTGCCAGCGGCCTCTTTCTGTTCCAGGCCAACAGCAGTCTGTACTACTGCCGTGATGGTGGAAACAACAGCTTCATTGTGAGTTACAGGACAGTTCAGTAAGACTTTCATTGCCAGTGACGGTTGCAGACCTGCAGGTGTTGATAAGGTCACTGAATAGGCCAGTGCCTCAACAGCTCTTTGGCCAGAGGGTGAGATTTCAGGCTTGTTTAAGTCACTTTTAGGCCTCTGTTGAGTTCCATGGTGAGAATATGAATAGTTACGGTATCAACCTGCATGTTTAGGTACATAAATGTTTAAGTACATAAATGAGATATACTTCAAAACGGTATTATTAAATGATTTGTCCACCAGAGAGCCCTGACAGGTTTATTTTTCAGCTGTAAAATTTCCTCTCAGCAAATATTTTGATTACTTATTTTCTAGATTGACTGTTTCTTTACATGAAATCAAAATAGCCAGCATAATTTACCACAGCCAAAAGTAACACATTCAGGTGTCTTGGTCTGATGGTTGGAAACCAAAAGTTAATTAGGTTAGGATCATAGAAAACTCAGAAAATCAGTAAATCTGCACATTATAAACTTTTTCATATTTTTTGCTTTAAAAATAGCTTATTGAATTATTAATTATCAAAATTATTTTTGGTACTGTCACTTCGTCACAATTCTGTGATAACCAAAAATAGGGGGTCTTTATGAAAAAGACCCTGTGAAACTCATGTATCTCCAAAATGCAAATTTTCCCTCTCAAGAAAAAATGTCCTGTTTTCAGCTTTGTTGGAAAGTATTTTAAAAAATGTACTTGTGTATTTAGCTTAAGAAGTAGCAGAATTTTCTTGACCCACACAGGACCACTTGATGCTTTACTATTCCCACTCTGATGTGTTTTGATCTCTGAAATATTATTGTTGGTGTCAAAAATCCCCTCTTGGTCAGACTCTAGAATAGAAAACAAATAATTGTTTATCTTGTTTTGTCTTCACTTATTGTTAATGCAGCAGCAGCAGCTGTGACCTCAGATGTTCATCTTCTCTGTGTGTTTGTGCAGACATCTCCTGTCGAGCCTGTGGAGATTAAGAGCCAGAGTTCAGGCACACGTATGGACCCCAAGATCTGCCTTGGGGACCCCAACTTTATTGGCTTCATCAACAACAACGACATCTGGGTGACCAGTATTCAAACGGGTGAAGAGAGGAGGCTCACTTTCTGCCATAAAGGTCAGGATTGGGATGGTCATGTGTCCTTCCCTGCTACTTTGAATTTGTTCCACAGTGTTTTTTTTTTCTCTATATCCATTTTAGGTATTGATAACCCGAAGGAGGACACCAAATCTGCTGGTGTCGCCACTTTTGTCACACAGGAGGAGTTTGACCGCTTCACTGGATACTGGTGGTCGCCAGCTGCCTGTGAAGGTCAGTTCCTAATAGACACATAAATTGTTGTCAAAGTTTTCTTAGCAAGGTGGCTTATTACAATCATCAATTGTCATATCCATAATATTAGTTTTCAAATGAAGATTGTTTATTATTTGATGCATAAATAACAAGAATTTATTCATATGAGACTTTTCTAAAAGTGGTTTCATGCAAAGATAAAACGGTGTCAGTCATAATAATAACAATGAGTTTACCTGTCTAGTTCATTCCTACCTGTTCTCCTGTAAGCAAAACTGTCTGTGATCTCTCTCTGTGTTTAGAATCAGATGGTGGTAAGACTCTACAGATTTTGTACGAGGAGGTGGATGAGTCGGTGGTCGAGATCATTCATGTTCCATCTCCGGCTTTGGAGGAGCGTAAGACTGATGTCTATAGATACCCACGTGCAGGTACACACACACACACACACACAAACACACACACACTAAAAAGCCTTTGTTTACACTATAAAAAAATATGTGACATTCTGTGGGGAGTGACTATATTGATGAATGTAGGAACCTGTCAATTGTAGTGACTAACCTAACCTTGAAAATCTACAGCCTATACTAGACTAATGTTCATATATTGGTACAGAACTCAGTTTTGTTTGTTTTTATCCAGGCAGCAAGAATCCTGATATTACTCTCAAAATAGCAGAAATCAGGACAAACAGTCTCGGCAAAGTAAGTGCCACAGAATGTAACAGTTTATCTGAAGGCTCCTCTGAAAGATGTTCAAATATCAGTATTGTTTCTCGTTTAGATTGTCAGCACACAGGAAAAGGAGTTGCCTGTTCCTTTCAGCAGCATGTTCCCTGGTGCCGAGTATATCACCAGAGCCGGATGGACAAAAGACGGTCGATAGTAAGTGTTTTCCTTGAAAGCAAAAAAACCCTTTGTTTTTAAAAGAGCTGTTGAAGTTTGCCAAGCTCCAGCATCCAGAACAGACCAACATGGAGTCGGTATACGTCACATGGTCACACCTGTCACAAATTTCCCTCTCTCCCTGTGTCAGTGCATGGGCGGTCATGATGGACCGACGGCAGCAGCGCCTCCAGCTGGTCCTGATGCCTCCAGCGCTCTTCATCCCTTCTCATCAGGACGAGGCCAGTAGACAAGAGAGCCTGAAAGCCCTTGGAGACACCGTCCAGCCCTTCATCATCTACCAGGAGACCAGTGACATCTGGATCAACGTGAGGCCCCACACATCTGCCTGTTGCAGCCTCGCTTTGTGGTTCATACTGATAAGATGAGTTGTGACTGTCTTTTTGCCTCTCAGGTCCATGACATCTTCCATCCATTCATCCAAACCAGGGATGATGAGATCACCTTCATAACAGTAAATGAATCAAAAACAGGTTTCTGCCACCTGTATAAGATCACATCAGTGTTACAACGAGGCAACTACAACTGGTCCAAAGGCTACACACACTCTGAAGGTAACAGGATCACACAGACTCATTGTCCAGGTGTATCAGACACAGTGTCCTCAGAGATGGTGTCATTACTTCATCAAAAAAACCAGCACTTATAGTTTGGTCTCAAATTTAACCAACTGAACAGTTTAATACCAACCAGTTCATTCAACCAGTTTGATGTGATTGATAAATAAACCTCACTGGTTGCTGGCAATGTTCATACAAATATGTATTTGAGTAAAATCTAGATGGATCAGATGTACAGTAACAGTAAAATGTATAAACTGTAATGTAGTAAGTGTACATGCGGAATGAGGACAGGTTGTATTAGGCTGTAGTCTCTATGTCTATCGGCACATGTTTTTTGTTTAGTTTCAATTTAGATATTGTGTAATTGATTGTTGGAGTTTTATTTTCCTGACTCAAAGATACTTTAAAATTAGTCATGTCATTCAATGGGAAACTGTTTGTATTAAAATTACATCTTTTAAAGCTCCATAATGTCTAAGTTGATTGATCTATCAGTTTATTCACTTATCTTCTGTCCACTGGCACCAGATGATTTCAGGTGTCCAGTCAAAGAGGAGGTGACAGTCACCAGTGGGGAGTGGGAGGTGCTGGCCAATCACGGAGCAAAGGTAAAGCCCAGAACAGCACTGATGAACCAACACGCACTCTCATCACTGTCCTTATTTCTTCATTACATTTGAGACATTCTGCTAGACAGCCATGTGATAATTAAAAAAACAGAGACTTACAGACAGACAGCACCTGTTATATCACATACTCAATATTGTCATTGTGAAGAAAATGACAAAGAAGTATCAATGTAAAATATATTTAACAATAATCACAAAAATAATGCTTTGAAAATGCAGAGTATTGAATAACAAGCTGAGCCCTTTTTTAGGTTCCACATATGTGTAATCCAGATTTAAAAAGTAAGAAATAAAAAAAAGAAATAAATAAAAGTAGAAATAGTACATAACTGCTGAAAAAATAAAAGCACCATATGACAAAAAGTAAAAATGTATGGACAAGATCAAATTAAGAAATAAATGAATTAGACAGGTAGTTATTGTAATTGAACGAAGTTACTTCAAAACAAGATGTTGATTCTTTCTTTATTGTTTGTGTCATAACAAAACATACAATTTGTGTTGCTCCATGATGTGTGTGTGCAGCGTTCGTCCAGTCCTCAGATTTGGGTGGATGAGGCAGCAAAACTGGTTTACTTCCAGGGAACCAAAGACTCTCCTCTGGAACATCACCTCTATGTTGTAAGCTACGATTCGCCCGGTGAAATCGTCCGACTCACCAAACCCGGCTTCTCCCACAGCTGCTCTGTGAGCCAGGTATCCCAACACACACATGCACACACACACATATAACCTTCTCTTCTCCAAATTATTGAGCAGGTTTCAGTGCAGTTTTGCATTCTTTCTTAAAGTTTGAAATTAATTTTTAAATGTCAGATTACAGATAACTGAGGCTGGTTATAGTAACCTTGTTTACTTAGGGTTATGGTTTGAAAATCATAGTATGATGACAAAATGTAGATCATGGCTTGGCAGGTTTTAGGGCACAGACACAAAGGGGGTTAGCACTTTTTTCCCTACATTTAACTATTTCTCGGTTTGTTTTCCTCCACAGATTTCATCAGAAATAGAAATTGCTGGAGATGTTGTTACAGACGTTGTTGTTGTTTTTCCCTCTCATACAGACTTTTGACATGTTTATCAGCCATTACAGCAGCTTGACCACATCACCCTGTGTTCACATCTATAAGCTGAATGGCTCAGACAGCGACCCATTGCACAAACAGCCAGAGTTCTGGGCGAGCATGATGGAGTCTTCAGGTACTGACGACGAACGGCTTTAACAGTTTGTTGATAGCAGATGACATATGGCAGTTTCCTTCTTCAGCTTCAGTTTAATTACCTGTTTAAAATTCAATAATTTAAACGGAGTGAAATCACTTGAGTCATGTGTTCATTTTTTCTAGGTTTCCCATTCGTCTACACTCCTCCAGAGATCTTTAGCTTCACAGGCAAGTCCGGCTTCGAGCTTTACGGCATGCTGTACAAACCACACCACCTGGTTCCGGGCAGGAAGCATCCCACCGTTGTCTTTGTCTACGGCGGTCCACAGGTTTGATCTCCTCCCATGTTACATTAGATTCATTTTAAAAGCTCACTCACATCAACAAATCACCAGGTTCTACTTTACATCTATAATAGTACAATAGCTTAGGTTTAAGGCTGATTTTTAAGCATTTAGTTCATCATCAAGAAAACAAGTAGTAAGAGTTTTTTTTTGTGGACATGTTTCGAGGGCATTTAACTGCAATAGAGATCCAACTAGTGACTGTGATGATGTCAAAGTGCAGTTAAAGCTTTAGGTCAAGTTTTTTTTTTTGTTTGTTTGTGTTTTTACCAAAAGACGTTTCTGTAAACACATTTTTTCTTCCAGGTTCAGTTAGTGAATAACTCTTACAAAGGAGTGAAGTATCTGCGGCTGAGCACACTGGCGTCTCTGGGCTACGCTGTGCTGGTCATCGATGGACGGGGCTCCTGCCAGCGAGGACTCAAGTTTGAAGGAGCTGTGAAGGACAAAATGGTAGTTATCAGATAAATCATCGATCTGGTTCACTGACTGAGAATGAGAAGTAAATTTGTGCTTATTGTATGGAAATTAAATGGATGTTAGTATCAGGTGAGTTTACCTATCCGTTCTCCTCCAATTAGGGTCAGGTGGAGATTGAAGACCAGGTGGAGGGTCTGCACTACGTAGCTGACAAGTACAAGTTTGTGGACCTGAGTCGCGTTGCCATTCATGGCTGGTCGTACGGAGGCTTCCTGTCGCTTATGGGCCTCATCCACAAGCCTGACATCTTCAAGGTCCAAACCACTCACCTTTACTGTTATTATGCTACTATTGCTATCATTATATATAATTGATTTTCTATTGCAAAATATTAGCTCTGATTTCAATCTGCACTTTTTGGTTCTTGTCAGAATATTCTGACTTTTTAGCAGGAGATATAATAAATGCTTCTGTTAACCTCCTGTTTGTTTGGTTTTTTTCCAGGTTGCCATTGCAGGAGCTCCGGTGACGTTGTGGATGGCTTACGACACCGGCTACACAGAGCGATATCTGGACACACCTGACAAAAACCACAAGGGATACGAGGCTTGTTCTGTTGCTCTGCATGTCGACAAACTCCCCAATGAGTGAGAGCTCTTATTTTGTTTGGATTTAGCGGTTAACAGTTTATATTAAGGTCTAGATATTCATCATTAACTAGTTTCATATTGGCAATTATATTAGTAGCATACTGACTCTTTTATTATTCATTTTAAAGCACCTATTAGTAGTTGTAGAATATGGTCTGGCCTACAGTCTATGGGTCTGGCACAATAAAGTAATAATACATGTTTTATAATGACCAATAAAGAGCCACTGTATGATATAACATTTCTTGCTATGCCTTGTGTTATCTACCTCTCTTATCTAGGTAGAGTTTTTCAGATTGTGAAGGTCGAAGTATACAGTTTGATTCTGGCCCTTCTTTCCTGTCAGCTGTAGTATCAGTTACATTTACTCCTGCATGTTAATATGTGACCACAGCTACAAAATCTAAATGTGTCTTTGTGTTGAATTCAGGCCCAACAGATTGCTCATCCTGCATGGATTTCTCGATGAGAATGTGCACTTTTTCCACACTAACTTCTTGGTGTCTCAACTCATCCGGGCAGGGAAGCCGTATAATCTGCAGGTAGGAGGATTTACTTATGCAAACTACTTTAATGTAGACTGTGATAAAGATGTCGAAGAAAGTCTGGATTTTTTTTTCCCCTAAACTAAAGCATGTCTAAAAGTGTCAGACTCCAGTAACACTTGTAATAAAGAACAAATTTATCATGAGACCATCAACGTTCTCATACAATATTAAGTGCTATGTTAAGTCTTGTTTTTGTCTCTTCATTACTTAATAAACTACAGTAAAGTGGCAACAGGGAGAAAGTTTGAGTGCAAAGCTTCTGCAGTTTTTTGATCAAATAAAAAAATGTAACGGATTTGAATTAAAAGTAAGAGGATGTAAAATGTGAAAGATTTATGAATCCAGCTAATCCCACTGTAATGAATAAACATGTTTTCTCTCTTTCCAGGTTTATCCCAACGAGCGACACAGCATCCGATGTCCAGAGTCTGGGGAACATTACGAGATTACGCTGCTGCACTTCCTCCAGCAGAACCTCTGATAAGCCTTTCTACACACCGACCTTCCCTTCCTCGCTCTCTACCCTTCTCTCCTCATATCCTCCCCTTTTCTCCAACTATTTAAACCTCACTTTCTCTTTCACTTGATTTTAAGATCTTAAATCCAAGCTATGCCAAACCTCATCACTCCTCAAGAGTTGTTTGTCAATTTCAAAGGTGCGGAAACATTTTTAGCATCAACAAATGACTCCAAGATTAATATTCACATTTAAGTATGATCACCATAAATGAGCGAGATCTTGTAGTCTTTACACGGTATTTTACAGTGGGGGGAGATCTGCTGAATTGCTTTAAGCCCCAGAACAAGCAGAGGGCGCCGTTCGTCCAGAACAAACAGGACTGAAACTTTCTGAGATTGTGAGGATGCCAGAAAGAATTACAATGTGATGATGATGACAGTGATGTTTAAAATGCTGCTTGTTGCACCATTAACACGTCAGCAATGCAAAAATGACAGAAGTGGACCTGCAGTCCACAGGACATTTCTTTTTTTGTTCCATTTCTTGTTTTTTTATTGAATTCTCACTTTGTTTTTCTGGGACCTGATTGATAAACCATCATTTATCTGTGAATAAACACAGACACAAAAAAGGTAGTAAAGCTGTGTGAGAGCATCCAAGTGAGCTCTTAACCCTCTTTGTTGTATTGTCCTGCTTTTGCTTTGAGACTTTGCGCTCGTGCTGTCACAGATGAATTTATGTGGTGTGCCTCACTTCTATCTACAAGAAAAAGAAGTTACATGCTACATTTTTATTGTGTATTAAAAAATATTTTTATGGATTCTTATGCATTGATAAATGTTGGAAATATGTAGCGAACTGTTGCTGTCTCACTTGCTCGCTTTAATTTTCTGGGGAGCTTCTTTTCCTTCTGCTGCTGAGGACTTTTGCACATATTACATGTTTGCCTTGGTGCCAACAAACTGACCTATAAGATGATGTATGACAGCTGTTGGCAGTCCGAGGTGCCTTGCAAGAGCTTGAGTGCCTGCTCATATAGTAATTATCAGGGAATGTGTCTGAGGACCTATGACAGTAAAACACCTTTTACATGTGTGTCTGATAAACGTCTGTAAGATGACCTGTACATGGTTCAGTGTACTCTCAGATATTGAAGAAATAAACAGAAGTGAACAATCTTTTTCAAAGTCTTGTCACCAAATGAAATGTATTATTTTTCAAAAGCATTTCAGATGTAAAGTTTTTGTAAAATTATCTTAAAAGTTCAAGCAATTGGTAGATAACCAGTTTTAATGCGTTTGATATGTGTTTGATTTTAGGGGAAAGGAGGTGAAACAATTAAAGTGGGGAAATTAGGACACAAATCAATTCAATTCAACCTCAATTAATACAACAGATTCAGGAGCAAAATCCAAATCTTTTGTCAAGAGGAGTGAGACGAGGAAAAACAGGGCAGCGAGCACTCAATAAAAATATGAATGACCTTGATACATGTGTTATCTCTGTGACCTAGAGTTACAGGAGAAAGCAACAGATAGTATTTATAAGTCATAAATTTAAGATTAAAGAGTTTTATCCTCTTCATATTTCCTGTAATGTTGTAATCCAACCTGACACAGAAGTAAAACACAGACAGCAGAACGATTTAAGTTTGCTGCTGTTGATCCATTTAAACACCATTTTGTAGGATCTTCCCCAGCAGGGAGCAGCAGTGCTAAACAAACCATGGTCAGCCCTTTAAAACTCCCCGGGTGTTTAAACATAAATGAATGAAGCATCAATTAAAGCCACCAGGAGCCATTATTAGAAAAACAGGTGGATAATAAATTCCCCATGGCAACTATATACCTACATAAAAATACAGTCTGTCAGTTCAGGTATAAGAAACACCAAAATCAATTTTCATTTTCAGTGAGAGAAATTGGTCTGAAAGACAAAGTAAACCAATCATACAGCATCCATAAAGAGCCACCTGAGTTTCTAGAATGGCCATTCTATCATCATGTCATAGCTTGTGCTTTGTTTTGGACTCTATAGAGACTCATGAATTATAGCATGTGATCTAATGTGCCTTCAGTCAAAGTCTATACAGAACTCCTACAGGCTTTACTCATTGTAAGCTGCTATTCATAAAATGATTTTTTTATGATCTTTAACTGCAAAATATTTTTCTTTTTATGTGTTTATTTTATGAGAGGTCATTGTGTTTTTGTGTACACTGTTACTCCTGTAAGCACAAACAAAGAGCCAGGATTCATTCTACCTTTAAAAGCTTTATTTTCATCCACTTCATATAAATGAACTATAAAAACTGTGTAAATGTAAAAATAATACACGATACGGTATTAAAGTAGAAGTCTTTAAAATACATACAGCAAATGTTAGAAAATAAAAGTAAAACCCTTATAAAGGGAATAAAGTTACAATGTCAATATGACTGAAAACGTCCACTGAGACAATGAGTTATCATATAGCACAGCATAGAAATATGATGATCCAGCGAATGATCATTGAATTTGTCATTTGTTAACATTTAAGGTCATGTTTTCTTTGGTCCTCTGCTGATCTGCTTATTGTTTTATTGTGGCGGGTGCGATCTTCAGCAGGGTGGTCTTCACAGACTTTTCTTGTCCCTTTGTGGACGTCCAGAACATCCCTTGTCTTCTGGACAGCCTCCTGAGCACGCTCGGCCTCCTGGGATATCTGCCGTTGAGGTTCGACTCGCCGCAGCTGCTGAACCACCAACCACCTGTAACAGAAGAGCATTTTTATAAAAGAGCTCCTCCAACCTGTCCTGCATGAAGCTTTGTTTGCAAGTGTTGAGGTTCAGGTGGCAGTGAAGGAGTCGTACCTGAGAGCTGCCGAGCACAGTTGACGTCCTCAGCAAGGTCGTTGTCTCTGTCGGCCGTGGAAAATGGAAGACCAGAAGCTGCCGTCGTCATCACTTTCTCCTGAACCTCGGATGAAGACTCCTCCTCCTCCAGGTGGAGACTGAACTCCTTCTCTTCTCCATCGAGCTGGAATCGATAACGAGCCTCCGTCTGCTGCTGTCCCGTCCAATCAGAGAGCGCCACCTGCAGGACGTACTGGCCTTGTTTGGAGAGAGCGTGGATGTTCTCCAAACCCAGCCAAAACTCGCCTGAAGGATGAGAAGTGCTCAGATTAATTTTGGCCCCTGAGGGATGAGTGATGCAGACATTTAATGAGATATCTGTTTGTGCTCACCGTTCAGGCTGCCGAAGCCTCTCTTGTAACTCTCCCACAGCTGATTGAAGTTCTGGGATCCATCGTAACGTTTCTGGATGACGGTCCAACCGCCTTCTGCAGAGACAACAGAGAGAGAAACGGTTGAGCTAAAGAGGCTTAAAACACTTGTAGAGAGTCAGCGATTTACACTTTCAGATCAAAACCTCACTTGATCAACTTTCGGCAATGTGATGGTCTTGTTTTATAATTCAGAGACCCTCAGATAAACCTCTAGTTTGACTCACCTGAGGTCATCTCACAGAGGACGTTGAAGGGCTGGGAGCTCTCTGGTTGGATGGTGTAGATGCCGCTGTCTCGCTGACCCTGAACAAACAGGTTGTGACAGTCTCTGGCCAAACCTGAGAAAAGCAGAACACAGAAAACTCACATTAGCTGGTTCAACAAACGGGCTCAGGTTTGATTTATTACCTTGTCATCAAAGCTTAGCATGTCCCACAAACATCCAGTGAACAGTAGTAGGCGAGTTTTAACAGCTGTGCACATCCCCCTGATCTTTGGACTGTGTGAGCTGCGCTGCCAGCAAGTCATGTATTATTACCTCAGGTGCAAAGGTGGAGGTTTTTTTTTACCTTTGTGTCACAACATTTGTATTTAATGTCGTCTGTAGACGTGCACTCTTTCAGGTATTCATTTCTCAAAATACCTGTATGCACGCGATTTGTGTTGTAAAATGTGTAGATTGCAGGTTTTTGTTTCTCTTCCTCAACATAAAGTGATGATGAGTGAGGTTTTAAAATCAGCTGTGAGCTTTAACTGGACAGTTAATGGTTAAAGCCAAACCTCTCACAACAGCTCATCACTCATTTCAACCATGGCCTCGCCATTGCTTAACTTTTTTGTTTGTTTGTTTTCTTACCTGATGCGTTGCTGCTGTGCTCCGCCTCCCCCCTCAGCGCCGTCTCTTCATCTCTCCGTCTGTGTGACTTGACTCTCTTATGTGCAACCTGGTGGGTCACAGAGCAATGAGAAAGTTAGCCCTATAATAACAGATATTCTTCAGAGGGAATCGCAGGTGTGTTCTCCCTCACCAGCTAAAATCATGGCTGTATTTCAGGTGTAAACTCACCTTGTTCTGCAGTGCTTGCAGGAGCAGACTCTGCTTTTCCAGTTTGTCTTGTTGCTGCTTGATTTTCTCTACCAGCTGGTCAATGCGTCGGTTCTGAGCTGCCACCAGCCTCTGGAGACAGTGGAGAAATGAAAGGTCAGCTTCACAGACATCATGGTGTTATCACAGATAGATCCCTCTCTCACCAGGATGTGCAGGTATATAGGTGAGAAACAGTTTGATCTCTGATGGATGTGGACACTTTTTCAGAACATTTACTTTTCTACTAATCTCATTGGTCTTCATCTAGTTGAAGAATAACCACACAGGACAGATATTTCCCATCAAGCTGAAACACCATGAAAGAGTAATTTTCTCTCACCTGGATGAATGTGACTCCTGTGTGATCGCTGTTGTTGCTGTCTACAACTTGCACTGTGTCCACCCTCTCCTCCAGCCTGTCCATCCTGGAGCTGATGTCCTCGCTCTGCCTCCTCACCTCGTCCACCTTCGCCCTCATCTCCTCAGCCAGCTCGGCCGCCTCTTTGCCTCCCGCCTTCAGAGCCTCATCTCCCTCCAGCTGCTTCCTCTCCAGCTCGGCCACCGTGCCATTGAAGGCTTTCAGTTTGGCATTGATGTCTCTCATCTGGGCTTTGGTCTTGTCCACGTGCTCCTTCAGACCCTGACCCAGCTGCAGGAGGCCGTGAGCCACCACGTTCACGTCGTCCCAGGAGGCCTGTTTGTCGGGCACAGCTCTTCTGTCAGTGGGGAATCCGGCTGCTGCCTGCACCAGAATGGTCACCAGGAGGATGAGGATCTGCGGCATCTTCATCTTTGTGTCTGCTGAGAGTCTGAGGTGTGTGTCAGTGCTGGTTCTGATGTCTCTGTTGTCTGCTGCTGAATGGCACTGTGAGGCTTTTTATAGCTCAGTGCTGCAGCAGAGGGCGGCCCTGATTGGCTGCTGGAGCCCAGAGGTGGAGTGAAGAGGGGTGGGAGGGGTGGTGATCACTCATCTGAGGACTTGGACCATGATGCAATCAGTGGTCTGAATTACTGATTAAACACTGATACAAGGATGTGAAATGTTTATGTTCTGTTTATTTTCAAAGCTCTGCCAAAGCACTCTTAAGAAGTTTACAAGTCTGAATCTGATTTTTGTGCAATAATACATTTTATAGGGTTTTTTGTTGTTAAAATAAGTAAATAAGTAAAATATAATTTTATATACATTTCTTTTTTTCCACCTGTGCTCCTTGTAGCTGCTATTCAAATATGCAAATATCCTATGTCAGGCTGCAACTATTCTTTTCACTGTTTAATATGCTGACTATTTTCTCAATCAATTAATTTTTTGGACTATAGGATATGAGAAAACATTGAAAATCACAATATCCCAGAGCCTAAGCTAACGTCATTACATGTCGTCTTTTGTTTGACCAACAGTCCAAAACCACAGAATATTGACATTACTATATAAGATATAATTGTAAGACCAAGGAAATTAGTGAATCTTTACATTTGAAGTAAATATTTTAGATTTTTTTTTTTATCCTCAAAACTGTTGTCGATCACTTTTCTCTTGAACTAACCAATTACTGGACTTATCATTGTGGATCTCGTTTTAATGTAATAATCCACAAGCTCAAAGGTCCTTCCACATTTCATCTCACAAGCTTCATTTGTTCATATTCAAATAAACATCCAACTTTAGTGCTCGTTTCTCATCCCTTAGAAAAAACCCACTTTGATCTGCAAAACTGTGTCTGCAAAAAAAAAAAAAGGTTTAACCCAAACCAAGATTTCTGTGTGGTTTTTATGAGTGAAGCCTCCAGTGGCTCAGCTTCTTCAGCATGAATCAGGAATGCTGGAGGACATTCAAAGATGGAGGAGTCGGTGTGAGAAGTAGGGGAAAGTTCAACCCTCAGGCCCTCTTACATGCTCATTCCTGACAACAAAATCCAACAATCACACACACGCACACACATGCACACACTCAGACAGGCACGTGGCGTACTGATGAGGTACAGATGCCAAGCAGTGAAACACACACGCAGTCCATTTTGGCAGGCGGCGGCTTTGTGACATCAAATCAGCTTTTAGAAGAAGTTCTTTACGCAGAGAAGAGAAAATTACATACATGTGTTGGTAAGATTAAATGGAGACAGTCCCTCAAATTTCTTCAAAATAATCTGCAACTATAGAAATAAACAATTTTTCAACCGATAAAGCCAAACATTGCTCATGTCCAGCTCCTAAATTATGATTAATTATTTCTTTGTCTGATGTAACAATAAACTGAATATGCTGTTCAGACAAGCTATTCAAAGACATCACCTTGGGCTTTGCGGAAAATCAGTTTTACATGCATTTTCTTATGAACAAAAATATTGAAGAATTAACTTTTTTTGAGAAACAAATGAATGTCTGCACTAAATTTCACGATGATCGGTCCATTAGTTGCTGATATATTTCACTGAAAACCACAGAGGTCAGAGGATTACCAAAGTCAGTATGATCCATCCTCTGGGAACCATGAATGTTTGTACCAAATTTCATGGCCATCTATTCAATTGAGGAGACAAGAAAAAGGCAACAAATATCATCAAAAGAAAAACATCAGTGTGGTACATGTTTAACTGCAGTCGCTGAGTAACACACTGTTGTTATAGTGAAAAGCAAAGAAGCAATGACTTCATTATTTGAAACTAAAACCAAAAGAAAGGCGTAGTCCCCCTCGGCAGTCATTCATTATTCTCTATCTGACTCAGCACACTGACACAAAATAGCTTCTCATGGTCTGGTGACTCGGAGGATATTTAAAACAGGAACACTTTCATTTGTAAAAGGAAAACGTCAAAGTGAAACCAGACGGCCAAAGAGGAACTGTATTTACATTCTGCACAGTGACAAAGTACAGTCAGATAAAACTAGAACAAACATTGACACTTGTCTGAAATAAGAGCTGTGCTTGATTTAACTTGTGTTTGCATTCTTAATATATCTTCAGGACATGTGCCTGCTGTTGTGTCACTGTTTATTGTAATGGCTAAAGTCTAAGTGCTGCACATGATGCTGAACATGCCATCAGGACACTGGAGCACGGTGCTTCCTGCTGATTCAGTGCACGTAGCAGCGCTGCCGTTCTGCACGTATCCTCCACCTCCTGCTCTCGGCCGACGTGAGGCTGAGCACCGCAGCTCTGTCCAGAATCAGCTGGACCACATGCTCTCCCATCCTGCTGGACCGGAGCACAGTGTTCGACTTGTAGATGAGGTTGCACTTTCATGTCCGTCCTTCGGCCGAGTTACAAAAACAGCTGCTGGAATAAATGTTCTGGAAAATCTGAGCATTTGTGTAAAAAAAAAATCACCCTTATTCAAATTCGTGGTGGTGGTGATCACAAGCTCCTGTAACTAAATCTTCAGGGTCAGGATGTTACAAACCCAGTGCGGAAACTGAAGGTGTTTGGACTTTTTTTTTCTTTCAGTTTCTCTCAGTTCACACAAGATTTTTTGCTCTAACATCCTATTTTTTCATTTAATTCATAATCAGTCGTTGCTGATGGGAAAAGTCATTTGCACCATTGTCCCCAAGTTTTGTTCTGTTTTCAAAGATAGAAAACACCCAGTGTCGACTGCTGACAGACACAGTTGCAGACTAGCTGGTGCACATCAGGTAAAGAGCCAAATATTTCCCTCAGGGGTTGGTGGAGACCAAAAACAGAAGAGAGTGAATATTGGAATTACATTCATCAGGTGGTCAGAAACACACATCTACATGTTGCTCTGTAAGTGCTGGATGTGTAAATAGTTTGCCATGTCAACTTTAGAAGGTAATAATATGTCAGAATTGTGCTCGATCCTTTTTTTTTTTTTTTTAAAAACATGAAAAAATGATGCTCAACCAAAAATTGATTTGAAACACTTGCTCTCTGTAGACTTAAAGGGTGGTTATAAGATGTTTTGTAGCTTCATTTGTTCTGTCAATTCCTTTTGAGCGACAGGAAATCTTTGGATTAAAAAAGGATTAAAAACTTTTTTATGACTATAAGAGAGATTACACTTGGTTAAAACTACTTTTTTAAACTTCAAACTAGCCCTGATTTTAATGTGTTACTGTGGCAAAGTTAAAATATTCAGTGCATATTTTTCAAATGCTGGTAACATTAAAAGTTTTCCATCACTGTATCTGTGATGTGAGAGAGGTGGGTGACACCGACTGACTGACAGAGAGATGATAAAATGATAACATCATCTCTAATCATCTGTGTACTTATCTGCAGGTTATAAATCTCTACGCTGTCACATTTATTAGGAAGACAAGACGGAAACACATCCCGAAACATTCCTGGGTTGTTTTTGAAACTTGAGGGCACTGTAGCTGTGCAGATTACAGCCAAACAACTTGTCCCATCAGATCTGCACATGTACAGTACATGAGCTTCCACAGAGAGGCGGGGAGGGGAGGTGGTGCCGGGGGGAGATAGTGTTTTTAGGCAGCAGTGGGTTAGTGTGTGAAAGGTGAGGCCGTTGTCACGTGTCTGGTATGTTGCATCAGGCTCTGTGGCAGAAAATACCCCCCCGACTCTGTATGGGATCAGACATGCACAGCTGGAGGGCGACAGCGGCGCTGCTGGCAGCCTGAACCCAGAGCCACAAAAACATCCACAAGTGCTGCAGCTGGATCAGGCAGTATTTTTAGCTTCTGTCGTGATCTTGAACCTCACCTGCAACAGAAAATCCATAAATTAGTGAAACAGAGACGTTTGGATTAGTTCACTGTGAGACTGGACTTGAGATCAACTTATTGATTATGAGTCTATATGTACAAGCCTACAACGTGGGTATTGATTGATAAGGTGATGAATAGCCTTTTATGGATCAGTTTGCCTCAGTGTTGATGTACACAAATAATGGAGGTTAAAGGAATCAGTCCATTTTTTTTGTTGAAATTATGCTTGTTCACTTTCTTGGCAAGAGGGATGAGAAGAGGTGTAAATCTTCTCATCTTACTGTCAACAAGAAAGTGAATAAGCCTGTTCCCCAAAATGTCAAAATGTTTCTTTAACAAAATTTAGCTTTGCACTGTTTTTCATAATTTAAACATTTCCCCTCTGTTGATTCAGTTCAGAAACTAAACATTTTACATTTTTATTATCTTGAATTCCTTTACATTTATGTCTAACTTAGGTAGTTATGTCTAATTGCAGTGAGTGTGATTGGTATCAAATGTTCTGTTTATTCATTTTCCAACCAAGGACAAAAATCACCAGCTTTCCCATAATAAAAAATCACAATTTCACTTTAATGTTTGGTTCTTTTATTCTTTTGTTCTTGAGTTTATTGGAAACAGTCTGTAGTTGTGGTTTGTGGCTTTTTGAAGGGAGGCTGTTTTGGCACAAAAGGAAAGTGTGTGAAAGGTAGCGTCTCGTATTCAGCGTCATACATCGATGTCATGGGGGACTCATTAGAAGCAGCTGTAATTTACAATTGAAAGGTTGATTCTCTGTTAGTTCACTTGCATCACACTGACCTTTTACCTAGATTCCCACTCACACAGCATCTGTATCCTTGTGTTCCTGCACGCTTTGGGAACTGATGCCTTTTTTTTTTTTTTTTACAATCCGATTCTCCAGCTTGCACTTTAACCTAGAAAGCAGCGTCGTTCCCCCTGAGGCATCCACTCCCTGATCAAAGAGAGTAACAGAGGCGTAGGTATTTAAGTCAAAAATGGGCAGTGCACACTTCTTTACTTTTCCTGTTTTCATGTGTGTTAATGGTCACTGTGAAACACTGTATTTATAGTTTTAGGTAATTGAATCAACACCTGAAGATTAAAATTTGTTCATGAGTTTCATCGTGCTTTATTGAATTTGTCAACACTGTGCTTACTGTAGAATATGTTGTTATTCTTTTATATAAACAGCTTTTTGTGTAATTTCTATATATATTCATGCTGTAGAGATGGTCATGTCGGGTCCGTCTACCACTTTGTTCCAGACTGAAACATCTCAACACTTATCAGAGGGACTGCCATGAAAGCTCATTCAGACATTCATGGTCCTCAGAGGATCATTCCCGATGATGTCACTGATCCTCTGACTTTTCCTTTAGCACCACCAGCTGGTAAACATATTTAATTGAGAGTGAAATATCTCAACAACTATTGGATGCCAAAAAAAAATTGATATTCATGCTCCCTTTTGGATAAATTGTAATAACCTTCGTGATTTGTTTCGTGAATTTCCCCACTGTGTGACGAATAAAGGCTTATCTTATCTTATCTTATCTTATCTTATCTTAACTTTTCATCTAAAACAAACTTTTGGGTAACAAACTGGTTTGTACAACATGTTGTGCAGCCACACCTGCAGAGCATTGCTGGTGTGGACATATTTGAAAGTGAGGTAACAGTCGTCCATCATAGAGAGGCCACGATAATAGTTTGATTGGGGATAACAGTTCACATGAGAGAGCAGTTCAGCTTTCTCAGCTCTGCACAGTTTGCCAATCAGGATGTGAAATAGATGTGAAGGTCTGATTGTCAGTTTGTCAGAAAGTTAGAAATTGTCTGATTCAGTGCCGCAGGTTTTTCCAACTCTGACAATTCAATGACCTGAAGCCTCTTTCAGACCAGAAGTTGTTTTTGTCGCAGGAAGATCATTTAATGCTTTTTTACGTGACACCTCCCTGTTTCTCTTAAATCTTGTCCTCACAGGAAGTACATGAATGCATGGACCTGCTCGAGCATATAAGTCCATGTTATGAAGAGATTCAGGTTCACCTAAACTCAACCTTAACTTTTGATTCTGACCTTTAGTTGAATCACTAAAATGACATATAAAATTGATACCAGTTCCTCATTTCAACATAACAAAAGAAACAACTGACAATCTGTCTAAACTCATCTTTAAACTCACCATCTCTCAGTCTTATTACATGAAATATAAATAACTATCTGACCTCTGCTCCATTTCTGAAAGCAAAGCCCCAGCTGACCTTCTGTGTCGTGGTATTAACCAGGTATTAACCTCTGTCTCAGTCCAGATATTTACTCACATGGGGCTTCGCCGGTTCATTGCACTTAGCGCCCTGCTTGGCCGTGACCTCTGCTGTGAGACAGGTCATATTGCTCTCTTACACAGTTCACCTTTTACCCAGAAACCAGGAGGAAAACCTGGGGTGTGTGAGAATGAAGGGAAAAGGTTTACAGGACTGCGTTTGTAAGCGCATGTTCAGAGACAGGTTTCTGATTGACGATTAACAATTTTCACCCGGCAGTGAATTGTCTTGGTTTTATTGTTTTTAAGTTTTTGTGGTAGAGAAATTCTGATTAAATAATATGAATTCTTAATACGTCATGTTTTTTTTTTGACATGACATTTAGACAGTTTAATTCTCTCTGTTGTATTTTGTAATAACGTATGCAGATGAACAATATTCAATATTATATGTATTTTTTCAGGTTAAAATGAATTGTATTTTATCCAAGTCAAGTTTTGTGGAGCTCTTTACACTGTAGTATCCTGCTGTGTCAGATGCAGTTTGATGAGGAATTAACCAGATCAACTGATAACTACCAGGACATTTCTGATATTTTAGAACAAGTTTCGATAAAATGAACTTCATATCGAACTTGGATATTTAAAACATATGTATGATCCAATGCACTGGATGAAGGCTCACATTTTTAATTCATTTCTTAGATATTTATGTTATTTTATTTATTTATGCCCAAGCAATTTTTAGATTACTCTCTATCAGCAAGAATTGATTTAACGCCCTATTTTCTATAATCAAAATTATCCTTAGCCCTGGGATTTGATTGAGTTTGTCATAAAACTTGCAGCTTATGTATGATTGTAAAATTAGTATCTTTTTGTTTGTGGGACTGTTTGTCCAACAACAACAACAAACTATTTGAAAACGTTACATTCAACTCTGGGGAAATGGGTTGACTCACTTATTTGTGACAATACTTTTGTATATATACACAGCAGTTAATGATTAATGGATTAATAGAAAGATTAATTGATGGTGAATAGAACCTGTAGTTGCATTTTATGACTGCTTATACTTGTTTGTCTGCAGCTAAACAAGGAGCTCGTTTTCCTCCTCGGAGGCCTTGAAACCAGCTCAGATGTGTTTATGACCTCTTCCTGTTTGGCCCCTCCCGGACTCTCCTTGAGGCCCACAGAAAGGAAAACATGTTTTGCTGCCAGCGTCTCTGGACTTTGAGTCGTCCTCCGAGCTGACGGACAGGTATCCTCCTATCTCCATCCTGTCAGTACCACTCGCTGCTTGGCGGGGAAATGACTTTGTTCTGATAAAGAGCTGCTGCTGTTTGGCCTCCAAGTCTGTTTTTCCTCCCGGGTCGGTCACTGTGTACAAAGGTTTTAACCAAGTTACCAAGAAGTGTTGTGAGCTGTTCAGCTGATGCTCTTGGATGGGGCTCGCAGTGAGAACAACAGCAGGACCGACACGACACGAACCTGAGATCACAGCAAGTCAAAGATTATAGAGGTGAAAGGTCAAAGACACACAAATAAAAAGCAGTAAAATGTCACCTGTGAGCTGATAGTACTGTAAATAGAGTGCACAGCACCCTGTTCTTTAGTCTAAAGGTCAGGGTACATGAACCTTCTAAACAAACATAACTAAATCCCCAAATGATCAAGTAATGGTGACATCATTACTTTAGGAGGAATGGAGAAGTAATAAAACATGTTGTGATGAAATGTTAAAACTGGATCCATCCATATAAGAGATTGAATACATAAATACAGGCCTCGTTTTACACTCAAGGAGAGAACTATCCATCCTGCCATTGTTTGTCATAATAGGACGTAAATAAGTGTGCTTTATCATAGTGTTTGACAAAAGTTGTTGAGTCTTACTGTAAGTACAGATGTTAGACATGTGGTTAATTTTCACTTCAGCATCAACAGCTTTAATGTCCCTCCTTTTCCGTCCAGCCATCTTTCATGAACAGATCTCTCTCCTCTGGCTCAGTTTTAGCTAGAGTTCAACAGTAAATATACTCACTGCATTCCCAAATAATCTAAACTGTTGCTTATTCAATGAGATTTCTGATAACCTACATGATTTCAGAGTACACATGTAGTAGTGGAAATGTTCAGATGCTTTAAAGTAAAAGCAGTAATACCACGCTGTGAAAATACTCCACTACTAGTACTCACTGTGCAGTGAAATGCTCCCTGTATGTGTTTAACTAGTACTGCTGCATCATGTCTATGTTGCATTTCACTGATGTAGACGTTTAAGGCTGAGCTAATTTTAGCATCATTATATAGTTACTGTTGTGTAGTTTAATTTACAGCAATGCATCATAATCCATAAGACCTTGCTAAAAAAAAAACACCACATGTGCAGATACATGGTGTTCACTGGCGGGAAGGATATGAATATTTGTAATCTGAAAAGTAACTTAAAGTTGCATTAAATGGTAAAACTCAAAGTACAAGTACCTGGAGTACTTGAGTAAATGTACTTAGATAGATCCCACCACTGCATCCATACGGGTGGAGTAAGCACAGAGCGGCAGGACTGATTATTTCCTGACTTTGTCAGTGTTTCACTCTCGAATAAAAACCGTCTCGTTCCTGGAAATAATGACTCACTCTGAGAGCTTTGGTGCCAGTTCTCCACCCTGGCAGCTGCCCCATTTCCTCTGGTAACATGAGGAGGGTGTTCAGCTCCTGTGGTGCATTTGGGAGAGAAATTATGTTGTTTACTGCCAACAAAGTTTATACTGTGATAAGAGGAGAACACTTATATTGGCCAGTACAGGGTGCAGGATGGATGACAGTTTGTCAGTTTCTGACCTGTGATGTAACTTTAAAGAACAAAAACTTTACAACCTCAACGTACGTTAAGACTTTCTTATCAAACAGGCCTTGAATGAGATAAAGATACTGTAGTATCATTTACTCTAAACCTGCACAGTATTTATTCCACTGCGCTGTTACTTTTTTTTTTTAAGCTGCCATTGTCTTGCTTTTGCTTTGGTGCTTGTTGTTGCTTCGATTCCGTTGCTTTTGTTTAGTTTCACTGCTCTTCATGCCTTTAATTGTCTCTCTAGGATAAATAAAGTTTTTTTTTAATTAGATTGAATTGAATCTGAAACTACTGAAATGAAAATATTTTGCTTTCATATCACTTCACTTCTTCTATGGTTTGTGCAGTAGGTCTTGATCAATAAAACCCCCTGTGTTTTTACAAATTGCTCTTGAGAGAATAATATGACTATCGATGTAGTTTTAAATTTCAAGTTTTAAAAGGGTACGGTTCCAGTACAGTTTAGCTGACAGCAGTGAAATAGGCTGAGGGGCGATGAGGGTGTGTTCATGTCTCTTGGGTCTGATCTAGTTCACTGTGAGTGGGACCTTCTTGACCAGAGGTCAGGCCGACCAGGAGGAAAGAGAAGCCATAAAATACTCATTGCTTCCAACTATCTGCTAACTAACTTCCTCCATCTGTACAGTCCATCAGAAAACTCTCCTCATGCAAACTGCTTCACGTTCATCAGGGTCAGTGTGTGTGTACTTTTACTTTAAGATAGGATAAGATAAGATAAACCCTTATTCGTTCCAGTGGGGAAATTCACAAACGCTTTGAATAGAGAGAGAAAAAAGAGCTTGACATTAGAGCTCAAATTCAAAGTAATTGTACCCTCTGACTTTTTGTTAGCTCTAGTAATCCAGCTCTTTCCAACTTGATCACAGAGCAGCTCTGTATTGATAAGTCTGTGTTTGTCCAGGGTGGGACGGTTTGACCCCACACAGGTTTCAACTGTTGAACCGTTACTCTTCCTGACCTCGGCCTGTGGTTGTGAGTCGTGTTTTCACAGTGTCAGGTTGATCATTTTAATTCATTTCTAAGGTGTTGTGTTGTTTCTGCCGGGTCACGGCGACCTGCCAATTCCTGCATTGTTCCCTGTGGTCACCGGAGAGCCGAGCTTTCCTTCCCGACAACAACTCTGCGGAATCAAAAGCTGCACACTTGAGTGTCAGAGTGTTTTATTCACATTTCTTTGTAGCACCGAGATAGAAATAAAGAGTTGTTTGTCAGTTGACTTGACGTGAATACCAATTATCACTGCTGCCATTTGTCATGAGTCAAATTCACATTTTTTACTGAGGAAGCATGAATTTAAGATGAAAACAGCTGCTGGTGCTCCAAAGATTTTATTTTACTTTAAAAACCAGCTGAAGACATTTTACTTTTGTGGCAGTGAAAAAGTCATACTAACACCAGAGGTAGAATAGAGAGTTGTTTGAAACTATATAAAATATTATTCAATGAAGAAAAATTGCTCATTTGCTCATCAAACTTGCTCATTTACTAGCTTTTTCTGATGCTTTCAATCTCAAGTCATTATGGACTTTGCTTGTATGTAATATAAGACTCTGTTTTTTTAAGAGTTTGAGAAATGAAAAGGAACACAAGGTTGTTGTTGATAGAGTTTGCATTGGCAATATAACTCCTTATTAAACAGTTTAACAACAAAAAAAAAAACTTGACCCAATGTCTACTTACTAATTTTTTTAGGGCTTTTAGTTGCATCTCATAGGCTTGCTAAGTAGATATAGTTTGCATCAGTCATGTGATAACAGGTATATAAAGGTATGTTAAAAATTGCCTCCTTGATCACACTCCTTCCACTGAGGAAGACAATGAGGACCGACAAGAGATGTGGTTGAAAAAAAAAAAAAAAAGCTCATAAGGGGAAATTTTCAACTAATGTTTCCAAAGTGAAGAATGAACTTTGACCTTCTTATTATGTTAATATAAGCGACAAGATGTGAACTCAGTGTGAGCCTTATTAAAAACCAGTAAAACTAAAAAAGAAACTAGAACTAAACAAAATGTTCCTGTTTCTCTGATCATTTATGACGTTTCCCAGAGCAACAGGGACAGTTCGACTTCACAGCAGCAGAGACACAGTTACTGTTTAATTACTGTTTTTAGATCACATTTGGGTTGAAGGGGGAAGATTTACTGAAACTAAACTCATGACAAATCTGAAAAGAAAGCAGAAGGATGTGTTGTGCAGAGGTAGGGTTGGTACACAGTTCTGTACAGTGAAGAGCCCTATTCAGCTACTGTTCTCATCCATATTATGGCATGAACTAAGCAAAGAGAAATGACTAACTTTAAGACATGAAGGATGAAACTGGCTTTTATGAGGGCCGCTCCAGCAAAGGAAGACCAGGAGTTATCTCTGCTGTCGAGGATAAGAGAGTTACAGTTATCAGCCTCAGGAATTGCAAATTAACAGAAGCTCACATTAGAGTCCACATAAATGCCTCACAGAGTTCAAGTAGCAGACACATCTCAACATCAGCTGTTCAGAGGAGACTGTGTGAATCAGGCCTTCATGGTCGAACTGCTGCAAACGAACTACTTCTGAAGAAGAGCAACATGAAGAGATTTGTAAACTGCACTTTAGTCTGATGAGTCCAAACTTGAGATTTTTTATTCCACTTTTTATTCGCCATTTGTTTGTGAGAAGCAGAAAGAATGAGTGGATGGTTTCTGCATGTGTGGTTCCAAACGTGAAGCATGGAGGAGGAGGTGTGAAGGTGTGATGATGCTTTGCTGGTGACACTGTTAGTGATACATTCAAAATTCAAGGCACACTGAACCAGCATGGCTACCACAGCATTCTGCAGCCATATGACGTTCTATCTGATTTGTGCTTAGTGGGACCATCATTTGTTTTTTAACAGGACAACAACCCCAAACACACCTCCAGGCTACGTAAGGATGATCAAGATGGAGAGTGATGGAGGCCTGCTTCACGTGACCTGACCTCCACAATCACCCGGCCTAAAACCAACTGAGATGAATTGGGATGAGTTGAACCACAGAGTGAAGGCAAAGCAGCCAACTCCAGAGGCTTCACGCCTGCCGGAAAACCATTCCAGGTGATGGCTTCATGAAGCTGATCAAGAGTGTGTGCAAAACTGTCATCAAAGCAAAAGGTGGCAACTTTGAAGAATCTAAAATATAAAATATACTCCAGTTTGTTTAACACTTTTTGGTTTACTACATAATTCCATGTGTTCCTTCATAGTTTTCATGCCTTCAACATAAATCTACAATGTAGAAAATAATAAAAATGAAAAAGAAAGAAAGAAAGAAAGGGAAAAAAGTGAATGAGAAGGTGTGTCCAAACTTTTGACTGGTACTGTATTTATTATTATCACTTTATTCACTTCTCTGAAAAGGCCCTGTAATTGACCTTTTTTTTTTTTTTTTTTTTTTTTAAATTTTGGCTTCAAATCTTTTACTGCTTTCTAGGGTGGACAGACAGACAGACAGACAGACAGACAGACAGACAGACAGAGTACTTTATTAATCCCTTTGGGAGGTTCCCTCCGGGAAATTGGCATCTCCATCACTTCTCGTATATTGTACTGTTTAAATATAGAATACAAAATATAAAATAGAATATAAAATAGAAAAAATAAAAAATGGGGTTAGTAGGATTTAACATGTTTTATTTCATAAGACACATGAAATAAAACATGTTGAATCCTGTAACACAACCTCTTCAACAAAGTCAAATGTGTTTCTTGTGTCTTTCTTCAGGAACATTAGACTGTAATTTGTTGCAGACTGAGTTGGTAGAAAAATCCTCTGACTGACCTAAAGGACAACAGCGCCCTCTGCTGCTCGGTGGCAGATGATGCAGTGTATGAGGTTTTACTGTGGTGTTTATTTTCATGTATAACTGTGTTCCTCTAACTGTGACTAGCGGGTCTTAAAACGTCTATAAGGCTGCATGAGCTGTTTTACTTTGGTATGAACAGACTGTAGAAAAAATTCCACCGTGAGAAGAAACATGATTTATAGAAGCAGATTAATGGGCAGAAAACTTTGTGGATTATTGTGACATTTTTTCTGTAAAAACGTTGTACTGTAACAGTGGATCGATGTTTGCTATACGACATGGAACAACACAAGACATTTCGTCATTTTGGCGCCATTTGACCGAACTGACGAACAGGCACTACCCTCTGACGTCACCATCCAGCGGCTCAGGTACTCGCTCCTCATTGGAGGATCCCGCTGTCTGTCATTGATTCCGTCAAGCTGGGCTCAACATCAAACTCTAGAAATTGCATCAAAATCAGACAGGAATGGACGCGACTCTGCCTTCAAATTAAAAGCACACAACGGTACGTACTCGGATCTTTTACTTTAGTAAAAGTACGAAAGCACTGCCATCAACATATACTTTAACTACCAAAAATAGAAATGTTGATTATGTTGAAGAACTATGCCCATTACAGAATAATGTACATAATTTTTAATAATTATTGATGCACTAATTTGTACATCCCTTTAGTGTTGTAGCTGGTGAAGGTAGAGCTATTTTTAAATACTTTATGTACTGCAAGGTAACTTTTGAATTTACTCCAAGGGGTCAATAAAGTCTTTTGGACTAGCCAGTAAGTGTAGTATATGTTAACATAACATAACATGATATAATTAAGTAATGATAGTGTTTGTGTGTATTAATATATGATATGAATATAATGATAATATACTATATAATGTAGAATAAATCATATTCTCATCACATGCAATATAGTATGGGACATAAAATAGGATAAAATGTAACAATCCCCCGTCCAAAAACAAAAACAACAAACTTCAACACAAAAAATACAAAACAACCAAGTCAACGTTTTATTTTGAAAAGTAAAGCAGGAAAACTGTTCTTACACTTTATATAACTTGACAGCAGTCAGAGCATTTTTTTTTCTCTTCTCCTCCCAAACTTTTCTTACCTTCTCTGAAAGTCATGACAAGTCTCAGTGTGTCTGGACGGAGAGAAGCCAGAAGGTAAGAAACAGCCCGAGGGATCGATTAACACGCACGAGAGTGATAGGCATCGATTAGGTGATTATTGGCTGACTGCTCGACTCTGTGAGCAGATGGCAGATTCACCCTGCATGTGTTTGATGTAGGAGCTGCTTCAAAGTGCTCAGTCAAAACTAATGTTATTGTTTCTGCAGCCCGTCAGAAAAACCTGTCAAACATTTCATGCACTTTTTATTATGTTTGTGTTTTTGATGCACTGAAGTTCAAAAGTTCTCTAACATCTTTTAGTGTCCTGCAGTGGTGAGTCTGTGCTTCTTACAGTTTTTAAGCTTTTATGAATGTTGACAAAACTCTTTAACATCTCAATAGAGACTTATAGTTTCTATTTTTATAGACATTCAGGATTTGTCTGTTCTAGTTTTTTTTTTATAGACTTAAAAAGTGACTCTAATCCGTTGTCTGTTTTATAATTAATACAGGCTCTTTTAAATCAGATTTGTAATGTGAAATATTTATTTGTGACCCTGAAAGGTAACTTAAAGACACTTCTTATGACCACCTAAATAATGGTCATTTTCTGTTCTTAAAAGTTAGCTGTCTCCAGACTAGTGTTGTGGTTTGTGAGATCTGAAACATCCTTTGTCATCTATCATCTCAAATATTGATGATTCCAGCGGATTTATTATTGTGTCTTTGTGATTGTCGCTCCTTTGTGGCTCGAACACTTAATCCAGCTTCTTCGTTGTCTCCTTCTTCTCCAATTTTCTTTTGCTGATAAAGCACTTTTGTTTTGGAGGGTTTCTTAAAGCTTGCTTGCTAGTAGTAGGAGAAAAGTCTTTTTTCTTGGATCTTGTTGTGGGTGAGGCTGCTACATGGGATGGAAATCCCCCCTCGACCTCCTCCATTGTCAGAAGTGTTGAAGCCCTCCCTGCTGCTCTCTTGTCTGTTATTACACTGTGCATCATCTCAGAGTTTTGAATCTGTGCTGCTGGATGCTCAGATGTTGACTCAGGCAGAGCGAGGCTGATCTCGGCAGACGTGTCTCCGCTGCTGGTCGTGTTTCGTCTGATGGACCTGCAGAAAAGGTCACATCCAGATATTTCTAGATGCTGCAGTGAAGTCTGATAGCAGAAGACTATTCAGTGATTCCTAACAGCCCCAAGCACTAAATAAGCAATGATACATGGAGAAATACGCAAGAGACAGGAACTGTGGTCACTCCCCTTCCCTGAGGGTTGTGGAGTGGGATTCTGGGAAGTGCAGGAAATCACAACAAATGACAGATTGACGAGCTTTGACACTGGTAAAGAATCCGGTTTAAGCTGCTGATTTAGACATATCAGGTGTTATTTCCTTCTTGGATGAATCTGCAGCTTCTGATTTACGTCCAGCGTTAATGCAGGAAATAGACCTTCATTAAGAGTTTTGTTGCCAAAGCTTAAAGCAGCTATAATCAATGTGTTTTATAATAACAATGTATCAAATAAGGATGTGAAAAAAATGTGAGTGTGAAAGTGGCCTTGTAGTGATGAACATACAGATATTTATCACCTGAATCTGCAGCTCCCCTCTGTTTTTATAGAGCTTTTATAGAGGTGCAAAAGTGTGGGTTCAGCTTTACAGCGTGAGGAGTGAGATTAGAACCACTGCTCCTTCATGTCCACACATCTGGGTTTGAGGAAAAGACAGGCTAAAGGATTTGATGGTAGCAGAGAAAGGCGGGAGATCTATTGACTGGTTTGGGAATAATCATGGGAAGAGAAACAATAAATATTTATGAAGAATGTGAGGATGTGGTGGCCATTTTGTTGAACTTCCACTTCAGCATATTTTTGTGAGCGTGTTGTGAAAGAGAAATTAAACCTACATTTTTAACATGCAATTTTAAATGGCTGCTGTCTTGTTAAACGCACAAGATGTAACAGTTCTGCATTAAAAAGTCAAACAAATACAAAAGACCTGTGTTATATATTTTTTGAGTTGTGTATTGTTGTTGTGTTTGGTTGCCTGTCCGTGGCAACCATAGACTGTATAAAACAACAACGCAACGCCAAAAATGCTATGTGAGTGAGGAAGGAAGTCAGCAAACATGACAAAATGTAACATGAGCAAAATTTTAGATCTTCATCAACAGTGGTGGTTGTTTAACAGTGAAGACAACAAATCCCAACTCCCACGCTGCTTCATAATGACATCAAACCATGACTTTTGTTTTTGTTGTTTTGGTTGAGAGAGCCCTAAAAAGGATTAGCACATGATCACATTCTGTCTTAATAATGTTTTACACAACATCCCAACTTTTTTTGGAATCAGGGTTGTATTTTTTCTAAACTGATATCTACATGACAATTGTACAAGCATGAATTAAGGCAATAAACACAAACGTGTGCTGGAGTGCTCCTTGAAATTTGTGTTAATCTCTTAACAACTTTCTGAAGCTCTCTCAGGGGAAACTGTCTTCCTGCAATAGGACCCTAGGGTTTGACTTACTGCTGTCGCCTCAAAAATAGATTGTAAGTTTAGATAGAGGTGTCGGGGGGTCAGTATCACACTCTGATACCTGTGCTGTTACTTGTCCTTCCATCCAAAGTATGTTCCTAATCCATTCGTGTCTCGTGTACACCTTGGAACAGCAGGAGGACAGTTTGTTCAAGTAAAAGTGTCTGTTGGGTCTGTGCTTGTCCTCACGAGTGCTGCCACTTGATAAAATACATGCCGTCGTATTTTTAACTCTATTACCAGCGCTTTTAATTTTAGCACCCCAAGACCGTGAGGTACTCAGTTCACCGCAGTGACTTAATGTAAGGAGAGAGGAAGCTGGACTCAGCAGTGTTCATCTGACTGTATACTTCAGTACAGTCGGCATGTTTTCACAGGTAGTATCGTGGGTTTGTAGCCACGAACAAATGTATTAGGATTTAATCATTACTGTGTGCACAAGCCTCAACTCTGCACACCATCTTCCTCTTCTACAGTTGTAGTTCAGTACCACCCTGTCTTGTCTCTGCATAGGATTATTTCCGGCATCATCTCCTTAACTGTGAACGCCACCTCTTGGTAAGGACACACAGACCTGTGGTTGAATTCCTTTGTATTGAATTTCATATTTCCCAAGAAGCACTAATGAGTTGAATTTCTGAGTGCAGCTTTAAGTGGGCATCCAGACTGAAAACAACCCTGCGAGGCTGCGTTGGTGGAGGCATGTTGCTTCAGGTACCAGTGAGACAGTGAAACGTGAATGAAGTCCTGTTGCTTGAACAGATTAATGCTCACCAAGGCTCATCAGGTGAAACAGTGTAATACAAGTCTCACCACAGCGGCAACTATTTCATCTTTTATTGCAACAATCGCACAGTGAAAATACATTTTCTTGTTACAAAGTAATCAACCAGGAATTTGTGCTTGCATGTGATTGGCCAATGCAGAGTTTCAAATGACCCGACATAGTGGACAACCCCACTGCATCACCGGCAGTTGTGGAAAGTAACTAAATACATATACTCAAGTACTTGAGTATAATGTTGAGGCACTTGTAATATACTTGAGTACTTCCATTTTATGCTACTTTGTACTGTCACTCTATATTTACTCCAATGTATTCATTTAAGTTACAGTTACTTTTCAGATTCAAATTTGAACATTTAATAAGGCATTGAAATAAGCTTAACTACTCAACAGTATAGAAATTACAATGGTAAAATACTACAACTAACTTGAATGCTGGACTTACTAGTATTTTGCTGGTGCAGTTCTGAATACCTCTTCCCCTCTTCACATGAATGAGACTAACACTTCCAGTTAAATGTCCGTTTGTTTATTAGTTAAGGGAGAAATCTTGATCCTGTTGTTAATTATTATTAAAGCACTGAATCGATATCCACTGATTGCAATCACAACAGTAATCCCTGGAGTCTTTAAACATATTCATTCTTTACTTTATGAAAGTCTCCGCAGTTTGTTTAGGATTTTAAAGTTCAAGCTGTTTTTTTTTTTCTTTTACTGAGGCAACAATTAGTTTTAAGTGTCAGGGCTACATTGAACCTGATAGTAGGAGGCTTTCATCATAATTAGCAGGCATCCAGGCTTTGAAAATGGAAATTGCCACTTTCAGCTTGACGCCAGATTCTCTGATTGGAGAGGCTCTTCAAATTGCCCTTGAAAGGAGCAGAAGCTCCTCAGAAGTTCACTGTGTTTGAGGGAGACAGCTGCAAGTTTTCTACATGTAGTTCTAGTTCTCACAATGTAGGGGAAAAACGTGTCTTTGCTTTTCTTTCTTGCTTTTTGTGATTATTTTAAAACAATGGCTACAGAGTTGGCTTCAAGCCGGGGAGCTGGACCGGAAGTACGCTGTACATAACAGAGTGTAATAAATGGGACTTAGACACATAGGGTGAGAACATTGTTGTCTGGTCTCTAATGTTTCTATCTTTTCTTTCTGAAGTTGGTTGATACTTTGGTATTTACAGGCATTGCTCATAATTTTATTTGCCCTGTTAGTCTCAAGATCATGACTTATGCAACTCAATAAAACAATTTGGCTGTTTTTGTAGTTTGAATTTTTGCCGACTGAGTTTGATTTTAATTGATGTCTCGAGATATGAGCCGTGTTTCAAGTCCTTTCATGTTGACAGATTCATGGTTTTGCAGAAAACTATCTTAACTGAGTTTGGTTGTCCATCCATGTTGGATTATTTTCATCCTGAAGTGCTTCATATTTGGCGTTTGAATGAATTCAGTCAACTGTGATTGCTCCTTTTGATCTTTTGTAATTCTGTGCTATTAGACTTGGACAAATATCTAAAGAAAACTCAGTTGTCATAACGGATATATTTCAGTTGTGTTACTGATCATAATGTTTGATTGTTTGAGATAACTTATGAAAATGACCTTTAAAAATATAGGCATCTCCAAATCATATTCATTTTATCTTGAGATAATGAGAGAACAGATGATGATCTTCAGATACTAAAATGCCGAACAGACCACCCATGTTTTCTGTAGTTTTATTTACTGATGGCTGTAATGGAAAAGGAAAATGAGCCAAAGGTCGTTTCTTTGAATGGATCTACAGTCAGCTCTTGCCTGAGGCTCTGGACTTCTTATCTCAGCTGCGACTGTTAACAAACAGTCTTGTAAATGGGGTGGTGCAACATCAAGAACAGTTTAGTAAAGAGTAAAAGGATTATTCAAGGATATTCTTTAGGTATTGTCAAAACCAGCAATGCATTAGTCTTTAAATATTGTTTGATCTTCTAACATTGTCTGTGGCACTCAGCCCAGAGCCCACTGCTTCCTACTGACAATATCGTCAAAAGGCAGCTCTCAAATGTATAGTTTCATTTGTGAAAAAGGTTAAATAATTCCCTTAATATGCCTACGGCTGGGCAACGTAGTTATTAGCTACATACACATTTGGTGCTCTGATTCTTAGATGCGTATCTCTACGAGTACTGTGGAGTACAGCAGGGAGTGTATGACATTTTTAATGTTAAATTAAAACATATCAGTCAGCATCATTTCTGAAATAATTATAAAATACTAAAATAAGTTCAATTTAAAAAATCGAGCTATATGTTTGACAAGCCACATTTTACTTTTTTCAATGCAATTGTTAACTGTCATAAACTGTCGACTTCCTTCACTGTGAGTGGGAAGCCAGTTTTGGTATTGAATGGCTCATGAAAAACAAGAGAACCGATTTGTACCTCCAACAACATCTCAGCACAAAACATCAATGTCACGTTGGTAAACCACCAGTTTTTTAAGAGAAAACTTTCTGACTTCAGATCAGCCCAAGAAACGTCTTCGCAGCACAAGCCAAAGCGCTCGAGGCTTCTTATGTGGGGTCTCAGTTTGTAGCGAAAGCCAAAAAGCCGCTCACCACAGCTGAAGTCCTATTACTTCCAGCCGCTGTTGTGTTGGCTGAGAGAAATGCAACAGACGGATTAAAAACTGCGCCTTTTTCAAATGACATAATTTGCCACGGAATACGTAGACATGATGGAAACAGACATTTTTGATCAACTTGTGTGAGATCCTCTTCACTACAACTCAACGAATTGACAGGGAAGACACAGCTTAATGCTTCTGTGAGACGTTGATGCTGATGCTATTTGTGAACATATACTTTTTTTGAATTTTCCTAACAGCAAACAACCACAAAGGACACTTCTAATGTTGCTAATGTGATTTCTGTGAAAATAGTCTCAACTGAAAATCCAGCGCTTGTGTTGAAATGGAAACCTTAAAGTGCAGCAGACTCTGCGTCTTACACAACGAAGCACCAGCGCCCAAGTAAATTAGTCCTGTGTTGCATGACATTTTGAACAACGCTGTCAAAGTTACAAACTTCAGGAAGTCAGAGCCACTTAATGCAGGACTGTTTTGCCACCTTTGTGAAAACACAGGAGCTGAATACACACCACTGTGATTTCACACAGTAAGTACACACAGTGAGCTGACTGAAGGAGGATATTGAACAGGCTGAATTATTATCTGAAGTGTGCACCTTTCTGATACAGACTGGCTTGCAAAGCTACAATATGCTCTCTGGCTAATCAGCAAACTGAGTGACTTAAACGCGTCAGCAGGTCAAGGACACCAGCTATCTGAACCTGGATGACAAGGTGAGTCCCTGAAGAAAGCAGAGCTGTGGGAAGGGGCGTTTCACCTGCTTTCTTCAAGTGGGGGGAGCTCCAGTGAAGTAGAGGGACATATAACCATCTTGATTGGTGATTTGAATTCTTACTTTGTTGACGTGGAGGAGAAATCTGCACAGCTGGATTGGATTGTCTGAACTAACAGAAGAAAGCTTGTGTTTGCTTCAGTCATCAGGAAAAACTCTAGGATGTGTCATCTGACCGTCGCCTAAAGATAAGCCTGACACATCCACTCACGGTTTTGTGTCTGAAGAAGGAGCAACCTGAGCTGAGAGCTGTTAAAGAAAACAACTATTACTCTTTAGATCAACATATTAGCAGGAGGCCTTCCTGTTTCTGACTGATCAAAACAAAGCAAAGAAGCCGTTGCCTTCCTGCCACAGAGAATGTGAAAGATACTCAGTGAAGCACAAGCACATGTTTCTCACTGAACTGTAGTAATATATCAAAAAGTTCAGTTCAGTACAGGTACAATGCTGTCTTGGTGTTACTCTATGATGACAATTTTTTTTTTTTGAAAATTCAGTGATAGATTCAAACAAATGGTTGTTTAATAAATCGCTTTGATAGTGCAACGCTGTATTGTACTCTTTATATGGGTTTTTTTTCTACCAAAAATATTTTATGCTGGTCAGGGTTTATTTGGCTAAAAAATATATATTTTTAAGGGGTAAATTATCCTGAAAAAAAGTGAGAACCACAGAGTATTTACAGCAGCAATAACTGTTTACTTGGGGCTCAAAACAAACTATAGTGCCCATTTTTATTGTAAACATGTTAAATAAGGTGGCTCATTTATGTGTTTTTAGATGACATTGGAGCTCTGAGGCGCAAAAGAAAAGCTTAAGCTGCTGAAAAAACAATGTAATGTCCCATTTGCCTACGAACAATCGTTCATGCCTTTTCATGACAGGAAAACAAAACCAGACTGTAGTATGAATTTACAGGATTGTCAGTGAGGTCTACCTCTGTGGTCCAATCAGACGCTCCTCCTTCTTCTATCTCCTGAGAAACTCTGAATGAAAAACACAGGGCTAAAAATACCCTGTCAACTCAAGTACTGGCAGAGCTTGGGAAAGAGGCACTAATGAAAGTCAGCGCACTAACACCAGGGTGGGAAAACACCAAACTAACACACTGCTGCATTTTGGCAGCATCTGGTGAATTTGTTTATCCTACTAAACACTGATAGAAGTTATAGTGTTTGACCCGAAGAAGCTTTTTGGCTGGTGAAATGGTGAAAGTGGCAGACTGGTTTTAGGTCAGACCAAACCGGTCAGATTCTGGCTCAGCTGAAGCTGACCACTTCTCTTTGGACCAACCAAACCACGGCTGCTTTTGGAAACACTTACTGTGATGCCACAAACCTTTGACCCCAATTTTCATTTTTAGATCTGACAATCAAAGTTTTGTGCGACACAACAGAAAGAGAGCTTTGAGTTTGTGGTTGAATTCAATTTTTCTCTGACGCCGTCTCCAGATTTTGTCCTCGCTGCTTCTGCTTTTGAATGTGACACGTCTCTGAGGACGTAGAGAGAGCGAGGCCCTGAACTCCACTTTCAAACTGGATTCCCAAACCTATTGCAGCACAGTGATCACCTCTGTTCACTGGCTCATAATGGAACTAATGTTGTGTTTAGCCCTGTGGTGCCAGTAGAAAAGCACCCCTGCCCTATGAAGTCATATGAACAGGCTCCAACACCGCCATGTTTCCCAGTGCAGCCACGCAGGTTGAAAACAACCTTTCATATCCTTTTTATTCCATGTTTATATGAGTAATTTTGTAAAGCAATTCTATTTCAGATTTTTAAAAATGAAATGACATAAAATAATGTTCCACTTTGTAGTAGAGCACAGGGTTTAACAGTTATAACTAATGGCTTTATTAATGGTCAAAAATGTAATAGACAAGGTCACAAAGGACGACAATGAAAGGAGTCACCTTTTTGGATGAAATCGAATGACAGCACATTGTCTCGACATTGATATGTTCAATTAAGTTTCCTAATGCCAGCCAAACGTCAAAATGCCGCTCAGTGCTACTCCGGGACTGATGATGATGGCCCACATCTGAGAAGCTAACTGAATCAGTCAATTATGGAAAACTGAATTAGAGCCCACAAACATGTATTTTCCACAGGAGCAGCTCTATGCTGATGAAGGTGTGTTCTCAGGAGCTTTGAGAGACGTTTCAAAGTCTTTCAAAGACCTACATACATCCAGTGCCTTGTCATTAGCTCGAGACGCTCCATCAAAGAGATGCTGAACTGGTATAATTTCCACCAGTGAAGGAAATAACACGATAACAGACATATATTTCAGTTGTTTCTGGGCAGAAAGCAGCAGCGTCTGACATCTGGTCTTGTTCTGTAGTTATGAGAATCAAACATCTGGAGACTCATTGCTACTGTTGTGAGAGAGACAAATGGGTCACAGTCTCATTGTAAACACAAATCTGTGGACCTGATATCTAGGTCAGCTCAGAGAGACTTACGGACGGTTTATTTTAGATATTTGCTTGTCCAGGAAACACACACAAAAAAAAACTGAAGTGAATAGAGAAAAAGGAAATGAGAGGAAAGACAATTTTATACAGCCGAGATGGAAAATTCAGATGAGAGAGAAAAAGGGCTGCTGAGAGTTGAACCAAGTACATATTCAAAAAGCAGCTTCTACAAAAGTTCAGTCTGTTTGGGGGAACAGGCCTGGAGAGTTTGTGTCTCACCACAGAGGGAAAACAAGGTGTGTTTGGTCCAACATGCAACGTGACATCAGAGCTGGAAACTGGCTAATTGGGGAAAACTCGATTTGTGAGCCCTGCTTTGTTCCAGGGAGGGGCAACATCAGGCACGGGACTGACTCAGTCTCAGCTGACTGGATGCTGCTGTGAGCAGTGTGGGAAGCTTTCTACACTGCAAACATACAACATGCAACCCAGATTACAGAAAGAAGTTGGGATAATGTGATGTGATAATCTGCTAATCCCTTTTGACATAAACTTAATTGAAAACAATACAAAGACAATATATTTAATGTTTGAACTCATTGACTTCATTGATTTTTGTAAATATCTGCTTATTCTGAATTTGATGGCAGCAACATGTTTCAAACAAGTCGGGACAGGAGCAACAAAAGACTGTGAAAGTTGTGGACTGATCCAAAAACACCTGTTTGGATCAGTCCACAGGTAAACAGGTTCATTGGTAACAGGTGATAGTATCATGATTGGATATGAAAAGTTCATCCTGGAAAGACCCAGTCGTTCACAAGCCAGGATGGAGAGAGGTTCAACACTTTGTCAAACACAGGACTATATAAAGGAGATTAACACATGGACGTGGAAACTGTTGTCAGCCAACAAATGATTGCATGCTGTTTTTGTTTTTGTTTTGCACAGTGTCCCAACTTTTTTGGAATGGGGTTTGTATAATATTCCAAGAATTCATTCATGTCCTTTCAGGTCTGTGGTTCTGTGTGAAAATTTACTGGATGAAAACCCACAATGCAGTTTTCCCAACAGATGTAGAAAGTTGTTACTGACACCCTTCTTCCTTGAAGAGAGAATCTATACCAAATTACTTCTACAATTGTGAGTGATTTTCAGAGGGCATTTCCAAATTTACTGTTGTGTTGTTAGTGTGAAATTCCAACTTTACGGGAAAGCTCACGGATCAAAGCCTGGTTCCAGACCTCTGAATCAGTGCCCAGATCTCACATCTGTTTCAGCCAGGAGCAACAATTAAAATAACAATAACACATTTCTTTGATGGTTGTGAGTCTTTTGATTGTGAATCAAAAATGGTGGATTGAAAAATGGCCTTGGTGAGACTTATATGTCACTACTGACTAGTTAGGGCGAAACAAAACAGAATAAGCCCCCTGTGAACAGGAAATTGGTAGAAAAAGAAAAAGGTTGGACATACAACTTATTTCATTGTGAGGAGATCTGACAGAGCTTACAAAGTGGGATTCTTTTCCTTAAAGTTATCACTGGATGTTGGCATCTATTCACAGGGGCCTTTTATCCTTTATGAGAAGCTTTATGTCACACTTTAAATCTGAGCAGCTGGTTCTCAGCATCTTCAGATCCACTGTGGGAGCCTCTAGCCCTCTGCTGCCAGACTCTTCATGTTAAAACTCACCAAGTGTCGGACTTCCCCTGCGACTTTATTGAATTTACTTTGTGACATTTTGAACCCGAACAGAGTCTGGAAAAGGGACAGAGTGGGGGGGTCTGGTGTGGAGAAAACAACGAGGCCTCACAAAACTTTTTCGAAAACAGCGTCGCCACCAAAGAGGCATAATGCCTCATTGTGAAGGCTGAATGTGGTTGATTGTGTTTGCTGGAGAATCTGGAAGGAAGAGGGAGGGGAGGCAGGACGCATGTGATGTTTGAAGTCAACCTGATTGTGATAATAAAATTGATTTTGGTTCTGGATATGGCAGGACTCACGAGATGTTAGTGACGTTAGTGTGTGATTTATGTTGAAGGGATGCGAGATAGGAAATGGCGTCTGGTGGCAGAACGCTGTATTTAGAGGTGACAGAGTGTTACTGTGTGTGTTTGTGTGTGTGTGTCTGAGAGAGAGAGCTTTAGCACACACACATGCACACTCAAACACTTACACACCTCAGCCAAAACTGATAACGTGTTATCTAATCTCAGTGTGATGCATCATGTGATGTTGGCCTCTGTGCTGTTGCTGGCTGCAGGATGCTGCTCTGTGTGTGTGTGTGTGTGTTCGTGTCACATTGGCTCTATTTGTTCAGCTCTCAGTTTCTGCTTGTCTTCTTTCTGATGTTTTCCTGCTGCCTTCAGGAAGCAGCTTTCAGGACGGTCCGATGGGTTTCCTGGCAGGACCCCCCCTCAGTTCCTACTGGGAGACAATGGGAGGTCTCCCACAGGGGCACGAAGAGGTTTTGTGTGTGTGTGTGCATGTGGTGATGAGGGGGATTTATAGGGGGAGTTGTGGGCTTCCCTTCAGGAAACTGCAGATTTATCCCAGCAGCAGAGAGGCCCTCCTCTGTGTGTGTGTGTGTGTGTATTTCCATGTTTATTAGGCCTAAATGTCCTCACAAAGAGAGTCTCGAAATACCTCATCTTCTTTCTTCTACGAGAGATTAAGTTCAGGATTAGCAGTTGCTTTTAGGTTAAAGATTAAACTACAAAACAGTCTCACCTCAAGGTCCATTTCGGAGCTCTTCTGGAGCTTCTGATAGTATCACATGATGAGCATTGATTTCTTGACCTTGTAAATAGAAGTTGAGTAAATGACTACGCAAGTCCGTTTAGCACCTGTTCAACTGTTGATGAATATTATGGGATATGATCAAATTTTGCAGAACAACTACTAAATAGATGTTAAGGTAAGATTTTATTTGTTGAGAACAAAAAACTTAAAGTTAACTGAGGGAAACAAAATATTTTTACAATCACTAAATTGTTCATGGCTGCAACTGATGATTATTTTGTCGATTGATCTACTGAATATTAGTTTGCCATAATAGTTTTTGTTTATGAAGTTTTAGAAGAGCCTAATTGCTGGTTTTGTTTTGGACAGTGGTTCAACACCCCAAAATATTTAATTTCCTGTGATGAAAACCTGTGAAAAGTGGCACATTTTCAATTGTGAGAAACTGGAACCAGCAAATGTTTAGTATTTTTGAATTCATAAAAATGATTGTATACATTATCTAAATGGTTCTTAATACAGCTTCCTTTCAGCTATAAAACCATTAGAGAAGGATGAGGGGAGACTGAAAGTGAATCCGTGAAAGTCCTCACAAGTACAGTAATCCTAGTGTGTATGTGGGTATTCCTGGTATTCATATAGGGGGTGGAGGCCTGTTTTTGTGGTTTGTATCTGTGTGTGTGTGTGTGTGTGTGCAAATTTATGAATGGGCTTTTTCTCATGTAAAGCAGTCAGAGAGTAAAAGTTGCTGTCAGTGAGACAGGACGTTGGTGTTCACTCCCTCCTCCTCATCTGTCAGATGGAGTCTCTCTCTCTCTCTCTCTGGCTTCTCTTCTCGGGAAAAAGGGCGGCGTGGGGATGAGGTCACTGTTAGAAAACATGGCCCCGAGCCTCCAACCAGCACAGCATTTCCTCTTCCATGAAGCCGACTTAACGCAGGACAACCCAATATCCTCTTGTGGATTAATAACAGGTCTGAAGTGTCTGTTCTGGGACGACAGTGTACTTCTCCACTCGTCACATGTTCCTGAACCAGAGGGGAAAAACTGTCTTAATAACAAACTGGTCTCACTATTTGCACCAAAGGACTAATCCATGTCATTATTTTTATAGAAATAAATGTGCGTGTTACCCCTAAATCTGCTCAGTTCATTAAATCTTGGATGACGAAGACAACATGCAGTGCGTTTTCAATGTAAAGCCAGTTCTTCATTTGGTTTGTGACTCTGACTGCTTCATCAACACAGTTTTGGTCAGTGTACATCGATGATTCCTTTGAGTCTAATTTATTACACCTTAGGTCTCATTTTTGTCGGTTTGTGAATAATAAAACCGTACTTACAACATAATAAAGTTGCTTATAAGTAGTCCAACAGAGGAAAAGATACATGGGTCACACTGGTTTTAAACAAAACCACAGGTAAGACAAACGATAAATAAAACAAAGGCAAACAGAAAAATGATTACCCAAACTGTCTGATGTAAACAGCTATTGCAGTTTACAAATTCCAGTTTCAGAATGAACTGGATCTTGTGTTTCTTTCTCCACTGGAAACAGTTGTAGCAATGTCACCGTGTTCCCAGATCTCAACAATTACTTGGCGAGGACAGTGTTATCTCAGAGATGCTCACAATTATGACAACATGGTTAAGTATTCTTTAAAGCTTTGTAAATTCCTAATAATTTTTATTTGATAAGAAAATGTAAAATGTCCTCATGAGACCATTCAAGGAAATCATTGTTCTTTTTATTGAGAACTTTATTTTCCACAGTTTTTGAATTGTTCCCTTGCCTGTAGACAAACTTGACATTTTTGTGTTTTCAGCTGACTGTGCCATAATTATAAGACTAGAAGTTAATTGGAGTTCGTTTATTGGAAGCATACCAAATGAGCGCTGTCTTTATTGTCTCTGTAATTGTTACCAAATTACGTAGTTTTTTCCAGGAAACGTCTTGGAAATTATGGAAGCATAAAACAACAGTAATTATCTTTTAACCCTTGAAAATAGATGTAGAAACTTCTTGGATCACAATGAACAAACCACAATGTGTGGGCTTCTCTTTAATATGTTTTCATTTTGGTTTGGCACAGCTTTATTTCTCACTTTTGGGTGTGAGGTGCTGGAGTTATGATTGCAGTGTTGAATTAAATCTGAATCAAGAATGTCATGTAATTTGTAGCCATTGAAATACAGACGCCTGAGGCAGTCTGAGGAACAATGATGTTTTTCTGTTGACAAGACAATAGAACCTTTTTCGGTGTTCGCTAAATTAAGATGATATGACCACGATCTGTTCACTAAAATTTGTAGCTGTGAACATTTTCTCTGTCTGGCTGTACAATCGTGTGACTGTGTGTGTGTGTTTATGGGCATTTTTGTAATTCTGCGTTCGGCTTGTGCAAGTGTCATTATGAGCATTGGCACTCAGTGGTATGTTTCTGTGTGTGTGTGTGTGTGTGTGAGAGAGAGAGAGTGAGACTCGACAGCGTGGCTCTCAGCTGGTCAGGACTCAGGGTGTAGAGGGAAGGAATGCAGCTTCTCTGTAATTTGCTGTCTGTCATCAAATCAGAGAGAAAAACAGCAACACTTGAGAGGAGTTGGGAGAAGTGGGTGTGTGTGTGTATGTGTATGTGTGTGTTAGAGGAGAAATGAGTCATGTGAAGAGGGTACAGATGAAGAGTGGATATCAGGAGGTGAGAAAGAAAGGAGAAAAGACATATAGAGTGTAAATGCTTGAATTTGATGAATGAGAAGGAAATAGGAAGAAGGGTGAAGGATAATGAAGACAACAGAATAAGTAGATGTGGAGAGTACAGCAGAGACTTAATTAACTTTGCAACACACTGCGCAGTGCATTGGTAGGAAGAGGCTGCAGTTGACATCATGATGGATCTTACAGCTGCCATCTATCTGGTTGCCTCTTTAAATAGCCTTTTCTTTTCTGCTGTGGATGAGACCGATGGAGAAATCAAAGTGGATAATAGTGTTTAGTCTACAACTCATCCTTAAATAGTACAATACTTGTATATGGAGTCTGTCTGTGGAGTCCACTATGGGAACCTAGAGCTTTCAAAAACCTGACCTTTTAAGAACCTCGTGTTTCCACTGTGTTGTGATGTCACATCCTGCTTTATTAATTGCACTATTTGGATTTAGCCCCACCTCACGTGAAGTGAAACAATTTAGTTCCAGGAATGACAGAAAAATGGACAACAGAGAAAATGAAAGCAGAGCTAGTGATGATGGCTCCACATTAAAAGCCTAAAACTTCAACTGGTTTTATTCAGTGGTTTGTCCATGTTGTATTCACCCTTCAGTGTGATTGGTAGATGAGAAAGGCCACTATATGTTGTGCTTGTTGGTCTGAACAAGTTTATGCTGGTTTAAAGGATTCCATCTGAACTCTGGCAGAAAAAAGTCCAGCAGTCCCTGAGTATGCATTTTTTTGTCATCTAAGATTTACTGAACTATTGGAGTATAGCGCTCAGATTTAAGAGTAACACACACTTATTTTACAAAAATAACTGAGATGGATTAGTACTTCAGTGACAAACACAGAACAGTTTGTTATTGATAAAACCCTTGTCATCACATATACTTGGCATTATTTATAATATTTAATTTGCTGTCACCGTCAAAGTATGAATGACGCAGTGCCTACAGTAAGTGTCTGCATGCAGTCATAATAGTTGATGCGTGGAAAACCTTGTGCACTGTGTTTCAGAGTGCCAAATATCATGATGTCACATTGAGACTGCCCAGAGAGGCCTGTGATCTTTGTTTTATGTTCAACAACACATACCTTGTTGTCAGTGATACAAACCATATCACAGCTGTGTTGGAAGTGTTCTAAGGCTACATCATAAGACTTCATGTGGATATGGTACCATCCTGTTTTAAGTAAGAAAGAAAGGGAAATTTTTACCTCATATTTGAATTTACAAAACTAGCAGTGTAATCCAACCTATTGCAGAAGATGAACTAAAGTCAGACAAACTAGATCCATATTTGTTTCTACTTCATAATCCCTCCTCATTCCAACCACTCAGAATTACATGTTGCTAAAAGTGCCCAATAAACAATCGACCTTTGAGTCATGTGACTTGTTTATAAGCTCTGGTTAGCTCGTGTTTGATCCTAAACAAACCCAATACGAAAGCTCAGAGCGCAGTAAACTACCTCTATCTGGTTTGGACCAAAGTAAACCACTGAAGTGAGGCCGCACCTTTGAAAACCTTCTTGGTGTTTGTATAAGTCGTGTGTGATCTGCCTCGAGGCTGCAGCATCATGTTAACTGTGGTTTGACTGACCTGAGAGTTGAAACTGACACAAACTCTGAGGACAAACAGAGCTGCTGCTGATAAGGAGACACTGAGCAGAAATGTCATTATCAGTTAGAGAAGATTCTTTTTTTCTTTCCACCTCATATTTTGATTAATACATTGTCCTATAATATAATATGTGATCATTCTGTCTGTCTGGATATTGTGGTCTCAGCTTTGACAATCAACTGTCTGTCTGAGCTGACAGATGATGCCTGTTTGTTTATAGGTTATCAGTAGTCAGTCAGCTAGAGGGACGACCTGCATGTTACAACAGCATGTGTTAGGAATGTGCCTGAGGCTGCTGGAAAACACATCTGTGTGTGTTGCTACAAGAGAGTGTGTATGTAACAAGCTGAATGACTGCAGGTACCTTGAGGTTTTATGTGTGTGGTTGCTACAAATTACTGTATTTTTATATTTCAAAGAGACTGTTGTTTTGTGTTGCACAGACCTTTTTCTCTCTTTCAAAGAAGAAACAGATTTGCACTAAAAGTAGATTTATATCCAAAACAAACTGGCTTTTTATGACCCACATTGACAGCAACCCCTATAATCTTCTTTGTAAAGACACACACCTGTGATAGTGAGGTGTACGGTGCTGCAGGTGGATACACACCTTGTCACTGTGCCCTGTTGTCCAGCACCAAGCCTTTCTCATATTTGCTCCCTCAACTGAGCACATCTGACCTCTCATCTTGTCATGGTAGCATATCTTCTCTGGATGTTTCTCTTCATCCAATGGTGAAATGGAAAAATACTCAGATTTCTATAAAAAATAATTCCAAAATTATACACTGGTGACTACAACAGCTGGAAAGACTGATGCCTTGGATCAGAAATCAAGGCAGGACTCCAGTTTCACTCTGCATGGATACACATATGACAAACTGTGAAAAATATGTACATATAGTTGGAAGAAGCTTTCAGATCAGATCCACTGGAGGGATTAAACCCCATTTTTTACACAAACTATTCACTCATTTGGTGTTTTGGTGATGGTGGCAGAGAGTGTTTGTATGTTGGTCCCAAATCTCCAATAGGTGTTCAGTTGGATTGAGGTCTGGTAAATGTAACTGTGAAGGACATAGCGTATGATTCACGTCATTTCCAAACCACTCACTGAGCCCATGTATGGAAGTATCTTCAACCATTGTGTCACCTGTATTGAATGGTTAATATGCTGTACAGAACTGCTGCACTGTGATATGTGTTTGATTGCTGGGACACATCGGATGATCTTTCTGTCTCTCTCTTTCTTAGGGCTGTGTGGAGCAGGGAGGAGGGAACCGGCCTGAACTCCAGCTGCATGAATCGCTCACTGAGCGGCTGAGAGGTAACACAGCAGCAGTCATTGTACTGAAGTTTTAATCTCTTATATTAAAGTTAATGCTTCCTTCTTTTCCTGTTGTTGTTCCAGAGGATCAAGTATCCACTTCACACAGTTTTCCACTTGCTGCACTGCAGGAATTCTTGCTAACTGGTAGCTCTTTTCCTGAAACACAGGAAATGTTTTTTTTTTATTTCCTGTCTGTTTGGAACAAACAGAAGAAGAACCAGGTTGTTAATATGAGCAGCCATAGATACAATACCCCTTACATTTGCTTATTCTATTGAGACATTTTAAACTGATTATGTTTGTGTCTTAAAGCTGATGAAAAAATTTTTTAGTTTCCTTTTTATTGTTCAGTTTTCCATGTTCATTTTTTCAAAAATAGTCTCATTACTTTTAACTTTCAGATGTTTCAAAATGCAGTCAGTCCTCTTCAGAGTTGTCAGTTGTGTCTGTATAAATCATAAAACAGTATGTCCAAAGGAAATGATACATTTCCTATTGAAGCAGTTTGAATGGCAGGTTTTAGGTTCTAGTGTTGAGAGGATTCCTGTGGTTTTTCAGTAGTGTTGGATGGTGTGATGCTGTTGTTAATGGAGCTGCTGTCTTGTGGTTTTTGGACACTGTTCAGCTCTTTGTTGTTGACTTTGTTCTGAGGTGTTTCCCCTGACTGTTATCGTCACTGTGTGCCATAAGTGTCTGTACAAACACACAAAGGTACAGTTGAATTTTAAGCATGAATCTTGCACTCTTAGTGACTCACAACAACTCTTACTGTTACCAAAGTCTAAGACTAAACAACCACTGGTAAGAAGTAGTGAACACACACAGACACACACACACACACAGAGGTACAGATGATGACAGGCTAAACGTCCTTCAACACCTCTAAAGAGTAAAGCAAACAAGAGACCCATTTAACAAACCCTCTTTATCTCTGAAAGACGGGAATTCACCTTCTTTTGAATTCAGTCACAGGCTGTCACACGTGCTAACGAGCCGTAAGAAAACAAACTCCTTCAGGCTTTTTCCGCATTTTGTAGTAAGTTTACACATCCTATAAAAAAGCATCTACGACCGCCACTAAAGTGAGAGCAAGGAGCCACGTAGGTGGTGTAGAAACTATGTTTTTTGTGTAAAACTGTAAAGTTTTGAGCATGTTTGATGCTTACAAAAAAAAAGATATGGTAAAGTCAACACACTTGTTGACAGTAGGTAACAAATGGGAGACTGTTTTTAGCAACTTCTGTGCAGTGTTTTAGAAATCACATCCTTTTCCTTCCTCTTCTTCTGAGTACAGTCATGGCAAATGCATTCACGTCTTGCTGTGTTTTCTTTAGCCAGGTGTTGATTTGAAGCCGTGTGTGCTGAAAGGTCCAAGTCGTCAAAAAAATGACTCAGTCAGTGCAAGTTAACCCAAAGCTGCCTGGTAAGAAACTGCATCAGTATGTTTTTAAATATGTGTTTTTCCACCATACCTCATTTCATTCTTGACATTTTTGAAAAGCTACATATTTAGGCTTCTCTCTCTCTTAGTGTGCTGTAGTTTCTCCAAGCTACTGTTGCAATAAATCAAATAATTAGTTTCAACCTGCCAGTAGCGGGTTTTTGTTAACCACGCTGAGACGGTTCAAATGATATCACAATGCTGTTAACCACAGAAAACAAATTTGAAATCGTCTGATGTGTGTTTATGTCTGTCGTACAACAAAATACAGCAGATGAGACACCCACAGCAACTCCAATATATGATAATTATTATAATAATAACTATATTTATATAGCACCTTTCAAAATCAGTTACAAAGTGCTGTATAAAAAAAGCAAGCACATCCAGAAAACAGGAAATATATTATGTTTGTTGAATATCAAGTATACACACAATGTTTCTTGGTGGAAAAACACTAAATGTAAACATCTTTGGATGTAGACATACTGTCTTTTTACATGTCCTTTTCCCTTTAGATTTGGGTTCTCCATTCATCTACTCCAGTCAGGAGGAGACTGACCAGCCTGGATCCTACTCCGTCCAGACTCCGTATGGTTTCCAGCTGGATTTGGACTTCCTCAAATATGTAGAAGAGATAGAAAGTGGGCACAATCTCCGTCGGGCACCTGTCAGCTCCCGGCGCTCTGGTCGAGGGGTCAAACTCTCCCAGAGGAGTCCAAGTGTGGGGGGACGTACCAGTGGCTGGACATCCACAGAGTCTCTGGCATCTCCGGCTAGTGAGGATGGCAGAGTTCCGCCACCGCCGCCACCACGCAACCGTCTCGGGTCAGCACCCTGTGAAGGGCTATGCCTTTCCCCTGTGACCCTACTAAGCGTTCCTCCCCTGTCTGCCGGAGCCAAAGTGCCACCCCCTCCACCACAGCGCAACCCCAGAGTTGAGAGGACTCTTCTGGAAACCAGCCGGCGGCTACAACAGGAACAAACCCACCAGAATGGCGGACGCTTCCAACTTGCAGATCCTCCCAAACAGCTTATATCCTCTCCATCCACTCAGCCTCTGCAGAGTAGCTGGACTAAACCCAGTCCTCAGACCTCTGGGCTCAGCACTCCAGGCGCTGGCACCACAGTGACTCCCATCCCACCCAGCCAGCTGCAGACAGTTAGAGAGCAGATGGCTACAGCCTTGAAACAGCTGAAGGAGATGGAAGAGAGGGTAAAGGGTGTTCCTGCGCTTGAGAAAGAGGTGGCCAAGCTTCGTGCAGAGAAAGATATGCTCCTGATAGCCCTGCAGGAGAAGACAGTAGCCACAGAGATGGCCCAGCAGAGGCAACCGTCCACAGAGTCTTCCACCCAAACCACAGAGACCCTTCAAACTGGACACAGTGTCCAGAGTCGATTGACTACACCAACCTCACCTGGGCATAAAGGCCTCGGAAAATCTGTCGAGCTGAAAAGGCTCGCCGAGAAATTTGAGGGGAAGGAAGAGAAAGCTACAGAGCCTTCATCAAAAGCTTTCGTTAAAGCTCCAGAAAAAGTGCCTGTTGAGAAGAAATCAGTGGCTGTTGGGGACAACAAGCCGATGGACTCTGTTGTTTTCTACCACAGCCAGGGTGTGAAAGATGCCTCTGAGGGCACAAGTGTAAATGTTTGTGAGAAAGGCACTGGAACAGAGGCCCCCCTGGTTCACGAGGAGGGAATACAGGCCAGAGTGGAGACAGAAGAGGCTGAGGTTTGGGTAATGGAGTCACTACTTGGGCTGACAAGCGAGGCACAGAGAGAGATTGACACCTTACAGGACACCATTAAATTCCAGCAGGAGTCCATTGTGGCTCTAGAGGACCGACTGAGTGTGGCTGATAAAGACCTGGTGATCATTAAAGCCCAAATGGTGGAGAAAACTTCCAAAATCACTTTTGAGAAGGGGGTTCTTGCAAAACCAGACAGGACAGACGCCCAGGTAGAGACACTGACTCCTATGTTAAGGCATGTTGCTGTCCTGTGCCGTCCTGAGGTGAGCGATGCATGTATAGGTAGGAGTTCAACAGCAGATCAGATCGAAAGGGGCATCCAGACTGATGCTTTAGTGGAAAAGGCAAAACCAGCTCCTGTTACAGTGGTCAGCACTGGGTGCCAATGGGAGGACTTGATTGAGGAAAAGATGGAGGAACAGAAGGTGCCAAAGAAGAGACAGTTGACCATTGCTGAATACAAGGTTTCATCAGAAGAAGTGGTCAGTATGGCTGAGAAGACAGAGGAAGACCAAGGAGAGAGGTCTGCAACCAGCAACACCAAGACAGGTGAGATCTTCAAAGTATTTGTCTTTATCACAGGGTTTAAGAAGCTTGGGTTTCGGACGCCATAGGTGGTTCCTTTTTAGACAGATGTCTTCACAAAATACATCAAAGGTAGAATTCTTTGTCTTATTACATTGGTACAAAAACATCACAAATCATTTGTAAGTTCATTCTGAACATAATGTAATGTAATATTCACTACAAGTGGAACATGATGGAGAAACTATACACAAGTTCAGAATTTACAAATAATTAAAGTTTAACTAAAGATTATGTAATCTAGTACTAATTTAAAGGGAAAACAGGAATATGTTTGAAAGAATTATCTCTTTTACAAGCATGTACATATTAAGTCATTTTTCTTTCTCTCTTTTTTTTTTTGGTGGACACCAATCGTATACCTGCCTATAGGTACTACTAATTATTTATGAGTGTACCTATTGAAAATTCTCTCTTTAATCATTGTAATTACTTACAAATGACAATGTTATTTTCATGAAACTTCTTTGAAGTTATTCAGAAATTACAGAAAATAAAGTGTTATCCAATCAGATATTAAATAATTAGTTTTTTAGTTAGTTTAGTAAATATTAGTGGAAATGCCACTTTTTCAAAAATATCTGGCAAGTTGTTCTTATGAAACAGTTCCAATAGAAAGAGCTGAAAAGAGATCATTTAAAGAGATGGCAAAATCCTCCAGCGATAGAGACTAATAACATTTATTTTGCTGACATCATGTGTCATATGTGAGGTATGTGTTTGTTTGAACTACTGTTTGATCCTTCTGCTTCCTTTATGATTACAGGTATGCTGAAATCAATCATGAAGAGGAAGGATGGGAGTAACTCAGGCGAGAATCGCACCACTGGCAAGAAAAGCCTGCAGTTCGTTGGCATTCTAAATGGAGGGTGGGTAACATGAAACCTAATTTTATTTTTTACCTCAGTAAAAATAAAATAAGGGCGACAGATGGTCTAGAGGTTGGAAATAATACTTTGACCAGGTCATAGGTTTGACAAGTAAGAACAAAATCCTTTTCCTTCACAAACTGCAGCGTTTCTTTCGAAGCATCGTAGTACCTAAAATGTGAACTGCACGAGTCGCTTGCATTCCTGCAAATATTTGTCTCTCCCAGGTATGAATCTACATCCAGTGAAGATGAAGAGGAGGAAGAGGAAGAAGAAGAGGAAGATGGGAGTTCTTCTGCTGAAAGTGGAGAAGGAGAGTGCTTGGACAGCACAGAGGAAGATGAGGCGGCTCTCGAGGAAGAAACATCTGAGGAGGAGAGAAACGTCAACCTGGATGAGAGTGACACTGATGAGGAAACCCTGAGAGCCACAAGTTATTCATCTGATGCTGTGAAAGAGAAGTATGTTGGTAGTTCGTATCAAGCAGTATCTTTTCTAAGTTGCTACATTGACTAACGCAATTTCAGGAGCCAACAAAATGGGTTAATATAGTCTCCTGACTAAAGTGGAGTGCTGTGAATGTGAAGGCTATGTTACATGAAAGTCTTATAATGTAAATATATATCCAGTATATAAACACATATATTGTAAAATCCACATACAATTGTAATGTAGATCAGGAGAAACTACGTACAGAAAGCATAAATAGTTTTGCTTGTTTCAGGTTTGAGCTGAGCTCAAAAATGCGTGAAGCCTGCCTCATCCTGAAGAATCACCTGAACGATGACATCAAAACACTGAAGAGTAAGGAAGTGGTGCGTTCCTGCATGTTTCTTCCATCCACGTTATCACTGAGTTCCACATTTCACTTCACTACTTTATTAGTGGAATACTGCAAAATTATTAAGTTGGAGAAAGCTGTGGGACTGTGTTTTGTTTAGGAAAATTTCCGGCACCTGCAAACATTAATCACAAACAATAGGAGCTTCATGTAACAATAACAGAGGAGTCTAGACAGAAGGGCTCAGGAAGTGGATCATTGTTGGCTTTAACAACACAAACTAAAAAAAGGACTTGACATTTAGTGGAAAGTCAGGCTGCTGTAAACTAATACTCTTTAAGTTGCCAAAATACACTGTATGCAGAATTGTTTTTAACCAAATTATGTGAAATTGTGGGTGAGAAACAATCACTAGTAAAATGCAGCTTTCTTATCATCTTTCTGCTGAGACAGATATGCTGTGTTGCTCACTTGTTTACAACATATTCTTATAGATAACATATGACTTACTACCCTCACCTTCAGCTCTCCAGCACCCACACTGTCCAGCTTGAGTGGTTCCGCATCTCGAGCGCCAAGATGGCTCAGCCTTCAAGGGTGTCAGATTACCTGATGGCGTTCTCTGAGGTGTCGTCGGTGCTGCTGGAGCACGTCGTCAACATGACCGACGGCAACGGAAACACTGCTCTCCACTACAGCGTGTCCCACTCCAACTTCGGGGTGGTGGGGCTGCTGCTGGACACAGGTCAGTGACTGAATAATCCATACTGCACTACTGAATGTTCCTGGACAGGCTACAACAATAATCCATTTAGTAATCCAAGTAATTCTTTGAGAATGATCTAACCATGGACTACATGTGGGGATCCTAGGTCTGTGAGCCAATGAGTAGGGCCCTCATTTGTGAGCTCCATCACTTCTGCTAATGGTCTACTTTATTCTTAAAAAAACATATTAAAATATTAAATATTTCAGCAGATTTAACAAATTTCTGTGCTCAAGACTTATTATTTTAAAACCTGTGCCTATTTTGAGGTCTAAATGACAACTAGATAAAGCCATGTGAAACATAAACCTCTCTTGTGTGGTCTGGTGTTTCTACTATTTTGTCCACCCCATATCAAAAACGGATCTTTGTATAACACACCACAGTTCAACAGCACCACACACTGCAGCCTTCAAAATGATTATACAGTTGAATTAGGGCTGCACAATTAATCGAATTTTAATCACGATCACGATTTTGGCTGCCACGATTAAATTACGATGATCGTCGGCGATTTTAACATTTAAAAAGCGAGCTCTGTTGCATGTCAAATCAAGCACTTTCCCAACCCAATAGTCACCAACCACCAGGGGGCGACCCATAGGTTAGGGCCTCATTGTTACGCTGCCTAAACAGCAAGCGAGCGAACCTTGCAGCAGCGGCAGCCTCAAATGATTAAACTGTAAGAGAGTGCAATGTCGGGAGCAGCAGGCAGTGACAGTGAGGAGGCATCTGGAGGTGAGGAGCCGCTAGTGCATCTACTGTTGCCCCTTTTCCACTGTGCTGGTGCTAGTGCTAGTTCGGAGCCAGTGTCTGACTTAGCACCAGTTCTTTGTGTTTCCACCGCGTAAGCACCGGCTCCAGGTGCTAAAAACCTGTGCTTAGCAGGCACCAACTCTTCGCTGGTCCAGAGCTAAGCACAGACTACGCCAGGGGCTGGGGGCGGGGTTATCGTGAGTGCCGGTAGCCAGTTTCCAAATCGCAATTGCGACCAGCTTTTGGGCTGGGACACACAAGCGGTAATTTGTGTTCGTTTTCGCCAGGACGTCCCTGGTCTGATCGCAGATATATTGAACTGACTCCCAGGACACAAGGAAGTTCTGCACAAACTTTTGTGCGCTGAAATCCGGTGTCCGCGAGATCGCGGATGTGTCCAGGCAACAGGCGACCTCCGCCTCGCAGTCAGCCTGAAGACCCTCTATAAAGATACATTTTCATTTCATTTTATAATTGCATTTTGCAATTTAGCATATTTATTTTTTCCCTTTGTCTTTAGGTAAATTTTAGTTTATTGTTTATGATTTATGATTATTTTAAATTTCAATTTGAAAACTTGTTTGTTTAAAAAAGAAAGTGGAATAAAAAGGTATGTTTTACCTAACACATAATGAATAATCGTGATAAATAATCGTGATTACAATATTGATAAAAATAATCGTGATTATCATTTTGGCCATAATCGTGCAGCCCTAAGTTGAACCAACACTTCTCTGTAAATTTCAACAAGCAATGAACAATATAACCTTCATGATGTGTGAAAGCTGGTAACTGTGCACTTGTGTATATGCTTAAATAAATGTTAACAACAATGAGTTCCCTACAGGCGTGTGCAGCGTGGATAAGCAGAACAAGGCGGGCTACACGGCCATCATGCTGGCTGCTCTGTCTACTGTGAAGGAGGAGGAGGACATGGCTGTGGTCAAGAAGCTCTTCAGTAAGGGCAATGTCAATGCCAAGGCCAGCCAGGCAAGTCTGAATCAGTTCATCGCAGTTCAAAGATCCTTCCAACCAGACACAACACTCTCATGTTCATGTTGTATTTGGAAATCACATAATAGTTTTTAACGTTAGGACAATTTGTTCCCATGCTGTGAAATCTGAAAATATTTGTGCCACGAGCAATAATTTGATATGCCGTAAGTCATTTGAGGTACAATCACAGTATCTATTTAAAACCACGTCACCCGAGAAATGTGAATGATCAACGTGTGTCCAAATAAGAACACAAAGCGCTACTGTGAGCCTGTAGTCTGCCAGAAGCATTTTATCACTTAAAGAGTCGATCCCTGCTCAGCTGACTTGCTCTTCAGTGAATTCAATCTGATTTGAACGCATTAAACTGTTAACATGGAAAAATGCAGTATTGAACGTAGCATAGGATCAATTCTACATATTACAGCTAAATTAGAAAAATTGTTCTGTTAATAGCATTAAATTGGATTTGGAGCATTCCTTTGCCAAATCAAACTTGGATTTCCCCCTGATGGTTTTGTGTGTGTGTGTGTGTGTCTCTCTCTCTCTCTGTAAGTGTTGTCTCAAATTGACAAGAAGATTGACAGTTTGACTTTTATACTTTACTCACAGAAACTAGTTTTGAGTTTCTCAACACAGTTCCTCCTGCTAGTTCATGTCAAGGTAAAGGGGATAATACTGCTCTTTCTTCTGTTTATTTCAACGGAGGAACGTTAAGAGCATTTCCTGTGTTGTCAGGCAGTACTACAATCAGAGTCAGACAAATAATTCATTTGGGGTTAGACTGACTTAGAGATTTGTGTAACCTTATATGATACTCAAGTCATTTGTGAGAATGTGTTGACTTTTGAGGGGTTTTATCTCTCTGCTTTATCGAATCAGGTTGTGTAGTGTATGTGTTTAGACACGGCGCCTGACAGGCTCTCCCACTGCCAAGTCATAGGACTCTGAATTTATAGCATCACTGGCTATAAATCCAATTACTGCTGCTTGTTATTGTTGCTGTGGGTAACAACACGAGGCACGCAATGCAATTTTAGAGTCAGGAATTTAAGTCGTACTATTTTCTGCTGTGTTTTGTTTTTAGCTTTCTGACTGTGGCGCTTTGTGCTGAATGACATTTGCAAAATCACTTGTTTGACTTTTCCTTTGAATTAGTGATGCAAATTTTAAGATAATAATCGAACACTTCATTTACAGACTGTGACTGGACAGTTGTAGCTGCTGTACTGCACACGAGGAAGTAGTTAACTTTCCTAAGTACTGAACAGCTTTGTTTGCAGTCTTTTTACTGTGTGGGGAGCACTGTTGAAACTGTTTTAATACAACATGTGGCGAAGACTGATTACCGTGGTGGTCCTGAAACAGTGCTGGAAGTGATCCTCACTCACTCACTTGTTAAGTTGAGAAACAAACAACTCCTAGTTTCCATGGGAATCCAAACAAGCATGATTGGCTCGCACTTGTCACTTGCGTTGCATCAGAGGACATTTGCATGAAGTTGAAGCGTTCTTAAGTTGCCTCTGAAATGCGGATGGGTGCTTTTTAAAGTCTCTGTAGGTCAGCAGGGGGCAACACCAGGTCCCATTCATGATGAATAGCAGTCTATGCTCTTCCAGCTTTTGAGTACAAATGTGTGAACATACAAACTAGGGGACAGGGATTAGAGCCAATGCACTGGAGGAAGTGGATTAGCAGAGTAAAAATATTGAGTGAAACTAAGTTGACTATGATTTATGTAGGGAAAATAAACAAGAGTTTGCTGATGCTGTTGTGCTGACCTTTACCTCACTAAAATTCAACTTGGATGTTAACGATTGATAAAAATTGTGGGGCGGGGGGCATGAGCTCCTCTCAGCTTCAGAGTGCCAGAAACAGGAGAACCAGAGAAGCGGGTTTGTTGTGGGAAACTGACGGGTTAACTGACGAGAAAAATCTGGGCTGAGTAAATAAATTATTGCTGCATAATAACTGAAATTCACTTCAGACGGGCACTTAAGATACAACAGTACTGGAATACACTTGGCTTTAAATATATAGTAGCGCTCAAATACAGAGAAAGCATGTGTGCTAAGGAAGAGTTAAATAGAAAAAAGCCTCACCTTTTTAGTTAATGTTTAGTTAAAGTCAACATTTTCCTCGTTCACTTTGTTTCAGATAATGGAACAATAGGATTGGTATCAGCAAGTCAGTGTTGTTTGGAGGTGGTCATTTCTTTTCATATTCTATCATATCATATTTCATCACTTAACAAATAACCAACAGGACAACCTCAAAAACTGTACCCCCGCATTTTTTTTTAGAATTGACATTCATAGTGCTTTGTCTTTGCAGGCGGGCCAGACAGCGTTGATGCTAGCTGTTAGCCACGGTCGTCAGGAGATGGTACGGGCTCTGTTGGAGTGCGGCGCCGACGTAAATGTGCAGGATGACGAGGGATCCACGGCTCTGATGTGTGCTAGTGAGCATGGCCGCGCCGAAATCGTCAAACTGCTCCTGGAACAACCCGGCTGCGATATATCCATTGTTGATAACGTAAGGCATCTATTCAGCTCATGCACTCCTTGAGGGAAACTTTCAGTGACTTACGCTGAGTTTGCAGATCAAGCCAACTGTTGGATCCCTGACTGCTGAAAACATCTGAGCGCGTTCTCATCTGGGATTCAGCTTAATCTGTGCTCAGGAAACGGCTCCTCACGGGAAATTGGTCTAGGCAGTTTCCTCTCCTTGTCACCTCTTTTTATCCTTCCCTTCTTTAGTGCTCTTCTTCATTAGCAAGATGGGCAGAAAGCTTAAGAGCCATGATCAGATTAGTTTCATCTGACTTCTACTGAAATCAGTGCTGTTTACAGGAAACACAATCACTGGGCTACTCACAAGCCCCAGGGGGGTGAATTAAAAAGCCTCAACTCCTCTGTTAACGACCGCAGACTTGCAGATTTCAGACACAATGCCCTGCAGACTTACCACATGGCCCAAGCACAAGTCAGGAGTAAGTGTTCAAAAGGTGGAAAAGGTCCATCAGTTATTATCATGAGACTCTGAATGATCCAGACTATAAAAAAAATTGATCATTTTGTCAACTATCTAACGACTTAAATCAGCTATTAAATTTCAGTGGGAACACAAACTTTTCTCAAACAACAAAACTTTTCTCAGCGCTGCTTGTGGCATGTCTTGCTTTTTTCCCTGTGAATCTGCGCACCCGTGTGTTTTTAAGTGATTTTACAGAGATTGGTCTGGATGCTTGAAGAGAAGCCAGGCAGACAGACATTTGAGCGTTCACATCTGTGCCAGAATGAGTTGGCCACTCAGTGCAGGCAGCTCCTGGATTGTGTTTCAGTGCAACACAGCTGGACCGAGAGGTGGACCGGGGGGATGGAAAACATTTGGAAAAGCCCCCACCTCCCCTGTCCTCCAAACACACAGAACAGCATTTCGAACCATGACTGTAAGATGCGGTGGAGTTAAATGTACAGTGATATTGCTGGGCCTCATTTAGTTTCATTTTCATTTTAAATGCACTCATTTAACTAGAGATGTAAGGGTTTTTTTTTTTTTTGATTGGGTCTACTCTACATGAAACAATTTCTGCGTAATTAACTTAATACTGTCTAATCGGGTCTTCCCATGTGGGAAACGTTACAGTGATATAGACTTGCAGTAATGTTGATCACCTGATCCATATCAAACTTTAAAGTGCCAATTACTAACTTTTTGCATAATTTCTGTGTTTTAATGGTCAATGAACTCACTTTTACTGTTTCCTTTTCTCCTCTGGCTGTAGGATGGCAGTAATGCTCTGTCCATCGCACTGGAGGCATCTCACAACGACACAGCGGTGCTGCTCTATGCACATATGAACTACGCTAAGACCCAGACTGCTGTGGTGAGTTCATCCTCCAATTGACTTCACACCAGTGGGGAAATTCACAAAAAGATGTGACGCCCAACGTGGGGCTCGAACCCACGACCCTGAGATTAAGAGTCTCATGCTCTACCGACTGAGCTTGCCGGGCATAGAATGAGGGAAAGAAGGAATAATGGAAACAAAAAGAAAACAGTAGAAAGAAAGAGAATGAAAGAAAAAAGAAAAACAGAAAAAGACAATTTGAGACATAACTGCAATTGTCCATAAATATATCATTAAGCATCACATTACTTATTTTCTATTACAGTATAACATTAATAAAAATGATGTGTAAAAGAAGTATATTAAAAGTTAGAAAGTCCTCAAATTTGCTTTTATAACAGTCATCTTTGGTTTTAATGCAGTGTGAAAGAAAGGTTTGAAAGCCACCACTGTTAAATCTGTTGAGAAATGGCCTGGTGCAGGTCACACTCACAACATAACTGTACAGTGAGAAGTATCTCCTGTATTTAAAGTGGACAGGATCAGTTCCACTGCAGCCCTACAGGCCTTAGTTTGGGTGTGGACAGTACTGGTTGAAGGTGCACTGCTGCCCCCTTTAGGTGTTATTAAGCTCCGATGGATTGTATTTTGAATCCAAAATTACAATGTAAACACAAATGAAGTACATTTTTTAATTGACATACCTAATAAAGAAGTGACTGTATATAATATTTCGTGCTATTCAGTGATGTCCCACTGTTGATTTCACCTTTCAAAATTAAATGCCTCTAAACCTGTCAAACTATTTAAAAATGCTAATAATTAGTAATAATTATTTTAATATTACTCAAAGGTCCACCTTGTTTTTCACATTGTGTCATTCAGGGGAGTCCAAAGATGCAGCCCAGGAGCCCCACCAGCCCCAACAATCCCTGGCCTTCAGACTGAAAGGATCATGGCTGCTCACATATGCGGGCAGACCAGCAAACATAACTGGATCTGAGCTGTGAAAAGCTCCACTGGAATTTACTTAAATATGTATGTATTTATATATTGCCATATTTCCTGCATTTATAAGTACTGTTAATATGAGAATATTATTTTTCCATAAAAGTTGTGACAGGTTATATTATATACTTGACTAATATGAGCTCCTAGCATGTCTAATTGAGGTCTCCAGCCATGATTTTTCTGTGACAGGAGATGAGACCTTACATTTATTATTTGCACTCCACTAATATTTTACTGTTAAGGGCGACACACACTGGTGGTATATGATGCACGTCAAAAAACCTGCACCCATTACTTTCCATGTAAGCCCACACGCTGCCACAACAATATGTGTCAAGATACTTCACTGCCTTATAATAAACCTCAGTGTTGAAATTGCAGAAAATTGACATATTGGCTTCCTGGATTGACACATCCTGGCTACTCTACCTTGACTACTTCTGTTTGTATGTCCAGTGTGTACAACCTCTATTCCAAAAGTTGGGATGCTGTGTAAAACAGAAATACAACCAGAATGCCGTCATTTGCAAACAAACTATTTACTGACAATAGTTTCATGGTGGTTTTCAATATTGTTGATGAGGTTAAAAATATTTTTCTTGAGTTTTCTGGGCCTGTGTCAAAAAGGATTAGTTCATTAGTACATTTTGCGTTATTTATATTTTACACAGCATCCCAGCTTTTTTTTTTGTAATCTGGGTTGTACTGTGGACATCAAATGCCACGACACAGCCTGTGTGTGTGCGCCCTCTAGTTTTCCCTTTCTGTCTTGCCTTGGTTAACTGATCTGTGAACCTCTTCACCTTCATAGTCTGCACTAACTGTCTGTGCATTGTATGTTCATATAAATATATATATATATATGATATATATATCCATGTCTGAAATAAACATATTTACAGAAAAGATGGAAATTAATTGTTTTGTAAATGATAAACAACTGTTCTTTAAACTGAATGAAGGTTCAGGTTTTTGAGTTCATAAAGACTCTTCCAAACAAGATGTTCTTATGCACTTGATTACTACTTGTACTTGATTAATTTAGTTCCTAGAAGAGGACACACACACACACACACAATTTTCTACTACCTCTACAGCCCTGTGAAACATTACCAATCCAAACGCACTGTTTAGCAAGTGAATATTAAGGTAAGCAAACCTTTTCCTGCCTGGGCTGAACAGAGGGACACATGGAACTATTCACTTTACAATTATAGAAGTGAATTAAGACAATACATTTCAGAAAGTTTCCAGACAAGAAACAGATGAGTACATGCAAGTAATCCCAAGACCACCACCATACAGATTGTACTGAAAAATATGTGTCTATTTTCAGCACAACACAATAGGTTGAAATGGGTTTGTGTTGTTACCAGTGGTAGAAATAGTCAGATCCTTTACTATCTTTTGCCTACTATCTGCACCAAAAGGAAAAAGGAAAAAAGAAAGGACGACTAGCATTATAACAATACGGCACACAAGATAACATAAGAGTAATTTTAAGCAAATCAAAGTCTCATTTAGCTATACATCTACAAGGCTGTAAAAACTGAACAGCCAAACTCTCACAGCAGTTGAAACGTATTTACATGCTTGACAAGTAAATTTGGGGAAACCCAATATTTTTAAGCTTTTTACATTTAATTATCATGCCATTTAATGTGCTGCCTATGTCACCTGCCTATAGGGAGCATTTACTCACCAGCTGTTGAAGACCAGCACTTCAGGGAGATAATGTAACCAATGTAACCACACCATCTGTAAACAAAATCAGATCAAAATGAAATTATCAAAGACACAAGCTGTTAGAAATGTAAAACAAACAAAAAAACAGTATAAGTTGTTTTAAAGCAACTGATAAGATATGGTATATTTCCATTATATATTGCAAACTGGACAATCCATTCACTCCCTGGTTGAACGTCAGAGCATCTGTGAATAGTGAGCTTATGATATGAGATGGAAAATTAAAATAATTCCATTTTCTACTTCCCTTTTTTATGTTTTACAGTTTTGTGATTTAGGAATGTTTGAAAATATTTGAATTTAACAACCAAACTTTGACAAACAAAAAACTGTGGATATGCAGGTAATATATTTCAATTGGATTAGTGTTATGGTGGACATCATTTGTTTTTGTTTACAATTGCTTAAATTTATGTAAAGCTGAGTTCGTTTAGAAACACTTCTAGAATATGTTGGAAGATAAACATACTAGATTTTTCATAAGTTGCTGATTAATGTGTCTCAAAAATCACATAACACATCAAAAAAGCAAGATATGGAACAAAATTCAACAGTATATAATATAATTAACTTATATATTATAAGTTAATCAATGCAGGCGCAGTAAAATCACAACCATCCTCACCATCTAACCTGCATCATCTAACAGGCCTATCAATATACAAGACTTATGAGTAGTGGTTTAGGAACTCCATGCATTTTAGCAAGGAACTGGACACAATGCACCATGAACATTGAGCTGTGAAGGCTGCGTACCATTCGAAGTATTTTGATGCAGTCGCTATTTCAAACCCTTCAACTTTCGACCTGCAATATGGCATCACTAGATTAGTACATTTTGTAGTATATTTAGTATATTTTGATACTATCACATGCTTCCTCTAAAGAAACAGACCACATTCAAAGTCATCTGTCTATTTACAACACCAATACAGATAAGGTAAATTTGAGTTGTCATATAATGAGAACTATTCAATTGCATTTTCGATACATCTGACACCTACAATCAAGGCTGAAAGCATAAAGTTGTAGAGATTTAGAGGTAAAATATTACAAGGATGCAAAATATTACAAGGATACAATTGTTTCTAAAACTGCGCAAACAGATAATTAACAGACAATGACACATGGTGATGAATGTGTTGGACATGCACTGCATACACCATGGCCTCAAAATCAAGACATATGACTGCATGTAAAATGATTTTATCTGAAGAATTAGCGATGTAGACAATATAAGACAGCTAAATAATAACACAGATGATAATGCATGACAGATTATTTATAAAATGTTAAAACAGCATACATCACCAGAGGAATAGCCAGCATTAAAAAGTCTTTTTTTTCTTTACTCACTAGTCGCAATTTGTTTAATTTTTAATGCAGGGACCTAGTTTATAAAAGCAGTATAAATTCAAAAGAAATAGGCTGTTTTCATGAGCCAAATTTCACCTGAATAACAAATCACAAACAGTACGTTCTACAAATTGACCAGAGAACCGAAATGCAATGAAATCACAACATGCATCACGTCTAAACAGGAGACGTGTTTTCTCCTTCTCTGCCCGTCTGTAACTGTACTGGCTGGGATATCATGGAGGGAGTTGGGGTGGCGGCGGTGGTGGTGGTAGGGGGCTGTGTCTGCTGTTTTGTCTACAGTGACATTTTTTTTAACCAGTTACTTCCACACCACTTCTTTCATTATGCTGATCTGTGAAGTGGAACGTAACGCTGGCGGAGTTGAGAGGTCAGGGGCTCCCGCTGCCTAGATACATACAGTCTAATATTAGAACATTTCCTTGATTTGTTCGCAGCATCTCTGCTGACTCTGGAGCACATGGCAACAGACCGGCCAATAGGATTTCATGAGACTACTAAGCCCCCTGCTCTGTATAGCAACAGTGGCATCCTTCCCTTATTTATTTATATAGGAGTTTTTTTTCCCACCGACTCATTCTCATGCTTCTGTCCCCCCACTGTGCAGACACACTGTGCTCTCAAACTGTGAAAAAGAGTTACGGTGCGAAGAGTAGTGCTGCTCTTTTTACTTTTGCCTTTCCTTTATCTGCATAAGCTCTAAAACCTGCATCCTTTTTTATAGATTTTTGTCATACTTGTATATATTTTTATAGGTTTATTTTAAAAGGGATCCCACAGATGAGTGGAGTTTTTTTGTTTTGTTTGTTTTTTTTACATTGCATGTTAAAGTGAAAACAAAGTGGGAAATGTCTTGGGGGAAGCTTGATTTTCAGGAAGACAAGAGGTGTATCGAAGACGAGGAGAGGAAATACCCAGAGGAATGGCATCGTGGGAAAATGTGGCACTCAGAGGGGACGGACAACAACCAAATGGAGAGGATCTTTAAAAGATGGAGGACACAGGAGAGGCAGTACGGGATAGGAGTGGGGGGGGTGGAGGGACATAGGATGGCGTGAGGACAGAGGCCTGTGGTTGGTTTGATCTGAGCCACGTGTGCGTCCAGCCACGTCTCTTCGCCGCTTCATGGATGTCGATTAAACGTTGGCTTCCCCTGCCACCCGGTCCCTTCTGTCTTGGTCCAGGTAGGTGCGTACTGTCCCGTCCTGCTAAGTTTCCTGATGGTGTTGCGTTTTTTCAGGCTGTTATCTACATCAGAAGTTGCCATTTTGAAAGTTCATTGCATGTTCAGCCTTCATATCTCTTCGTGATTACAAGCTTAGGTACGGGACGATGGAAAGCTTAAAGGCGTTGGGGAAATATGGCGTACATCAGTCGTCCCGTATTTGTGATGCAACGCTGATCAATAGCCGACTACGACCGAATATTTATGAAAAACAAAAACACGTTCAGAAGATCGTCATCATCTGCACAATAAATACCTTCAGCATTATCTGTCGGATGGTGGATCGACGATTTCAATCGGCTGACACTCTGTGAAAGTACGTGACATTTTCAACAGAGCGCTGCCGTAAAATCCAACATACAGAACAGGATTTCTATGACCGCAACTTTGATTCTGACCAATGCTCAATGGATCCACCAATCCAATAATAGTGCATGAGGCGAGCAAACACCATTTACTTTGTTTTGATTATGTCTTCATTAAAACACTACCTAGTTTGGGACAGCACATTTTCCTGACTTACAAACAGAAAAAATAACATATACTAACACAAAAATAAATGGTTATAAATGACTTGTGTCGATATAGAATCGAGCTGTTTGTTGTCAAGATGGATGTAAACCTAAAGTTTTTTTAGGACACAAGAATTAAAACATGAGAAAATGGACTTATGTGACAAATATTACAGGAGTTCGTTCAGAATTATGTTTATTATTTTACATCGTCTCAACAGGAACTGGACACAATGTACCGTGAACATCGAGCCGTGATGGCTGCGTACCATTCGAAGTATTTTGATGCAGACGCCATTTCCAACGCTTCAACTTTTGATGCGCAATGTCGCATCACTTAGTAAATTTTGATTCTATCACGTGCTTCTTTTATAGAAACAGGCTGCATTCATCGTCATCTATCTGTCTATTTACTACACCGATACAGATAAAGTAAATTTGAGCTGTCATATGATGAGAATTTTTAAATCTTTCCGATACCTCTGACACCTAAAATCAGGGCTAAAAGCATAAATTTGACCAGATTTAGAAGTAAAAAAAATTCAAGTTAATGAAAATAAATGAGGTGACCGATTTCTTCAGTCACAGTTTAGAGTTACGCCAACTATGACCTCTCAATTTCCTGTTAAAACCATATACATTGTGATAGGATCAGATCAGTCATGTTTACAAACAAAATCATCTGATCTTTCATTGCAATGCATTTTGATTAAAATAAAGTTCCCTCTTGTAGAGCAGCTCGATGATACCCCCCGTTTCTCATCCCTTCAATAGGATATCACATTGTAAAGGGTATAGGAGGATAATAAACCGCTGACTAATCCCAGATGCTTAGGAGAGGATGAGGATTTAGCCACAGTCCCCCTGAATTCTTTACCATGTAATGGGCTTCATGATATAACGCAGTACAGTCATTATATAAAAAATAGTTGACACAGTCTTCCTAAAATGCAAAATCCCATGAAATCCAGGAAATCCCAAAAGGCCATGTCATGAACTCTGTTGGACATTACAAGCAGAGACTTTCTTTCCTTTTACTTTCAAGAGCAAGACTTGTGGAGTAAATGAAAACATTTTGAGGAAAGACATACTTCAGTGTTTTCTTTTGAAAAGAAAGAAAATGTATTTTAGTGCAGATCATCATTACATTATCAGGATGTTAAATGTTGATTCTGGGGCAAATAAGCTACAGGGCTGAAGCAACATGAATGTCATTGTTATAACATATAATCTGCTTAAATATGTTTTCGGCTATTCTGTTGCATATAGAAAATATTTCATAAGCAAATTAACCTCTTACAGCTTTCTTAATACTTTTTGAGGCTTGTTGTTCTTTTATTTTGATAGATGACTGCTAATTTCCTGTTTTTATATGGCAATGGGAATTCCTCACAACAATAAAAACAAACAAAAAAAACCCCAACAGAATGATCACTATTACTCAGAGATTCTGGCTTGTGCTTAATACAACCAGCCTCTGCAAATGAACCTGCTCCACTTGATCACATTGAACATTGAGAGAGCATTATATTGATCAAGCTGTCTGGTACAACATGTGTAATTTGAGAGATAGGTGTATATAGTGATATAGTAAATTTCCTGGCAAATCACATGAGAAACCATTTGGTGAAAAGAAAATGGCCTCACAGAAATCTCTGTTACTTATTAATCAAGTGAATTACAGACCTGACAATTCAAGATACATCAACATGTAACAATAACTTAAAACAGTAATCTATCAACATTGGGGATAAGGTTGTCAAACACTGCAGATTGTTACATGATTATTTGGACAGATGTTTGCATGCAAAAACAAAAAAAATGGAAAAGGGTTTATTTCCGATTTTGTGGTACTGAGTTTTTGTGCCTTTTGTGTTTTAGGTTTTCTGATGTGAAATGATGCATGAGTCCTTGAGGAAGAAATCAGACAGTCGTGCTTCAGTCTGTCACTCTCCAGTGGGTTTATAGCTCAATAAATAGTGTCAAGGTGTCTGTGAAGCAGAAACTCAGCTGTTCAGTAACCAGCTGTGGTCGTTCTGGGTAGCTCCCAAGTATGAATCTCTTTAAGAGAATGACTAATAATCAAGAGTAGAAAAATCCAACAGAATATATAAAAGTGAAAACACATCATCTACCGGCAATGTCATCGCTCTGCTCTGTGATGAGGTTAAAGCAGGGGTTCAGGCTGTGGAACATGCTCTACCTCCACAACACAGGGCAGCCTTGAACTCTGCAGCGTCACCCTCACTACCCTCAGCCATGAGTGTAACTGTAAGCTGATAGTATGTGATCAACAGCACTGTGGCACCTACCATCCTGCTGCTTCACCACCTCAATAAAACTTAGCTGGACTATTCAGTCTGTGTTGCGAAAATGGAGGGTTTCCAGCTCAGAGCGGAGGAGGACAACGAGTTCCAGCCAGCTGACTTCCCAACGTCATCACTAGCACGCCTCCATCTCAGGGACGAGGCTGTGGTCATCAACGAGAGCACCAACCATATGGTGGATAATCCTGAGCCCCTTTCTGTATTTCCTGTGATGATGTCATCACCGCTTAACCAATCACGACAGCAGACAGACATATCTGTGGCTACTAGGCCTGAGCCTTCACCAGCAGTTCAAGGTAAGAATAAAAGTGTTATATTAAGCCTTTGGAAGCATAAATACTGATATTGTAATAATAATCTAACTGTGATGCATTTGAACAATAACAGAACACAGATGAGAAGATGATGCAGAAACACTCAGATCACAAAGGTGTTGGCTTTGCTAGTGTCTTTTCATGCTTTTTTGTGCAACAAACAAAGATTTTCAAACCAAACTACTGTTGCATTTAATGAGCCTTTTACAAAGTCTTTAGACATTCCTGTCTGTAGGATAATTTATCTGATGTTAATATATTCTTTATGTCATCTGGGTTAATATGTGCATAGGAGTATGCAGACTGGGCGCTAGTATGTTAAGTCTACAAGATTCTGTTAATCTTCTATGGAGAATAAGAAATCTGGTCATGCAGTGCATAATGGCTGTGTCATGGCAAGGTGACGGACTATTCACCATATCTGTATTTGCATCAACAGGACTCGACTTCAACTGTATGCAAATTAGTCCATCCACTGCAAAGCACCAGGCTCACGAAAGCAATGCTGATCAAATAAGAATCAAGATTCTGATACTGCATTGCCTATTTTCCTTAATGTTTTCAGAAACATTAAGTGTACATGTTTGTGGTAATATGAGGACGTTTGTGAACAGGCAGCCATTTTTTCCTGCTTGTTAATTGACAAACCACAACCAAACACCACCCAACTTGCAATAAGTCACCCACCAGCTAAAGAATTTAGTGGTCAGGTGCATCAAGGTGCGCCTACACCTTAACTGTTACAGATGTAACATTTACAGTAATTACCTCGCTATCTCAACATCTGTAATAGATGGCAATCATACATTTACAACAAAGACATAAAGTTATTTCAGTCATCCAGGGTTCAATGAGTAAAAGCCACATTCACCTTTAGCATAGAGTATTAGCTGACTGGCACTGATTGATTAATTTGCTGATTATTCAAATAATAATTAATCATTTAGGATCAGTGAAAATGGCCATCACAACTTCTCAAAGCTTAAGGTGGCATCTGCAAATAGCTTTGTAAAACCAACAGTCAAAATATTCAGTTTAATATGAAAAAACCCCCAAAGGAAATACTCACAATTGAGAGGCTAGGACTATGCAATGGTTGAAAAAAATACTTAAACAACTGATAATATATATTGAAATAGTAGCCAATTAATATTCTGGTGAGTTGTTTTTGCTCTGGAAAACATTTACAACTTCACAAACTATCAAGAGAAATGGTAGCAGCTGGGATTACATGATTTGAAGGGCTTAGTGAATAGAATGCTTCACCTAGATTCAGGATTTATTAGTTGCAGCTTTTATTAGGCTTTTTATACTAGGCAAGTTTTGACAGAGCTTCACTGTTTGTGGGACCTGGGTTAATGAGTTTACGCCCTTTCTAAATTTACAACAGCATACGCATGATTCCTCTAACATACAGCTCTGTCTGCAGCAGCGATTTAATGCACCTCCAGGCATGCCATCACAAGTGCTGAAGGGATAATTTACATCAACTGCTAGCAGCGTGCCTCTCGCAGCACACACGGATCAGTGCATGTGTGCACAGCCACATACCAGTAAACACAAATAATTCACACATAAATGTAATGCTTTCAGGAAATGCCCGACAGTCAGGTTCTCACCTTTCCCTGCTTCCCTAATGCCGCATTAACACACACAGGGACAATAAACACAACAGGCACAGTGGCACATCAGCTCCAGTCCTTCAGGCTGACATGGCATCTCGCTGCAGACAGCTGTTGTTTGTTAGGCGAGGCGAGGCAAGGCAAGGCGAGGTCGAGCACTAAGCAGCTCACTGAGTCTGGCTGAGTGTGCCTGAGTGTTGAGGAGTGCCTGTTCTGGTATTTTAGGCAGTCAGACAGTGTCACCTGTCAGCAGACTAGTCTGGACAGGGTCTCCCACATGGTGCAAGACTTAGCAACACAACGATATCTCCCTCTGGAGTCCTTGTCAGTGGGCTGGCAGTGTGCGCTGAACGGCCACAAAGTGCAGCTAGCCACATACAGGCTGGCCTCGGGAGTAACGCTGGGTCACTGTACAGTTGATGTTACAGAGTTCTTGGAGCCTGAGATGGGCCAAAACGACAGCGAGGCTCAGTCTCACACCCTGACAGCGTTCCTGCAGGACCTTTCCTCCCCTGTTGACCATGATGATGTGTTTCCTGCCCTGAGAACCAACATTGCCAAGGAAGGAGGTACTCTCCAGCATCTCTTTTTTCTGCTTTGTTAGAAGTGTAACAGATTTTTTGTCACATATTTGACTTTTGTTCCAAAATAAGGGAAAATATTCAACATATGCTCTTACGTAATGAGTGTTAGTACAACAGCTTTTATTCCAAATACAAGCACCCTTCATATTTCTAGCTCATTTATTGCCTCTCATTATTGTTTGGCAGTTTGTTTGTTTTTTCATTTTAAAAACCAAAACTTTAACCATGAAAATAACCTGCTGTGATGGATTATCTTTTACGGCTGTAGTGTTTTTGTAATGAATGAACGGAAGCAAAAGGCATCTTAACACAAATGAGCCCTGACTAAGGACTAATTCAGACTGTGCTGAACATGCACTGTTACACTTACTCAAATAATAAATGTTATTATTGTGTTTTGATTTAAAAAATTACACTTTTGCACACGTGAACCTCTGTATTTTAGTGTTTGTAATTAAACGTTTTATTGCCTTTGTGGCCAGAACTTCAACTGAAGAACAACATAACCAAAGCGATGGCAGCATGTGACTCCAGCTCTGATGATAACCGTCTGTCTGATGCAGAGTGGTATTGGGGAAATATCTCGAGGTATTGAATGCTGCCATATGGTGTATAATATAATAGAGAACATTAATCCAATTCTCTTTCATTTAAATTCATTTGCCAATGGAAGAATGGCATTAGCCCTACTTACAATATCTAAAGGTTTGAGGCTTTTGAAACTAATTTGAGCTGTTTTCCTAAAACTCCTACATGAACTGTTTGAAACCTAAATGTCCTTTGTGGTTGTCCAGAGAGGAGGTAAATGAGATGATGAGAAACACTCCTGATGGCACATTCCTGGTCCGAGATGCTTCTAGTAAGGTTAAGGGGGAATACACTCTCACACTAAGGTAACTACTTACAAAGTCTATTTTGTGTACCATAGGGCTCTGCTTGTCTAATATGAGGTTGTGGCCTTTGAGCTGCTAATATTATAACAGTTATCGGTACTCTGTATCTTGTGGGAAGGCTATGTCTGCCCCAAATCAAATACATGTAATCAGAGGTCAGTTAATATTTCCTGGTTTCAAAGTCTAACTTTAGTTTTCTGGTTTCACAGTCTTAATTTAGTTTAACTGGTCTCAAAATGTAACTTTATACATTTCCTGGTTTCTGTCTAATTTTAGTTGAATCAGGACAGGCCAGGTTTCAGCTATAAAGCTTTGTTGATTAGAGCCTGGCGCAGACTCCAGCGGCCAGCAACATAACACCCTGTGTACCGACGATGTGTTTCGGTCGTGCTTTTCCAGTCACCCGTCTCACATTTGTCTGAAGGACCAGACATGCTCCAGCTTGAGTCAATGCTGTCTACACTGTCGTTCTTACACTTGGCTCCTGCTTCATACACATAAGGGTGACCCAAAGCTTGTAAGCTTTAAGTCTACATTTTCCTGACAACATACTGTTGTGGCAGCACAACGGTACTGTGGCTGAACAGACCCAGTGTAGACAGTAATGCAGGATGAAAGCTGTGGTCAATGTAGAAAAGGTGTTAATTTGGATTGTGAGAAAAATGTGTCGGTTGGATGTTGGCATCCAGGTAGAGGTCTGTGAAGGACTATGGTTGGGCGTCAAAAACAATGCATTTACATCAGTGGGTTAAGCCCAATACAAAACACCTCTCATATTTCTGTATCTGAAATTCATCCAACACTGATCCCACAAGTATAATGCTGACCGGCTGCTCCTCTCTGCATCAGAGTAAATATATCTCGCACCAGCAACACTTGTGCTAGAGTTCTGCAGATATTCAATTTGATAGGGTTGGTGGGTGGTTAAGTGTTAAGAGATGCATGAAATAATATACAAGTAGGGGTGGGTACCATATCAATTGCTCATGATAATATAGGAACAATTTGAATATAATAATTTTTTAAAAATCACATTGTGATAATAGCAATATTCCAACTGGTGGTAATGATGTCATACCATTACTGTTTTAGGGCCATAATCGCCCACCTGTACATACAAATCAGAAAATTGAAAGGTTTTTCTAAAACAAAAGACTTTCCTTTGACTAGAATAAGCCTTTATAAAAAAGCACATAATCTGCCCGTGTGTGTGTGGGTGTGCTTTCATTGTGACTATTGGCAGCTTTTTGAGACAGTTATGCTTTGACTTTTACAGAAAGGATGGCTCCAACAGATTGATAAAGATTTTCCAACAAGGCGGGAAGTATGGCTTTTCTGAGCCACTGGCCTTTCCCTCTATGGTGGACTTGATCCAGTATTACCAGAACAAGTCTCTGGCCCAGTACAACTCTAAACTGGACACACGGCTACTCTACCCCATATCCAGATACCAGCAGGTGGGTTTAGGAGGCCTCAAGCTATAAGTGTCTGGTGAGGTTTTAAGAGGAATTATGTTAATTTCACATTCTCGTCTGTATAACAGCAGGTTGTGATGGAAGTTGACATTGATGCAGTTGGAGAACAGCTGAGGATATTTCAAGATCAATACAAAGAAAAGATCAAAGAGTATGACCGTCTGTATGAGAAGTTTAACCAAACCTCTCAGGTACAACAGCCTCCTAATTATTGATATGACATTTTATTAAACATATCTGTGGTTTTGGTTGGTTAAAAGTTATATGTTTTAAATAAATGTTTTACTTCTGAATGCTTTCCCATAGCAGAGCCTTAATGATAAAAGTAAAGGTTTGTTTCCTCTCCTCTCCAGGAACTACAGAGCAAGCGGACAGCCATAGAGGCTTTCAGTGAAATCATTCGGATCTTTGAGGAGGAGTGTGAAACTCAAGAACGCTACAGCAAGGAATACATCGACATGTTCCTCACATTAGACAGCAGTACAGAGACGGACAAGTATGAGTCCAAACACCAAAAACTTTAGTGCTGGCCATGCTTGATCATGCTCACAGCAAATAAGCAAACTCTGAATTGGTTACTTAAATTGTTCCTTCTCCACCTCCTCCCTCCTTCCAGGATTCAAAGCAATTCCGATGAGTTACAGTCAAGGGTGGAGGAGATCCACAACAGCAAGAAGAAGTTAGAGGAGGAGCTGAGGAGGAAGGCTCAGGCTCACATGGAGGTCGACAAGAAAATGAACAACCTGAAGCCCAACCTTATACAGCTGAGGAAGATCAGAGATCAATACCTGCTGTAAGTTCAACCTCAGCACCTCATGGTCTAGATTACATATTGGCAGAGAAAGGATTCTTATGCTTTACTGGTTTGTTACTTTTGGTACAAAATAGTCTTTAATAATTTTGCAAACTGCCTGTACCTCAGAACAAGATGAATGTAAGTTAAACACAAGTTATATTGACCATACTCTTCTGGATGTACTGTTTCAAGCAGGCATACCAGTCTCAGAATTGTCTCATAAATATGTCAGCGTATCAGGTGACCCTACATGGGGTCCCAAACCCCAGTGCAAATTATGTGTGTTAACATGACTCTGGTTAATCAGCTGACAAGCTAACATGCGATGAAATCCATCTGAGATATCACTGATAAAATGTTAAGTTCCAAACAGTCTGTCACATACCAGTAACACAGCTGAGTTGTAAACATAGAAAAGGCAATCAGCTGTTCTTGTCCATGTTACCACAGCTGTGGATCTCCAGTATGCTCAGTACATGGCATTACCATGACCCTGACGAGAAAACTGTGTCTTTCTAGCTGAATCTTGCTATTTTCTCTTTTCAAATAGGCAGATGTGGCCAATTCTGGTTTAGATAGGGTGTGAATCAGCCTTGTGTCTGTTACACAGATGGGTGCTATTACTTTACAACAAATGCAGCAAGACTCAAGGTCTGATAGACTGCTGACTTTATTATTATGCACGAACAACTCTTAAAGAAAGAAAATGTAACTTTTACTGTGTTTTTGCCCATCTTTCAGCTGGCTCACCCAGCAAGGCACTAGACAGAGCCAGATTAATGAGTGGCTGGGTATCAGGAATGAAGAAGAAGAGTGAGTATCCTCCTTTATCCAGATCAAATGAGCTTATAGATTTTCATTAAAGCAGAAAAGTGCAGAGTACACTACTGAATATCTCTTGCTATTTCTATTTGTTTTATTTTTGTGCTACTAACTAATTTAACCTCACCACCTCCCCATCGTCCCTCAGCCCGTACACCCTGGCAGACGACCCCCACCAGGAGGAGAGGAGCTGGTATGTTGGAGGTATGAGACGGAAGGAGGCAGAGGAGCTGCTGAGAGGGAGGAGAGACGGCACCTTTTTAATCAGAGACAGTCAGACTCAGAGAGGCTCCTTTGCGTGCTCTGTTGTGTGAGTACTATCAGATTTACATCTTTTAAGCATTTAAAATCAAATTAATTAAAAAAAAAACACTCTTGCCCTACTCTAATTCAAACTGATCATACATTTTTACTTTAAGTGGGTGCAGTGCGTATTAAGCTGCTAACCTTGCCTGTGTTGGACTTAAGAGTCCAAACATGCCCAGAAAATAACATTCATATTATTATCCTATGTATTGTTGAAAATGTTGATGGTGCATAGACAGTGACAGGTTTCCTCTCATGCAGTGTGGGTGGGGATGTGAAGCACTGTGTGATCAACAGGACGTCCACGGGGTATGGCTTTGCTGAGCCCTACAACTTGTACTCCTCGCTGAGAGAGCTGGTCCTACACTATCGACACACATCCCTGATCCAACACAACCAGCAGCTGAATGTAACCCTGGCCTGGCCCGCCCTCAGCCAGCAGCCCAGCTGAGACACACCAGCATGCCACCCTGATGGCACTTTCCCAAAGCTTCACTGTATTAGCACTGAGGACGCACCAATCTGGACACTGTTACCAGGCTCTAACAGAGCACCCGTCAGTGTTGTCACCATACGAGAAACCATTTGGATATCTAACAATCCTACACTGGTAAGATGTCACAGGAGATAAAAACACTACTGACCAGTCACTGAAATTGCTTTAAAGTTACTTGAAACACAGTTTAAAGAGTTATTCAACAGTAATTGTAACAGGTTGTTTAGTTTATTATCAGCTTTGTCAGACAAACACAATAGTTGCATTATGTAGCTCCTGGCATCAGTCAGATCACAACTCTGCTCTAATCTAATTTTCAGCTGTTTTTAAAGCTATTACTACTAATATAAAAAAAAAATCCCATTTACTCGCCATCTGTGCATACAGCTTGCAAAACACAATTGGGATTAAGTACTTAGTATTTACAGCATTCAACTAGAGTTCGACCGATAGTGGAAATTTAAAGACCGGTAAAATAATGAGGTTTTTTTTTTAAGCAGGAAAAAGCTGATAGCCCATTAATGGGCTGAATTTATGGCTGGGACAGAGTACCAGCACAAGTACTCTTAACACCTTCAGTCTAAAGTATTAATAATGCCGTACTATAACCAACAATCTTATCATGCTCATAATCTATGAATGACCTTGACTTTGTGTATGGAGCCCCCATGTAAAATGATGAAGCGTGCCTGAGCAGCCATTGGCCACAACTGAAGCCAAGTTCTGTCAATAACAATAGTTTCTAGAATCTTCCTATCAATTTATTGGCTAAACCAAGTCATCCATTGACTTCTACATTCTACACAGGATTAAATATTTTCAGTACTGCAGTAGCATTTAAATCAACAAGTTTCCCAAACCTGTGCTGGTATTAAATCTGCAAAAAATCTTAACAGTGTAGTGATTTATGACAACAATATAAGGTTAACACAGGATACAAGTATCAAGCTTTCAGAATACTGATATTAAATTGACTACTTTTATTAAGTAAACATTCAAAGCAGAGAGATATCATTTCAGATGTTTTTTTCTGAAAGGCAAGTATTTAAGAAGCAAATTTCAAGTTTCACACAGTATAGATTTGACCAATGTATTTCTAAAATGTTTTTGTCCAACAATCCAAATTGTTAATGCTCTGTATCGTGCTGTGCCTGGTATCAGCCGGTACAAAGTACTCCAAGCCAAATTTATTTTGTAAGTTTTGAAAACAGCTAACTTGGTGTATCCTCCCACAGTATATATTTTAAATCCATATAATCAGTGCAGTTGCAGTGTTTAGGTGCTTCTGGGAAACTCAGCTCAGGATGGGACCCTACGCTACCCAGCACATGTGCATTATGGGTAGTGTAGAAAGTGAGGAGACACACACGCACTTTATTGAAAACAAGACAACCAGAACACACACAAAAGCACAAAGATGAGAGCTGTGCACTGTACCACTTTCACATATAGATGTTGCTGGTATAGAAGAACTTTAAATTAGTTTTGTTTCTATTTCAGTGATTAGGAATATTAAGGTTATTTTGTTACTGACATCTGGGAATCTTTCAGTTTTCACGTTGCGATTTTCAGGAGTGAAAGCACTAAATAGTAATTAAACTCATGTCCTGTCTTCATTCTGCACATTTCTGCACAATCTTCAGGACATTACAAATGAGATACAATAGGATTTTTGTGGATTCTACCTCTGGGCTGTATTTATGCTTGATAGCATTGCCGTTGTAGCATCGTTCAAATTATTCTGATGGCAGATGTTAATTTTTGTTTGTCCAAAAATGGGACAATCACAATAAAGGATGAAGAATCCACGTGTTGCTTTAACCTCTGGTGAACACTTTTCAGTGTTAGTAATAATGTACAAGCGGGTATTTACTGTGAAGCAGTGGACACAAAGTGCAGGCAAATACTGATGTAAGTGAAAGTGTTTCTGTGTGTTGTGTACATGCCAATCTTGGAATATCAGCCCAGAAAAGCACAGTTAGGCACAGGGCTGTTTCTGACTCAGAATTTTGTCAGTCGAATCACATTTGGCTGTTAACTACAGTAATTCACCCGCTTCCATCACAGTTAGTTTTGTGGTTTGTGGTCATTTTGAGATTTGGTTTATAAAGTTTACAACCTGCCATGCTATTGTTCCTACATTGCTCTGTGCACAATGACACAGCTAAAAAAAACAAAAGTGCACTGATTCGACTGGCAAAATGCAAGTCAGCTCGCGGTCTTCTCGACCGATGACTCTAATTTTAGGGGGCAGCCCTACTTAGGTATATGCGAGATAACAATCTGGTTCAGATGAAGCTTTGACAAGTCAGACGTGCGTTTTTTTAAGTTCTCTATTTTTTTTGGTCTGGTTGAAAAGTGCCCTTAAGTGTTCTTGTTGCAACCATCAAAATTTCCTTTGTGTTACTCTCAGGACAGGTGTCTTGTCCCGCACATGAGCGTCATGTTGGGTGTAAATAACAATGTCGTGATGAACCGAACACTGAGGTTGTGTCGAGCTGGATACAAGGCTACAATAGCACAAGTACCCTGGAGTACCCTTTAGTAGAGTATTATTATCAAAGGTAGTTGTTTTCCTATAACTGACTGCTTTTCAGCATTATATTCAAATTACTATATTTAATTATTTTGTAAAAGTGAGTGTCAGGTAGACGTTATTCCCCTGCCACATTGAAATTACATCACACTTGGTATGAGAAGCTGTACACATGATATAGGCCTATATACTCAGTGTTTAAAATGTATGTAAAGTTTTAATATTAAAACCCCTAAGAACTTATATATTTAGGAACTGCTGTATTTCAGCCATGACCTGAAGTTGGATAACTAATGACGCAGAGGCTAAAAATGTATATCAAAATTGTACATTTCTGTACAAAAACTACTGTTACTTTAAAACATAAAGACTCTTGATTGACCAAACATTGACAAAATTACTACCATGATTGCTTGAATTTCGCAGGAATGTTAGCTAGCTTTTGATTCCAGCTATAGTGGACCAAATTAGTTGTATATTACTAGTATATATATGTGAGTACACAGCTCTTGTAAAGTGTGAGGTATATTCAAAATGGTGATGGAAAATGACATCTATAAGATAAATATCTCATTTTGAAATGAAATTTGTTTACATTTCAGGCCTATCCAGGTCCCTCCAGCCCTGGATAGGTAACAGGGACTCCTCTGATAGTGCACTTTGTGAGTGGAAATGAAGTGGTGCTTGTGGGTTATAGTGAATCATTCAAACTATTTTTATAGGAGAAAATGCAGTAGTCATTAAATAAATAGTCTCTTTGGGTTACCCATTAATTTCAGGCATATATGAGTAGTTAATTTTACATTTTGTCCTGATATTTTCATTTTTCTGTATGTATGTTTTCTTGTTTAATGGGTCACCTTAAATGCACTTATCTCTTAGCGGTTGTTAGTCAAACACATGCTTGATGCTTGTTGCGTATGTACACTTGAAGTTATCAGTTTATTGTCATGAAGGGAGAAATTGTGTCCCAATTCCTACTTTGTGGCAGTGAAAAGGTATAAATGTTTGATTTTGCATGCCACTGTTGTGTAACGGATTACCTTGGTATTATATGTATTACTAATCATAATATGGACATTATGGCTGGGTACTGTTCAGATACCGGTTCACCACCAGCTATAAAAGATATGTTTAGTCGCCCTTCTTTGATGGGTTAGCCGTATTCTGTGAAACTCTCAGTTTTCTTATTTTCTTGCTTTGTCTCCATCATTGGTGCTAAGCACTTAATGCTGTTGTTTTCCATAAATGCACCTCTCCAAGATCACCTGTCAGTCATACCATATGACTGATACTGTGATGTCTTTATCTAAGCAAATGGAAAAGCTTTCATGTTCAGTGTGGTCCGAGACAGTGTTGCACAGTGGTAAAATGCCAAGTGCTGCATTGCACAGGTTGTGGACACAGCCACTAGATGGCAGTGTGCGCAGGACTGTGTGAAGTAATGCTCTGAAGCAAAGAAGCAAATTTTGAAATTTTTGTCAGCTGTTCATGCTGCTTTGTAATACACACTGCTTATGGATGGACAGTATATTGTGTATATACTGTGTAGAAATAAGGACCCTGTAACAGTGGTGTAGTCTAAAAGAAAAAAGAGGGAATACTGTTAACTTAAGGGATGCCTGACTCACACCTAATGTCACCAGACTGCTGAGCTTTTGTTAGCTTGAATTTCCTGTTAATTTTGGTAACATTTTTTTTCATCTTATAGTAACTTATGACACAGTAAAGATGGATGGATGTACCTAAATGACTATTATTACGTATGGCATGGAGGGTGCACATCGGGCATGTGAAACACAATCCTAGATTTGTCCTCTGTCTCTTGCCATTTAAGACAGCTGTAAAAAAAAATTTCTTTTTGGACACTGAACAGATTGAGTGTTAAGTTGATAACCTGAAAAGTAACTGTATTAATATTACTAATTATAAAACTTTACAAAGAAAAGGTATAGAGCCTCTATGTGCACAGACAGACTACACCACTGCTCTGTGGGGTTTAGATTTAAAGCATAGCATTTGCACACAAGTATCTCATGTGAGGTGGAGATACTATGACTGTCTTCATGTAAATCCACCCTGTTACTGTAGCAGGTGGATATGTGGTGGTGCTAAATATGGACAAGTTGCTGATGAGATTGATATGTTGTAGCACTGACAAAGCACTAATATGAGATTTCAAATATATATATATTTTCTCCATCTCTGAAGAGTTGACCACTTAGTAGTATTTAGTTCTTTCAAATCAGACATATGTGTAACTGTATGTGCACAATTTGGTCCATTTGTTGTCAGTCTCTTTTTGTAACTTTACTGTTTTAACATTGTGCAAACAAGGTAAATACAGATATACTGAAAACACAATTACAAAAACAATTATCGTTTCGTAGGAGAATAACTGGTGTCTCGAAAAGTGCCATGATGTACTTTCAGATGCAATCATGTTAAGCAGTTCTCTGTCCAACTACTATTTATCTAACTGGGTTCCCAGGTATTGGCTATCTTGGTAAGTTATTGAGCTAGCCTGGTGACCTTTCAACATCATAAATGCCATATTTATGACCAAACAAGAGGAAAAATAGGCAATTGCCATTTAAATTTCTATTTTTAGACTCATGCCCTCCTGTTTGAAATGGCCTGTTACATAGTATGTGCTTCATAAAGCCTCCCACCAAAGAGGTTAAAATCATTGAGATTTGCTCTTATTCCTTAAGTTTTGTGCTTGATACAATGGATTTATGACATGGAAGATAGAGTCAGCCTGACTTGCATATGGTGTGGTAATGACAACTAGTTGTCTTTGTTGACTTCAAACAAACAAGAGCCAGTTGGATGTGTTAGGAAGGAGTTTCTGTCTTGTTTATTAAGTCCTTTTACGTGGGTTGATGACATTGATGGAAGAGTTTGATATTGTGAGCTGCAAGAATGACTGAATATCAGCAGTAACGTATGTGTTAAAAAAGATTTGTCAAGTTCTGTGGTGTAATGAAATGGTGATGATTTTAGTGGTAATAATGCTAGGTTTAATTCCTAGCAGGGGAATGAACTTAATTTCTTGGGAGGAATTGAGTCTGATCTTTTGCAGAATTGGTCAAGATAAGTTTTCTGAGTGGTGAATAGGTTGTTATACAGAAATGGTTATGTTAAGGTACAGGGCAAGTGAAGTGAAGTGGTTATGCACATACAATATAAAAGGTATCGTTAGGTTTGGTATTATGCTGGAGATGGATAATGTTTACTAAGTATGGGAATAGTTATGTTGCTTCAGGTTTTGTATGGGTATATAAAAGGTTAAGGGAAAGTGATGTTTGCATTAAAACAGTGCTCTGCTGCCAGTCAGCTGTTTGCCTGTCTTCGTCAGCTTTCTTCCATGCCATAAACATAGTGGGATCCAGCAGTAACATTTGTTAAACAGAAACCATAGCATTTTGGGAGATTGGTTTGTTTTCCATCTTGCCTTGTGTTAGATGGACAGATCATTATCAAGTTTTCTTAAAAGTTTGAAATACAGTAACTTGATATATTTAGACAGGTTTTGTTTCACTTTGAGATGTGCATAGGATGAAATACCTCTACTTGTCTCTGCATCACATTCAATGTAATACTTGTTAAAATGGTGTTTCTGTAACTTTGACTTTAAATTTTTCCATTGTGGCTGTATGGACTTGTCTTTCTGCTTTAACCTAAAGACTTAAGCTGCCCTTTGTTATTAGCCCATTGCTGTGAGAAAATACTGTTATTGTAAATGTTCATTTACTGTATTGATTATGCAACAACATTCAGCTTTTTTGAAATAGCTTGTGCTTTCTTTAGGAGTCATATCTGACAAAAATTGATGGTTTCAAACATTTTCTGTTGGTGTAAAACCTGACTTTACCCACTTCAGAACATCATTGTTAATGTATGCACTTTCAGATCCCAAAATAAATTTGAGATGATGGTTTAATGACATGTTGTGAGTATTGTTTTATAACCTGAGGATTTCATAGTTCCTTCCAGGCATCTGTGTGAGGTTGGAAAATAAAGGTCCACCATGTTAGTTTACTAACATTATATAATCATATCCGTTCACACTTCTTGTCTTGTTAAATGATTACACATGTGTTAGTTCATAGTTTTGATATGGCTTTAGTATTATCAACCTAAAAATTATAAAATCAATGAAAAATCACTGACTGAGAAGGTGCCTCCAAGCTTTTGACTGGTACTGTACGTCACAAACACCACTAACAATTTACCCAATAACCCCAGAGTAAATCTGCTAGATTGCACAATACCAAAACTGAGCACGCCAAGTAGTGTACCACAGCACAACAAGATGAAGCTTTACATGCATCTAACACATTCATGACATGTACTGCACATAGATTTACTGTTTGTAGTAGTAATTACGGCCGGGCACTATTCATCATATGTGGATAATTGAGTAATCCAGATTATAAAGTTGATGGTTTGACATTAATCTGGATTTTTTGGTTTTTAAGATGGTTTAAAATCCATCTGGAACTGCTGTCAGAGAAACAAATCCTTCAGCCCAAACCTGCAAAGGTGCAGGTTTATTGACAGTTAGCTGGATCATGATGTTTTAGGGTGAACCATTATGGACAGATCATGCCTAAATTATTGCTGCTCCACTCGCAGCATCTTATCAACACAAACCTCCATCAAAGAGCATCCAAACAGCGAGTACCACAATACAAAAGGTACAACCATGGAAAGTAAGAGATGAAAGTGAAAGAAAAGTTGTATTCATAAGTGTGCAGCCTTGCAACATACGCACATTTGAAATGACCAAACACAGCACAGAGTCCAGAGAAGGAGTCTTACCTTTAGTGGAGTTTTCTTGTACAGCTTCTCAATGCAAACTGCTGAATGTGAAAGTCACCATGTCATCAAACATCCAGCCAGTTCAGGGGTCAGCATATGATTTGATGGAGGTAGAGCAGCACGTCCCTTTAATAATCCAGTGGTAGAACAGCAGGTTAATGATGAGAGTCCAAAACTGTGAACAACAATTATGCCAATGTGCTGACATTCATTTTCATGCTAACTTCAGCTAGCATGGAGCTCATTCAGTGACTGCCGTTGGCGGCTAAGCTAACTTTAGCTGTTAGCTCCCGTTCCCTCATCCAGCTGCTGGAGGTCGAGCTTCACAGCTCCTCTGTGCCTCGGTGTTGTCACATAAAAAGTTCTTTAAATTTCTAACTTTAGCTCTGTTTCTGGACAGCGAGTAACACAATCTTGATTTGCTTGAACCGGAAACTCACCTGCAGAATCCCAAATCCAAGATGGCGTCTACTTCTTCCTCACTCAACTTGATTGATCAACGTCCCCACCATCACTACCACCACATATGTTTTCTCTCATCAGCTTGAAAATATTATCTGGTTTTATGTCCATATTCTTAGCTAAATGTGTATCTATTATTGTAGTGGTTTGTAAAAATTTAAGCACGTCATCTTTTTCTTTAAGTTTTCATTGACATCAAAAAACTACAGCTCCTTTAAGGCTTTCGCTTAACTTTAGTTTGAGTTTCTGGACAATTTCGGGTTAGATGTGAACATATTTTTGTCTTTTTCGGATTATTTATTTTTATGAAAAATGAGACTCATGTAAACTCTGTTGTGCTCATGTTTGACCACTAGAGAGAGACCAACCACTATAATATAACAAGTCATAATAAACAGTTCAGGTGGAGACTTTATTATCTCCAGTTGTCATTATCATGTAAAACTTGTTTTTCTGTGTTTCTTGTATTTTTATGGGACGAAATGTAATAAATCCTTACATGAAGCTCTTGACTGACATTATTTCCATGTAAAAACAATTTTATAGAGTCGATCTAATGAACAAAGAACTAACAAACAAACAAACAAAAAATCCATAAAATGTATTTGCATTTTCCACTTAAACACCATGAACATCTGACGCTTAAAAAGAGAAACATAAAAAAAGACAAAAACAAAAATATAGTTATTTTCTCTGACAGAAACAGTGAAAGATGTGTACTTCTAAAATATACTTGAGTATCATGCACATTGTCACTAATACGAAGACTTAATTCTAAAGTTCTAAAATTAAAATGGTCCCAAATTTGAAAACCCAGAAATGATCTATTGCTGTTTTCCTGCTATCCGCGGAGCGGGAGTGGGAGTGTCCGAGGACCGTGAACGCAGCAGCAGACAGACACACCTGGAGTTCATCAGCTGATGAAGAGGCAGCTTATAGGCGGCCGATGGGAGGGAGGGCGGCCTCAGTGTGGACTTCTCTCCTGATGTCCAACATGAAGCTGTCAGGACTGTTTGCTGTGTGTTTCCTCCTCTGCTGTGTTGACAGGACAAGCAGCTGGATGTCTCATCCCAAACCCTCCTGTCATTATCCTCCATCTCAGTGGTGTCGCTCCCTGGAGATTGCAATAGAGTGCAGGGTGAGTAGAAACACTCTGGACTGTGTTTACGGGCTCATGATATTCAGGTAATGTGTAGGATCACAGCAGGAAATGCTTCAATAGTCACATTAATAGTCTAACATTAACATTATTTTTACTTTTAGGTAATGTGGAAGAAAAACAAATGCAATTAAAGAGATTAAATAGATTTTGAGAATTTTGTCTTTTGCTAAATTACATATGGATTTTATCTCAGTGGGATGTACTTCACTTATTATTATTATCTAAAATTATGTTGGTATGCTAGAAATATGAAGTATTTTCTCTCAAGAGGAAAAATCACCCAATACTGACATTTTTAAAAAAATATAATTTTGATCAACTTTTTTTCCATTTTGTCCAATGAATACTTCACTAAGGCTTTTTAAAATTTTATTCTAGTAAGATTCACAGTCATCACATGTCTCAGTCAATATATGAAATATATTGTTTTTCTTCATGTATGAGGAAAAGGTCTGGGGGGAAATACTAATTATTTAATATAAATAATGAGCATAATAAATTCATTGAGCACAGTTGTCCCAAGCAGGAAATGTGCAGTTCAAAGTCTCCCTGGGTTTAAATGAGAGTCATGCTTCAGAAATTGAACACCAGTGGTTCTTCATGTGACTGGCAGAGAAGCTCTGGGTCAAATCACACAAACAGTTTTAACATAAGTGAAGGCTGGAAAATAAACAGTGAAGTATGTTGTTGCTTTAATGCTTAATTCATTAATTATGGTTAATGCTCCCAGATTTTCATTTATATTTGATTTTATTTTTATGTATAGTGTAAAAAATACCCATTGGCAAGACACCAGACTATACAACAATGTCTTAAAAATGCCAGTTTGACACCCATAAAGCTCAATTTACAATGAAATGAAACAAAGGAAATGAAGGAGAAGCTGTGATCAGTGACTCAAAACAGGCTTATAAAAATGGACTGTTGAATTCATCATTCTCTTGGACAAATACAGGATCTGCTCCACACCTCAGGAATCCTTTTTATCATCCTGGAAGAACTTTGTACATGTTATTTTCACTAAGATTAAAAAGCTTAAGAAAATAACTTTTTTTAACATACACAGGGTTCAGATATCTTAGTTTACCATGACAGAAACCCATATCTTTTTATAAACTTATACAGGTTACTGTCTCGTTTTGTTGTTGTGCAGGTTCAGAAGCAGTGTATGGAGGTGAATGCCATCAGACCAAATCAGACTGTTCCTCCAGTTGCTGTCACACTATACTATGAGAGTCTGTGTCCAGCCTGCAGAGTCTTCATCAGCCAGCAGCTCTTCCCCACCTGGACCATGCTGCAGGACATCATGACTGTCACTCTGGTCCCCTACGGGAACGCTGAGGTACACTGATCCTCATGAGATATCTCACGTCTCACATTACAATGATTTTAACAAAATGTAGGCAGGATTATTGTAAACTGAATTGTAAAAATATAAATATAATCTTTCCTCTTGTAGGAACATCCATCAGGAAATTCTCCTTTCATCTGTCAGCATGGACAGCCTGAATGCAGAGGAAACATGATAGAGGTTTGTACTGTAGCTCCACCACATACAAATTAATACAAAAATATGATTCCTTTAGATTGATCTATGCTGTTCCTCAGGCCTGCATCATCCATTTAACGGGGCACTCAGCGTTTCACGTCATCTTCTGCATGGAGTCTGCTGCAAACGTTCTCAATGCTGCCCAACCTGTGAGTATCCAGAGGAAAACACTGTAGCAGTTTGCATTACTGGCATAGTTTTAGCCGTGACCCCTGTTGTAACTAATTATGATGATAAATGACAAATTTACCTGCGGGTACAATAAAGTTACCTTGACCTTGACCTTGATTATAGTAAGTCAATGTTCCATGAAATATATAAACGAACCCTGAAAGGTGCAGATGAATATGAATTGTTTAATTTAATGTGTTTTAAGTTTGCCAACTTTGTCCCAAAAATATACAAGAGAAAGCAAGATGGATTTAATTTAATAGAAACTTATTTAAATTTTTCCTATAGTACTGTTTTGGTCAGTAGCTGATGAGTTTTGTGGTGCTCACTGAGGACCTGAGGGTTGTTTTTTTTTGTTTGTTTGTTTGTTTGTTTTTTTAATTTTCAACTGTAAAAAAACAGTTAAAGTGAAATGCTCTCCATGGCCAGTGTGTACAACTTACAAACATGAGATAAAACGTATGATGGTAAATTAACAGTAAAAAGGCCTGCAGTGTTTAAAAATTTCAAACAACTGCTGTAATCCACTGAATGATACTGACGCTCTGTCCTGTTGTCTCCAGTGTCTCCAGCTGTACGCTCCTTCTGTCTCCTGGTCGAGTGTGGACTCCTGTCTGAAGGGAGGTCTGGGATACCAGCTGATGCACGCCAATGCTGCCATGACCAGAGCTCTCAACCCAGCACACACACATGTGCCCTGGGTCACCTTCAATGGGGTAAAACACTGATGGCACTCTGGAGTAATTAATACCGATGGACATAGATTGTTAAAAGAAGTAAAGTAATGAAAAAGTTATGTTTTAGATCTGTTTTCTGCTCTTAACTAAAAATCCAGAATTACTCAAATATTGAATTTTCTAATGTTCACAACCTTTAAGCATTAACCTATAGAATATTTGCCTATGAAATGTAGTGGAATAGAAGTATAAAGTTGCATGAGGAGAAGAAGGTAATCGAGTAAATTATAAATACCTTAAATTTGTACAGTATTTGAGTAAATGAACTTAGTTACAATCCAGCACTGTAAAATTGTAGTGAGACAACATTTTAAGTAATTGAACTGTTCAAATATTTGTCTAGAACCAGATGTCATATCATTTAGGTGAAATGAAACAGATGAAAACCAATCTTGAGGGTGCAGATTAAAATTTGCAAACTTGAAAAGTAAATTTGGAACTACGGACAAAATATAAAACTAAATGTCCTTCATGATATTTGGTTAGCTAATTGTCTGTGGAACAGTCTGATTCATCATGAAAATGTGGTTTGGGATTAAACTGTAGAAAGGGAAACTCTGACATATAATGTTGACCTGAAAAGCGTAACTGATTAAAGATCAACCTGTGTTTCAGGAATACACAGAAGAGAATGAGGACAGAGCTATGTCGTCACTTTTCCATTTGGTTTGCCAACTCTACAAGGTGACGACTTGTTTGTTTTCTTTTTCTTGTTGCTGTAAGTCTACTATGGGAGGTTTATTAGTAAAGATAAAGGAACTTTGCGGAATCTTCTCACAAGGTAATGATTCAAAGAAAGTTTGAGAGAGATGGAGAAGAAATTTTAACAAACATGTTGACATAATACTTGAAAAAAGATTACAAAAATGTATTCACATATTTGTCCATTACTGCTGAACCTGACATGTCAGTACTAAAACACAAAAGTGTGTCTTGTGTCAGTCAGCCATGTCATCTGCATCTGCGACTGAAGTGATTCTGTCTCTTAATGTATTTGATATTATGGGATGTGAGTTTAACGGCGTGTATGTTGTGTCCTCAGGGGGTGAAGCCTCCGGCCTGCACTGGAGCTCCGGTCAGACTGAACAGAGGCTTCTGCTGAACACTACAAGGACAACTTCAAACTTACCTGCAGGAAAACAACTAATCATATGTACAGTAATTTACCAGATAAGGCCAACAAAATCATCCTAACATGCTTAGTTTTTGTTAGTTGTTAACATGGATATGAAATCATACCTTCAGTTTTTATATGCTTCTTGTACATTGTTGGGTGAAAGTGGAATAAATCCGTCTAGCCTTACATGAAGCTCATTATTTCCATCTAAAAACATGTTTTCCATTTAATCCAGTCTTAATGAACAGGGATTAATGAAGTACTCTGTCTGTCTGAACAAAGAAACGACAAACACAAGCCAGTCTGATAAATTTCCATATAATTTATTGGCATTTTCCACTTAAAACACCCTGAACTCCCGAGACTCTTTTGGCTTAAAATGAGAAACAAAAATATAGTTCTTTTCTCTGACAGAAACATTGGAGTGGCAGATGTACACATACTTGTAAAGTATACTTGATTTTTAGGCTCCAGAACATAAAATCAAATGTCCTATGTTACAGTACTTTGTCTCGACAGACACGTTCGAAGAATAAATATGTTTATAGAACTTTGCACGACACAGAGGCTGAGAGAAGGAGACAGCGTGAACATTAACGGTGGCAGTATCAGCGCAACACAATAACAGAGCGAGAGCAGGGACTCTGCTGCTCCTCGACACATTTAACACTGTATGGCACTGATGTCCTCCTGTAAAGAGCCACAGCGCTGTGTTTAACATGCCGATGTGACGCCTCAGATCACTGAGCTACAAACTGTACATTCAGCCCACTGGAAAGTGTTGGTGATCCACAGTAATACCACGGGATGAAAATGCCATGTTGAACAAGGAGAGTGAAGCGTTTTCTTGCTTGAACATTGAGGAATTTATGAGCGCTTAAAATGATTAATTTGGACTTGACTTTCTATTCTTTATATATAAAAGGTTTTTACTTAAAGTTTCTGAAAGCATTGATGTTGCCAACAAATCTTATGAAGCAAAAGTTGTAATTATTCAAATGACAGTGGCTTAATTTTTTTTCAAAAATATAAGAAATCCTGATGTCTGGTTGGCTGTCTGAGCCTTTATCACAATTCTAGTAAAACCAACTTGAAATGTGCTTTTTTAAACCAGGGTTAAGCAGATTCTATAAGTGCACACTAGCAGTCTGAATTACCAAAGATGAAACAATAACCCAGCTACAGTCATAAATGGGTGTCCTAGAAGTTTCCAGTTTCCAAGTTTACCCATTGAAATATTTAGAGACATTTGGTACCAAAGCTAACGAAGGACGAGGAAGCTTAATTGTGATTACAGCGTTACAGCGCAACTTTTCAGAAAGTGAATAAAAGTTAAAAATGCTGGAAGGCTGCAATCTTCATTACATGAAGTTTTGATGTAAAACAAAATCAACACAGTGGTGGTTTTGAGCATCAGGTTAATCATCAGGGTGTTGCCAAAGAAAAGGCCACGTTTCCATCTGCCCACTAGTTTCTGACATTTTTCGTGTGTAAGTATAAACTTTGGCCTGTTGATGGCACCAGAGGTAAAGTCTGGGAGTAAACACATCTCATCCAAATGATGCAAAAACTCACGCTGCTGAAGTTTACATGGCATTATCATCATGAAGGTTTGAAGGACTGTGATACTGGAAGCGAAATATGGCAAAAACTCGGCACAATAATGTTTGACATGTTTGATTGTATTCACAGCAAATAATATTTCTTCTGTCACATTGACAGTAAATATACAAAGTATGAGGACACAACCGCAATTTTGCTGCTGTCTGTGATTCCTGTTTTTTAAAGGAAAATGGAAATGACTAATCTCCCAGTTTTCCAGAACTGTGGGTCAAATGATCTGAGGTTTGGCATGTTAAAAACAGCACAATGGTCCTTTAATGACATGTAAGGCTGATCAATAAAGCTTACTAGCTGAGTTAATGAAATACTGTTACACTAGTGTTTTCTACTACTGTCTGACCAGGAAGTGCTTCATATCTTGTGTAGTGCTTGTTTGCCTCCTGGTCTTCCTACCTCAGTGACGGCGACAAACACTGCTCTAGACTGAACGTGGACAGAAAGAGTCCTGAAACTAAACACATTCTCAAGTCTCAGCTATCTGATTAGGAAAGGGCTGAACAGGCTGATCATGAGTTGCACAAAGTCTAGTAAATCGTCTCTTTAAATACTGTTAACATGTATAATTCGTAAAAACTAACACTATAAAGTCAATGACTTCGATACAATCATCAGGTTAAAATCTCTAGTGTAAAAATGTACAGCATCGTAGGCTGGCAGGTGTTTGTGTGTTTTCAACACTTATGGCACACAGTTAATCCCAGTCGAGCATCTACCAAATAAGACTCATCACCTGATGGGACACAATCTGCGTGGTTTGATTAGTTTCTGTCGGCAAACTGTGCTCCTTCTGATCTCCACATCACAACCTGTGGGCAGGAAACTAACACCATGGTCACTGATTTGGAATTATAAGATCCTGACTGATTAAGGGAAAAGCTGGCTATTCAAAATGTTAAAAATAAATGTTTCTAGTAGAAAAGGAACAATCAAACTCACTTGTGTTTTTAAAAGACATTCACAATGAACTCCTTGTATATCTGTTCAACTGTGTTGCTTAAAGCCTCTGTGCTACTGTCAGTCTGTGGGCATTAACAGACTGAATGTAGCCAACATTTTACTTTGCAGTTCTTAATCCCAACTGGATTTTTTTTCAGGTTGACAGAATTGAAGCAGCCATCAGTTTGCTTAGAGCTCTTATTGTTTCCAGAAATTCTTTTAACTGGTTAACAATACAAACGTTGAGCTTGTACCTTAAAAAACTCAGGTGCAAATACTACAATCTGAGTGACTGTGCAGAAAACAGAAGGAGTCTTGTAATTCCAATATTATCTGACCAGCATGAGGTTGTGAATTTCAGTGCACGTCGAATCCTCTGTTAAGGATCTGAAGTCAGTTTGTTAAATTCTGAATCCACCCACCAGTTAGTTTCCTGCTCGGCCTTCTGATGCCTCGAGTCAGATGTCCTGGACTGTGTTTTGTGTGATCAGTAGGCCTACAGTGGGTGAAGCCCTTTGTGTGACTGGATAGAAGAGCTGAAGGGCAGAGACGGTAAAGTGCTACTGCAGACCGGAGGCACCCTGTTAAAAAATGCTTTTCAAGCACATAAACACAGACGAGACCAGCAGATGTACGACAACAGAACTGCTAAAAAAAAAATCAAAACCTAAAACAATTTCAAATCATCTCTGGTAAAAAAATAAACTAATCATACAGGTGGTGTCTTTTTTTTTTTTTCAAGAGGTGAGACTGGGATACAGTCTTCCTCAGTGTTCAATCACTGCGGTGCTACAAGCTGGTTTAAATATACTGGATATTATTTGATTGCTTCGGTTGCCAAATTTTTATTAAAGGGTTTTAATTGAATGTAGAGACGCAAGTTAAAGCAAAGTCTCAACTGTCTCTGGTTTGGAGGTAAATTAAACAGGAAAGATGGGGGTCAGGTCAGGGGTACCCACTACATCCGTGCTACATTAGATTTGTGTTTCTCTTCATACCCTGAGGTTTAGGTCCATCAATTTTCTCGCTGCTCATCTACATCCTGTATTTGGTAAAATGATTCTTCTCTCAAATCATTCATAGGTAAGAATACATCCTCACTTATTCCAACCGCTTATTTTCATATGCTAAATTCAAACTATGGTGCAAATTAATTTCCAAGACCCTGTCAAACCACAGCGATCCTCATTCGCTGCTAACGTCTGAATGTCACAAACAGTTATTTTGGAGGAAGACATTTCCTTTACCTTTTGTTCTTGTTAACAGTGTGACGCTTGGCTCCACTCTGCTTCCCAGTTTAAAATGCAGCAGTCTTTGTCTGGGACACTCCGAACTGAAGCTACAACAAAGCAGGACGGGACACAAAGGCCAATCAGGCACCCAAACAGAGGCTAAAATGATTCTTCTTGTTAAAGTATAAAATGAAGCAGAGGGGGGAACGTCCCTCTGTTCTCCAGGGAGGGTGTCTCCAGTGTAAAGGGACTGTAGTGATTTTACAGACTTTATTGGTTAAGGCCTGCCCTGCCTCTGTCTCTCACTGCTTCCAACACTCGTGTCTCTCAGGCGGGGCAGGTTGTGCTGGTTGTTACGTGCCCATACGCAGGCAGGCCACCCCGTCGCCCTCCTGGCTCAGTTCTCTGTCCCTCTCTGCGCCCTCCCGTCCCGGGGAGGCCAGCGTCCTGTGGGGGCTCCGCACCGACATGGCAGCTAGATTTAGGGTCCGAGATGGGTGGGGCGAGGGGGGACGGTATCTGCTGCTGCTGCTGCGGGGATCCGGGGACAAAGAGTGGGAAGAGGAGTCCGGGTGCCGCTCCCCACCTGACTGGGACTCCTCCTCTAGGGGGCTCTCCAGATCAGACTCCACCTCCTCCTCATCCTCCTCCTCCTCCTCTAGAGTGAGTTCAAACTGGAACTTGTCCCCTCCTCCTCCTCCTCCTCCTGAAGGGACAGCCCCTCCTGCTCCCACAGCTTCTCCTCCTGTCTCCACCTCAGCGTGCTGTTCCTCTGGGCTGGAGGGCGATGGACTGCGGGGGATCATGCTCTGGTACCACTCTCTGTTGTCCTCCAGTGTGTCCAGGATGTCCTGGGCGTCAGGATGCACCAAGTCCGCCCATGTCTCCCACAGAGGGTGGACGATGTAGTCGATAAACCCCACCTAGTCACAGAAATTATATTAATAATAAGCACACTAATATGACAGGATGTCATGTCAGTGTTATGTGTCTTGTTGAGAGTGATGCAGTAAAAACTGATGCTGAATTTCTAGAGACATGTTTGCATTTGGAATCAGATCTTGAGCCGTCAATGAAAGTGTTTTTTACATCTGAAATATTCATTTATTCTGTTGTCTCTCTCTTTTCCCTTCTCCCTCCCTGTGCATCAGTGGACGTTACCTGGGACTTCTCTATGGAGGCGTTGTGTTTGTCACACATGGGACTGATCTCCATGCCCTTGTCCCGCTCTCTGTCTCCCTGGGTGAAGAACTCCACCATGATGCGGTCCGTCCACGCCCGGTAAAGCTCTAGCGGTTTGGTTGGGTTGCTCAGGTCGGCACAGTGGACCATGTTCTGCAGAACCTGGAGAAGACGCACTCAGTCAGACACACTTCATACTGGTTTCCTTATTCAGATGTTCAAGTCCTTGTTCACAAACAACGGAAAAGGATGTAGCAATAACTTGAGGAATGCAAATAACATCCTTTTATTTTATATAAAGGTATTTTTTGACCCTCTTCTGATTTTGCCAATTCCACAACAATTTATAGTGCAGACCAGTTCATCTCTGTACAGGTGCAATGACCCCTATGTGTCCAGCAGGCAGCAGCACTTTCACACTAACTAACTTGTCCACAAAGGGCAGGTTACGTGTAGACACACGCTGCTGACACTTGTTACAGAATAAACACAACAAACCTGACACTGATGATGCAACATAAATTGAGATTAAATTGTTTAAGTGAATGGAAATATAAAGTCTCTGTTGGTCATAACACTGTATATGATGGACTGTACACATGTGAAATACGCAAATTAAAAAAAAAAAAAATCTTTTTTTTGTCTATATCTTATTTTTAAACCATTATTTAGTCTGTATATTCTTCGTTCTCACCTGGATGCGGTCAGAGTAGTTGTCTAGCAGCAGGACTCCCAGACTGGTCACTTTCTTGGTCTCTACCATTGTCTTCATGTCCGCCAAGAAGTTCATGTGCTTGGACATATCTGTGGCGAGCACCTAATGCAGACAACAACCACACAAACAGAGATTCAACACATCGTCAGTCACTCTGGTTCAACAAATTCATTTCAATGAAATAATCACCTGTATTTGAAATGTTTATGACAGTTTATGTTTATTTGTCTTTGCGCTTCTGTAAATTCATCAACCATTGCAAGCAGGCTGATTCTGATGCACTGTCTCTCAGCTTCACTGCAGCTGACCTGAGCTACACCTGTGCTGGTTGAAACTCACATGAGGAACATTCTAAACAGCTGAACCAACCGACTGACATGGTGCTCTCTTCGGAGTCTTTTATCGGTCTGAGGTTATTCAGTATCTGTCTTTTTAAATCATACATATATTAAAACACTACACGCAGGCTACAGGATCAGTAATTATTTCAAAGAATATCTATAGGTCTTCATTGTATGAGTGAAGAATTAAGATTGATCTGCATGTTCTTGCTGACTCAAAATGTGAAGAGTCCTCATATATTTGCTGTCATTACTGCAGTCATTTGTCCTTTTCTTTCTCAAAACTCTTTGATTTTCTCCTTTACTTTGTTCTATTCTGGTGAAGATGAATAAAAGGAAGCGTTAACTATTAGTTTTCTCATCCATCAACTGCATGATCATATTTTGCCAGCAGCCTTTTCAAAGTAAGATAAGATAACATACAAAAAGAACATAGCATAGTATATGAATCTAAAAAAGGTATATACGAAAGGCTGTATCAGCAGGTGTTCACCCTACACAAACTTTACTGAACCATGAAGAAAACATATAGAAAAAGCACACTGTAAAGGAGCAGTTTAGGTCCAGTACAGCTGAAGACAACATCAATATGTGGTGCAAAAAGCAAAGCAGACTCACCATGTCGATCACCATCTTGCGGAGGGAGTCTCTCTGTTTCTTGCTGAGGTTTTGGAAGATGTCACAGTTGTCTTCTTGGAGCAGTTTGAAGCCCACAGCGAGGTGGTGGTTCTCCAGCACTGAGGCATCGTTGTACATCAGTGCCAGCTCTGAACCTGCAAAGATGGCGGCTTGAATTGTTAAAACCATATAATAGGACATCTCAACAAAATGAGTGCTGATGATCTAAATAAAATAAATCTAAATAGTACTAAATGAAAATGTGTACCATACTATCAAAGGACCCAGACCCAGCTCAGGCGCAGCTTTACACATTACTAATATGTGAGCACATGACCTGCTGACTGAGGCACACAGCAGATCAAACTGTGTTTAGTTAAAGTGAAGGTTTTCAGTTTCTACACACTTAAAAGTGTTTCCGACTGTTGCAGTGTTTTAACATATTTAATTGTTACGTCTCTAAAATTAATTTTATTTCCTTAAAGATCCTGTGTACTTAAACATTTTTTAAAGAAAAAAATATGCTTTATTAAACTGATAATTTTTAAATTCCTCAGGAGTATAAAATGCTGATGTTTTTGCTCTGTTGTGGGAGTTGTGTACAGAGACAGAGGGGAACCTACTGGTGTTTATTAGGAACTGGTTGGTGACGCCTGGGTGATCGACGTCATGGATGGCACTAGCAAACAGAGCAGCCATGATCTCCAGGTCTGTGAACACGGCCTGGGAACAACAAAGAACAGAAACAATACACTGATATTAAACTGTGACTATGATTTATTTTAAACAAAAAGTAACTCAGGTGATAGATGGGTGGTCTGCTGCAGAGGCAAAAACAGCTTCATCAGCCCACCTCTAAAGCAGGGGTGGACAGGAGGACGTGGGTGGACTGCACCACGTCAGCTGCGTGCATGTTGTTGTGATAAGCTACGTCTGCATGGTAGTGGTCCTCCAAGGTCATCATGAAGGTGACGAAGGTGTCATTTGGGATCTTAAAGGTTTTCAGAAGATCTCGCTCCTGGCAGGGTGAGGAGGAAGAGGAGAGAGTCAGAGCGATATCAACCAAAAGAATTTCTCTTCTTTGGCTTGGATTTGAATGACAAGGGAAGTTTGCCTGCAACAAGGAAATTCTTACTTAACCCAGCTTGGTGACACACAGTGTGAAAGGTACTGTAGAAGACTGCATTTATCCCTATCCCTCCCTGCAGTTTATGGATTGTTGCAACGAATTAAAACAATACCTCCAGCCCCTTTAAAATGAACAATATTGATCCTCCTGTGAAAAACAGTCATACTCTTTTTGTGAAGTGAGCAGGGCTGAGGGATCGTCCTACCTGGAAGATGGAGTACATGATCACCGTCAGAGGGCGGTTTCCGGAAAATTCTGCTATCTTGAATATATCCAGACCCCAACGATTAATGTCCTCGATCTCCTGGAGAAGCGAAACAGGACATCTATAAGACACACAGTGTTTGTGTGTGTGTTTCTGTGTGTGTGTGAGGGTGTGTGCGGACCAACCTTGGCCAGCATACTCTCGTGTGGTGTGCTGACTCCGAAGCGAGGGATGCAGGCGGGTGCTAAGCTGGGGCTCTGCGTGGCCTTCTTCACACCGCTGATCTGTGACATCGGCCTCTTCTTCTTCTCCTTCTCCTTGAGAGGTGGAGACAGGATCTCCACGTCATGTTGTTTCTCTGCAACGTGTACAAACAGACACAGACGTATACTGTTAAATATATACGTCTGAAACATTCAGATATCGGTAACAAACTGCATGATGTCTGATTTGTGTGCTGTCATGTCTAATCCTACTATTACAAGTACAATTACTGCTGTCACTACTACTACTACAACTGTTCTCACATCAATGAGTCAAATATCACAACTACCACTACTACAACTTATATTATTATCACAACTTATATCACTGTACTACTGCTTTACTACTGCAAAAATAGCCAGTGACAGCACCATTAAACAAAAATCTACAACTAATACTGCAGCAACTACTACTGATACTTCAATAATACTGATGCTGCTAACACTACAACAGCCTGAACTGCAACTACTAGTTGTACAATTTTAAGCAGTGGTACAGCAGTACTACCACTTTTGAACTACTAGAACTACGTCTATACCTCAACTGTTACTACCTCTGATTACTCTGTTACAACTGCTACTAACGTGGTACAACTATGTCTCTTACTAGAACGGGCAAATTTTATGTAGTGAGACATACAGCTTGTAAATGTATGTGCATTACTGTACATATATCACATGATATGTATAACAAAACTCATTCCAGAAACTCCAAAGCACTGACACATTACGAAGGAATAAAATGAATGAAAAAACAAGTTATCAATGAGGAACTGGCTTATTTCACACCAACTGATCACAGCTGATCTGAAACCAGCCTGTTTGTACAACCTTTTACACAAACAGGCTAAGATCTGTTCACAAGTAAAGATGGTGTCACACACATGTATAAAATGACCTAAATATTACACAAATACACATGTAGATAAATGAGTCATTGTCACTCTATTGAGACAATAATGTGTCTAGTTTAGGTGAGCGTGCATTTGTGCTTCTGTGTTAATGACCTTGTGACTAGACTTTGCATTGCTCCTGCAGAAAACAACCAGCATAAAAACACACATTGTTTAACAATACATTAGAAAGCACGCCTGTTTTTGAGGTAGAATGTAAGTATAAGGTATGTAAGATCTAACTGGCTTGTAAAAATAGAATTATAAATAGATTTAAATTGAAGCATTTTGTAATACATGTGTTGTCTACAGTTGAGACAGTTTATATGGTTGAAGAGTGGGTTGACAAACAGGAATGTATACAGGTATACTTAGGTGCACTTGCAGTACATGGCTGTATTGTCAGAGCAGGTGTACATTAATGTATATGAATGGACTGTATGGCAGTAGGTGAAGAATACCAGTAGCAGAAAGCTAAGGATGATGGGTAAAGGAGCTCAGCATTGTCTTGAGCTTGATGACGAAGCGCTTCTCGTGTTTTTCCAAATTTGAGTTTGAAAAGGCTTCATCACATCTACAGGTTGGAGAAGAGCTTTAACTCACGGTGCAGCTTGTAATCCTCTAAGCAAAAACACTGAAATCATGGTTTCCACTGACAGCATCAACATAATCTCCATATGATTTGTTGACACAAAGGTGCTGTCCCAGCAGACACGACACTGTTGAAAATGACTCATCCTCATTTTGTACAAACCAAGGAAATAATGATCCCGTTTTGACATCACACACAGCCTGTTTGACTTCACATCCACATATCATCCTCAGTATTTCACATCCACGTTTAGTATGAGCCTGGCAGGAGCGTGAGCAATATCCAGATTTGAGCCCAGATACAAGCACACCCCATCATAAGGATGCAGAGCGACCTGAGTGGCAGCGTCACACGAGGCGCCGTCTGGCCTCCCTCACCTCTCTCACAGTGCCTCCTCTTCCTCACACCCAAAACCATGGTGTTCATTTCCAAAGGCAGCCGGGCTGAACGCCGAGGCACTCATATCAAAACGGCATCCGACTGACAGCTCCATCCTTGTTGGGCTGCACCTCCATCCCACCAGCAGGGCCGTTGAAGACTGAGCCTCCTGCCGAAGCAACACGCCGTCCAATAATACTGCACCCTGTTGCTACGACAACGCCACACAATGTGTCCGGGAATGCTGTCTGTCGCTGCGCCTCCTCCTCTTTTCGGGAGGGAAAAAGCCTCACCTTCTCCATCCGTACCTATTAACAAACATTCCCGTCCTCCTTCCTCTCCTTTAGAAGAACCTCTCTTCATATTTTCAGTTTAAAAAAAATCTTTCCTTATATTTTTTTCTCTCCCTTTTTTCTTTCCTTGCCTTTAAAATAGTGAGATTCTCCTCTCCCTGTTTCTTTAGATATCCTCCTGTTTCATTTTCCTTCCTTCAAATCAACCTTCTCCCTTTCCCTTTTTAAAAATCCTGTATTTCCCTCCTACCTTTCAGCTTCCTCTTCCATTTTATCCTTTTAAAATCTGTCTCTCCCACAATTTTGTTTTAACTTGAAAAACCCTTCTCTCCTAATTTTTTTGCTTTCCTGCCCTTTTTAAACATTTCTCTGCTTAAAAAAAGCTCTCTTTTTTCCTCCCATAAAAAATGAGAAAATTCTTCTTCATCATTCAAAGACCTCCTTGTCATATACACCATGCAGGACGACGACAAGTATCATTGACATGTGTTGAACGGCCACATATGGTGTAACAGTCATGTAACACAACTGACAGGAGGTGATGTAATTGTGCAAATTATTATGCAGCACCAGAGACGCAGACCTCGCTGACATGTACAAAACAGATTTTAAGATACTCTGTCATCCACCTTACTTCAACGAGTGCAGACTAAATATTAGAAACTCCTCACAGTTATCAGGCAAAATAAGGATAATGATAATAATAATGACCAAGTTGAATCAACATCTAAAGCCGTTTCAACAAAAACTGAACATTATAACTTCTGTGAATGAAGAACGTTGCAACACTGTGGACCTAATAAACTAGCAACTGAGTCTGAAATTCCATAAAAACACTGGCTTAAATAAGTTTTTAATTTAACACAGGCTTTTCGTGTGCAGCAGCTCTCCCTTCCACTAATTAGATTCAACTTTATTGTCACAGGATAAATGAAAAATGGAGTGAAATGCAGTATGGGTAAATCATTTTGTTGGTTTACATCAGGTATTCAAACTCACCTAGGAAGGTATTGGCGATGTATTCTGACACCTGGTTCCCTGAGCGGCTTGTCTCAGATAGCTGCGTCAGCTCGCGGTTCAGCATCCTCTTAAACTGTGTGGACACGACAAAAGCACCAACAAAAGATGTGGTTAGTCCAGATAAACTGCAGATGACACATGTTATAATGCCAACGCAGACAATGTGCATGTGTAGCACGTTTAAACAGCACTATAGCAGTAAACTGAACTAGGATTCGTTTATATGAGTAACCACAAGATGATGGTGGACGTACTGCATTTCAACAAATTAAGACCACGTTTCCCAAGATCCCCCTGTTCTTCCTGTCCCCCTTCCCCTCATTGAGGAGGGCAATTATGTTGCAAGGGATTTTTCCATTTCACTCCTTTCAACATTGGCCTTCAGATGAGGAAATCAGCTTTCACTACTCACTTCTACAGACAATATAGTGTTTGTGCATGTTCCGAGTCAGTCATTATGTTGCTTTGACTGGATATTTTCTGTGTGGCTTTGATCACTTTTGTTGTGCATTTGCAAGATTTTGTCATTCCAAGGCAAAGCACTTTCAAAACGAGATATGCACAGATGATTACTTTAAGAAAATGGGAGAAAGCTGTAGAGTTAGATGCAATATCAGGTAGTTTAAACACATGTGTATGCACAATAAAACAGGTGGAAGTACGGACATACAGTAGGTTGAAAACTAACTTCACTTCACATTCATGTTGCTCGGTCGATGAGAATTGTCACAGTCACAAGTTGGCTCCACTTTATAAAAACACAAGATGCTCCATTGTCTTTGCTGTGGTCTCAGAGATAAACAGCAACATGTAGGGAAACTCCAGCATTGCAGCTCGTGTCGACTGATGCTCACAGAACCAGTGTCATTCCAACACTTTAATTACATAGCCCACAGTTCATGTTTAGCCTCTTTTGAAATGCATTAATGTTTTTGTATTATGTTGTTTTTATGCTTTTATAATAAAAGAGGACAAGCTGAAATGTGTGCTCTAATATAACTACATTGTCCATTTGCAGACACCAGGGAGAAATTTGCACTGTATTAAAAACACTAGTGATATATTCGAGCAAAAAAGTTTTTAAAAACAGAAGCATTTGGTGCCCCCCCCCGATAGAGTTTTATCGCAGCGGTAGCTTCCACTCTGATTATGTAACAGCTCTGGCATGTGGTGTCTGAGGGAGGAGGGGGGGGGGAATCTGTGTGAGAGAGTGATGCTGCAGTGGTTACACGGTTACTGTGTGACACACATATGGGAATAAACACAAACACACACACACTGACATGAAACATAGACCTGCAGCTTTAACCAAAATGTGTCTGTTTATCATGAGCTTATACTTCTCCTGTTGCTGCTCAACACAACTGCTCCCTCAGTCATGCTTCTCCTCAGGTTTTCCGCACACATCCACACGTGCATCTTTACAAACGACATGCAACATATATTTCCTCTAACGTGTTTTGAGCTTTCTCTATTGCTGTTTCTCCTACATACACACAGTCATGCACAGACGGACACACACTCTCAGCACTCAGCCTCTCTGTACATCCAGTGTGTCAGATCCAAGTGGCAGGCTCACTCAGCATACAGCCCCCCCTGCAACAGATCCCAGTGTAAACAAGGCAAGACAGCAGCGCTCCCCGTCGCTCACCTGTCTGAGTCTCCAGCACAGACAAACGCAAAGAGCCGATGCAGGCATGTCAACCCACGCATGTTGATGTTAGAGGTCGTTAAAATCCAAAAATGACAAGCAGACAAGTCTGCTTGCTCAGTGACGGGCTGTAATGTGCTCACTCAGCTCTGCTCCAAGCTCAGCAGGGAACGGTCTGAATATGAAAAGAAGTCCGTTTGGAAATAAAAGTTCCCACAGTTCCATGTGCTGTCCTGGAGGTGAGGGGGGGTGGGTTTGGGGGATGGAGGGGAAGGGTGGGGAAGGGTGGGGAGGGGTGAGGAGGTGGGGGAAGCTGGGGATGTGGTCGACCATCGGGGGAGATAGGGTGTGACTGCAGTCGCACATCCAACTACAGTCACACACTGTCAATGAGAAACATACAGAGGGAGAGAGGGAGAGAGGGAGGCGATGAGGAACCCCCCCTCATCCCCCGCCCTGCGCGCAGTTCCCCCTTCTCTGTCCAATCAGATTTGACTGGCTTTAGGGGCTGGGTGGAGGAGAGGGATCCGATTGGCTGAGTGGGAGACAGAGGAGGTCTGAGTGTGGCCGCCAGAGGGTGGAGAGAAACAGGAAGGAGGGAAGTGAGGAGGTGCTGATTAACTCTTTCAGCGGAGGGAGACGCCATTCATGAACCCGAGTGTTTTTGGCCGTGTTCACACCGCAGCTGCATGTGTGATGTGTCCCCTCATATATGACTCAGATCAAATGTTTTCTAACAAGTATAAACAGGAAAAAGCCGAGAGGGCTTGCTATTCGTCAGCGCTGCTCTGCACACATAGACAGGAGCTGCAAAATCAGATCCTGAAGCCTTTGACCTGCATGTGATTCATATTTAAAAGCTAAAATGATGATTGTTGCCATGACAAAGGCAAACACTAATAGAGTCAACCCATGAAGAAAACAAGATAAAATAAACATATTCTTTATTCTGTCCTCTGCTGTTTAAACAATAAAACATATTGTGCTTATTTAATTAAGGTTTATTTCAATTTAATTTCCGCCTCTTATAGAGTGAATTTGAAGATAATTTCACAAGAACAATTTTTCTTTGTCAAGTTTCCTGCAGCCTTGACATTTATCTAGCTATGTAAATATTAATGGATATATAATTTTAAGAAGTGCGGACATGTGGGTGTCTGATGAAAGAAGAAGTGTAAACTATTGGAGAGTGAGAGAATGCAAGCATTTCAGGAGAATAAGAAAATGACCATTACATTTATGAATTTGGACTTTTGGAGCATGTGATTTGCTCCACCTTATAAAGTCCTGATGCATTTTGGAGCTAAGGGTTGATGATGAAGGACAAGGTTTCAACCATGATAACACTTAAACTTGTGGATATAGATTAGCCCTTAGCCCTTCCCTCAAACTTTTGTTCGACCATAAAGGATGAGAGCTGTAATGAGATATTTCTAGACATCTTCACTGACCCACTGAGGGTACTGAAAGTGCCTGTATGAAGGTGGGTCAGATGTCATCTCACCTTATTGGATGCCATCTCGCTGACCGAGTGCCTTGTCTGCAGCGTCTCCAGCTGGTCCAGACACCAGTCCAGCTCTTCCAGCGTCTCCACCGCCAGCTTCTGGTAGGGCTCCTCTGAAAGGTCAGAGGTCACAAAAACACATGTTACAGGTCGGTTGCGGGACTGCTTTGATAACGTCCACATTCAGATATTGTGAAGGGATTCAGAGATGTGGTATTGTTCTTGTGAATAGCTGTTTCTGGAGGGTAATAACTGAGAATTAGCTCATTGCAGTTCAAAACAAAGCCACAGGAAATGATGGCTTAACACCATGTTTGTATTCTCATGCATCATAAATCAATAATAAACCCATGAAGATCACACAGTTTCACACATCTTTCATGTTTAGTAATGGTTGATTAAAAAACACTTTTAACTTTTCACAGTATTTCAATAAAAGGTCAATAACATGAAAGTATTTGCAGTTTTTATGTAATAAATCTCAGTGCCCCACCATACAGGGATATTAACACTGACCTGTAAGACATGGCTTACACATCGATGGCTGGTTGCTGCTTGTCGGCCGCCTGGAACAAGGAACAGATGAGGTGTTAGTAGAAGAGGAAGAACGCAAGCAGTTAGTCGTCCAGTCTGTTTTCTTGTTCTTACTTGTTTCCCACGCGATCTTGCAGATGTGTCAGAGCGGCAAAGTTACTTCTCACTGTTCGCAGACTGGCAAGAACCTAAAAGGCAAAGAGAGGAGTGAGTACTGGAGCAGCACTTTAAAAACTGAAGAACCATTCCCACAGCTAATTGAACTTTTTGTTGAACCTTTAGGCTGATGGCAGTAAAATAAACATTAACTACTCAGCAAGGTTGTTTTTCTGAGTTTCCCTCAGGTGCTATTGAGCGCCAGACTCTGAAGTGATCGCTGCGAGAATAGCGTTCCTGATGTTGCTATGTGAATATACAGTGGTGTGATGGGCTAATACCTTAACCCTGAGACAAACCTGAAGAGTTGACATGTGCTCTTATTCTTGTTTTAAATGCCCCTGTCATCTTGTTTCACAGTTACACATGTCACATATTGCTTTGTCTGATCTCGAGCTCTGCAACTACACTTCAGTGTTTTCTTATAAAAAAGACATTGAGAACATGTTCAGTATCATCAAGTTTGATTCTTTGATAATGTAAAGGAAAAGTGTCTCAGGTAAATCAGTTTAATATCCAACTGCAGGTGAGGAGGGCTAAACTAAAGTGTAGATATTAGTTTGGAAATATGACATGTGCACAGATTGTTTTAATGGGCAAACACACACACACACACATGCAAAGACTCAGGACAAGCTGTTCAGTACAAAGAGAATGTGCGTGGGTGTTTTCTGTGAAAAATGAACCATCACTTATTTCTCAAACCGGTGAGTAAAGGCCAGTGAGGAGCCCTGTGAATTGTCTGGACAGACCCACGCTATCAATTAGACAGTGTTAGTCTGAATGGAAACAATGGACATTTGAATGCAATCTGTCCCTGGAAACAACAAGTGCTCAATGGTGAAAGTCAATACACTTAAACCCACTGCCACAGAGCAAATAGAGTGTAGGCGAGAACAGCAAGTAACAGTAAATGAGACAAATTTGGCTCTTCATCATTTTTAGGCAACATGATAACTTTTGCAATTGCGTTTTCATAAATCTTCAGTGGACTTTTGAAATCCTTGGGGGCCTCCTTAGTTTGTCAGAGCAGGACCTACAAGAGTTTACAACCTAGGATATTACAGTATAAAAAAAGTCCATATACACTGAAAATTACCACGTAATAATCAATATCCTCCAGCTTTACTGAAAAGACTAGATCAAACAACTTTTATTAGCAGTTTTGTGAATCTAAATCTCATTCAACCGTGTTTAGTTGTTGTTGTTTGTTTTTCATAAAAGTGGCCGGTAAATTTTGAAAACTCCCGGTCTTAAAAACAGCGATACCCAGTGCTACTAACCTGTGCAAATGGCGTCACTATCATGTCTTCTCCATGCCTGCAAAAAACCACAGACAAACACAGACAGACATCTGGTGAAACAGCCATGTGAAAAGCCATGGGACAGAGGGGAAGTATCGTCTGCTTCCAAAATCCCCACAAACACAGACACACAAATAATGACAACAAATAAGTTTGTTTGTTGTCATCATCTTCATGTGAGGAGCATACAGGAGTTGTAGCGCTAGAGTTGGCTACAACCCACAGTTGGTCTCAAATATCACACTGGATATGAGGAGATTGTTTTAGTTTTACAAATATTTCTTAGAGGCAAAGCTACAGATTAGAGTTAAACCTCAGCAGGCAGAGCCGTGGAACCGCTGCTTCGAATACATTTAAATCACTGAAACAAAGTGGACAAGACAAGAGGTAAGAAATAGGAGGAAAATATTTTTTAAAAGCCAAATACTGGCAAGGAAACTATTATGAATACTGCATCTCCCCATTGAGGTTTAACTCAACAATTCACAATAAACCTGCATTAAGTTAAGTTTTTCGTATTCACTTGGAATCAAATGACTCAAGTGATGAATTTTATTGCTTGTTGTTCCTTGGCCTTGTGGTTTTTATTAAAATCACTACATCAAATCACAGATAAGTTGAGTGTATGCTACCTGTCCAACACGGAAAAAGACAAATTAATACAAGTGATTGATAAAATTTAACTGTAGCATTTAGCAGCTAAAGACCCAGATATTTGTCTCAAGAGTTGGTGAATATTGAAATTACCATCGTTTCCAATGCCAGTACTGCTAAGTAGGCAAATATTTGCAAATATATACATATATAATAGCCATGACAACTTAATAACACCGATGTGTCTCTATGTGGGTCAAAAATCACTTAATGCAGATTTAATCCTGCTCTTACACAACGTATGCCTCTAAGCTATGCATTTGTTGAACTAGAACTGTGTGCAGGTGAGGAGCTGTGTTCATGCAGTGGGGGCTGGGGAAGTCAAAATTTGGAGAAGCAGTGCTTTCTGGAGCTTTAGGATCACAACATGCACCTCATAACCATTCAGACTTCAAGGTGAATCCATGCTGCCAGTGAAAAGTACAGTGTCAGTTCAGCCTGCGTGGTGCTGTCCAGCAAACATTCGACGCTCTGAAATCCAGGCTTAAACTTAAAAAAAAACATTCTGATGTGATTTTTACTGAGCCTTATCATCAAACTGGCAAATGTTTGTACCCTGTTGGGTTCACTTCAAACGTGGGTGATACCAGATCACCATCTGTCAAATGTTTGCTTGGACTGTTTCAAACACTTTGCAAGGGTGATAATTTCTTGAGATGAGCATCCAAGATGCGTTCTCCAGGTTGTGACCAGGGAAAGATGACGTGTAAGTTGGGGATTGGGGGGTGATGGTGGAAGAGGGAGCAGCTTTGACTCATGACAACATGGCGCAGCACAAAGAGATGAGCAGAAAAATCACAGCAGTCTTCACACTTTGTCTCACCGAGGTAGCCAATTGACTTCCCAATGCTTCAATCCCTCCTCCCTTCAAAACAAAGGAGCGACAGCTATTGGTGGTTGAGGCCCCATTTACACTCTGGCTTCAAACAGACTGCTAGCTGCACAGAGAAATCTTTAGCTGTAGTGAATCTTGATGAAAAATCTAGTTTTGACCTGAGATTATAGTTTTTACATGTACGTCCCAACTCAACGTGATTCTTCTTCTGCTGTTTACACTGATAAACATGAGCTCTGCTACCACAAGCCTCTTTAAAGCCAGATGACAAAAAATGCTTTTTGGAGTGTAAATGGGACCTTTGGTGGGTTTACATAAATACATACTGACAATAAATTCCAGTGTTTCCATTGTAACTCTACAGCAGTAATACAATCTATGTGATGTGATGCTACATACAGTATATTGTATATATGGATCCCAAATGAGAGAGTCGCAATATTTTCTAATATTCTAAAATTTCAGTAATAACATTTGAGTGATTTAATTAATTATTTATTATTGTCATTTTCACTGTGGTGGCACACCACTAATCAGCGATTTGGGAAACATGGAGTCTGGATTCAGATTAAAAAAAAAAACAACTATACTCATCTTTAGAGATCAATGTCACTGTTGGATTAATTGCAGTTTTCAAGCCTTCCATCATCTGCTGTTATCAGAAGGTTTGTAGCTGCTTCTTTTGGACTAAATTTCCCACAAAATCCAACTCAGCAACTCCACAATGTAAAATGCAGCATGAATTTCGGTTTATTGGCGTCAAAATGATACAGAGAGGATCTCTAAAATACTCACAGGTCGCTGGCAGTGGACGAGTTGCGGGACATGGTTTTGGGCGAAAGGTCGAAGTCTGAATCGGAGCGGTAGAGGAAAGACTCGCGGCGCTGACTGTGGGGGAAGTTGGCCTGAAGTACCAGACCAGAACCCGGGCTAGTCTGAGAGTCCAGTGGACTGCGACCCACCGACAGGCCATTCTCCACATCAAAACTGCACAGAGAGAGAAGACAGACATAAATACTACTGTTAAAGTTTCTGTTGTTTCTACCTGATAATTAGCCTGACAGTCAGACTGCATTATTTTTTGGTCTCCTAATATCATGATACTACTACTACTATACTACTTCTGCTAATGTTAGTAGAACTATCATGATCGCTACTAGTACCTGCTGCTTTTACTAAGACTATTTCTACTACTTCATTTGCATACTACAATGTCAATCAAGTAAAAAACAACACATGTAAAAATACTTTTTTAATCAATGACTTAATCAAGGATACTAATAGAAACTAAAGAATCAGCACTGCAGCAATAATAAGCTAAATAATCTGTGTGACTCATGCACACAAGGACACAGACAAGAGAAACATAAGATAAAAGCTGTGTATGCTGAAGCCTGTGCAGAGTGAGAGGAGCTGGATGTGCAGTAGGCAGAAGTCTGTGTGTCTAAGTAAAAATCCAAATGTTTTTTTTTTCCAAATACAGAAGAATGTTGCTTATAACAAATAACAATAAAGACAAGTTAAAAATATAGATGTGACATCATGAAAAATCATCATAATAACCGACACAGAAAGCAGGATAAAAACGGTAACATTCAAATATTTTACCCAGACTGCCAGTGTCTTTTTAAACGGGCGACCTTGTGAATATTCGCTTCTCGCACCAGCTCACACACCTTTCCCTCCCATATCTCCCGTATGACGTCAACACTGACTTCATGCATGGTACGTCAGTGGAGCTATTTACCCATATACCCCCTCCACCACCACTCCCACTATCACCCCATCACAGCCACCACATTGAAAGGCACCCCTGTTACTGAGCAAAGCGCTTCATACACTTAATGTCTATCAGCATCACTTTGAAAAATTGGATTGTAATGTACGATCAAAAAGAAAAGTATTTGCAAAAACGCTCCTTTTTGCCAGCTGGATTTGGTCCGACTCCTGCCAGCGTACAGTATCACAGCTCGGCATGGCCCAGATTTAATCCGTTTGAAATCCTTCCAATCAAGATGAGGTCAGTCTGCAGGGTCTGAATTACAGGGTTCGGTATTGGAAACATTCACTCAACAGATTCCCCTTTACCCGAAATTTCCTCTGAAACAAACTAGTTCTGTGATATAGTGAGCCACAAAAGAGCTACAACACAGAAAGATGAACAAAGAGGGGACAGAGGAGAACTTGACTTTGAGTTTTGTCTGAGCGCACAGAAGGGATTGATACTGCAGAGGAGGGTTAAAGCTTATCAGCATGGTAATTATTCTTCCTCGCTGATCTCGGTGCATTTTTTCAGCCTCACTGTCGTTCACATTCCCTCAGTGCTGCTGTGCCTTGCTCAAGGACACATGGGAGTAAAGTGCACTGCTCATTCCCCTGAGGAGACTGAAGAGTGAAACCAGTAACCTTGTGGCTACAACTCTTCAATTCCTCTCTGACCTAAATTTTGCCACCTCCAAAAAAAGTCAGGTTAAATGAGATTTTAAAGCACCATTATGTGGATACTTGAGTGGTACTTCAAGGCATTTTTATCAATTAGATTCCTTGTGATCTGTTATAGCCCCCCCCCCCCCCCTCCTTCCCTGGTTATAACAATAGCAAACAGAGAACCAACAGAGCAATGGCAGGTTGCTTCTGTGTCTATTTTTAGCTCAGTGTGCCTCCAGCGCTCCAGCAATAGCAGCGCCTGATAAATGAAAGATGGCTATTATGCAATCGATGTTGAATGAAAGACCCAATTCACAGAAGCAGAGAGAGAGAGAAAGAGAAAGAGAGAGTGAGAGAGAGAGAGATGAGGAGGAGGAGGAGGAGGAGAGGAAGGCTGTATCCAGCACAGTGATGTGGCTCAGCATCTCACACCTGATTGGCCGAGAGGGGCGGGGCTACGGCAGGGCTTGCCTCAATGATAACACCCCCACCCCACCACCACTACACCTCACCCAAGCCCATTTTTACACCCCACCCTCCCTCTGGCTCAGTGTAGTCGGCCGTGACGAGACTCCACCAGAGGAGACCAGTGACGTCAGAAGCTATAAATAGATCTGCCTGCCAGGAAAGAGGGGAACGGGGAGGCTAGCGATGGAACTGACGTAGATACCCCCCCAGACAGGGTGCGGATGATTTCTCCCCTTCTCATGAATACATAAATAGTGAAATTTTGATTGGCTGTTGCTTAAGTTCTTTAAGATGAAGTAGAAACAGACTAGCTCCCCTCTGTTCTTATTCTCCATATTTACTTCTATCTTTTATTCAGAGTGAGCAGGTAGGATGCTGAAGCATGTTGCTCAAGGACACTTTGACAGCGAGCACTGCCGCCACTGCCAAGATTGAACACGGTCAGCTGGTACTGAGCGATGTCCTCAGAAAATCTTTGGGGTTACATGGCAAAGTTGTCAGTTGTGAATTTAAACCGTGTCTGTCTCAGAGTCACTGGTAAAATTTGACCTCACTTTTCCGTCACATTTTTTTCTCATCAGTGTAGAAAAGACTATTTCGACCGTCATGGGACACTAAATGGTTCCACTGGAACCCAGACTCATGACATAAATGTAAGAGCTGGCAGGTTTTTACCACAAGGTGACCCATAACCAGGAATCCGTTAATGACTTTAAATGGAGAATTAACCTACAAATATACTATCAAACAGTCTCCGTCATAACAGAGGTAGATGACACTGAGCTCATGATGCTGATATTTAATCAAACAATAACTCAGTATACTGGATGTTCTTTAAGGCCGCAGCTATGAATGCATATGAAGATGACTAAGCATAAAATATAATGAATAAAGGAAATGAACTCTTTGTGATTTTTAATGTTGCTGTTGGCATATTCAGAACATCTTACATCCCACAGACTCATAATGACCACTGTGCTTTTCAGCAGCTGCAGTTCATCGGAGCTCGCTGCTACTCAATGGCATTCACTCCCATTCAGAAGAAACAGAGGCCCACACGCTTCTGATAGGGAGACAGCGCCCTCTATTGATGAAAATAGGGTACTGCCACATTTGTCACTAGTAAGTCAGATAATGAATCTAACACCAGCTAATTTCCAGACATATCCATGACCTATTAAAATCAGATTTTTACCTTCCTATAAAATCTAAAATTAAAATTGCACATCCATAAACAAGACTCTGCTCAAATCTTGTCTTTTGTATCGTGCCCTGATCTAAATTATGCAAGATGTACAAGTGTGTCTATGTTATTATTCCTCATGATATTTCATTTGTAATTTTCATTTCCAGTTCAGTAGCGCTGTAAACCAGCCAATGCAATAACTACCTAAAATGGAACATACATTTCCATTACGTTTCTGCATGCAGTTGTACTGAGTGATTTTATGTCCTCCCATCACTAGTAAAACAGAGTAGTAATGGACAGACAATGGATGATATGGCTCCTCGAGGGCATATTAAGTTTCTGAGGCAGGAAGGAAAACGAATGTAACTTGTAAAGCAAACGTAAAGGATATTAAGCAAACAGCTAGAATGGAGAAAAGCTGGAAAGATACTGTTTAAATTATTTACAGATTTATCGAGAGCATAAATTGTAGTGGAGCCCGATCAGTCTGGGTTTTTAAGGACAATACTCATACTTCCAGACAGAAGCTCTTGGTTTTGTAGAGTACTCTGTATTATAAGTATTTTTCATTGTTTCAGCTTGTGGAAGAATCTTGTTTAACATTTAGACCATCATGAAACTGTGAAGGTACAGAGATCAGACTTTAATAATTACCTTACTACCATTACTACTTGTACCTCTAAATCTGGTAATACTTATATGCCACTGTTTCTACAACTGGGTAAGACAGGCCATCCTCCCTTTAAAACAGAAAGAGAAACAGACAGACAGGCAAGCAGGCTGGCGTCTTGTTCAGTTGCAGCATACATAACAAGCTGACCTTGGTCTGTCTCCTGCCTCCAGCATTGTTCTCCATTTCTCTGACGTAAATGACAGCTCCCTTTTCTCTCTTTAACTCCGTTTCACTAAACTTTTCTCACACTCATCACACACAGACATCCCTCAACACCCACATCCTAACCTCTGCTTTTGTTCCCAGGATGTTTAGTTTGAATTTCAGCACCATATCGAGAAATAGTTTTTCTCAATAAAAAAAGACTGTTTTAATTAAGTTTTAATTTTTCTCATCAGTCTGGAAACGTGTTGTGTTCATCTTCATCTGGTGATGACAATGAATTTGAAGATGAAATGGCTGATGAAATGGTCAATCAACAGATTTCATTTTGATACTTGATTAATCATTTAGTTTTCAAGCAAAAGAGCCAAACATTCCCTACTCTGAGCCTCTCAGTTGTGAGGATTTGCTGCATTTCTTTATCTCATGTGACAGTAAATATTTTTGGGTTTTTGGACTGTTGGTTGGATTAAACAAGCAATTTCAAGAGTCAACTTGGGCTTCAGAAAAATGTGATTTACATGTTTTCTGACCAAAAAATGTATTGGTTAATCAATAAAATAATTGATTAGTTCACTTTGATTTAAAGTGAAAACTTTCAGAGCTACAGACATGATGTTAATCTACAAACCTCCCTGTATCAATGCTCCTCATCCAGCTGTTAAACAAAGAACTGTGTTGAATATTCAAGTTATGATCACTTTGATGTTAGGCCATGCCCAGAGGCATCTTTATATAGTCGAGGCAGCCACATTTTTAATTTAAAACGGACCTCATCTCATTCTTAAAAAGGATTTTCTTAACCTCGATAAGACTGGGACTAACCTCAGGATGGGAAATGCCCAGTACGACCAGTTCTAGTGCCTGCGTGTTTACGATGCACTCATGGGAACCAGTGCCGAGGGGTCTAAGAAATTTTCTGTTATGTGTGTGTGAGTGATACAGAAAACAACCGTGACGGCCAGATGTTATTTGATGGGTGATGACACAGGCCCAGGGTCAAAGGTCAACCCACACACATATACACAAATGCTCCCTCCTGTTTTGTTCCCTCGCAGCGTGGGAATTGGCTGAGAGGCCTAAAACATCACACCAGGAAGGAGGCGAGAGGTGAGGAGGAGAGGAGGAAAACAGACGAGGGAACACTTTATGAATGTGAATGTGTGTGTGTGTGTGTGTGTGAGAGAGAAAGAAAGACAGTCAGAGAAAATTGCTGAAAGGTACTAATGATTTTACATGAATTAAAGGGAGAAAAAGTGTATAAAGCAGTAAGAGAGGAACCTTTTAGAAAGGAAATGTGTGTGTGTGTGTGTGTGTGTGTGTGTGTGTGTGGGGGGGAGTGAGAGAGTTCACGGACTAAAAAGGGTTTGTTTGCTTTACACCTCAAGCCTATTGTACATTTGATCTGAAAGCAGCAGAAAAACAACCCCCTCATGCAGCCCCCTGCCAAACAGCCCTTTCCTTTCATTGCCACCGTGTGTTGTTTGTACACTCTGTGCACTTGTGTGTGTGTTTATACACTCATGACAGCAGGAGGAGAGGAGATGGAGAAGAACAAGAAATAAAGTTATTTACGCAAAATAAGATCTGTGCATTTTAAGGCAGGAAAGAAAAAATTCAAAATCTCAATTCTGCACGTTAAGTAAAGTCTAGTGTCCAAGTTTTCCACACGTCTGTTTCAGAGTTAAACCCAAACACTCTCCTCTTCACTGAAGGACCAATGCCTTTCCCTTTTCTTCAACTGTACATAACTACATTGCTTTAAAAAATATTTGCATTTAAGCATACTTAAATGTAAATGTAAAGTTTTCAAGTTATCCTTAATTGGTCACATTCAAATAGATCAGGAACTGATCAGGATGATCGCTGTTGACCGCTTTTGACATAGACAAACTACATCTTATGCACAAGAAACTGTAAATGTCATGACTAACATAAAACAGCTTTTAACATGTAGGTTCACACCTCACAGTGAGAGAAGTGCTCTTGGGCAAGGCACTTGCGGACAGCTGCTTTACGTGCTCTACAGTCAGCTGATTCAGTACATAAAGTCACAACTGACTGAATCTGCGAAAATACTGTGAATAAGAAAGCATCATTGGATAAACATGACAAAAGCAAGGTCATTTGGAACCACTACTCAGAGAACCTGTTAAACGCAGCAAATATGTAGAAAATATCCCTGCAACTACAAAGGCCTGAAGATGGACCAGGACCACACATGACTCAGCTCCAGTGAGAGAACTGAAGAAAATAAAAGGTGCTTGTTTTACCACATTTCATCAGATATGTTTTGAATCTGCTCACTGCACTTCTCACCTCATGTGTGCTAATTTTAACAAAAAAGGAAAGACAACACAGAACACACTGTCCCAGGCTGATCCCACTGTCAGTCACATGATGATGTATTTGCAATCATGGAATGCTAAAATGCTTTTTTTTTTTTTTTTTGCTAAAGTGGGTCTAAAATGTCTTGTGTGCTGGATGTTTTTTCCAGCTTTTTCTTCACTGGAGACTGACATTTCCTGAACCCAACATCCTGAGGAATCATGCAGCAGTGTTGGGGAGATTGCTTCCGAATTCACTTATTCAGTATTTTATATTGTCATGTATCTTCTGTTGTAACAGCTGGTTACTGTTGTTGAGACACGCAGTTTGGTGCATTATAACTCATATCTTGTGTGGATCATTTAACAGCATGTTTTGAATTACTGAAAAAATATACATAGAGAAAACTATTTCCACTGTTGTATACAACCACACTGGACTGAAGCTGAGTGCCACACCTCCACGAAGAGCCAGTCGCGCTTTCCATCCACCTGACCGGCCACTGTGGATCGCTGTCCAAACAGAGCAAACACTCTGTGTCCAACATCAACATCTGATCTCAGAGCAGCTCATGTCTCTCTAAATATAGCCAAGGGGAGGGGAAGGTTGCACTGAGTGAAGCCAGCTGCTGTGTTTATTATTTTTCTGTGTGACCTTTGACCTACAGGCAGAGGAAGGACTCTTGCCTTTGAAAACAGCAGACCTCGGTATAATTGTGACCACAAGAGAGAAAGGAAGAAAGAAAGTGAGAAAAAAATGGTGAAGAGCTAAAAGTTACTTAATCCATACCAGATACAGAAGCGTGCTACCTGTGCATTCTTATTATAGAAGATTGAAGATGCCGCAACTCTTGTGTGTCTACAATATCTGTGTGACCTGTGCAGTCATGCAGCTATTTAACAAAATATATGGAGGCTTCTACACCTTGCATGCTAACATCTCACCTTATTCTCATCTCATCCTTAAGTTGATCAGGGGGTCTACCTATTCAAACTTACAAAAACAAAAGTGGGCATTTTAACAGACTGGCCCTTTAAATATGAAAGTAACTGGTGTAACTAGAGCTGAAGTGGTTAAATTGTTGGAGTGCAGGGCACCTCAAAGGTTGATTCACTCCTCTGGATAGGTATTGATCATGGAGTCCATGTGCAGTGATTAGCTCTGTCCATCCAGCCGGGGGAGAAATCCATACAGGCCTGATCAGTATTAACAACATTAGAAACTGGTTAGGAGGGTAACACACTGGGCCAGAACCACACACACACACACACACACACACACACACACACACACACACACACACACACACACACACACTAACTTAGGTCAATGGGGACACTACATATACTTACATTCATTTCCTTTTGTCCCCAATTGCACCAGCTGTCCCCAGTGAACTGGTATTGAGTCTGATATGTGTCCCTAAAAGAATACCAAAGTCATACCACCACACACACACGCACACACACACACACAGTGATTATAGCCCCAGCAGTAGGGATCTAGATTTGGCTCCAGAATCGATCTGAAAATCGAACAACCTTACATCACACTGGTGCACAACTGGACAGGCTGGTTCAGGGCACGAACATACAGACACACACACACGGTCTGTCTTTGCTCAGCAACAGGCCCTGCTGAGTGCTCCTCTAATCATGTTCATACGGCACTAATTGGCGCCTTTCGGTATACAGTGATTGAGCCTGGCGGTAAGGCAGGAGTGTGCCACTTCCTCCTCTAATTAGCAGAGGGCAACCCAGGAGCAACCAATCACAGCGCTGATCAGCAGGACGTGACAAGATGTGCGACAACAGGGGAGAGTGTTTTCTCTAAGTCTTTCTCTGCCTTTTTTGTCTTCTTTTAAAGTGCCATGTAAAGCACTCTGAGAATTTCTTAATCATCATTATAATTAACAAGAGTAAGAAGAGTTATTGAATTGAATAAAAGACACTGGATAAAAAGTATAAAAACAAACAAACAATAAAATCCAAAAAAAGTAAAATCCTGAGTTGAGGTATCAGAATTGATACTGAAACAGAAAAGTTGGATCGGTGCATTTCTGTTCTTTACATATATGATTAATTACACATGCATTTAAATTTTTTGACATAACAGCTGGCTTTACAAATAGGCAACACTACAAGTTATTAGGTGCCCAAGGTATTTGATGCAGCGATACTTGCAAATGCTTGCAATACAAAACACAATACAAGAATCAGATTGTTCAATTATGTTTCTTATCATCATCATGTGTTCAAATTGCAAATTGCATATTTTTTAAATGTTTCCACACAACCTGATGACAGCATTTTTGAAGAACTCACACAAAGACACACCATCATGTCCTACTGGTGCAGTCTTTTCTCTAACAAATTAAAGTTGTTCCCAAATGAAAAAGTCCCCTCCAACCCACAGCCTTTCCCTACCTGGCATCCCGCTGTGCAGGCAGAGCCCTGAGGTCTATGTAGGTGATCAAGTTCACCTGTGACACACCTGGCAGGAACAGGCTGCATGTGGACGCCTGATTTCTTCAGTCCATGAAACACACTAAGGTTGAATCCTGCAACAAAACAATGTAACAGAGCCTCTTTGTGAAGTGTTCGTCTGTCCCTGAGTTGACCATCATTCCTGGAGTCACTGAGATGTCAGGACAACACTCAGACCACTATTCCAGCAGTGATATGCACACAAGTACACACACAGTCACGCTTGTCTGCTGACGTCAGTTGTGGTTTCATGGCTGTCATTGCGATGCCGATCGACCCGCTCTCAGGCCTGCAATTATTCCCGGCCCGACGCTCCGCACGCTGCAGTTCTGTTTTTCCAAAAAGGAGAGACTTGAACACAAAGGATGCTATGAAACCCGCTAAAAAGATACAAGCCGGAAAACAGCTGGCTGAGCTTGTGGACGCATTGGGATTTCTGTTGAGGCCTGTTTGTTGTAGGAACGGAGAGGAGTGACTCCAGAGACTCAGAGCAGAGGCGTCCTGTGGTTCAGCGGGTTGAGGCGTCAGCCATGAATTGGCAACGATTTGGGATCCAGTCCAGCGTACAGTCACTGTCACGTCAATATTTCCCATCAGTCCTCACCAGGGGTCAAAATTCTTTGTCGTAAAAGTTCAGATTTCAAATGTTTTTCAGTGTTTGTGTATAATGAAGAAACTAACTGGAAGGATGTATGACATCATCATTACATCACACTCAGCAGCTGTACATCTCATCTGTGAAATGGCAAAGACCCTGGACAACAACAGCTGTCTGTGAACGTCAGACGAAAACCAGTCATGACGCTGACGGGGAAGAGCGTCAGCCACAGTCTTCCCATCACATACAACAACAAATGACAAAAGCTGTGTAGATCCATACTTCTGAGATTCCACCTTCTGACTGAGATGTGGTTAAAAGCTGGGCTAAACACTTGAGTTAAGGTTTACTCTTTCAAACGACATAATCATTAGTTTGCCAGGTCAATTCACTGACTATGTTCTACTTTAAATAACATGATCTTCTAAATGACTTAAAGCACCTGTGCCACAAATCCAATACATTTTTTAAGATGAGGATAGTTTGATTATTGAATCTAAACTTGTCCTGCCACTATACTCAATCAAAGAGGAAAAACTCTTTGATATAAATTACAACTTTATCATGGATGGTCTCACAACAAAAGTTCTTTATACCACTATTATTTCACTAGTTTTTACTGCTGGTGTCTCTGGAGTTTTGAGCTCCTCAGACTGTTTCCCTTGTCCATGAACCTTGAAAGTGGTTCATGTTGTGCCAGAAAACCCCTCTCTGCTTCTTGCGTTAGTTAGCCTCTTCTCTGCACGTCATCTCCAGTAGTGCTCTTGAGACTGGTCACCCTAATGAATCAGTGACCCAACAGATACACATCAGAGAGATGTGGGACACACGAGGCAAAATGATGCCTGTGAAAAATATGGAAATAAAGTGAAACACACAGAGTTGGAGTCTGTGGAGGGAGAGATCCATCAGCTCCGTCAGTACAGGTGAGTGAAGCCTCACCAGCTGCAGGGGCATAATGAGAGCACTTATCCTGTCAGCTGATCCTCGCGGCTGACTCATACTCAGGGTGAGCACGACTTCCGTGCCCTGACAGAACTAACGTGACTCTTTGTTTACATTATGTGGCAACATGCTGGCAGCTTGCAGTGACCTTTGACTTTGTGTAGAGTGAGCCCTGCGTCACGTAGCCGTGTGTTGACACGGGCTGAGGCCCGGAGGACTGGCCAACATGCTGTGACACCGCCAAAGGTCAGACCGCATTTTTGAACCGTAGGGAGGGACAGGCTGTATGCACACAGCACATGAAGTCAGATGATACCTGCACGGAGACTACATGACTCAAACTGGTATTAGGCTCAAATGTTGGCCTTAAATTAAATATCAAAGATCAGGCACATTTTACTGTCTGATCAGATAAAGGTTTGCATGAAGGTTTCTCTCAGAGTCACAGATAGAACATTGTCTGTTCTTGTTATTTAGTTTATTCACTTCTTTGCTCATCATGTTTTGGTAAATCGATTTTTAATTTCAAAGCAAAAATTCATCCCACAGTTTAATGTGCTAATAACTGTAGAGAGTCATTTTCAAATAGTTGTGGAGAGTTAATCTGTCTAAACTAATTCCAGCCATATGATTTTGAGTTTTGTGGTTTCAGGCTGTGAGGATGTTGTTGTCCCCACAAGAGTTTCCCTGCATGTTTAAGTCAACTAAATGAGCATAAATCATCACACAGAATAAGAGCTGCTTAAGTGTTTCATATTAACATCAACATTACTATGTGTGCAGTACTAGTATAGTGCTTTTTCCCACTCATCACTTCCTTTCAGTGAAGAAAAATTATTAGGCTTTTATAAGGACGCAGCTGCACAAAACAGCTTTTGTTCTAAATGTATACTTGGACATTTTTTGCTGTGTATTTGTTAGTGGATCAGTTTTACACAAACAGACTGGACAAAGAGCTGCAGGCACTTATTTGACTGTGGCCAAACCTCAGACCTCCAACACACAGTCAGGGTTTAAAAAGCTGTTCTCTGATCCTTTCTTGTTCTAAAGGTATAGCTTCAAGTTAAGAAACCTGTGTATCAAATACTGTTTCAGATACTTTTCTCTTTGAGAAAAACACAGTCAACTCAAGTTTATTTTGCAATCGGTATTTCTCAAATCCTTTTTGATAGACCAACAGAAAAAAAACTGAGAATGAGAGAAAAAATAAATCTCAGTTACTAAATACAAAATTATCAAATGTGAAAATATGGAACAGAAGCACAAAATATCTGCAACAGTGAAGACTCAGTGAAGTTCTGTGGAAGCACTATGTACTGGGATGTATCAAGTGTGCCGTTTCACAAGCAGCGACGAGCACAAGGTTGCACATTCACGAAACATTTCATCATGACTGTCACCAACACGCTAAGAGCAAAACCTCTGACCTCAGCAACCAAGTCCTGTCTGCTATCACCTTCAAGAAATATCACATCCCAGATCTAATGTACTGCATTAAATAACTCTACACATGCTACTACAAACAAACACACTGAAGAATAGCTATTAATTCTTTTAACGTATATTTTATTTAATGTTGGTGATTGTTTGAAGGATACGATTAATCCATTAACTCATCACTTCATCACTCATTATAGCTTCCTATGGGGCTGCTGTGTTGCTTTGATCTCACAGTGTTGAGTAACTTTAGGGACTGATGAATGAATATAAACAGCATCATTATCATTGTTATTATTATTACAAGATTGATGAGCTGTTTGCGCCACTTCTCACTGTGTGAGTCAATGTGTAGTTGACACCAGTGAGCACTGCTGGTAGGGAAAACATGATGAGTGAGTCAGAGTCTGACATCATCATCATCATCATCATCATCATCATCATCATCATCAACATCATCAACATCATCAACATCATCAACATCATCAACCCTGAAGTTACGGGTCAACTGATGAAAAGACCAATAATGGACACGATAGGACAAGACAGAAGTTGCCAATAGGGCTGTAAGCAAAGATTAGTTTTTAATTATCAAATCATTTAATCAATTCTTGAGTCAATGAAATGCCAAGAAATTGTGAAAAATGTTCATCCCAGAGTCCAAAGTAACATCTTTAAATGTTTTGTCTGACCAACAGTCCAAAACCAAAAAATTCTATAAAGCAGAAAAAAAGAAGCAAATCATCACAGGCTCTAATTAGAGAAGGTTTTTTTGTTTTTTTAAAAGAACAACCAAAACAATGAATTGATTACCAAAATAGTTGCTAATTAATTTTCTGTCAATCAACTAATCACTTAGTCAAACATTTTTCCCTCTAAAGTGCAGCACATGCAACATTGCTCATAAAGGCCTAATCACATCAAGAGCTGAGGCTGAATGTGAGAGTGCTGACAAATTTTTATCAACTTATTGCCCAAACCTGATGACAGAACAGGTCAGGATGGGACAGACAGTGAAAAAGACAAGAGAGAGTATGAGCAGTATGAGATAACTAAACTTATAAGAGATAATGAAATCGGAAAGTCAGTAGGAGGGAGGAGACTGAAACCTCACCAAAGCCATTTCACACACACCGCTTCATCATAGCTCTAAAAGCAGAAGCTAAACGGCCGCACTGACGGACGTGAATCTGTTTGCCAAAACTAACTGTAAAAGCTCTAACTTTATGAGGTAAAGCGAGGACGATGAAAGCCGTATGTTTCCATCTAGGAATTAATGGAAACTACACAGGGTGCAGGGTTAAAGGGATTTGGACAATTACAGTGCACTCTACTTTTCTCCACTGCTTCTTGACTGTGTTATTACACACATGTGGTTGATTCATCAGGCCTATAAATACGTCCGACTCTGCGTTCATTAGCAATCTCCCTTTGAAGGTTTTTTTATTGGTGGGTTGACATTTAATGTTACTTTGATCCCCCTCCTCGCTCAACAGGACTGATGTCGTCAGGACTTTCTCAAAGGCCGTCTGCAAAATTAGTCACATTTCCATCTATGAGTCTTAAGGCGGCAGACACTTTCAGGTATACTCATCTGGTGAGAAAGAAAAGTATGTGTGTGTGTGTGTGTGTGTGTTATTAGTCTCTCACATGTTTTTAAAAAAGTGGAAAAAGAGTGACATACTTATGGATGAGTTGTAATTCTTTTTAACAGAAGAAACTATTTTCAATTGATGACAACTATTATCCTTGATTGTTGGTTTTTGATAATAATAATATTTGTCAAAAATGAATATCTGTTTTTCTCTTTTTTCACCCTACAAAAATATGTTTGTCACCACTGCATTGGGCAATGAGGGTTACCCATAACACAGTGAGATCAAGAAAAAAAAGATGAGATTGTTATTGCAACATAACACTGGTCAAGATTGAAAATTATGTTGATTCCCTTCATACATTTTTTTCAGTATTAGCTCAAAAGTTGGTAAAGCAAGTTCAGGTGTCTTTGTGTGTGTGTGTATGTGTGTGTACATTGTTTGTCGGTGAAATGTGTGTGACAAGCAAAGAAGACATATACCGTAGCTAAAGATATAAACCATTTTAGGCGTATGTGTCTCAGTGGTATTAGCGGAATAAATATGAACAAATGTGTTTTGTTACAAATTATGTGGTAATAAATAAGACACTGCATAAAAGCTGTCTCACACACACACACACACACGCACACAAACACACGCACTCTCACACACACACACACACACACACACACACACACACACACACACACACACACACACACACACACACACAGATTCAGAAGGTTCTTATTCAGATCTCCCTGTGGAACCACATCAGTTCATGTGACTCAGCATTACACTAATAAAGTCAAACTCAAAACCAAACTCATTTGTTCAGTTGGTCCTGGCACAGATAACACACACTGTGGATATTATATGAACAAATCCTGGATTATTGTTCCAAGTAAGTAAAGAGCAAGATGTTCTCTGATTTCTCTGACCCCTGATCTTCTTACATCTGGGGTTTAAGATATTGACATCTGAGATGGGATATTGTGATGATATTTTTGATGATATAAAAGATCATATGAAAGGTTACTTTAAACTCAGTAGTGCAGACTCACTGTGCTGTGAGTAAAAGATTAATAATAGGAATATGATAAGCACATACAAATGGAAGGTCACTATAAATCACATACTGAGCAACATTGAAACACTACGAACCTCATTAGAAAAATTATATATTTTAGAGGCAGACATTCCAGACAACTAGCCAAACCTGGAATAAGTCACTACAAGAAATTACTATAATCACAAATGCAACCTAATACTACTAATAATATGGTATTAATAAAATTTGTGTTGAGTGCTACAGATATTGTGGAGGGGGTGCACACAATATCACAAATACCTTAAAATACAGTAACAACTGTATCAAAATATACTTTTCATGACATGTACCCTGGAATAAATAAGGTGAAGCATTGGTTTGATGGTTTGCAAATCATTTGAAGACTATATTTAATTTAAAACAGTGCTAAGACAACATATCAAATGTTGAAACTGAAAAATGTTATTATGTTCCCTAAAAAACATATGCTAATTTTAAATTTGATGCTAAAATCACATTTTTAAAAAGGCTGGGACTGGGGCATGTTTATCATTGTGTTGCATCACCTTTGTCTTATTTTTCATGTCATGATGCACCAAATGTTTTCAAAGGGTGACAAGGCATATATTGTTCAGGATTAATGATGCCTTCCCAGAGGTGTAAGCTACCCATGTCCTGGGCACTTATACATCCCCATACCATCATGGTTGCTGGCTTTTGAACTGTGCATTGATAACAAGCCAAGTAGTCCCTCTCCTCTTTAGAGCAGAGGACACATCGTCCATGATTTGCAAAAAAATTTTAAAATTTTGATTCATCAGAAAATGTGACAGTTTTCACTTCACCTCAGTCCATCTTAAATGAGCCAGAGTAGTAGCCTGTGTTTCTGGATCATGTTTATATATGATTTCCTCTTTGCATGGTCCAGTTTTAGGAAACTGGAAGTGATTTTGAGCCCATGCAGAGTCATGTCTGTTTTCAATGCAGTGCCGCCTGAGGGCCCGAAGGTCATGAACATCCAGTATTGGTTTATGGCCTGGTTCTTTTTGTACAGAGATTTCTCCAGATTCTCTGAATCTTTTAATGATATTTTGTTCTGTAGATGATGAAATCCCTAAATTCTTTACAATTTTACACTGAGGATTATTATTCTGAAATTCTATGCACACAGTCTCTCATAGTGATGAGTGGCAAACCTCTTCCGATCTTCTGCTTCATAGACTCAGCCTCTCTGGAATGTTCTTTTCATACCCAGTCATGTTACTAACCTGTTGGAAATTAACTTAATTCGTTTGGAGATGTTCTTCCTGGTGTCCCGGTTGTTGTTGTTGTTGTTTTTTACGCAACTTCTCAGTGTTTTGTCGTCCCTGTCCTTTTTTTGAAAGGTGTTGCTGGCATCAAATTTAAAATGAGCATAGAATTTAGAACAATAACATTTTTCAGTTTCAACATTTGATATGTTTTCTTGCACTATTTTCAATTAGTTTAATAAGTTTAAATGATTTGCAAACCATCAAAATCTGTTTTTAATCAACATTTTATACAGTGTCCTAACTTTTTTGGAATTGGAGTTGTAAAAACAGTATAACTCACTCCTGGATGACACACAGTAAAAGTCCTGATCAGAATTTTACATAATGAATATTACAGTGAAGCTATAAGTGATTTTATCCTAAGATAAAAAATTGTCTGTCAATGGAAAAATTGGGAAACTTTAGACAGCAGTGTGTTTAGAGTTGTGCAACATCTGGATTAAAAACACATCTGGCCTACCGCCTGCGTTTCTGCACGATGTCGATGGGCCGGTTGACAGCACACGGCGACCCACAGATATTCCCATTCCTCACTTTGAAGTAACGATCCTGGACCGAGGGGGCCAGATACGCACAGTTAGTTGGTAAACTCATGTTTGTGGTTGTTTTAGTCTCCCTTCTGTTGTGTCCTCCACTAATCTTCCTCTTCCTCCTCCTCCAGACACTCCTCTGCTTCTCGGCTCTTGTGCGCTCTCTCCTCTCCCTTCACACCACACCAGGTTTCCATTGACGCGCAGACAGACGGAGGAAAAGCCTCCTCGGTGTGTTTCAGCATCATGTCTCCAGTCCCAAACAAGTCGAGGGTGAAGAAAGGAAGAGGGATCAAAGCAGTGTGGCTTTTAGAGTCATTTCCTCACTGACACTCCTGCTCCATGCGGTTTGGACGGCTCAATGTTGAGAACTGAAGCTGCTGGTTTCAAATCCACATTGAGGAGTCGAGCTCTCTCTCTTCTCTGGAGATACACTCCTCCCTCCCTCCCTCCCTCCCTCCCTCTATGGCTGTATCTGTCTGCCTGTCTGTCTGTATGTCTGTCTGTCTGTCTCCTCCAGCACATGGAGGCTTTAAAAAAGACCTGAACTATTTGTGAGCATGTGCAGTATGTGTGTGTGAGTGGGAGATAGAGGGGGGTCTGCGGTCATAGTAGTTGCATTACGTGTATGTCTGTGTGTGGGGTGTGTGTGTGTATGTGTGCGTGTGTGTGTGTGTGAGGTAACGTATATGCAGCTTGTGGTAAATGTGTGGTGTATGTGTGCAGTGTGTGTTTAAAAGACCAGTACTCTGAAGAGGGAAACTCTGAGGCAGTGTGCCTCCTGTGGATATTTTAACTGTTTAAAGGCTCAGCAAACACACACACACACACACACACACACACACACACACACACACACACACACACACACACACACACACACACACACACACACACACAATCACAATCTTAACCCCCTTACACTCACTTCAGTTTCACATCAATTCTGTGAAATGAGTGAAACTCATTCATGCACTTCTGTTATTTATTCACATTATTCCATGTGATATGATGATTTTAGAACTTCACCAGACACTGTACATTTTCACTTATACCAGTTGGTGTAACTGTATAATTCACAGGTCAACTCTGAGCTCTGACCTGCGGTGTCCTCCAGCAGACAAGCACCAGTCAGTCTCACCAGAGGGAGCGATGGACTTAACGGACCTGATGATTTCACCAAGTGACCGGCGTGCTGCTGTCGACATCGCAGGCAAATATTTGTCTTTTGAGACACAGGGCGGACGGCCAAGTCGGACGTGTCGGCAGGCACATGGGAGAGAGAGGAGGTGGAGCTCAGAGGGGCTCTAAAACATCAGACATTCAAAAAACCGAGTTGGCTAAAGACCGACCAAAAGCAGTGATGCGGCGAGGACGCGGGGCAGAATCAGATGTTCTCTCACCCTGCTAGATTTCACAAGTCAGATGGTACCAGCTATGGGCTCATATTTAATTTCCACACATGGTGAGGTGGAGTGACAGACCTGGGACTATACTGATGGCTCAGTTGTTCAGAAATATGAAAACAATGCAAGATAATGAGGCAAAGATTCCCCTGAATTCCTCTGGACAAAAGGAGCTCCCTGTTTCACTCAAATGGAATTAAGGGACCAGTATACTCCATCAGAACTGCTGATCAGCTGACCTCCCCCTTATCTATCTGACGTCAAACTAGGGGAGCTTTGTCCGATCATTTGTGTAACATCATGTCATGATTTGCCATCTGTGCAGAGGAGAGAGACGAGGCAGGGATTGAACCTCTCTCTCGCTTTCTTTGTCATTCTTGGTACGACTATTTCTGTCTTTTTTCACGTGAACAACCAAGTGTAGCTCATTCATAAAGAAGACTCTAAGACACCTGAACACCTGAGCTGGGGGAAGCAACTTGCTCCCAGCTCAAATGGGGAGTTTAAAGCAGGCCTCATACTTGGAAGTGCTGACCCTCATCTGAACTACCTCACAATGCAAAGCTGTCAGTCATGCTGTCAGTCGTGTCCCTGATATTCCTCCTATTCCTGTGGCACAGAGATACAAGGCACCCTGACAGACACTAAAACAAAGCTTCTCCAAAATGGCAAAAAACATTTACATCGCATTGGCATTAATGAGCTGCCCCCTCCTCAACCAGGACAGAATCTCCTTTCCAGCAGCCTGACATAAGCTGAGACTGAGCAGTGTAACAATAGTTGGAGCAAACCCTCCAGACCACTGTGCTGTGGCTGAGCACAGGGCCCATTTTTGCCTACTCTCTATAAAGCGGTACTTTCCCAATGACACTGATTCACAAATGTTCTCGATCCACTCCCTTGTACGGGTCCAATTTGCTTTGGGAGACCATTACAGGAGTTAGTGCCTTGACAACACATGCAAACCCTTCCACTGCGATAAGGTGGCGATTTAGGCAAAATTCGAAACTACTTCTTGTAAACTTTCCTGGATCTATGCTGACTTGGTTCAGCAACTTCCACGGGACTGAACTCAGACACACAGACATCATTTACATCCAAAAACACATATGCGTGTCACACCTCCTGCTTTCTTCTACAACTTTTTCCTTGCATTCATTTTTAACACCAACAACCACAGCAGAAAGCTTTTCATGCTGTGATTTCCAGTATCCCATTGAGATGTTTACCATGTTTTGATTTTCGCCTCAGTTAAATTAAACTAAGACCCCGCACCCCTCCCACCAAAGCTCTCCTCCCTCCTTGTGCAACGTGCTGGTGAAGCATGTTGAACCTCGAAAACAGATGCAGGGGTGGAGGTTTGCTGAGAATGAGGTGTTTGTGAGGCCGCTGTGTAACCAAATCCACCAGCCAAATGACTTCTACAGTCCAGCTGGCTGAGGCTCCGATGACAACATTACTGCTGGTAATGAGAATAAGCTGCACGGGGGGAGTGTTGTGTATCTGTGTGCATGAGTGCGGGAGTGTGAGAAAGTGCACATGTAAGGGTGTGTGTATGCATGCTGTACCAAGTTTATACTGATATACAGTATTAATTAGTAGTTACATTGACTTTGTATTTAAATATCCGATATAAGTCACTATGGTAATGATATAATGGAAGTGCAGAAAGTACATGAATTTATTTTCTAGACTTCATTGCTACTTTCAACCTAGACCTTCTTTACTTCTGTGTGTTTTATGCTTTTGAGTTCTGTGTTACACAAACGTCACAACACAGAGCTGCAGTGTTGATAAATGTAGTATTCTGTCCAGCTTCTCAAACATCACAGTCCAATGAGGCAATAGGGCTTCAGGCTCTGGCCTTCAAAACGCATGACAGATTTTCTTACTGGAAACAATAAACTAACAGTGAGGTTAGACAAGTACATACTGTCCGTTCTTCTCAAAGACCGACTATACTTTCTGTCAGGCCTTCTCACTTTATTTCCCATGGCTAATGAGCAGCATATCCACGTTAGAACTGCACTCATGTGCAAAATGTCATCAACAAAACTTGATAGAAAGCACTGTTTGTGATAGTTCAGTGAAGATGTGTTTAATGATACTGTGAGTTTCCCTTTTAGAAAAGTACATGCATCCTGTATTTTAAGTCTTAACAAGAGTCTTAAACACATTTATCAAAACTGAAAACTGTCCATCCATCCCATGGACGACAGCTCAACACTGAGCAAGAGGTCGGCCAGTCCGTCACAGGGTTCTGTGAAATTGTGCTGCACAAAATTATAAATGACAGCAAGCAGCATTTTAGTCCAGTCTGGGTTAATTACTGTGAAGTGAGCAATTAAATTCCTAATTTAAAGACAGTAATGTATCTTGGAGACAGGTATGGTTTTTGTGGCTTTCTCAAAGACCTTGCAAAACTGTGTCTACACATGTATGTGTTGCATTTACTGCAGTGAATTTGTGGCAGTGGAGCAGAGACAGACTTGCGCCACCTTGTGGAGAATATGACACACTGATCCGCATGCATAGAGCAGTGACTTCCAAACACCCAGTTGACAGGTTTTTGTTTCAGCTGGTTGTTAATTTGGCTGATTTCAATGTGTAGTGTTCCTTAACATGGCAGGAGGTTATCAGAGAGCTGCTGTGGTGTTCAGACAATGAAAAACTACATTCATGTACAAGAACATGGCCGTAGTTTGTGTGAGGTCGTCCATTAAAATCACAGTGTAAGAAGAAATAATCATATTGAATTTGACTTTTCCTATTTTGATGCGTGCTGCTTTTAGATCTAGTCCTCATACTGATACATGTCTAATTTATGGCAATGTGAGGTCTGATCCTTTTACTCAGAACTCAATTCTTTTAATTCATTCAAATGCAGCATTTGTGATTCAGTCTCAGTGTTAACGTGGCCTCAGAGTCAGTCAGCGAACATATAGAGGCTATAAGATATAGTGACTTCAACAGTCAGTCGTGGTGGCTGCTGCTTAATTCATACTCATATTTACATCCTTCTGCAGGACTGAAGTCATGCTGTTTCTCCTGTACCACCCACAAAACACACAATCTACAGCTGCAGTTGACCAGAATGTGTTATTTCAGAGGGTAGTGTCTGTTTATTCTGTTGATTTATGGCTTTAATCTTTATTAGTCCAAGATATGTTAATGAAGCACACTTCAGTATTATTCATATGTGCAAACTCTAGAATCGTAAAAAAAAAAAAAAAAAAAAAAACGTGACAAGATACAAAACTGAAATCAGGTAGTTCTCCCGAACACATCAAATGTGTTACACTTGACAAGGTTTATTTGAACATTAAGAACAGATTTAGGATCACACCACTAGAATTAGACCAACAAAATCACCTATCCATACTCTTAATCCCAGCATACATCCCCCTCAGGAGAAAATTCAACCCACCACAAAGACTGCTAAGGCATGGCCTGACACAACACAACACAACACCAGCCACATCCTCACTGTGCAGAAACACGATGTGGGGCGTGTGCTCAAAGCTGTGAAGCTGAGGAAAGCTGCTGGTCCTGATGGCTTGACAGAAAGGATGCTGAATGAATGAATGAGCTCTCCAAGATCTTCACAAAGATCTGTCCCTGTCTAAATCTATCATCCCACCTTCCCTCAAGTCTGCCATGATCAACCCACTGTCAAATAAGACAACAGCCTCAATGACTGCAATGTCTGGTAGTGCTGACACCGGTCATCATGAAGAGCTTTGAGAGGCTGGTCCTGCAGCACATCAGCACAAGCCTCTTAGTCTCCCACCCACATTCAGCTCACACCAGTTTGCCTACAGAGCAAACAGGTCTGCAGAGGACGTCACTGCGGACAGCCAAGCTTACAGACAACACAACTGTGGTTGGACTTATCTCAGGAGGAGATGAGGCAGCCTTCAGGGATGAAGTTCAAAGACTACAATATTACACTTATATAATACAGTTATATACACTTACATAACACTTAACAGTGCTGCACACTCACAACTGCACCTTTGCATGTATATACAGTATGATTCACTGAGTTCACACAATACACAGTATTAAGGCAATATGTGATTAAAGTCAGGGTGCTGCTGATTCAGTGTGCTGAAAACAGAATGGCCATCCAGCAGAGGTCGCTCTACACCTAGAAACTTCAGTATGTTCACAGAGGAGCAAAACAAACACACACATACAGACACACTCTGGGTACAACCACAGAAACAAAGCAAGGCAAGGCTCTTATTACCACAGTTAACAATAGCAGCTGCAAACATTTTAAAGGGTCATTATAGTTGCTATTTTTTGTGTGATTTTTAAAGTCAGACTGAGATAATGTAAAAGCTGGAATGTTTCACTGATATAATAGAACTCCAAACTGACTCAGGCTTAAACTTCTTTCTACTGATTTTCCAGTGCTGGTAAAAACACCTAATTTGGCGTAATGACCTCAAAGTACTGACTGCAGCCCTCTGGTGGAACAATCAATATGGATTTTGGGACGGGTGGCAGGGTGCGTGTGTGTGTGTGTGTGTACATGAGAAACGGGAAACACATGTCACATTCACGTGTTATGTGCAGCCAGGCCGGTGGAGCTGGAGAACTATTCCAAGCTCGGGGTTTTATTTTGGGGGTCTGTTGTGTTATTGTTGCCCCTCCCATCACTCCTGCTCTGCTTGGACTCAGCTGTGGCTGCGCTGGGTCAGAAACAAGTCTCACACTGGGAATTCACTGAATGATAATAAGCTGGGACCATTATGGGACTGAGCAGGCTGTGGGGTTTGGGTGATCTGAGAGGCTTAAGCTCATTTCTCAAGGCTTTCATCTGTACATGATCTGGCTATGTTACAGGTTTCTGTCATATGTTTAATGGGAGCATGACTCATTTGACGAATCATGATGAAGCAACACTTGCAAATTCCCCAAATATCCCTTATTCTTCAGTAAATTAAAAAAATCCAACATAAGCAGATCACTCTATCTCTACATGTTTGACAGATATGCAAAATTGCCAGATGGGACAATTAAAATTTCACACACCACAGCATCTTTTAAATGACATTACTCACTTCAAGACAAACAGGAAAGTATGAGCTGCAGTGAGGCGGTAGTTGTTGCCTGTCACCTACAGTAATGTCACTTTAGACAAGACTCAGAAAGAGGCAGCGCTTTGAACAATAGAGTCTGCTGGCAGCTGTGAAGCGAACATTTCCTCTTTGACATCAAGAGCAAAGACAAGTCTGTCATTTGAGGTAATTGTTAGATGATGATCAACAACTGCAGCACTGATAAAAGTTTGACATGAAAGCTCCATTATCTTTTATCAGCCTCTGAGTTGGCAGGTTTGAGCTTGAACAGCAACACTCCTGGATACAACAAAATCATTTGACATAAAAATGCACATATACTGTATAGACAGTATACACAGAATATAAGCAAATCAAATAGCAGGAAGTAGGATTTAAGATGGACTTTTGTGAACAGGGTACTGTCGGTGCTGCTACCATGAAAAATGTTGGACATTTGAGCTATAGAGCCAAAAGGTGCATTACAAAAAATAAAGAAGCAATGAACCACCATAATCACAATAGAGGCTGTAGAAATACAAAATGCTTCGAGATAAATCCACTTTTCCACCAAAAGTATGATGACCTCTTTTTTTTAAAGGTCAAACATCTTTTTTTTTCAAGCTTGTATTTCCATTCTCAAAAAAACTACAGCCACTACAGGTGCTATTATCAACATATACAGTAAAGTCTACTTCTGTGCCAGGAAGAGTTGTGTCAGAGAAGAAGATAAATAAGTGATAGTTCTTCTTTTGTCTTCTTAACTGTGTGGTTAAAGAAGAAGGGTGATGCTGGCTTCCGGTGATGGCAGCGAAAGTGCGGCATGTGTTTGTGGTCGTACTGGGATATGATATGGGAGGCTGAGTCAACCACTGACCCAGCGGTACAGGGGAGAGCTGGGCGGTGCCCACCAATCCCACCCCAGCTTAATGCATACCAGGACTGAGGACAGGAACAGGCATGAGCACACACGCAAGAAGACACACAAAACACTGCAATGCATACAAACACATGACAAGCAGGCACAGACACACAGGAGCAGCGTGTGGTTGTCGTCAGTGTAACATGAGACGGTCCACGGTCAACAAGTCCGACCCTCGCTGCAGACCAACAGGCAGGGCTACGCTGGCAGCAATGTGTCAGACACACTGACAAAACACACACTAAAAACACACACAGTATCCCAGAAAAAAAGCACATGCACTCATAAAAATGTAAACTGTGCTGCATGTGCATGTGTTCTCGAAGTGCTTCAGCACAAACAGTGTGGATGGTCCAACACTGACTTCAGCGCTCTGTGTTTAGTCAGCAGCATTTGTCTCAGGGTCATCAAGCTGAAAAATGTCTCTGGAAGACTTTCAGCAAAAACAGGAAGTCTGCTGAATGAAACTTGCCACAAACAAAACTAGCTTCCTCTCAAATGACGTAGGGTGAAATGCCAGCGAATATCTATTTAAAAAAAAGTGCAGCTCAAAACCATCAAGTCATACAATGGCCTCAATTCTCTTGAATATACTGAGCAACACACGTCCCACTCAGGAACCCATATAACACTTTCTACAGGTCACAGACTGGTATTAGCATTATCTATAAAATACATGTTATGAAACTTCCTGTGTGGTACATTTCTCCAGCAGAGCATTTTGATGATCACAGTCCAGCTCATTAACATATTGACATACTCCTAAATTTACCTTAACCTTCTTCTTCTGCTGCAATAACTACATGCTGCTGCCTGCATGACAAAACAAAGTTACTCTTATAGTGACTGGTGGCAGCATTTACTAAACACCAATTACTTAGTAATTACAAGTGGGAAACTCTCTGAAAGCCCTCATACATCCACTGTGGCACTTATTAAAACCAAGGTCCCTGAAAATCAAACGAACCTAAATGGCTCATCAATCAAATCATTCAGGGTAATTAAACCCTATTTCATGCATATGAAGCCACATTGTCACCAGACCTCAGCAGACCAACTCTGCAGCAATACATCCTTCATGTCTCATGATCATAAACACATGAATCTTTCCCATCCTCATAAGATAAGATCAAGGTATCACAGAATGCTGTGCAGATGTAGACAAGGAAAAAGTCAGTGATACTCAGACTGAGGAAGCAAAAGTGTCTGGTCTGCTGCAATGTATTCTGGTTCACTTTCAACCACTGAGGGCGCAGAAATTCATCCATTGGATTTCTTTGTGAACACCACAGCTCCTTTAGACCAAAGCACCTTTGTTTCTGTTGGCTGACACCAAACCTGATATTTGCAACTGATATTTCGATATTTTTTTCAGGCACCAAACCACATTCTGTTTACACTTTTAAACATCACACTTTTTGGGGACTACAATCTGTGCACACACTGCAGCTGAAGTGTTACCTATTTCCATGATATCAATGGACATCAAGCTTCCTTACTTTCTCATGCCACTCTTACATATCATGTTAAGTAAGTATGGTATAAGCTTGTGTTTTTCCACGGACCATAAATAAACCTGCATCATCAGTAACAGCTGTCATCAGTGCACATGTATTGCCAAAAATTAATAAATCACTGGTACATAAATCTGAATGTAATGTGGTGTGTTTAAAAATAGCATTGTCTACTGCTGTAGCCCAGAGAGTGAAACTACCACTTCAGGTCTGTGAGCCATACAAATAGCTGTACTCTGCAGCTGGTATGAACACTCCCTCTCATGAATATGGGAAGCAAACAGATGCAGGATGCAAAGTTCAGGAACATACCCCAAGCACGAGTGCCTCCGACCGTGTCCAAAACCAGTCGGCGCCCCTTTCCTTGCCAATCGATAGTCTTTGTTCATTGTCCCTCGAGCTCCTGACTCGTACGAGTCACTCTGGGCTGTAAAGAAAATAACTTGAACATCTGAATCAAGCCTGTTTCAGAGATTCTTTAACTTCACAACTCAGACTGTTACTTTTCTCCCATGAAACACCAGGTGGTTCTGGGTTGACTCCATAAGGTTTGTACTGCGATGAACCAAAACACAGCAGGATTCCAGGTAAGAGACAAAAACAGGACTGATACAGTCGGATGGAGGACGGATCTGATTAATCCTCCATGTCTCAGGATGCAGGAAAAACCATTGAGGAATGTTGCACGGTTCTTCGACTGAGATCCCAGGCAAGCCTCGACAAAGCTGACTGGAGTGTGATATTCAATTAGTCCCTCCAGAAGGAAGAAGTAGAAAGGGAGCTGTTGTAACTGAGGACTCAGCTGCATTGAAGCATTTTCCACAGTCGCCCCTCTTCTCGTGACATTGGCTACATTCCTGAAAGGGTCTTTTAGTAGCACAGCTCCAAACTGTCCAGTGGAAAAGAGAAGGTCTGGAAGTGCAGAAACTTTTGAAGTAGCTTTGAAGTAACTTCTCTGTCAGTCACTCAGTCAGTCTGCAGGAAAGGGGAAGGGCTGAGTTGCTGCTGAGAGAAATGACACTGCAGGGTAGCGTCAGCGCGGGTTGACCTCTTCCTCCAGCAGTGTGAGAGCTTGCAGAATCCCCTGAGGACGCTGCGGGAGCTGAGGACAGCCCACCAAGTCCTCATGAGCTGTGAAGGAGTCTGTTTTTTACAGGATATCCAATGCCAAGGCGAACATGCCAGACTTTAAGTTAAAAGTTTTGGTATCAAGTTACAGGTTGATCCTCTTTAAAACATCATTATCAGATACTCAAGGCAAAGTCAAAGCTGTTAGTGTTGCCTCTCTGTGAGCTTTGAGAGACTGAAAACACTTCTTCATGCGGACAATTACAGAGGAACATTTTGGTCCGTTCCATCTTGTCAAAGGGAGATATGACTCCAACATGTGGCTAGCGGGCGTTTTTGTGTTTGGCAGAACTGGCTTGGCTCAGCCTTCGTTGACACGTGAGATCAGTGGGCCGCCTGACCCGACACCCCCCTTCTGCTGCCCTGCAGCTACATAATTACAGGGGGATATTGTTAGAGTTGGTGCCGGGCAGGGTGGCAAGGGGGGTGGGTGAGCAATGAAGGGCATGTTAGGATGCACAGCAAAACCTTTTCAACAAAAGTACCATACAAGCACAATCTTCCAACTATACATGGTTGACTGATTAGCTTTTTGAGACTGTTAGTGTTGCATAATGGAATAATCTGGGCTGCAACTAAAAATTACTTTGAATATAGATTATTATTTTTCAATTAATCAAAATCATATAGTTTATGAAATTACAAAAAATTCCAAGAGCCCGATTTCAGATCTTTAAATGTCTTGTTTTGTCCAAAACTCAAAGATATTCCAGTTACGATAATATCAGTTAATAATCAGTTCGCCATCACCTCAGTTTGATGTTGTGGAGGAAAAACTGAATACTTGAGACTAAATATTGGCTAAATTTAGTTCAGTAAATACACTATAAAATTGTCTATACACACACAAGACAGTTTACAAAGATCTTAAAGCCAGTTCTGCCAATCATATTAAAGAGTCAGGTCGAGTGAGACAGATAGTAGAGGAGGGGTGTGAAGATAAAATTCACGACTTCTCTACACTCATTAACTTTTCACACATTGTACATTAGAAGAAAAACATGGGATGGTGTTTCAGCCAATACTCTATTGACTCCATACGCACATATACAGCCTCCATCTGAAACCTGACAACAGGTTCCCAGCAATCAACATTTGAACCTACAGGAAACAGCAGTGAGATCTCACCAATGCAGAGCTGTTAAAACTGTGTGCTTGAAATAAAGTCTCTGAAGTATTTCATGGCGTGACTGAAAATAATCACGTCTTCATATACCATGTTTTCCATCTACACGTTTTCATTATCATGTGTTCACATGAGCTGATTGAGCTCAAAGCTGATTGTGATAGAACACAAAGTTGTGTGACAGCAGCCAAAGCTTCAAATATGAATGTTGCTGCAGGGAAGCTACACATTCTAAAACATGGAAGCGTCACACACATCTTCAACCTGGCAACACAGAGGATCTCTACAATCAGTGCAGTTTCATGGTGGACTAGTGTCACTAATTCAATATCCAATAACCTAACCTTCTGTTTCTGAGTAATGGTATTGAATAATGGACAGAAAGGTGTTTTTGCAGAACATTAGGATGTCACAGTATGATCACAAACATAATGTGTTTTGTGAGGTCACAGTGAATTTTGACCTTTGACCACAATTCTAATCAGTTTATCCTTTGGTCCAAGTGGACATTTGTGCTGCATGTAAGAAAATTTGAAATTCTGGATTCATGAGGATGGGATGGACTGATGGACAGAGGACAAGCTGAAAACATGATGCCTTTGGCTATGGCTGTCAACAGCACAGAGGCATAAAAAACTTAAGCCTCTGTGGTGTCTTTTCTGAGTAATTCAATTATGAAGACCAGAAGAGATGTGAGCTATAATTCTGATTTGGCTTTAGTGTCAAACTATCACTGTCAATTCCCCTTGACAGCAGTGAGGGCAGAGCTTGTTTTTTTCAAGCTGCTAGCTATTAAAAGTTTCAAACATTTCAGCATCAGATAGAGGAACAGTCGTTGCATGGTGACAGTAAAGGCCACCACAACCACTTCCCTAAGCACCACATGAACACTGCAATCTAAAAAAGAGGAGGCTATAGAGACATATATGATCATCCTCTAAATGTGGTATAATGTGGTGTAAGAAGCTAAAGATGTTTGCTTTTATGATGACATGAGTGGCTACAGCAGAATTCACAGCTCCATAGGCAGAATACTTGCAAACCAATACAGAGGGCAGGAGTAAAGCACAGGTAATGTGACACAGCAGCAGGCCAACGACAGGCTCATGTCACCATTAGGTAAAGCTACACAGGTGCCCTTCAGTCCGGACTGAGGTGGACTGGACTGTCAAATGTATAAGTGCATTAGAGGATGGTGGACAGTGCCTGAGGCCAGAGCAGCTGATGACACTAGGAAGTTTAAACATTACACGGGCAGGTAGCAGATGATATCACTGAAGTGCAACAAAGGGTGACATAAAAACACACAGTCCTCCACATAGTTACAGGCAGATAGCCATGCAGGCAAACAGGGTGCGGAGTAGGTTTCATGTTTACCTGATGAAGTATGTTTGATGATGCTTTACATGAGGTAGCGAAAGCATGATGATGTACATTCAATTCATTCCAGTACTGATTTTTTGATGAATGTGTATCTCTTTTTTGCTCATCATCAACACAACTTATGTTAAGCAGCTCTTTTTTTTTTTTTTTTTTTAACTGTGATGACTTACCCTTAATTTTTTTTAATGACACATTCATTTTGCATTAATGTCCTGAAGGCTATCCCACTAAGAACTGAACTCCTAACCACAGTGAGTTACTTTAAGCTTTGCTCTGCTCTGGTCATCACTCACATTTATTGCACACAGGGGAAATTTCCAGTTACAACATAATTGCTTAGTTTTACACTGTGACACACCTGGTGTAGTTTGGTTAACTCGAATAACTCTTCTCTGAAAACTGGCTGGCAAGGGAGCTTTTCTCATTAGATTTTATTGAGAAATATGCTGGTTGGACGGGTTTGAGCATAAAGCGGATTAATGAAGAGTAATGTGAGGAAGCAAAGGTGCTGTGTTAGGCTCTATGCATGAACCCAAAATAAATCAAATGCAAACGCCACACTATATCATACTATTATATCAATATTCCTCTGGGCTTTCAAAGGTTCATAAAGGCTCAGATTATTTTTCTTTTAGCTGTGTATATAGGTGAAACATGAGTGTTCAAATGAAAACCACAGGAAAAGCATCAAGACTGCTGTTGCAAAAAGCTTGCAGCCACATGAAAGCGATCTCCTCAGCCTCATGGTGAGAGCATGGTAATAATATCAAAATCCTTTGGACAGCATCGGGAAGATAGCTGTGGCAACCACTGTTATTTAGCAGCATTAAAAGTCTTAAGATAAAACAGCAGCCTGTGAGAGCAGCACTTATACAGATGATAATGCAGCTTATTAAGTGATTTTACATAACCCACCAAAATGTTGTGTAAGCTCACTACAGAATTTTCTACTCATAATTGAATTTGGTTTATCAGTCCACACTTGTCGACTTAAAATATCACGGTCGGTAAAATTGTTTTTCCTGTGTATTTAGAAGACTGAAAAATGCAAGCTTTAGACAGCAGGGTGTTTTTCCTTCCATGCAGCTTTATTCAAGTTTCCTCAAATGGCCTACAGGTCATGGTTGTACATGGAAAATCACTACTCACAAGCACTTGTTTTTCCCGCACTGCCATGGTTAGTTTCTATTTTAAAAGAAAATTGCTTCATAAAGTCTCTCTGATATCTATACTTAACATTCTAGTATAGGACATGATAATCTCCACTAATCACAGTACATATGGGACAGATAACTTTAAACATTTATGTTATTTGAAACATGAAATACCAATTAAGGCAATGTGACAAGAAAATGTAATCAGCTTGATCCGTTCTGACGTAAAAGAGACACATGCTGCCTATTTGCAGTCATGAGGGGCTGAGTGAATAAATGACGGTACGGCACAAAGCCTCAGCCTTGTGTTTACTGTGGCGAGGTGTCTCTAATCCCTCTGAACTCGCTTTGTCTGTGCACACGAACTTCACGTCAGGGACACACAGTCCATCTGCTGCTATAGGATCTTTCCTCCACGCAATCTGACCTGTGCCAGGCCTGCTGAACGCAGCGCTGAACACCTTTAGGCACAAAACAAGACACGCTCTTTCATTGTGAGAACAATGAGGTCCATTCAGATGGCACTGATCCCAACGTCAACAAAATCATGATTTGCCACAGATACCTTCTCATCAGACAATGGGGCTTTTTTTGCAACAGCAAACCCATGACACTCATTTTAATGATGTGAAAAAGTAGCCCCATTACCTATCAGCCCCTGAAACATGCCTCTGAAATGAATGTATTTAATCAAGTTTATTAAAGTTCAGCCGGGTCGCATTGTGAAAAAAACACCCTGAAGATGACCTCTGAATCTCATCCTTCAAACTTAACTCATTTTATCCATGCACAACTGCAGCTTCTGTACATCCTGACCACAAAAGGCTTCTAATTATGAATACTACCTGGGCGTGTGTGCCAAGGTGAAGCGCCTCTGCAGGGCAATGCTACGGTTCATGAGGAGCTTGCGGAACAGCAGAGGAGAGTAGCGGGGGGAGTTTCGAGGAGAGCCGCAGGGGGACATCCTTGGGGATCCACAAGGCGAGCCGGGCGTCGACTGCGGTTTCAGCTGGATGGGCCGAGGGCTGCTGAGTGGGAAGGAACCAGCCTCCCCAGAGTTCTCCCAGAGGGCCTCGCTCATGATGCCGCGTGAGGGTTGAACAAAACCTGATCTCTTACGCTGATCTCCTGTCCGGGCCTCTCAGTCCTGACAGGTCGTCCAGGTCGGCCTTCTCAAATGGCAGCATTCTTCAAAGGAAATTATGAAACGACTCTGGAGTCTTCTGGTAATGATGCACTTCATGCTCAGAGATCACTTGTGGGAGTCTCTACATTCTTCAGATCCGCTGTTGGGAATCTTCATCACCTTTGCTCACCAGCGCTATCTGCAAGCACTGTTGATGGACACAGACATGAGTGCAGGAGTGAGCCCTCCCCTCGGCGGTAAGCTCTGTTTACATAGCACTGAGCCCTGCCTAAATATGGCGAGGCCTGAATTATAGCTTTGTTAGCTTGTACCACGGGTGAACTAGCCATGTCCAGCACTCCCTTCATGCTGGAGTAAACTGGCAACAGGCAAGCACGCCAGTTTTCATCGGTTTCCTTCCTCAGTCCATCAGTGCACAAACATTAACCTGTGACGGCAGCTCGGCCCGTGAAGACACATGCCTGAGCCATGTTGCATCGAGAGGCTGGATGGATTTTCATTATGCTGCTCAGTGGGGCCCCTGTCTGTCTAAAAACAGAGCCCGCTTGAGATAAAAGATAACAAGAACACTGGAAATGTCACTTAAACCTTTATCTCAAGTGAATAGTGCTTTTCCCAACAGGCCTGAAGGGGGGATGGAAAAACAGAGATCAAGCAGAGTTTCATCTTTGACCCACAGACAGCCAGTGACCCAAACCTCCTCTACCCAAAACAAAACCTTGTGAATTCAGCCAAAATACACAAACTGAAGTCTGCTTGTGCCTAAACATTTCCCTTGATAAGAAGCATGCTGTAAATACACGTCGTTCCTACCGTACATTCATGACAGTTCAATGAGTTCACCTCACTTTTAACTTACATATAGTCCTTGTCTATTCCTATCAAACATCAAATTCACAGGTTCACACTATGCTGAATTTCAGGAACTCAGATATCATAAAGTTGCCAATGGTTGGCTCGGGGTTCAGCTGCATATGGGTGACAAAAGTATTTGTCCCGATGCTTATCACTGACATGCAAAGACTGGCAGCAGACAAAAGCAAATATGACCCTTACGCTGGAATATTCATATACCATGAACATTGGTCGTTGTTAGAGCTGGTTAAATCCACACTTTTATATCTCAATTTTGCAGATCAGAAAACAGATCAAGATGATGAATATGCAGAATTTTAATCTTTTTTTACTGCTTAATCCATTATTCAAACTGTCAAAACTACTTTATGCATGATCACTTTCCTTCCTTTTTTCTACATTTTCTAGTGTTCTTTGTTATTGGGATGTTCTTTGCTGTATCATTTCTACACTGCAATTATTATAGATTACCACTCTTTATGGTTTTATGTTGACGACGTGTGGATTTCAGTGGGCCTTGCTCTTTCCTTTGCCTGTTCAATCATAGCAGCATCAGAACTGCACGCACCAAATGTTAGTAGAGCAAATGTTAAAGCTCTTGTTAGATAGCTGTAGGTCAGTTCACTGTTATTAATAGCAATGTGCCGTGGTCGGCTGAGTAATGTGATTTATATCTAAAACGTATGATTACTGCCTTTTAGTTATGCCTCTAAATTATATAAAGTGCATTAACATCTTTATGGGGAACCAAAAAATGAGTCCAACATTCATGTCATTCTCTTTGTCATATATCCACTTTAATAAAGCATTTAAGTTGTGAGATAGAAAGGCTCTTGAGCCCGAGGGGCCGACTGCCAAAGTACTGATTTAACTCGGGGGGGGTCAGGAGGGGTCACTGCAATGAGCTCACCAACAAAAACACAGCTGTCGCATGAAGTGCTGCCAAATGTGACCAGCAGATGGTGCCCACGCACAAACACACACACACACACACACACACACACACACACACACACACACACACACACACACACACACACACACACACTCTGATGCAGACAAATTCACCAACATGGAAAAACCCACAAGACGTGAACTCAGGAGTACAAAATGTCAGATCATCCTGTGGGATTTTGACTGGGAGAAACTCCTCTGTTTCGGTGTTTTCTGGCACCTCACAGCATCATAATTACACCTCCAGCACAGGAGGCCCCACTGTGTTTTGAACCTCTGACTGTGGAAACAGTCCACATCATCCACTAACACAGTCTACCATTACACCTGTGACTGAAAGAGGGGTTGACTGAGTGGGAGGAAATAATTCAAAACACGAAAAACTGTAGACAGCGTGGGCTCAGTCAATCAAAAGTTGCCATTATGAGTCAATGGGGAGAAAAGCCGAGGAGCTAAATCCCATGTCTTTTCTAAAAGTGACTAATGCTGGGATATGTGAAACTATTTATTCGAATGAGTCACATACCCTTCCTCCTCCCGCCGCCAACACCAGCTCAAACACACACACACGCATGCAAAAAAAGAAAAAAAAAAACAGGGCTGATTGAGCTGACACACACACACACACACGCATTCATTTTAAAACAGACAGAAAAACTTGCGTTAAAGCCTTTGGAGTTAACAGAATACACACTGCTTTATCCATTAAGCCCCAATATCTGTAGGTGTGACTGCATCATAGAGCCTCTCACATACTCAACCAAGGATGTTTAATAAAAAGGGATGGAAACAACCTAACTACATAAACACAATTTCATTTAAATGACACACTTGCCTCTTCCTAAGCCGGCAGCAGCTCCTTTTGAAAGCTTCTCTCTCAAGGCTATGTTTTTTAAATAAAACAGAGTTTTCCGTCAAAAATGTGTGTATTTTCGGCAGTTAAGCTTCGATAATGAATGACTCTTCAGGTGCTTTGTGGCGCTGCAGTGAAGGAGACAGGCAGAGGGCCACTCTTTCACAGTAGGTGACAGGAGATTTGGAGGTTATTTGGATGCAAGTGGTTCTAGAAGTAGACGAAAGCTCTACACAGAAACAAAGGCACATCCAAACAGTTTGCTAATTTCCAAGGACCAGACCTTTCTGAAACTGAAGATAAGACCTGCAATATGCACCTCTTTCACAATAAGTGTGTATTTTTCTCAGCACATTTTGAGATGTAAACCATTACAAATGAGTGAGGCACAGTGTGGTCAGAAGTAAGCTTGGTGTGGTGTCACTGATTTTTCTATGTATCAAAATGACATCCATCAAATGACGCAGCCTTAGGTGACACAGTCGGTGTTGGTTGCACTTTATTTTGGCTGCTTTAAGCAAATCCCCTGCATCATTTTCCTGAGGAAAGAGTGATGTTGTTGAGCCTTGTGGCAGTGCCAGTGTGGTTCTTACACCTCTCTACATTAACACTGTTTGCTGGCTTTCAAAATGCATCCATTCAGTTTACAGCTGACTGCGATGCATAAACATAGAGAGCATGAAAGTTTCTATCATTTTTTTTAAAGGTATGTGTTGATATACTGTGAAGCTCAGACTAAAGACAGCACTGTGTGTCTGTGTCTTATTAGCAATGATGATAGTTCATCAAGGTGACTGATGAAGTGTTGGAGTGGGAATTTGACAAACTGAAAGGGAAAAAGGGATAAACAACTAATAATTTCACTCCATCTGGGAGAAAATCGCACACTGTAACACAGCCATCAAATTCAGCCTTTCACTGTGTGGATTAATCTACAGTATTCCTTCTTAATGGGGCAGAATTTCATTACTGGCGGTATTTAAAAATCTGAACATTCATTAGCAAGCAAGTTTCTTCTTGGCTATGGCAAGTTGAAGTTAAGGACACTCCTAAAAGTTGCAAAACTACATTAATATAAAATAGTATATCCCAACACACCTACACACACGCACACACACACAAATGATGAAAAAAATGATCAAAAGATGTTCCAAATATCAAATATTTCTCTCACAAAAACATAAAATAGCAATGTGAAATATTAGTTTTAGTCCATTCATACATACTCCAACTTGAAAAATGATAATGGACAAAAATATTCTTGGGTAAAATATGAGATGACTGGCACTATCACTAGCAGGTTTTTCTCTCACTGCCTCTGTCATCTCTTTTTGGAGGGCAGTGACTGTAAACCATGTTCAACACCCAACATGAAATTTCAACATTAATTAAGTGTCCCACAGTCAGAGCTATCAAGACATCCACAGTAATCCAATGTGATGAAATCAGTAAGAAAAAACAAAATTACCCCAAATCTAATTATAAGCAGTCAAGGATAACCCTTTCAACACATCGGCCAGATAATCAAAGACAGTCACAGAATGTGGTGCAATCAAGAGTAATGAAATGACTAATGGCAATCAAATACCGAATGTTTATGCAACACAAAAAGCAAAACTGGTTAGGATTTTTAAAAAAATGTACAAAATGATTGAGAACGATCTGCATCAAAAAGTAATAAAGAAAGGTGTAGAGAGACAAATGCAGAGTTCTTTCTCAACTCAGACACTAACACTGAAAAAAGAATAACATAACATGAGCAATTAATGTGATGAAAATGGATATTAATTTGGTCCATAAAGCCACCTCAGCCAAAGCAGGGGGAGGGGCTAGAGCCCGAGGATAAGCTTGGATATATTCTATATTTTTTTGATTGTCACCAAATCGTTTCTGAATTCCTAGCATGTCCATGACTCTCAATCCTGAGCCTATTCCTTCCCACTGCAGATGTGAATTTTACACAAAAAATACACAAATATATAGTTTCATTTTTTATTTTTTTTTAAAAAAAGGCTAAGGCTAATTTGCTGTCAGGAAGACAATTACAGAACAAATGAATAAAATAATTAGCACATTGTGTTTTCCAAATATAATGATAATCCAATCAAGTATCTATTTGTTATCTCCTATGTGTAATTATTGCACTTCTTCTGTTCTTGTTCTAGGAATTTTAAGATTAATCCTACTGATCGACTGCTATTAAATTACTCAGGATAAGTCTGCCTGTGAAATACCTAAAATGTAATGCAAAGGTAAATGAGGAAAACAGATAAGGTTACAGAGTGAGGAGAGATGCACAGAGCTGTGCGCTGAGCTTGTCCAGATGGATTCATCGAGTCCCAGCCAGCTCCTGGGGAGGAAGAGCCAGGAACATGAAGAGGCTCATTCTGGACAACTTCCTCTGGAAAAGGCCAAGAGCTGGGATCAAAGCCAGCATCCTATGTTGTAGAGACTCTCCCCAGGGTTTCGACACATTCCTGCTGATCAAATGACTACAGATCACATCCCCCCATTTATATCTGTCGGCGTCCATGTTCAAATGTCAGGTCTTTGCTTTAATGGCAGGTTGAGGGGCAGCGACTGAGCCTTGTTTTGTCTCAGACTGACTTGCTTGTGTGACTGGAAATAACACCACAGAATCTAAATATTAAACACTAAATTTACTCAAAATCCTAAAAATATTAGCAGAGAACGTATGCGTCACGACAGACATAGATGGTAAATACCTTCAAATTGAGCACTGCTATTTTTAGATGAATATACATAAAGCTGGAGCTAAATATATTCAAATTAAGGATTAGTCATCATTAATTTAGGTCAGTTGTTGCTTAAGGTTGCTGTTTATTCAAAATGACTCATTCTTCATATTTTGCAGTCGGCGTTCGGTGTTGACAGGCAATTATGATGCTCAAGATAATAAAATACCAACAAAAAACACAGCACTGAGTATTTAGTGTTGTTACACTGGTGATCGAAACAAAACCCCTCTATCCCCTCACTATAGCGCTCTGAGGATCTATGACGTAAAACAGTAAACAGTTCACGTCAGTCATGGCAATATATACAAAATACAGATGACCAGCTTGGGCAGAGTTTCAAAGTTGAAACTTGCTTACAGAAATAAGAGTTTGATGCGCATATATAAACCTGTGCAAAAAGGACTTACAGCTCAACTATTGCTGTAACAATTGATTGAAACAGTTGATTAATGAGTCAATCAACAGAAAATCATAACAACTTTGCTAATTGATTAATAATCAAAGTTAACTATCAAACAAAAACATTAATTGGTTACATTTATTGAATGCAGTTTTGGTAAGAAAACAAGCATGTGCAGACTCACCTGGGGCTCTGGAAAATTGTGATTTTCTTCCAATAATTTCCTACTAAATATTGAATTAATGAATCAACAGCTTAATCAATAAGAAGTCTGTGGGATTTTCTGCTGCACTCAGCAACTCCCACGACACATTAAACCTGCCCCCCAGCACACTGCCTGTGGTCTGTTCAAGTTACCATCTCATCTCATTGATAATCTTTGTAAAGGATGTGCATCATGTCTGTGATTTATAAACCGTTGCTAAATAGCACTGTAGTGCATGTGTGATGGCAAACATTATTACAACTGACATTAATGTTTCCTTGCTGCAGCTTTTTGTTGCAGGCACTGGAACACAAGAACAATGTTGTTATATTCTGTTACTTCGATCAGCCACGTTCAACTCCTCTGAGCAATGAGCCTGGAGTACAGCACTTCTCATCCCACAACAGTCCACAACATGACCTGCATCTATCACATACAAGAGCTGTACATATGTCTTGTGGCAACCTTGTTGGCAGCTTCTCAGCATCGTTGTATCAGTGCTGTTCAGGTGGAGCACTCATCATCTTGTACACTGGTGCAAGGTTTAACAAGTGCCATTAGTTCATCAAAGTCATGACTACACAAAATGAACAATAAAACTGTCCATACCTAGCATGGTGCAATACACTACCATACTATGATACACTTCACTTAACTAGTGTCTATTAGAACTGTGATGGTCAATGTGTCTTGCTCTTCAGTTCATCTGCCTTTATCATGTGGGTAAGGTGAAGTGACTCTAATGGGGCCAGGCTGTCTGCCAGAGACTCAACCATCACATCTTTCATCGCGCAGCGTCAGACCGAGCTGTCTGTCAGGGCCTGCTGCATCTCCTTGGTAACTGGGAGCTCCTCAATGGCAAACAGTGTGTTGTTATTCAAACAGGGCATCTACTGAGGCTCCACCACGCTTGGTGACCTTGCATGTGCCTGGGCTGCAGCCACAGGGCTCGTGTATTTAAACACTGCACATCTGAAGATAACTGTCCAGGTGACAAAGAAAGTTGGACTGAAAAATTAGAAATGAAGAAGAAGAATATGCTAAGATGACGTTAAATGTTGTTTTGTTAATGTCATTGATGATATTGTTATCTGTAAATACTGACAAGGCTTCTATAAGATCCCAAGAGTTTGTCAGATTTTAATTATAAGAAGACCCAAAAGTACTCCTTGAGGAACTCCCTCGAAAAAGGTTTGCAATATAAAAAAAGAAGTAAACAGTTGAGAGAATTTGAAGATGGAAAAGTGTTTTTACTCAATATCGTTCAATCTGCTGATGAAAGAAAAGATAAGAACAAAGGCAACAAACAGAAATGAGCGCATATGAGACATAATTTGTTCTGCAAACACTGAGTTCTTTTTCTAAGAAATTGTTACCACTTTGATTTTAACAGCCATTCAAACAGTCAGTGGCAGCACAGCTAACACCACCAAGGGGCGAAAGTCAATAGAAAATAAAATACATGGAGGATGTGACTTGATTACAAAAAATAATTTTAGTTAGTTAGGTCTTTGCTACTTATGGTCGTGACTCTGACAACAGCAGGGAGCCAGCAAAAGAGGGACTGTGATCTAATATTCCATATTTCAGTGCAACTGAAAATCGCAAAAATGTGTCCTGTGTCATAAACAGTGAAATAGTTTAAACAGTGAAATAGTTCTTTTCTGGCACATTCACACCATTCCACTTGTAAAATTTTTCCAAGTGAAGCATTGCATGTAAAGGATCGTTCTGTCCTGTCCGTTCCTATGAAATGTTACAATATACTTCTGTTCCTGTCATTAGGAGTGTGATCTCTGTCAGCCTGCTTTGTTCAAGAGGCTTTGTAAAAGTTGAAATACTCAAGTCAAATTCAGAATATTATTGCAATAGAATGTTAACACCCCCTGTCCTGATGGTCTGTCAGCCTCTCAGGAGCTCTGCTCTACAAAGCCAGTGCTAAGAAAATGTGTTTTCTGCAAAGCTAACTTGTAAATGTAATGTTCTGCTGCCTTAGTATGTGAATCATCATCAGTATGTGATGTTTTTGCCTCTTTTTGATCTCTTTCTGAATCTGTCTCATTTGAAACCACAAATTTACACTGCTGCTCCTCTGTTTTTTGTGGCAGTCGAGATATCCATCAGCGAATCACCGATTTGAAGATTGACTTCCCAGTACCAGCATCTCCAAAGCCCTCAGGCGGCTTCACCGCACCACTCAGCTGACGAGCAACACGCTGCTCCACAAAAACACATCGCCTAGTGAGAAAAGACAGGCACGGCTTCAAAAGAGCGTAGACTGCCTGCACTGAAAACCTCTCCATCGATACTGCTCAATTGCCTCATCCTCAAGCTTGGCACAGGGACAGATTCAGTGGCACAGTGAGCAGATCTTAATATTTTTGTGGCCATTTCTGAGATTTTGTGCGCTTATTCACAGATGGATCAAAAAATATATAAATATATGGGAAATATATATTTAAAGTATCATGATTTGTGTTATTATCTATGTCCCGTCCTGTGCTGCTTAAAGTTGCCAGACAGAGAAATTATTCAATCAATGAATATTAGCAGATTTTTTATAGGCCTTAAATGTGTGTGTACTTTATACAGTAAAACCTTGTAGCCATTAATCACAATTAAAAGACGCTACATTTATTGTAGACTGATTAATACTATTTTGCCCAAAAGAGCCAAGTCATGGAATATTGTGCTTGATTAAGATAAAGCCTCTTTTATTTCTTTTTTTTTTAAAACTCCACCTTGTTAGATTTGCTGTAGTTCGATCAGACCACTTTGAGGCATTGGTTTTAATTAGAAACTGCATATGTTTTTCACGGCTGGTAGGTAGAATGTTTCAACACCGGATGGTAAGGAAAGTAACACCAGAATGTGTTACTAAAGCTGAGGAGTTTTCATTTACACATGTCCAATCTGCTCCTGGTACCATTGCACTGCTTAATTTACACTACGTTTGCTCATCAGCAGCAGTGACAGGTGGTCAAAACCTCAAGTTATCTGGCAAATAATTGAAGGTGTTGCATCATGGGGTTTATCTTGTATCTCTCAAAATAATCTTCTCTAATCCTTATATTGAGTCGACAGTGAATAGAAGGTGGGACTGGCTTAAATCCAGGAACATGGAAAAAAACCTGTATGTGGAGACCTGAAAACTCAAAGCTCAAAATTGTGTCATTGGAGCTGCCAGGATCCAACAAGTAAATCAAAATATTGCTGTGTAAATTACTGAAGCAGCTTTCTTTGAGTGTGCTGTGGTATCTTGTTTATTCAACTCATTGTCTCAGTCGTATGTGATGTTTTCCCATCAATCAAATTTTACCATTTATTTAATTTTCAACGCCAACACAATCTTTAGTGAACAACATAATACGCTCTCAGTATTATTCACAGTATCATGGCTTTAACCAAGGACATGGAGCAGTCAGCCAGTGGAAAAAAGTAGTCAGCTAGAGGGGTCTGTGGGCTGTAAAAGGTCAGGTCTGGCGGCACATTTCAATGCCATCATATACATTCAAACCAGGAATAACATGTATGAGACATACAGTGTAGACCTACACTTGATCATATATACATTACTTCAGAAAGTTTAACTACATCATAATTGATTCTTAAAACATAATTTGGGGTTTTTTGACATTAGTTTGCATAATTGACCAAAAGCATGAAAGTGCTCAAGGACATTTTAAGTAGTAAAATGACAATGTGAAGCTGAGTCATATCATACACTTTCCTCATGTGGTTCACCATTGCTTGTTTTAGTGTATTTGTAGTGCGGCTTAGATACGGCTCTGCTGTAAAAAGGGCAACGGAAAAATAAAGCCGATTCATTCATTCATTGATGTAAAAGGAAAGTGCAGCACTTTCAGTCCACTTTTTAATGCCTTTTACCCATTCATCAATTTGCTGCCATCAGTGTTTTCTGAAACATCTAATGAGGATGTTGCTTGTGCAATCAGTGCAAGTCCTAATGTGTTTTTGTTATCAATTATTTTCTAATATTTGTCGAATCCTGAAGACAACTCTCCACCCTCCACTCGGCGGGACGCACCCTCTTAGCTGAGTGTGTGCAGACACACTCAGCTAAGGTGTGGTGGCAGGACTGATACAGACAGATTGGCATGTTTGTTTCTGATCATGTTTGCATTGTTTTGAGGCAGAGGCCAGTGACTGAATGGACTTAAAATGAGTAGGCGTCTGTTGATCTGCAGCAAATAAACTACAGTAATGGTGAAGCATCTATTCATAAGACACAGCAGGGAGGAAGAGCTAATCCAAAACAAAGGGGAACTCATGGATGAGCAAACGTTTTGACAGTCCAAATGAGGGTGGTTCATTGATAATGTTTCAACCAGAAGGTCACGCTTTCGTTCCCCAGTCCAGATGAAGACCCCGGGTGAGACTATGAGGCTGACTGTCATCAAAAGGTCACAGCATTAGGGGGTTCTCAGCCTTTTGGGAGAACAATTTTTATTCCATCTGCAATTTCTCTCCCTTGAAAGTAAAGAAATACCATGACATTTGGAGGTTTGTGCTATTTTTCTTCACTTGACATCTGTAACATTAACAGGGAAAGGTTTCACATTAATCTAATTAGTTAATTGGTATTAGAAGGGAGTTTTCATTTAAAGTGAAACATGACCAAAATATTTAATATATGTGTAATTTTTGAATTTTAAAACTTTTATATAATGTCAATTTAACCAAACCTTAAACTAACCACAGTTGTTTTAATTGCCAAAACAGAATGGTGATGAAATCAAAACACAAAATCTACACACAATCACAAGGCAGCAGACACTCCAAATAAATTGAATTAGACATGAAATACATCTATGAGCTTCACTTTACAGAGGAAGAAATTGATTCTGTGGGTTGTCAACAATGTAATCGGGGCCATAATGTAGATCTTTGTCTGTCTTGAGTGCTGAAACTCAAATGACATTTCTCCTGAATAATGATCCATTTGCAAGGGCTGAGAGATAAGAACTGAAATGCACAGTGCTCTGCATCCCTGCCCTGATCACCCAGTGATGGGTGGAGATAATCATATATCTCTTTCTGAAATGTAAAAGCCACTCAGCCATGTGTCTGTTTATGTTGTACGTGCAGGGTTTTTCCCTCTAAATTACATTCAGCATACAAAATGGAGCCTGCAGGCCTGAATCAACGAAATGTCATGAATATAAAAAACAATAATAAAGAACAGAAAGCACATACAAGAGTGTAATGTCTGCACCAATGCTCACAAGCTTAAAAATGTATGCGTTAATAGACAGTGTGGCCTGCATAATGTTTCAAACTAGGCCCACTCACTGTGTAATAGAAACTAAAGTGTTCACTCAGTAGTGAGTAAACTGAGGTGTCAGACACTTACTAATCATAACATTGCATCATCAGATGTTCGCATAATGGTAGCTTTCTATCTATATCTACAAAATGCAAGTACCTGTACACTACTTTGTTCTATTGTGGAATATCTGAAGGCACCATATAGCAGAGACATTTTCATACTCAGTAAATATAGTGCACCATAGCAAATGGGGAGTGACCCAACACTCAACAACATCGATACGTCATCTAACATACATTAAACCTCAGTCCAAAGATGTGACAGGTTATGTAGGTAACAACTGAAGTATCACTACTAAGTCCGAAAAGGGACAATTGGGACCCTGCATCCATTTTTGTACTGATCCTGGCTGTAATGCATAATGCATATAAACACAATTTCCATTCTTCACTTGCAATATTTTTGGAAGTTTTTTGTTAAAAATCGAACCAAATTAACACATTTCCAGTTTGTGTATTGTTCATTACTGCACAGTCGGCAAAGAGAAGAAAAAGGAACCATTTTATAGACATTTCCAAGAGCTAATGACTAAAGTCCACCAATGCAATTAACAGCTATTCAGTAACAAACCCATGATTTCACTGCAGCTGATGCCCTACCTGATATTCAGCACTTCCATGCTCTCCTCCTTACAACTCATCCTTAACAAGGAGCAGAACCACAGCTTCTGCCACACCACCTGCTGCTGTTTGCTCATCATGCCATAGATATTCTGCCATGGATTCAACACACCAGCTGTTGACACTCTAGTTAAGCAGTTTTCCAGACCCTTGCCACCACTTAACATGCTGCATGCATGTTAAGCATTGCCAAGTGGAAGGCGTCCAGTGTTTTGTGATTTGAGCAAGTGTCAGGAATTCACTGAAAATGGGGCTTGAGGAATTAAGATTATCGCTGTGAAGGTGCCCTTCCTTCTTTGTGGCTCAATGTGGTGTTCATCAGGTTCACCTTATCTCTGAGAGTGTTGGTCTGTAATGGGGATATTAGCGAAGTGTGTGTGCGCGATGTGACACTGAAACCTGAAAGTGCAAATGAGAGAGAAGAAGAGTGAGAGACTTCCCTCCAGAGGCCCAAGAATGACAAATGCCACGGGACACAAACAGCCATTATCTAAAAGGTTAGAAACTGGAGACATATTCCCCAACAGGAGACGTCTACTGGTTCCTCCCGTCCAGAGGGAAGAAGCCTTCTACAGAAAAGAAACTTCTGCCATAAGAATACACACATTTTTCATTATCACTCTGCCCTAAAAGAGCCCTAAAAAATGAATCAGTTTTGCATTGACAAAAGCGCGCTGATGATAATGAGCTCATGGTGAGCATGACTAACAGTAAGTGCATAATGCAATGCACTATTTCTATTTTGGATTGCCATAAGAATAACATTCGAATATTGTCAGGAAATTTAATAACGTACTTGAAAACACATTCAATTTGCTTTCTGTGACTAAGCTGACAAGGAGATTGAACTCGAAATGTCTGAAAGATTACTGGCACACATAACATCAAAGGAGCTTACCACAGCAAAAGAAACATTACAGGTTTCATTCAATGGGTCAGAAATAATAAGAACTAATGAGGAAGCTTCTGAAAAGCCTTGCATTCAAGAGCTATGCTGTTGAAACAAGAGGTACTTTTTTTTTTAAAATAGACACTGAATAGGATCATTTGGTCATTTCTTGCAAAAGGTTATTGATAGTATATCGTTTGGCAAATGTTTGAAGTATATAAATTTATGTTTACTGGGCTACAACATGTAAAACCGTCAAAATATTCCTCTAAAGCTGATCATACAATCATCTGTAGTATTTCACTTTCACGTCTGAAAACATCTTTCCCGAAAACCATAAAGTTCTCTGAGTAAATGTGGACTCCAAATACCTACATGTCTACCTTCTATTGGCAAGCAAAGTTGGAGATGATGGATAAAACGTGCAAAAAGCTGTCGTTTGCCAGCTTTCTCAGATTAGCTCATTAGACAACACGTTGCCACGATTTATGTTGTACTTCCTTCAGTTAGTAAAATCTGAATTTGTGCTTAAGACTCAAAGTCTCTTTCTGCATGTATAGGAGAATTCCCAGTGATCTTTATATGTCAGACCAGAATTTAATTAGATCTGATCAACAGCATCTGAACCAGGGGACGTGGCCCGGGCTTCTCTTTACAACACCAGCGTGTGATTTGAGATGTTATGATATGCATACAAATCTGACTTAATGCAGCTTTAATTCTGTTAGGAAGAAATGAAAACACAAATTATTGTTTTCATCAAATTATAACAATCTCTCGAGGCAAAGGGTGTTGATTTGATTGCTGTTAGTGCAAAGCAAACATCACAGACCTACTGTGAAAATAATGTGTGACAATAACACAGATTTTGGCTGTGCAGCGTGTAAAATGTAACTTAGCACGTAGTTGTGTTACATTCGACATTTTAAAATTATTCTTTAGTATGAGGTTACAAGTCACAAGCTAATTATATTATTTCATTTGGACTAATTCATGGCCCCTTGATTCTGAAAATATTGGCAGTCATTAGGTTTGTATTTTGACAAATTTAAACAAAACGATTCAATATTGTGCTTAATTGACCCATTTCATATTAAAGTATCGTGTTTTTGCAAGACATGAGATGGAGGCTATTTATCGTCTCAACCATAACCTCTTTTACGGCAATTAAACTGATGTATCCCAGTTAATTTGGCAATGATATGATGATGATGATGATTAACTTGCTGTAACGGCGACAGGAAGGCGACTGTTTGCAATGTTTCTCTACAAGACGGCCAAGGCCTTCCTGCTTAAATAGGAAGATGAATCCCATTTTCTGCTTGTGCCTGAGTAATCTGTCCAGAGATACCCCTTGACTCAACACACCAACAGATCTGCATCAGTGTGATGAATCAGAGTCATTATGCCTACCGCCTCCTGTTTGCTTCTGGAATGGATCTGTTGTCTTTGCTTCTCATATTACCGGTCAAACTAAAGCAATTACAGATATTACAGATTTATTGTTTCTGTATGAGGTGGCGAGGAGAGGGGCAGGTGAGGGGTGAAGGTGACTAAGCCGTTGCCAACAAACAATCAGCAGGTGAAGTGGCTTGTATGTCCAAAATAGGCGCATTTTAAAGAAACAGCTGATGTGGCTCACAGTACCAGATGTTGTCTTTTTCTTTTTTTGCAACCCTTTGTACAGTCTTTTTTCTATCTGTACTGTATACTGTAGACTGTCTTAAGACCCACAAACCATCATGATATGATTTCAAAGACAACAATGCAAACGTCTGTTTTTACCATACTGACAGTTATTGCATTGTACTTTTGTGTTTGTTGTTTTCCACTTTCATTCTACACTCAAAGGATGCTACTTACTGTACACTGTATTTGGGATTGTGATAATCTGTATGCAGCCACATCAACAAATCTAACAGACACAGAAACCTGATCTGAAAATCTAAGGCAATCATTGCATGATGATGTGAACTGTCATACAATGTCATATAACTGTTTTATTACTCTCCTTTGCTCTTGTTTTTGTTATTTTACTTCCTACCCTTGTGTGTTTTCTACCTGTTGTCTGTTCACCTGTGACCCTCCCCTCTACTGTATTCAGTGTGTGTGTTCCTTTCACTCACTGCCAGTTCATCTTCCACACCTTTCCTTTTCCTTTTGCTTTATTTTTCCTCGACCTTGCTTGTTTTTGGACTTTTGATTCTTGCATGCTCAAGCTGGATTTGTATGCCTGTTTTGACTCTCCTCTCTGGCCTACCTCACCATCTCGTAAGGCCTGTTGTTCATGGTCTTTTTGCTACACCAGCTGCATTTGAGTCCAATCTCTTGGTTTCTGTAACGTCGCTTGCACAACTGTGATAGATATCTATTTGAAATGAAATTTTGTATCAACAGGCTCAAAGTGTAATTTTCCTTCTATCGTGCCTCACACAAGGAGCAGTGAAGCAAAAGAAAGACGACTTGAACTTCGCCTCTCACGAGGTGAGGTCAGCGCAAGGGCAGGGATACAAATCCCTATTCTATTCACAGAGTACCGTTTGGTAATTCATCAAGAGCAACTGCATTCATTTCTCTGATCGGCTGTACCTTGACCGAATCAGTGGGCATTGTTTACACACGGACAAGAAGTGCTTTACTCATCTCCTGTAGTGCTTACCAAGCTATTGCTGTGTTGCTGGCAGATGGATCAGAAACCCTTGTGATTGCTTGCTACTCAGAAATACACTGCATGTCATCTCACAACCCACACTGCTGTAGATAAAGAAAACTTTTTTTTTTCGGAATAATAACAATAAGCTTGGTTGAGATTGGAGGCTTCCCCTTCCTCAAATCATCCTGTGTCCGTTACACAAACAGAAAGTAATTTATTAGTGAAAGTGAAGGACTCACTAATTTGCGACTACAGGCTACGTTTAATTAGTCGAATTCTACTTCTTAATCCTCCTGAATGAAACAGTGCAGCAGTCAGGGACCAGCTCCAATCTAAAGGCAAGCCTTGGTCAAGATGAGGAGAGGAATGCAGGTAAATGGGAGAGCATGCAATCTCCACAGTGACCTCACTGTGAGGAGACAGTGCTGGCTGATGCTAAGATGCTCGTGCCATTTGGATACAACTGACTTTCTCTCTTATGAGTGGGACGCCACTGGAGAGATAATAATGGAAATTCATCACGTCACAGTGTCTGCTGACTCATATTTCTCATTTCTTGTTTATCTGGCATTCATGGCCTTCATAATTAATTGTCACGGACTGACTGGGAAGCATTTCACTGCAGCCCTGTAGGTAGAAATCTTCTTAATGTATAATGTAAATAATATGGGAACGAACCAGTCCAAGCCAGGTTCACAATACATATACTGCCTTGCTAACAAAACAGCAAAAGCAAAATCCCTACCTAAGATTTATATGTGGAATATCATACGCCATGGAAGACGTCAGACTTTTTTCCACTTGACAAGAGAAGGAAACAAAATTCTGGCACAGGTTTTTTGTAGAGGTAATGCATTGGTTGTCTTCCACAATGACACGCTTCAAGGAATAAAATGAGCAAATGTTATGCCCAATGAGCCCATCTCTGTCAGGTCAGGACATTATCAGTCAGATGCTGTGCAATCCGATCCCGACATGATGCAAAAAAATCCTGTAAAAGGGGAAAAAACTCCTTTGAAATTATTTGAGATGGGGCCAATTTTGTCTGTCTGCTGCAATTTAAAAAGAACGGTATGTGAACTTGATGATTGAAGGCAGGCAATAGAAAAAAATGAGGGTTTCAGGGAACAGTTTGTTGTGTTATCCTTTGGCATAAAGCATATAATGGAACATGCAGAACTGGTTCATTGACTATGTATTTTTAAAAATTTTCCATATCAAAGGAAAAAGTTGCCTCTCTTTGCTTGAAAGGTAATAACTGAAAGAGTGAAAATCAGCATCTGTGGGTGAATAATGTACAAATCATGTTCTACATGAATTTACAATGTATAGCTTTAGGGTCATTTATTTTACACTCTTTTTTTTCAGATCAGATGATTTATATCAATGTTACACCCATGCCGAGAGTCATTTATTGTTCCTTTGCAGGGAGGAAGGCAGTGACAAATGTATTCTATGAAAGAGTAACGGGCTGTCAAAGCACCATTGTACATCACATCCTGAGTAAAAACAAGTTTATCAAGCAGGCAGCGACTGCAGTTTCCAAGAAACGCCTGGCCTGCTTCTGCCACGGGGCAACTGGTCTGCCTGGGAAATAAGTAAACACTGTCAATTCTGCATGAGTCTGACTACCAGCTGTAGGCAAATGCAAAGAGAGCACGAAGGCAACAAACAATATTTTATTGAATGTGCCTTAACATTACGGTTATGTGTGTAGTTTCAAACTATTCTATTATGTATGTCAGGCTGGAGGTTCTTCTACATGAAATAAATCATGGAGGGCTCAGTGCAAGGCGTACACAGTGATTATAATGAAATACAGGGAAGGAAAAATGGTTGCACATTCACCATTTGTTAGATCACATATGCTGTGAAATTACATTGGTTAGAAGTCCAAACAAAAATGTCTGATCTTACGAACTAAAGCAATTTGTGATCACTCCACTCAGCAGTGAACTGCACTGGCCTGAACAACGAAATGTGATGATTCAGATTTCACATTAAAATAATGTGAGCCTGTATTTTTAAAGAACTAGTCGATCATTTTTGGATGTGCTGAAGACAGACAAATCAAGGGGAGGGGAAACAAGGTGTCCCACAAAGTTGTATTAGTGAGTCATGGGTCTGATTGAAGGAACCTGACTGGCAATTACATTTTCATACTTAATACAACACACTTTGACCTCTTAAGACATTTTAATGCAAGTGTCATTTCAGTATATCAAATTCAATTATACTGCCATGTGATGAGAAGTCCTGCAGTGCTGAAATCTGGGCCTGGTGATTCAGAGTAATGTTGGTTGTCATCCTCTCTGTGTTCTTGGTAGGACTGTATTTAGTGTATGTATATGTACTGTATCTGTGTGTTTACAGTATATACAGTATGAGGGAACTGTATAACCTCAAACCAGATTTGTACAATTAAACATGCAACAAAAAATACTGTACTTTGACACAAACTGCAACAAATTAATATGAAATATGAAAAAAAAAACATCTATTTTCGAACTTTAAAGAAACTACATATTGGCATTTAATATGATGGCAGTCTGCATAAACCCATATATTTTTATCGAAACTATTCCCTACTACACTAAGAGCAGTTTCCAAGAAGTGTTAACAGTTTTTCTTAGCTTGTCTTCCGCCTGTCATTTGTCTGAAAGCAGTCTCCAGTGTCCTGACTAATTGTTATTGGCTAACAGCCCAGATGAAAAACAAACTCGCAGACTGAATAGTGTCTCCTTGGACCACTGTAATTGTCTTCGGCTGACAGTGTGGAGGAGGGGAGCGAGCTGCTTCGTGTTTCCTCTGTCAACTTTTCAATAAACCACAATGATAATAAATCAATGTCCCGTCCACTTGACGCTCAACATCACCTTTTACAGGCACTAACTATTTGTCGGGCCTCTCAAAGGAAGTACCTGGCAGCCTGGCTTCACAGCACCACTGACCATAAAGCTAGTGTTCAGGTCAGGATGAAGTGAGTGTAATACTGGCTGCACTGATTTCTCATGAACTAAAGGCAAATGTAAGCCTCCAACCCAGCAAGGCAGTCATAAAACTAAGGAGTGGGAAGCCGCATACTCATAGCTCCAAGGCCTTCATTATATATTTAGTTCCATAAATCCCACTGTACCTATTACTTAACCAGGAGTTTCATTAGAGAAATAAAAAGCGAGAGAACAATCATCTCCTGAAGCTCTGTAAATGAAAACAGCATCTTTAAATCCTGGGCCAATAGACCTACACTGACTGTTTTTCTATGGTAGCTTGTGTTCATTTCTTTTTTCTCTGTATTGTTTTAAGATGCAAATCATCTAAAGACCCCCTCGTACTGTGATTCACTTTGAAAAAAAAAAACGTCAAAACTACTACCACACATTTGCAATAAACTAAAAAATGTTTTTGGTTTTGTTCCTCAAAAGTAATAAAAGAAAAATGACCCACAACACAATGGTGTTTGAGGGTTATACACATACTAAACAGACTGAATCCATAGTTTCAGTGGAAAATCTTTTTTCCAGCAGCGGTCAAAGTGGCGTGAAATAGTCTCTGTGATGTAAATAATGCAACTTGATAAAACGTCCACACAGCAACTGACATCTGCAGGTCAGCTCATGCAGGTATATGCATTAAACAACACTTCATTCACTTTCACTAATCCTCCCTCTGTGATTTGACAATCCACACATGTTCTTGTGTCTTTTGTTAAAATGAGATTTGTAAGATAAAATCCATTGTTCATTCTCGATGGCTGCTCTCCCTTCCACTGAACCTAGTGGGGGACCCTTTATGCTATTATCCCTGGAAAACAGATGGGCTCCATAGCAACGAGTGTCATTTTTCACCATCCCTGTATAAGAGGTGCTTTCGAAGCAGGCCGTTCCTGTTGCAAGTTAGCCATGGGTCCTGATCACAGTTTTCTTTCTGTCTTCTCGTGGCCTGGGAGCGCGGCCACTTGAAATGCATGAAGACACCGCAGACCTCACAGCATGAGCACATCCTGTCGCCGAAAGGCCATCGGTTCATTGCCTTTAAGAGGCGACCTGTGTTTTTGTAGTGCCCTTGAGCAAGACAGTGAATCTCTACTTGATAATTCATTATAATTCATCCTGGAGAGCAGGCTTCACCTTATACCCACAGCTGAAAGACAACTTATTTTCCATTGTGCATCTGCCCTGTTGGCTTTTGCTCGCACAGTCTGTGACATTTATGAGCCTGTCAGGACGCCGCAGGTTACACATATTAGCATGCAGAAATGGATGCCGATAAAGTGAAGTGGAAATTAGCATTAGAAGAACAGGATTTACTCTGTGCTGTCTGAGGAAAGAAAGTCGAGTATGAACTTTGCCATTAGTGTTAACAACAAAGAGTTTTGAAATGTCTGTGTAGCAGAAGTAAAATGATCTGCTGAGGTTTACAGAGAAAAAGACAGGGAGTTCCTGTCCTTGCCAGATGATATGCGTGTTAAAAACCTTGCAGCATATGATACTGTAGCTCCAGCTCTTTCAAAAGAAAGTGTCAATATTAAAAAACACCATACACAAGCACTGCTGATGTTATGTAACCGTAAATAGCCTACTGAATTCTAACTAACCTACAAAATTCTTCGTCCTTTCCAGTACATTTCAAGTAACACAATCAGTCACTTCAGGCTCATCACAGTAGTGGCAAACAATCAACTTCATAAACAGCAAAAAGAGAATTTTATATGAAGGGGTTTAGTACTATCCATTCCATAAAAGCCAGCAAAGAACAACTACACAGCAAGTACTAATCTAATGTCATTATCTCTAATGGAGCAAGTGGTCGTGCTCTCTGTGGTAGCTGTGCAACCCGCAGTCATGGTCACTGCCCTGTTTTGGGAAATTCTAATTTATAAAACCCAAAACCAAAGATATTGAATTTTATATTACAGAAAAAAAATACAAGCAGCAAATCCTCACAGTTAAGAAGCCAGAACTGTGAAGCAGTTAAAGCAGATTAAGAACCAGGCTTTAAGATCGACATGCCTCATGATACACAAAATCATGTGAACCATAATTCTCTAAAATAGGTTACCATGAGTCAGTAGAACTGTAGTGTACTGACTCATTTCACAAGTTATTATTAGGGCCAGATCACAGAATGGTGCAGCTCACAGCCTTAATTTTAGAATTTAATTTCATTCATAATTTTATTACCTTTTTTTCCAAACATAGTGAACAGCTATGGCTTATTTACTATTAATTCTAAGAAAGTGAGTTGCAGTTTAAGAGGGTTTTTCCACTTTAGACAAGAATAGCATAGCCTTTGTAACAAAGTGCAAATGTTACCACTTTTGCTTCCACCAGGTACTGTGATAAAGATGCAATGATACAAAACAGAGGTGGCTTCATAACCATTCATGTTTTATATCAGGTTTTATATAAATCTTCATCCCACCTGCATTGAGGGTGTTTTATATTTAAAACTGATCTGAGTCATCTGGAATGATGCACAATCAGAATTATTCTGGGACAAGAAAGATGTGTTCTGTGAATAATAAAAGCCTGTGGTGCTGACAGTGATGTTGTCATTGGTGCCTGTAAAGCTGGCTGACTCACTGTACTTACTCCTACCTACAGCTCAACCTGTTTTCCACCGCCATCATTCAATGTTGGCTGGTCAGCGCAGACGGCATTCACACTAAGAAGACTCAAGACAGTGTTGGAAAATGACTGAGGTGATGTAGTCAACCTAGCAGGCTGACTGTGAGGCTGAAGGAAAGCCTTGACAGAGCAGTCAAGGTAACGTGACGGAGGCTGATGTCAGCGAACGCAGACCAACCATTTGCATTTCTATTCATAATTTATTTCCGCACAGTGACACACAGATTTTCACTAAAAACATTGATACCTTCTTCTTATGCTCTATCATTTACTATCGTTGTGCTGGAAATCACACTCTTTACAGCGATATTGTGGCAAGCAGCGTAGCATGAGAGACAGGAAGCAACGCTCAGCGATATCAGCTCTTTAATGACTATCTGAGAGGACGTGAGACAAATGCACTGATTGTGATTGCAGATTAAACTAGTTCATAATAAACACCAAGTGTGTCTAAATCATTCTGTGGGAAACACTAAACAGACTCAAACACCACAAACCTCTTTTACCATCTATTCAACAATCACGTCAAACAATCTGGAGAGAGTCTGCAGATTAGTCACGTCAAGTGTTTTCTAACTTTTTATATTTTATACATCAATTTTTTTACATGCTTATTTGAAAATGTGCACAAAGGTTCTAAATAAAAGGAGAAAAATAATCAAATATGCTAAAGCACATTCTATTTGTGGAGTAGAGTAGAGCCTTTCCATGTGGACATTTTATGTAAACTATTCAAATTCATGCATGAAACTATTCGAAAATGTGCTGTCAGTCACAGAAACTAATGTAATTAACAGTTCAAGTGTTCATTAATGATTATTCAGTAGTAAGGGCTGATGACAGTTATTCCAGCTGTTGAGGGTGGGAGGTGACGAAGGGCCAAAAGCAAGTGCCATATCCTTCAGTGCAGATATATTCTGCATGTGTGCAGCAGAGTAAAAAGCATGGTGTGCGACAACAACAAAACCTGTATCTAATCTGAATCAGTTGTCATTGCAGGAATGCATCAGACCGTTGTCCATGCCACAAAACGTTAAATGCCAAGAACAGATGGTATTTCAGGTTTACATTTAGAACATTTATCAGTTTAAGATAAAAAAACAAACAAACATAAAATGTGGTAGCCAGATGGTTAAGGCTCATGACCGCAACGTCCAGGTTCAATTGAACCTTTATTTCATGTCAAACCCTCTCTCTCTCTCTCTCTCTCTCTCTCTCTCTCTCTCTCTCTCTCTCTCACTCCAGTGTTTCCTGTCTCTCTACACCTCAACTGTCAAACATTAAGGTAAAAACGCCAAAACAGAAGCACATCAAGCTGTACATAAGGAGGATGGTGGACACACATTGAACAACGGATCCAAGCAGGAAGCTCTGATAAGCCTGACAGAACTGATCAAAATACACTGTCACGACACTGGGCCAGATGATATGCGTGTTAAAGCCAGGGTCTTAATATGAATGTGCACCTTATTGCAGAGTCAAGTCCAAAAAAATCCTCTTTCTATTACAATCTCCATTGTTAAAGAAAACTTGTGAATGTGAAACAGTTTTGTGGTGATTATCTTCTCAGTGCACTACCAGGGGACAACTACAGCACTTCAGCTTGGGTGTGAAGAGCCTCTGAGGTGCAACCAGGCACGGCATTGCTTGTTGACAGCAACCAGTGTCTGGGGAGTCTCCGTAAACTGACAGCGGTTTTCATGCCTGTTCTACTCTGCTGCAGCCAATCAGAGATGTCTCACTGTCTTTAATATTCAAGCTTTTCTCTTTCTTGCTGGAAAAACAGACACAGTCCAAATGTAGAGGGACAGTGATTGCAGCTAACTTACTGTACTATAGGACACAAAAAACAAGATGATGCAATGCAAAGATGTTTCCCTACAATGTCTTACTCAGAAAACGAAATAGTGTAATAATGAAATTTCACAAAATCCATATTGAATAAAATACATTTTTGACCAAGACTGATGTGACTTTTCTGAATTTTATGGGTTTCTCCTTTAATGTTGCACATTTTCAAAATAATCAATACTAAAAACAAGAGTTTATGTAAACTAAAAATTATAGAAAATAATACAAAAGAAGGTCCGGCACTAACACCAGCCATCAGTCTCTTCCCTGGTCGTGTTTGAGTATGAACGAGTAAGGAATGACACACTGAAGCAAAGAGAGTTAGAGCCATTCATCAGCCTGAATGATGCTGTTTACGGAGGAGTTTACTGTTAGCTAAACTATCACTCACATCTCACACCACCTCTTCCAGAGCGTGGAGTACAACATAAAGCCCAGCATGAAGAGCAGGTAGATAGCCTCTGCAGGAGACACCCACTTAATCACAGTGCATTATTTCAAGGGCATTTAACCCTGCTGGCACCGTGATCAAAACTCCCTTAAAAAAATAATAATAATAACATTCCTTTTTTGTTACAAACAGGGAACCTGATTAATTTCAACAATCAAGAGAACGAATTTCTCAATAATTGCATGTTTCTGAACCTGCAATAGCAGACAACTGCATGATATTGCATAATTTCCAATTTTCCAAGAATGCAAAAGCAACTACCCCAATAATGACATCCTCTGTATTTTCCTTGACCAGAGTTACACTGAACTGCAAAACAGGTCAGCAATGGCTTGAAAATTAAAGGTCAAGTGAGCCTGATCTCAAAATCCTCCTGCATTGTTGACAAAAACACATCTAGTGATGAACACTCCCATGGATACAGCCACCAACATCTCAACGCTTTGCAATGTCTGCTAAGGGCTTATTGGAGCGTGGGCAAACTGACTGAGTTGGCAGGCTCCAAGAAATCACTGAAAATGAATGGTTCTTCAACACCACAGACACTATTGCTGGTCCATCTATGAAAACTCTATTTTGAAGAAAAGCATTCTTCATACATATTGAAGTTTTTTGTTCGGTATATATTAAGTTTCCACAGACACTAAAAGGGTTATGAACAATGCATCTATAATTTACCAGTGAATGGATTCGTTCAGTTATAAAAGTAATGACTTGCACTGCAGTAGCACAGGCAGATACAGATTATAAGTGCATGATGTTGCTCTGATTTGAAAGGTACTTTAAGCAACATTTCAGGAGAATATTGGGAACATGAGGGTTGATAAGACATTGGTTTAGAAATGGACTCCAATGTGAAACAGTGGTTCACACATTTCAATAGTATGCATGAGAAAACAGACTCCTCACCATCTGAAATCAGGCAGTCATCCTATTGTGTCTTATTCAAAAAGAGAAAAATCTCAACTGTTATAGTCTAATTTGTTGCATCCACCTCAGAAACACCAGGGCAGGGTTTTGGATGGCTCCAAAACTTTTGGTGTTAATGAACGTTTTTAACAAACTTGACTGATGATTTTGTGATTCAGTGTCAAACCATGAGGACATTTAGGGAAGCGTTCCCTGATAGATGTGTGACTCAGTTGTTACAGCCCATCTAACTAATATCAACAGTAATAGCTTCACTAACCTCCTGACATTCATCATCTGTTTGTGTCAGCGGGTTTTTGGTAGGAAGCAACACAGAGGAGGGAGGCAGAGACATTGTTTTTGCCATGTCAATACAACAGCTGGCACAGACTGAGACCTGACAGACCAGGTTACATTTCTATCTAATCAATATGCTATATAGAGATTAATTAGCAATAACATCTGGACAGTCACTAATCATTAGTCTCATCTAAACAAGGTACATGGAGATAGACATAAAGTTGTTTTGGCTGCACTACTACAAAAACACTATTCAATAGGCTTGTGTGGTTTATAGTTTGTAATTATGAAGACTTATTATATATAGTCTAAATTTGTCAAAGCTTTTATTTCTATTACTACTCTTTTAAATGATCAAATTAATGCACTTTTCTTCATAAATAAATATAATGAATAAGAAGTGATAAACAGTCTAAAAACAAGATAAAAGGTTTGGGGCTATTTCTCCATAAACCTAAAGTGGGTGACTCTTTAAAAAGCGAACTTATCTCAAGTGAACAACTGAGCCGATTTAATCTGTGGAGGGTTTAGATACTTCGCAGGGGAGACAGGTTACCGTTTCGCCGAGGACGGCCACGACATGCGGGGTTTCTTCAGACCCGGCCGCAGCTTCTCCAGAGTCCGGTTGCGGCACAGGTAGCGCTCGTTGTCCGAGTTGAAGCGCTGCTTGATCCGGATGTGAGTCCTGGGCTGCCGCCACAGATGTTTGGGCGGCTTGGCGAGTCCCGCTCCCTCTCGGCTCAATGTGCTACACTCCATCTTATACCACAACTACTTTGACTGTTTGTAAGAAGCCGACTTTCTCAGTGTGGACAACTGAAGACGGACGGAGTGAAGCGTGGTTAGCGGACAGAGAGAGAAGACATGATGGGGAGCTGCTGTCCAGGAGCCTCAGTGCTGAACACAGACTGAGTCTGAGAGAGGGAGGGGGGGACAGAGAGATGGAGCAGAGAGAGGGAGAGAGAGAGAGGGCGAGAAGGAGAGAAAGGGGGGTGCAGAGAGGGAGAGGGACAGAGTGAGGGGGGAGACAGAGACTGAGGGAGAGAGAGAGACGGAGAGAGAGAGAGAGAGAGAGAGAAGTAGAGAGAGAGCTTTATGACAACTCTTTATGTCTTTGTCTCTCCTCTACTCTTCATCTCTCTCTCTCTCTCTCTCTCTCTCTCTCTCTTTCTCTCCCCTTTACTCTTTATCTCTCTCTGCTTCTTCACTGTCTATGTCTCTCTCTCTCTCTCTCTTTCCTCCTTCACTCTTTATGTCTCTCTCTCTATCCTTATGTCTCTCTCTGCTCCTTCACTACTGGTGGTTTATATTATTTGAAATTTGGGTTTTGGACTGGGTGAAAAAGGAAGCTGAAGGCATCAATAAGGCTCCAGGAAATCCAATTCAATTTACTCTCATTGCCCAGGATAATCCCCTCAGTATCAATAATACTTCCCAGGGAGTGTAAAGATAATATACTGAAACCAAACAATTACCCTACATCAAACAGTGGGACCTGTCTGTGTAGTACGAGTGTCCAGATTTCAGTTTGTATTTGAAAAGCTGCTCTTGAACGTAGCACACTTGAACGCAGGGATGTGAAGGTCATGCTGATTTTGTGCAACTATTGTGGGCTGATAATGGAGATCATTTGTGTCATACCATTGAAAGGCAGATTGTACACATGGATCATCAATCATCAAATTACTAGAAAGTGAACAAACAAAAATAGTTTCAGCCCTATTTGTTATGTACATAAGTTACATGTAAATATGTAAGTTATGCACATAAACTGTGTAAATGTGATTTTAATTTGGCTGCTTTTTTTTAAGGGCAAAATAGTAACTATAGGACAAAAATTAAAGTAATGTTAAGTATTTATTAATTTAGGCTATTTTTGATTAAGATAATGGTATCCTTTGGCCATAACTATGTGTAGTTAAGATAAGGTTATATGTATGTATGTATGTATGTATATGTATAATATTCCTTTATTAGTCTCACAATGGGGAAATTTAAATCGAATGTCCAATAGTCTGTCATTTTATTTTAATGGGTAGTCTACAGCTCTTTCATTATTTCCTGGAAGACTTCGCTGCATGCCATACATTATAATACATTCAGCTTTATTAGCATGACAGGAAAGGCACAGTTCAAATTACTGGATGTCACCAGACCCACTTGTTTCATCAGCCTGAAGGAAAAAATATGGGCTATGTCATTAAAGTATATTGTTATTATGCTATATAGTTCATCCCTCTATCTTTAATGTCTGGACAGCACATGCATATATGATGATGCTAAATATTTAAGCATGAGGATTGTGAACTGAGAAAGAACAGATCCACTATAGTCTATGCCAGAGAGACACAGAAAGACAAACACGCACACCTCTGACCTTTCCGTGACAGGCCTCTTCCTCTTACTGCAATTACCAGGTGTTTTGTAACGGGAAGAGGGCTTTCGTTATCGCCTGAAGCCACAAAACACATTCCAACCTTCTTCCTTGCTGCATGTGTGTACGCAGAGCTGGTCTTCAGCGACCGTCACTCAGAAAGCTCCAGTTGTTCAGACAGAAAACCTGCTGTTTCCTCTGTGTCCAGCTGAACTCAACCAACTCTGGCATATGAAAAACAGACTCACAGCTGAAGCATGGCTTTTCAAACTAGATATTCACTTATTCACCATCACACTGATAGAAATATCCTTTGTCAACCTCAATCAAAACCAAAACACACCAGACAGATATGTTCCAGGATGAATTACAACAACAAAAAAATATCCATCTTTTTCAGAAGAGATGAGACACTTTAAGAGAGACCTTAACTGTAATGGGTTTTAATAATGTAGCAGTGGCACCAATAGTCAGCAGTATTATAAAAGCATTAGAACCGACAGCAGAAGTTGTTAATATTCATGGCAGGTACAGTCTGTACAGTGTACCAACCTGCACAGTGATGCAAGAAAGATAAAGTGTGAGAATGTGTCACTGACCGGAGCTCATCATGGCTGGCCAGTGCTCGGCTGTACAACACTTCCAGACGGTCCAGTGGCAGAGCGTGTGCTGCAGACGCCCGCCGGGTGTCAAGCGGGTGCTCCTGGGTGGAGGGTCTCCTGTGCTTCAGAGAAGGCAGCAGCATCGGCCCGGAGAAACGCCGCCGCACCACCTGATGGACGGCAGGCAGAGACATCCGACGACTCTGCACCCCGAGAGAGGGAGAAAGAACATGAGCATCCAAAACGACGTCTGTAATGCTACAGCTTGAAAATGTATGGATATGACACAGTTCTGGAAACAAGCTGATACAGTCTAATCTAACGCAACAATCCTGCAATTAACTGTGTTGATTCAAGTTTTGGAGGCTGCAGTTTGTTCGTAATGCTGTTTAATTGCATTCCAATTTACTGAGAGGTGTTTCTAATTGTTTGTCAACCAGATTTAAATCAGTGCAATGCACTTAACATTAGAAACACGTCTCAATATAATGCAGCAATTCAACAGCACAACGAGCAAACTGCAGCCTCCAAAATGATCGATACATCAGATATCAGAATGAATCAAAATTTAAATTTGTGCAAAGCTCTCTCAGCACTTCACCAATCTTACAAAATGTAAATGAACTGGACATTTCACAGCACAGTGTATCTCATTATAGATGTGTTTTATACAGCCTGGATGTACAATGTACCCATCCAGTATGTTGTGCATGCTATCATTTCAATTAAGTGAAGATTAAACCAAGTGACTCAAAACCCATTAATAAAACATTAGAAATGACACTTTTTATCTCGCAGAAATTATGAAATATCATCTAATCAGTTTACAATTACCACATGTTTGCAAAACATCACTCTTGATGCATGAATACTGTATATTATGCGTGAATATGATTAAATAGCCCAAATGAGAATCATAAGAGCCCTTCCATAACAAACTAAATGAAATTATTCAACAAATGACTTGGTGAATTGATAATGAATCTACACATATTGGTCCATGGACATGCAGCTTCTGCCCAATCTGTCCTGTGGGTATTGCAGGCAAAGCAGAAACACTTTTCACATCTGACAGCAAGTAAGTAGTTTGTTTGTCTTCTTCCATGGCCATTAAATTGGCTTCTTTTTTTTTTGCATGTTCTCCCTGCTAATCCACTGAATATCCACTGAGGCCTGTAATGGATTGCAGCAGCGAAAGACATCAGGGAGGAGAGACAGCAGCTTTGTCTGATTCACAAACAACAGTTTGTCTGTGTATGTGTGTGTGTGTTTGTGTAAAAAGTACATCGCCAAGATGACTTCTCTGCATTAAGAAGTGTTTAATGAGACTGAGGTAGCCAAGAATCTCATCAACTGAAAAATCCATGCCCATTTTAGATCCGCCTCCGGAAGCTCAGAGCCTCCACTTCTATGTAATTTGTGCTTCAGCAGAGTTCGCGGAGTTGTCACCTGCTGGTTCAGAGAGAGGTGACGGATATTGATCTGCCATCCAAGAAGCTGCAACAGCACGTCCCCGCTCGGTGACTGACAGGCCTGCCGTCATCTCAGGCTACAATACACACCTGTCATCTCAGACAGTCTTTGCCTCTATTGTCTGTTATTGGATATTGATCTGATTTTTTTTCTCTGGATCTGGAAGATTTGGTTTTCTCCACCTGTCTCATCTTTGGTTCTTTTCTCCCAGCCAATACAAACAAAGAACTATAAGCTGTGTGTTCGATACATATAAAGAAACCGCTGATTTGAAACTGATGCATCTAAAGTTTATGCTGAAATACTTATGCTGGAAATACAAGGTGTTTACATCCGATACGAACAGCCACACTTGAAGATGCGGCGAAAAGCTGGCCGTCACAGAGAGAGTGACGAGAGGTATTATGGTTTAAAAGTGGGAATAATGAGTCGGGACAGTCTCTCCTTGAAGAGAGGAGGGAGAGAGAGAGAGAGAGAGAGAGAGAGAGAAACCCTGCTTACTTTCTCACACACACATCTGGTCAATCATGGAGTGAAGTGGGTGTAAATGTCAAACTGTACTGATGCAGAAAAAGTTAGAGAAATGTCGGACACAGCCCCCCTGATCCAACGTCAGAGAAGTGAGGGGGAGGAGGTTTCCAAAGCTGTTCATCCATCCGACAGACAGCTCTGATGAAACACACTGGCAGCTTAAATGTTCCTGGCCGTGGACCCGATGCTGTGTTTAACATTCTGCTTCGGGAGACAGCGCTCTCCAAGAGTTGAGCGCACAAATTTACTATGTATCAAACCTTAGATCAGAGGGATTCATGCTTGTGCTTGTTGAATAAGTGAGTAAGTGGACCTTGAGTTGAGACGGATTTGTCAGCTGCTGTTTCAAAAGCATCGCTCATCTTTTAAGCCCACATGGACAAGAAAGTGCTCAGAATGATTGAAATATTGAACATGCACAGTTCCATCTGCTTCACCTACTGATGAAGGCTGCGTGATAAGGGCGAAAGCTCCAGAACAAATGGGCCTAACCCTAACCCTAACCTTGAGTTGTGGCCAAGAATGGACTGTCACACTCGTCATTAAGCAATCCTCTTCAGTAACACCAGGTTCACTGTGCTTGTTCCTTCACTCTGTTTCTGCTGCCATAACGATTCAGTTGAATGAGAAATGTTCTGACGAAGAGTGTTGGTGTCCACAGAATCCGTTTTGTACAGACTCACACTCACAGACAGTTCACATCATACACTGCAGTACTTGGAGAAATCAGGTCATGCAAACCTACTTATACATGCAACTGGTCAGGTCTCACAGTTCTCTCCTTCCTCAACCTCATTTTGGAAGCATTACATACTTTTGTGTGTGTTTAGAGCTGAAACCCAGTGAGAGGACAGACTCTGAAATGAGATCACACACTTTGTCCTCATAAAAATAACATGGCTGAAAAACATGCCATTTGAGTCTCGAGGCAAATAACTTAATATCTTTTCTGTCATCAGCCAATCAGCTGTCACAACTCTGTTCTCTTTGAAGTATTTGGCTTTTTACATGTACAAATGTACATGATATTTAGAAAAACGGCCGTAAGTATGCAGCTTGGGACATCAGATTTCTCTAATCCCAAATCCCAATTACAAGAACCGGGTTTCTTGTTTACATGGCTTTGGGTTGACACAAATAAACATCCCAACCTGGATGAGGTAACTAATTCACTCCTTTACACTAAACTGTTTAGTGTAGCAAGTAAGGACTGAATATTTAGCCATTAATACTATTAACATTAATCTGTGCTCTATATTGATGCACACTGATATTGAGAGTTGACATTTTCACCTGACAACAGCCTAATATAACTTCATTTACAGCAGCACCTTCTGGTTTGTTTCAACAAGTTGCTGTTTTTTTTTTTCTAGCTTAGTGACACATTTCCCTCCAGCCAATCAGCAGCAAAGAGGAAGCAGCTGGCTGTGTTATCACCTGGCTGATCTCCAGCCAGGCCACACGCGAGAAGTGAGAATGAGATAGAGGCTGGTGTGTGATCAGATGGGACGGTGGGTGCTCTGCCTCTAAAAAACCAAGGAGCCGACGGGACTTGTCCTCGCCATGAATTTCCATCAATCAACAGTGCGGCGCTGTATCAGAGCTTGTGATTCACACAGTAGGGCAGGACACAGTGGGAGTCAAACCCCAAACCTCAGCTGTATTTAGCGCACAAGTCACGCTCAGCTCACTTCAGTCCAGATGAATGCATTATAACAATAACATTGATGCAACAAGCAAGTCATTACTAAGATGTTAAACTATCCTGTATCATGTATTTAATTCTGCTGTATTTTTCTGCAGCTACGTGAGTGAAACTAGACTCTGTGCCGCTTCCATGATGGACTTCTCCCTTTATGATTATTGAGCTCTGGTGTAAAATGGTCCTATGCATACAAATAAGCCCTTTCCTTTTTGTTTGTCACAGTGTGTAATGTTTCAGATTGCATTTTCAACTATCAAACGAATTTGTATGCAGCTGCAAGTTCATTCAGCTTCCAGAGTGAGGAGCTGCACAGTCTAACAGGTCCAGTTCCAGTGCACACAGGAACATCAATGTCAACTTAATTTATCACTTCAGTCATCATAATTAACAAATGATCGAGTGACCAGTGTGTTTCACTTTCTCTAAACTGAACCTGCTACTATGTGAAACACGCTGTTCGCTCCTAAAGTCTTAGCCATGGCAGGAGCATTGGTCCGTCAGTTGGTTGAGCCACCATTTTGATCCAGATATCTGATATGTCTATCTGACAGACTGCCATAAAATGCTGAAAAGACAAAACCATTTGACTTTAGTGAACCCCTGACTTTCACTATAGTGCCATGATGTGGTCAAAATTAGAATTTATCCAAGACTTTGTTGACTAATGACGTTCCCATCATCCTCAGCTGTGGATGCTGATGCATGCTGACAAACTAAACTAAGGTGATAAATATGTTTAAAAATGATACCTGCTCATCAGCGTCATCATATTGACATCATGAGTTGTGAGTAAGCTGACATTAGCTCAAAGCATTTAACTGGCTTTTTAATGGTTCTAAACTCTCTGTCTTGTTAATATAGTGAGCTAAGTGGTTAAATCTGAAAGTTGAGAGCTGGAATTTCTACGTTCATAATGCAAATATTGTTGCTGCTGCAATAATGTGAAGTGCTTAAGTTTGACCAGTGGAACAAAGAGCTGCTGTTAATGTTGACTCAACATTTTCTACAGCTGCCTCACAGAAAACCCTTTAAACTGCAAACCCCCTAAGTGTCTATTTAGTAACTATCTAATTTAAATAGGAAGGAATAATAAATTGCACAGAAAGAAGACACAGCCACAAGCAGACCGGTTACACAAAGAGTTGCAGGTGACAAGTCATTATTGCAGTGTGGATGAACGTCAAACCTCCAACATGTCGCCCCCACACGCACCTGTAACCACTAACCACACCTGACAGTGACATCACAATGTACTGGCACATTCTGGAGTACATTTCTACACCCCTGCTGCAAGGTGCGAGATTTAACTGCTGGGGGTCAGCAAATCTTGAGATCAAGATAATGCACTATGTATAATGCACTATTACATCATCACATCTAAACATACTGCTGTTTTTAAGCCATCAGGCCATACACTGTGCACACTTATCCTCATGGATTATGCATTTGAAACTAGCATATCAAAAGCCTCTTGGTGACATCTTCTATCTGATTTTTTTCAACCTACAGTATTAGTATTACATTCTGTGCAGTTGGCAAAATCAGTGGAACAAACCGACAGAATGTCAACAATCTGTCACAGCCAATACAGTCTTAGTTCAGTGGTAGCTTCTCTAGAAAGTCTGGATTTTATTTCCATTACAACAGTTTAGTTAGTTTGTTTTAGTTTTTCATCTTGGATTTCTGATCTAATACATCTTTTCCTCTGCTCACCCTCTATCTCGCTCTCTCTCCATCTCCCTCTTGGTCTCATATTTTCCAAATCAGTTGATTAGCTGGCTATGTAAATGTGGTAACTGCCCTCAACTGCAGCTAATCAAAGCTCCTCTGTCACTGAACAGATCCTTTACACCTTCCACTTATCATTTTCTGGCAGACAAACACGGGAAATGGCTTTCATAATTCAGGCTTTCATGCTCAGAATAAACAACTTAATGGGTGTCAGAAGAGCTGAGTGCTTATTATTTAGGATCTTTACGTTGTTTATAACCAGTGGGGCTAATAGCTGAAGCCTTACTGTTCTTGACAATTTAGTTTTTCACGCTATAACAGACCTCCTGGTCAAAATAAAAAAAAAGGAATATCAAAGGGATTTATGCCATCCAAATACAAAGCACCTGATACTCAGGGTGTATTGGTGTGTGTGTTGAGCGCTAACAGTGGCAGGTCAGACATCTTGCTGCTCTGACCACAGTCCAACGTGTATCCGAACTTTAACGCCACAGGTATCCCACAATCCACTGGGCTTCCATCTGCTCCTCACAGCGTGTACTCACTCATCTATACACTCTGTTCCCCAGCATAAAACACAGGTATACATGAGGAACATGCTATAAAGTAATGCGTTACTGTGATTACACTACTTTAGGTGGTAACTACAAATGTAACAAATTACCTTTTTAAATTCAATAATGAATGACTGAAATCTAAATAGGCTCATTACTCATGACTTTTGATTTACATGAAACTAGTGGACAAGTGCAGAGGACAGCAGGCAAATACTAAACCTATGGTCTGGATTTCCCATTTATGATCTAACATTACCTGATCTCATGGTGGTGCAAGACAGTTCAGGCAATGTGAGCTGGGTTTTCATCATGGCTGAAGACACTTGTAATTATTTATTAGCTTGGTTAACATGTACGTCCAACATCATGTGGGTCTTCTTCTACCAAATCCTACTGTCTAACCAAGGCAATAAAAGTGTAGCTTACAGGTAGGAACGCTGGTTGTTGCTGCTTTCTGGTGGTCAGTATTAATATTTGTCATTACAGTGATCGGTACATTGATTTAACAGTTATCAAACTTTGCCATGGCAACATTAAAATAATAAATCTATGTGAGCATTATTAAGATGATTGAAGCAAGCATTTAGAAGTAATGCAAAAGTTACTTCTCTAATAGTAATTAAATGACTTTTGATAGACTTAACCAGTAATGTAACTAATAACTAATTTTCATTCAACATGCTCACATATCCTTTCACACACACAGAAAAACTCAACACAATGATGTAATCAGAGGCGATTAGAGCATTTCATTATGACACATTGATCTTTCATGAACTCATGAGAGCAATCAAAGGCACCACTGTTTGGCTAATTGGGAAAATTAATATGAATTTGTATTGAAGTGAGAGGAGCAGAGGTGGGTAAACCTTCCCACTGAGCGACTGATATGTGTGAGTATTTCACAGCCAGACGAAGCCCGTTCCTCTGATGCAAAGCTGAAAACATTCACCTGTATGTATAATGACACCCGGGGGTGCAAAGAGTATGATTATCATCGCTCCATAAATAGAGTCAGTCAATCAAGCCTCTCCTCTCAATGTCTCTGTGTAGGTGTGTGCGTGTGCCATGATTAACACTGCAGGCGGACAGAAACAGAATGTTTTCCTGCATTAAAAAGTCAACTTTAAAAAAGTTAGTCTTTATAATAAATGGTGGTAAATATTCATGAAATCTTTATCTTTAATGACCTATCATAAAATTAAATAAGTCACAGATTTAGAAGATGTTCTGCAGCATTTGTGGATTTAAAGTAGAACATTACTGTTTTTGGAAAAGATCAAATGCAGATTTAGTTGCATTGGCTGCAGCCTAATTGAAGCAGCTTAGTTAACTTCTACATTGTCATCTAACTTCTGGTGATGCTGAGGTTACTTAGATGCTGATACGCATCAAATGCTTCAGAAAAATTACAGGTTTAATTTCTTAATTTACAGTGCATTCAGCACCAAATTCCAGAGTTTGAATCATAGTCGTAAAAGAGCATTCATAGGCTGAGTTAGCACACTATATAACAGCCTCCATTCAATAATGCGATCACCTGATCCTTACTTGACCTGTGTATGACTGTTGGTAACCTGCCAGGAAGTTGAACACACTCCTTTATCTTGTGGACCTTCTGTGATCATTTGAGGTAAATATTAAATTCATAATCACCAATATACCCTTGAAGGTGCATTTATATCCCGGTAACTGCATCTATCTGAAACATTTATGAAAACAGCCTTTGAAACCAGCTCACCCTTCTTTCTAAAGGCTGTAAATTAAAAATCATTTCAAAACACCTCTAGCTTTTCAAGTGATGTGACTTTGACTAGTTGAGTCACTCAGTGTGTGTGTATGTGTTTATGAATATACCATATGTGTGTGTGTACGTGCCATGTGTCACAACGAAGCCAAGGAGTAAAGGTAAAAAGTTTATAGCGTGAGGTAATCCAAGTCCAAACTCAGTCATCATCAGACAGAGAGACAAAATATGACGCACAGCTGCAGAGTCACACTGAGGTTTTGATCTGACGCAGGACGTATCACTGAAGTGAACAACAGACTTGATAAGGTGTAGGAGGTGTGCGTCTGTGTGTGTGTGTGTGCGTTCGCTTATGTCCAAAGTGAGGACATACACTAGACTCAAGACCAGTTGATTCAGGACAGTGGGTGCAATTGGGGACAAAAGTTGTGTCCTCAATATGGAAAACTGTGATTTTTAGGTCAACACTTAGGGTTAGGTTAAGGTCAGGTAGTGCTTTAGGTTAGTCTCCAGGAAATGAATGTGAGTCTATGTAAATTTCCCAAAAGTGACATAAGTCAAGACTGTATTTGTGTGTGTGTGTGTGTGTGTGTGTGTGTGTGTGTGTGTGTGTGTGTGTGTGTGTGTGTGTAGGGAGGGAAGCCAGCAATCTTATTTACCTCAAGCCAAGACATTGATGCTGGTTAGTTGTTGCAGCAGTAAGACAGAAGCTGAAAGAAGAAAAAGAGAGGTGGTTTTAAAATGACATTCATCACTCTAATCCAGGTTTGTCAAAAGACAATACTACAAGTCGACCATGAAGTGTACTAGAAAAATATACTTTCAGGGGAATTAAGGAGACTGGTACTGTCTCACACGGCAAGATGAACAGAAAGTTTATATTATTGCTCACTGGCAAATGAATCATGCACCATCTCAGTATCTGCAGAGATTTCTGGCATTCAAAAGTCATTTTCCCTAAAACCAGACTCACTTTAAACCTTTACCTTGACCAAGTCAAAGTAAGAAATCACAATTAACATAAGAAAAAATACAAAATAAGCAGTAAAGAACTGTAAGATTGTAGGTCTCTAATACATGTAAAAAAAAAAAAAAAAAAACATTAGAGAGGACTCTCATCTATAAATTATTCATGTGACTCATCCCCTGTCATTACCATGCGCCCTGTAATGGTGGACAGATCTATGAGTATGTCAGAGGCATTACAAAAAAGCCTTTCTATACAACCACAAAAGTTCACGATGAAATACTTTAATTATTCTGATGAACTGATTTGTTTATTTCCATGCCACACACAGGCTCATAAGATGCAGTGGTGAAACAAAATTTTATGCAATAAATAGAAATCATCATACAAATTCAACAGGTGGGGCAGAATTGTTGTCTTTGGCATGGGCATTCTTCTAAATCATAAAATGGTAGATGGACTGCTCATGTACAGTACAGTGCTTTAAACCTGAGATCAGAAAACATGGCTCAGCCCCATAGGTACTCGAAATGATTTTTGTTGATTTTGTTGTTGTTGTTATAAATATTACTGCATTGCATTAGCTCCAGTGTCTGCATTTAGGTCCTATCCCCTGTGTTCCTGCTACTAGCTGGCAAACTGTTTGTTCTCCCAACAATTAAGGTCACTGAGGAGCCTGGTAAGAGTTTAAATTCCACTTTAAATATTTCAGGCTTATTCCAGAAATATTTAGTTCATGATAAGTCGACATTTTGGAAATGTGTTTTTTTTTAAAGGACAGATACCCTCATGTTGGAAAATGAAACTGAACAGTAAATAAAATAATATTTGATGTCAGGGGAACTTCTCCTGTGGACGGAGGGACCTGCCCCAAGACAACCCTGTTGATTCATCACTATGATATCAAAGAGTTATAGAGCACAATTGAGGAGAATACAGAACTTCATGCGTAAAACTGGTGAACTGCTCCTTTAATGTTGTTCCAGCAGAGCTGCTTTTTCTGAGTCAGACAGTAAACAAATAACTGCCTCTCATCCTTGATATATCAACACTTGATATTTGTGTTGTGTCATTGCTCTCATAAGATTATTGTACTGAATGTCGTGCCGTGCAAATTTGACTTTATTTCTGTCAGTTGCAATCTACTGTAGCTCAAGGGGACGTGATATGAGGAAGGCAGTCGATAAAAGTCATGGATTATCAAACTTTCCTTTAGGCTATTACAGCCCATTCAATCTACCATTTTGTTTCATTTTCCCGCAAACATAATAAAACACAACACTGAAACCTTCACAACAAATGTTTTATTCATGCTTAAAATCACAAACTGTAAACTATATCACATTCACAGATTTATAGTTGTGCCCTCTGTGCTGCCCTCCAGTGTCACCATGCTTGGATTCAGGGTTATGACGTTAATGTGGTAACTGATCAATACCAATGCATGCACATATTTAACCCTTTAACACAGGGCGGAACGTTGCTTTCCACCCTTACTCCTCAACATTAGGACTGCAACTAACAATAATTTAAATCATCGATTAATCTGCTCTCTATTTTATCAATTAGTTGTTTGGTCTATAAAATAATAAGAATGAAAAATGCACTGAATACTTTCCTGCAGTCCAAAATCCAAAGACATTCAGTTGTTGCTATAAGTCTTCGCATTTAACCCTTTATAGGGCAGTCACTGAAATTTAACATTACAGTGTTATTGGAGGACATAAGATGACTTCATTTCTGTTGTAAAATTTTTTGCAATTTTTTCTTTTTTAAATGGTGTGGAAATGACCAAAATAGTCACTGGTATTTTAATTTGTGTACACGTACGCAGGTTTTAAGATCAAGGACAGGATCTAATAATGCAACACTGTTCTTTTACATTGTTGGAAAAATTGAGTGAGGGCATTGACCCAGTTGCTGGTTTCAGGATCCTTGAAGCATCAGTCATTTCAACAGGTGCCGCGAAATTACATGTATTAAGTTCAAGTGACAAAGGTTTCTGACAGTCGAAGAAATAGTGTCAGGAGCAAAGATGGAAGGTCAGCTGACAGTATATTAGAGATAAGAGAGGGAAGAGGACATGGGACGTCAGTCGTTCCCAAATCGTAACCTAGTGTTTACTATTGTCACCTTTAGGCTAAAAACTCTGAAAGAATGAACCAAGACATTTTCCAAAAGCTAACCAATTTTTGCCTAAACCATGACAGCCACGATAAATAACATTCAAGACAGTTACAATGTTCAGTTTTTGTTTCAGAGAGGTGCTGATTAAACTTAATGGTCTCTTCATAGTTTATGGTGCTAAAGGTGCGTCGCATCTTTTACCCGCTCAGATTTATATCAGTGAGAGTAGATTGTTGATTTCTTTTTATTTCACTCTTGATATGACGGCTGTAAACTAAAAATTATTCACTAACAGTCGATCTGAAGTGTGTCTGCATCCATTTAGGGTCAATTCTGGTAATGGAAAACAGGCTGCATTTATTTTCTACATTGCTTTTATTTGCTTTGTAAAACAGATCCATACTCACATCCATATACATGTGAATGCAGAGTTTTAGTATTTCATGTATCTGATCTCTGGACTCAGACTTGCTATATCTTCAGTTTCCCTAAATCTCTTGCCATTTTTTTACTGCCTGCCTGCCTTGAGGTAAAATTCATCTTGGCTGCTTCACTCTCACAAACAAAATTGCATCTGTTTTGCATTCACTGTATTCACTTGTATTTCTGGCCACTAAACCCTTCAGCCTCCGATATATTGCAAGGTTTATCAGTTTTATTAAAATACGTTGCAACACTTTCGTCATCTCCTTACACCATGACCAGTCAGCATACACGTCTTTTCTGCTCATCACTCTCCTGCTGCATGAACGCGACGTGCATGAAGAGCAGCCTGTGCTACTCATCAAACCAACAGTAAACAACAGACCTCCTGTTCACATGCTGCAGACAGATTCCTGCCTGCGCAGGCAACTCTTTTCATGCTTGAAATGTGGAATTACCCAATAAATGTAAAAAAAAGGAATGTGGTGTTTAAATGTACAATCATATGAATAAAAGTGTTGGGGAAGTACAACAAAGAGCTTCCAGGCCACAAAAGCCTATTAATCATAACTCTCCACAGGAAACTCTTTTATGACTCTCTACAATAATATCACAGCTTTGTGTTTGCACAAACAAGGGTATGATAATTGCCTTTGGTTTTAATGTATATTTAACAAGGGGAAACACACAGTCTGCTTCTGGGCTTTATTGGCTCCAGCAGCACATTTTAACTCTGCCAAGGAAGAAATTTTCTCATGAGCTTAACTGAATAAAAAAAACTGTATCTCATTATTGTCTATGCCTGCTTGTATTTTGATGCACAGTAAAACATTTTCTATAAACTGCTTTCCAAGAAGACATTTTGAAATGTAATAGTAAGAAAAGCACAAGCGTAAAATGATAAAATTAATGATGGCTGAAGTCCATTTAGCCGCTTCGGTTTCATGGTCCTGGTGCTGTGCCTGCTGGCTCACACTGTCATGACTTACTGCAACACTTGAATAGAACAGAGCCATTGTTGATGTTGTTATTAACACCTGAGCTTTGCCGACTATAGAGCTGTGAAGTGGGAGCGACTTGGTTCTGGAAATGCTTTCCTCATTTCGTGTTCCTTTTAAAATCTCATTTAAAGGACATTCACATTTCATAACAAAGGCAGGACTCTCCCAGAGGATGATGATCAATGTCGTGATCTTAGAGGTTTATATTATGGCCATAGTTTAATTATATATTATATTATGTCTTTATTATTATATTTTGTCTGTCAGTCATTTGTCAACAGATCTTAATGCAACCCTGATTCCAAAAATGTGAATAAAAGTAGAATACAATTATCTGTAAATGAACTGTGTTTACTGACGGCGCTTTTGCAAAATTTCCATTTATCAATCTAATTTCTACAACCATGTGTTTGACAAAGTGTTGGAACCTCTCTCCATCCTTGCTTGTGAACAACTTTCCAGGATGAACCTTTCATACCCAATCATGATACTATCACCTGTTACCAATGAACCTGTTTACCTGTGGAATGATCCAAACAGGTGTTTTTGGATCAGTCCACAACTTTCACAGTCTTTTGCTGCTCCTGTCCCAACTTGTTTGAAACATGTTGCTGCCATCAAATTTACAAGAAGCAGATATTTACAAAAATCAATGAAGCTGATGAGGTCAAACATTAAACATATTGTTTTAAATTGAGTATATGTCATAAAGAATCAGCAAATTATCACATTTTCTTGTGTGACTGTTCCCCTTTTTTGGGAATTGGGGTGGTACTACATTACTCATGAGTGTCAATTACAGGTGCTCTGGAGAAGAAGACAGCCAGCGACACAAATCATCGTGATAGCGATTTCAGAATGCATCATTCAACATGTGAGGAAAACACGTTGCTGAATGAATCCAAAATTTTCCCAGAATCCAAATGTCAATGTATTTAAGTCGCAGATTTTGTCTTCAGTTTTCTCAACAGCATCATCTTTAGCTTCTACAGGAAAATTTCAAGCTCTATGACAGGATGTTTCTTTCCACAGTGCACCTTGTGAGTCATAGTATTTTCTACCAAAGTTCTTGGCTTGTAGAGTCAACTTTTTATCAAAAGGACCAGATATTTTCATCCTTTGGCCTGGTGATTCAACTGAGCGAGTTTCACGCTGATCCAACACATAGAAATGCTCCAACTGTGAGTCACCTAACATTGTCTATCATTGGGAATAATTATTGTGACTTCCGGAAGCAGAGGCGCCTGAAATAGTGCCTCCCACTTCTCATCTATGTGACAAGTCAAAATGTCTGCTGTGAAAAAGGCCTCGTGTTGAAGTATAACAATTAGGAATGTTTGCAGCCTTGTCAGAAGTATGAACTCTCTGAGAGCTTTCTGGTTATATCTGCAGAAAAAGGATCATTCCTCGTGTCTAAGTCTACTTGCTATGTTCTTTGGAAAAAGAAATTCTCATTTCTCACTCTTTCTGTGGGCCAGGAAACCCTCTGCCCTCTGATACAATCCACTATGCCTCCTCTGTCAGCTCTTCTTTGATCGCACCCCAACCCAGTTTGAAGATTTTTGTCAGCCACTGCACTTTGAAATCCTGGTCAATCGCTCACTTCTCAAAGGAACGAACAGTCTTTTCTTTGCCACGAGCGAACATTTAGTTCCATGGATGAAGAGTTTCTTGTTCCACCCGGGAGCCATCATTAATGTTATTAGTGTCATTTGTGTCTTCTTTTTTGCAACGACAGGTAATAACATCTGCTGTGAGAAAGGTCTATTTAAGGACCGGACTGGGCAGCTCTCAGATACTAATGAGTCTCCTAATGAGTGCTTCATCACAGGCAGGTGCTTTAGGAAGGTCAACCTCATGATACAACATGCAAACAGATAAAAGACAAGTATACTGTTTGTTGTCTGCTATGGCTCTTCACAGTGATAAAAATCTGGATATTCAATTAATTAAAATTTCAAAAGCTTCTTTCTCTGGTCACTAAAGTGTATTCAGTAGAAATATTTCATTTCATTCTAGAGAAGTGACAGTGAATTTGAAAGTGCTTTTAATTTAACCATTTTCAAAACACTGACTGGCAGTGTGATATATTATCATAACATCTCCTGCTGCAAGCAAAGCTCCCAGTGCATGTAGTGTGAGTGAACCTCTCCAGCACGGCCTGTAATGATTAACTATCTCTGCAGCAGTGTCCTTGTCTTAGCGGCAACAATCGACCGTCATAAAGTGAACTCTTGAGGCGTCTTGTGATGCCGTTGTCATTATGACGCACGGCAGATAGGCTCGTTAAAATTTAAGCTGATAAGGCTCAATAGTCTGTGCAACGTTCAAGAGTTTCACTACGAAACGAGATACGCACAGAGGGAAAATGTCATTCACACCTTAACTCCCCCGGAGGTAGAATGTAACTACTTTATACTTCTACTCCGTTGCATTTCAAATATTACTCCACTACATTTTTCTGACAGCTTAAGTTACTTTTGCAATTACAATTCTTCATCTCCTTGCTGTCCAATGAAAACCATGTATATCAAAAATTTTGTGATTTTGATATGAATTTTTCTGATAAATTGAAGGCTTAAGTGTTCCATTATGGGATGAGAAAAGTCTACTACTTTAGACTACTTAAATTAAATAAACTACTAAAGAACCGCCTTGGGGTATTATAGTGTAACAAAAATCCTTCATGAAAAAGTACCATATGTTAAGTTTGAGTTCATATAGTTTTTAGGCTTCAGAGACTGATCTCTGACCTCCACTGCAGCCAAACATCTTTGTCTTTGACTCCGTGGTTATACAGGAAGGAGCTCAGCTAAAGCCACATGTTGGTTTATAGCTCAAACAGTGACTTACTGTGAGGCAAGCAGGATACAGCTCCTTTAGACAGTTATCACTGAGATACAGGATGGTCACAATAGACTGACATATAGATGCGTTTCTACTCTACTTCTATGTTTTCTATTCTGCTTTGCTTTTTCTTCCACGGGACCGGCACAGTCTCATCTCATCTCTCTTCTCTCTTTCATTGAGTTTCAAAGCAGCAATTCTACATTCAGTTACAAACAACAGCTTTAACAACATTTCTACAACTGGACAGCATAAAGCCTCAACCAGCCAAAGCCAGTGATTTCTGAGAAAGTGACAAGACAAAAGCCACTTTTCTGTCAAATTACCAGTGAGTCATGCAGACAGACAAAAGCAGATTTAGGTAGTGGCTCTGCAAATGTTTGCAGATCAAACAGCTTCAGATGGTGATGGATGATAAGAGCAGGAGGAGGCGGCTCAGGACTGCAGCAGCACGCCATCTAATGGACACAGTGGGGACAGCCGTGACTGGTTTTCTGTGTTTCTTGTTGAAGTGATGACGCTGAAGAATTCCCAAAGTTTCCAAAGTCAGAGAAACAGGTCTGACAGAATGACTTTAACTCTGAGGAGACTGCTGAAAGCTCTGTGCAGCATTAGGTAAGTGTACTGTAAGTGTGAAGGTGGGCGCAGCAGGTACAGTGAAATTCAGTCTACTACATCTCACTGCATTAACATCATAACTTCAGGGATCACTTTCTTCCTTTCTTACTGGAACCAGTCAGACAAGAACTCTTCAAAACACTGATGGAGAACAATTAAAACAGGTGACAATCCCTGACCTGTTGACATTTTGTTGACATATTCTCATTCATTCAGATATGAAAACTACAAACAATATCCTGATGAACAGCAGAATAATGATTAAAAAAATGAAGAATTACAATGACTAACGTGCAGCTGTATTTTAAAAAATAACAATGAAATCAAACTCTTTCTCTTGGTTTACTTAATGATGCTGGTTTTAATCCACAGACTAACTGAAAGAACTGAATGTATGCTCTCATCATTCATCTAATACTTTTGAGCGAGGCACTAAACAAGAGTAACCGGCCCTACCAGACCAACAGCAGCTAAAGAAAAAATGTGCGATTTAGATTTAAATAATAAAATGTATCATTTAATGAAGGATAAAGCCAGAGGATGAATGGGATTGTTTTTCTGTCACACTTTTCCCTTGCCATTCTGAAAGTGCGTGTTTGCATGAGAGACAGATAGAAAATTAACAACAGAAATGCTGATAGATTAAGTGAGATAAGTTTTTGCTGAAGCTTTTGCTCTTCCACTGAATGAGGGAGGGGGGACGGAGCTATAATTTTAAAAAAATGCAAAAAAGAATTTGACTTTTTCAAACTGTGTGTGTGTATATGTGTGTGTGGTGGGTTATAGAGACAGAATGAAGGAAGCAGATATGGAGGAAGGAAGGAGATAAAGACAGGAGGAGGGAACGCATAAATATTTTGGGGAAATACATTCCATGTTGGTTTGCTCATGAAGTTGAACTATTCCATCAAGTCAGCTGAATGAGGAACTCTCTCTCTCTCTCATTCTCTCTCTCTCTCTCTCTCTCTATAATACAAACCAACAAGTGTGCCTGGAAACTACTGAACATGCACTGCACTGATCTTATGATAAACACTACAGAGAATATTATAGCATGTGGAAGTATGACAATGACAAACTTCCATAGAAAAGTTTCATGTTTTTACAGGGATCACGTGGGAATAATAAAAGACAACAAGCAGTAAGGCAATCGCACTATGAAATCTAATAATAACACTGAAGGAATTGGATATTATATTAATTAAGATCATATCAGTCTAAAACAGCTGCTGAGTATCACAAACAAGTTTCATGTTCCTATGTGTTAGTCTACAGAGGCAGTACAAAACTCCCTTTGTAAAAGCAGTGAATTTGGTGAAAGTTGTTGTTGCAGGCGCAAACTCTCACTTTTCATATTTACTTTTAAAGAGGAAACATATTGAAGCCAACAGCTGATCTCCGGGTGCATTTTCTGCAGTATGACAGTTTTTAAGTTCGCAGACTAATTGTAAAGACTGAGCTTCACTCACCGCAGCGACCGGCTCTCTTCTCCCTCTGTTTTGATTTTTGCTGGCAGGAAATAGTCCGCTGAAGCTGCTGGAGCTGTCAGTCAGGTAATGCTGCTGCACTTGGCACTCTTGTCCATTTTTATTGCCGCGGCTCACTTTTCTTAGTTTAGACTTCAAACTTTAAAACATGCAGCGCTACGTGCCCGGTCCGCCGGGGGTTGTGACGTTGACGGCCGGACCATGTGACAGGAAGTGAAGCGCTCAGACGTAAACAACGCTTACTACAAGGAACCACGAGTTCCTCTGAAGCGGATCTTTGAGGGTTAATCTTGACTGTGTGACAGTGTGTTAAAGACAGAAAATGCATACACACAGACACACACAAACAGAGAGTCATTTGTGTTGTCTGTAGTATCATGACTTTATTTATATCTATCTATCTATCTATCTATCTATCTATCTATCTATCTATCTATATTGTAATATCATATTACCTATATAAATATTATATTAATTTACACCGCAGGGATTATTTCACTGATGATATATGTGTAAGCAATATTTTAATGTTTGTTAGTTAGTTGTTTAATCTTTATTGAAATAGAAGTCTCTTGAGATAAAAGCTTCGAGACATAAAAGTTTATTATACAGCTTTCTCATACAGCATGCAACATAGGAGCTGAGATCTTCTTAATACATACAAAATCCAAGGGATTAAAGTGACATATACATTTAATGTCACTTTCTACATGCAGAAATGCCAAGAACTTTGCCTTTTATGTCATTGTTAAGATGTTCAGATGTTAAGATTCACTAGAAGGTAAAACACAATAAAAACATTTTTTTCATTTAGTACAAACAGGCCAAGTAGTTATTTTTATACATATTACAATTAAAGCAGTACCCCCGAAGAAAAGAAAATGAGGAAAGATATATAGATAAATTGTCCATTGTCAGTCTTCTGGTCTTTGCTGAATATCATGTTGGTAACCATATAAGATGCAAAAAAAGTTCAACTTACATCTTCATATGATTTTCTACCTACTGCATTTGAAAATAAGTTTTTAAAAAAATGAGGAAAGACAAACCTATGTTTTCAACCAAAGCCAGCCCTCAAGTTTAATGTGAAAACATTCAGGATGCCAACATCTAACTTCTGCTTTTGCATCTCACTTACACAAATGGGCACAGAGTTATTCTGAATAACAATTACAGATGTTACTCTTTTACTTCTGTTTTCACTGGAAGTGTCTCAGTAATGATAGTGCACTCACGGTCACTAAGGCAGCAAGACCACAGTGGCACAGTCAGCTTAATAGTCTTCAATAGTTGTTAATAGTTTGGGGGGGGGATCCTTATCATCAAATCCTGCAGACAACATGCTTGATCTCAAGAGTCTGACTAATATATGTGGGGAAACTTGACAAGTTAAAGCATAAGCAATCTGAATTTAAATAGTATGAAAGTAGTTTATTCTTGATTTGAAGAAGGCCGTATGTGTCTCAGTCATCACCAGAGAAAGCTGTGTGTTGGAGGTTAAGAGAATTCAAATTAACGAGAGCAGATATGATTCAGAGGATTACATGCATCAACATTGTATGTGAAGAAATAAACAGAGTGAAAACTATTTTGTCTTTAAGCTTTAATCAAAATGTGGTGAAATACAACAGTTTGCCATGGTTCTGCAAACTAGTTTCAGGTCCATTGTGCATCTAAGGCAGAAATAATCTAATTTCTCAGGAATCAAGTTTAACAGCATAACCAACAATGCTAAACAATTTGAATTCAACAGATCAGCAACCCATAATACTTTTATTAAATACATTTTTTTTTATCTCTTTCTATGGCTAGTTGGCAGCTTTAACGTTTCATTGATGATAATTGGTAATAATAATTCAGTCAAATGTTTTTTCTTTGTTCCTGCAGAAAGTGAACTCAAGTTAAATCAGTAAGCTTATTGCTGCATCTGAAAACTGTTTTAGGACTTCAGTCTGCAGAGGAGGTATACATATAGATATACATCATATATGGTGATAAATAACATTATGTATATTTTATTTCACACATACTTGTACGTTCCAACTGCCCCAAACAGGCATCTGTACATGCAGAAAACACTGAAATACATCTTCCAGTGAACTGCTGGACCTGTTACACTTGAGAGTGCAATTATGAAGTGTAAGTGCTTACAAGGATACACATAACCAATGTGGGTAGCATTAAATTTATGTTTTAGGCTGATTCTTGTTTCAAAAGAGGGAGGAAGAGTTAGTGCAACAGCTGATTAAGCTTCAGACCCTAAATTAGCAGAATCAATAGCAGCCAAATAAGCAGCTCAGTGGTCAAAGTTGAGGCAGAAATACTCCAGTGCCACTGACAAAAGTGCTACGTAAAAAAACAAGAGCCTGAGAGAACAACATTAAACTTGTCTCTTTTTTTTCTTTTTTTTTGTCTTTGCTGGTGTGGCCAACATTTCTTTGTGTTGTCTTTTGTCCAGGAACATCAATCATACAGCAGACTGGACTCCTGAACTTCAGTGTCGGACAAGGTCTCCTCTGTCATTTTGAGTAGAGAGCGAACGGAGAATCCTCGCTCACTTTGCCCTGGAGAGATAAAAGGAGACAGGAAAGAGGTTAATAGAGACTAAACGTTGTCGTAATACTGCAACCAGTGTTAATATGTCTGAATTGGAAGAATGGTTTCCAACCTGTTGTACCAACTGAACTAAGCTCAGAAGTCTGCAACATCATTTCCCCCTTCCTGATTTATTTTCTGCTTCCTATCTTCTCTGCAGTGTCACATTAATTTTAAGCCAAATTTGAAAGAAGAGACTGAAATGATGATTTTAATAAAAGACATTATTCTCAAAATGCTTTCAATGTGACACAGTGTCAAAATGTTCCTTCTAAGGATTTACAGTAGTTAGTCAGCGTCAGGTCATTTACATTTGTAGTTTCTTTGTGGCCGTGTGTATTTGCATTTGATCCACTTGTACCTGCCTACCAGTATTACAAACCCAGCCTAGGACCTGAAACCTGCACCTGCCTTCCTGCTCGCTTAGCTTTGCATATTCACTGCTGCAGTAAATCCCTGAAATGTTGCTCTTGTGCATTGTCTGCATTTGGGTCCTTCCCCCGCTGCCTCACACTCACCACCTTGACTGTGTCTAGACAAAAGCTGGCACAATCGTTTCCGTTTTACATTTTGGTGAAGGTTGTGTTTTTGGTTTTGTTAATATATATGTCATGAAATTTTGTCGCGTTTTTCCACCACAGTTCCACTGTAGTTTCAACATCCAACTGACTAACACAAGCTGCTGGTCACCACCAAAAAAGTGTCCACTCACATGTCAATGCAGATGTTAATTTATTGAATGTTAAAATGGAATACAGTGTGAAGCTGTGTTTCAGGAAAAATAGTCTTGTTACTTATTAAACCTACAAATGATCTGCTAATCATCATCTGCTCAGTTTGCAAAATCAGCTGTTTTTGTGTTTGGGCCCATATGTTGTTGGCTGTGTACTGCTGTGTACATTCATATGCAGTACACTCTGTCCTCATCCTGGCAGCTCTTAACACCATCTACAGTCATGTGGCAATAAAGATTTTTAAATAGCTGGTGACAGTAGATATATTTGTGTTTTGCTTTTGTTTGTGGAGAGAGAGCTCTCATGGTGGAGGCCTCACGCCTGCTTACATTTTCTCTTGAGATGACATCTAAAGTCTACAGGATGCTGAGCGTGTGAACGACTGCTGACGCACTGATGGAGAGTAATGATAAGCTCTAATTTCTGAAGAAAGTGCCGAGTCATTACATGCCCACCACACACTCTCCTTGTTTCTTGTTCACACACTGACAATCCAGTCAGGCTTCCTGTTTGTGTAAAAGAGAGATCAGCAAACCACTGAGGGGAACACTTCCGGGGTTGGCAGTTCAATTCTCTGTGGAGACACTGTACCGCTGCCAGGGTCACACCTTGTTCATGTTTTATATTCTTCTCACCGGTAAGTGTTGCCCCCTGCTGGTGGAAATATCAGGCAACTTGCACACATAAAGCAAAACCCTCCAATATTCTTGACGTATTATAATTTACTGTGTTTGTTATTTGGTTCTTAGTCTCAAACAATTAATTTTTCAACTTTCATTTTCGCTCGGAGTTGATATTTGCTTGGCTCATCTCAGTGGCGTTACAACTACACAAGATGTTGATGAGATACAGAAGTTTATGTCAACTCAGCCAAAACATCAGTTTCCTGTTTTCTAACTCACCATCGGCACATCTTCGAGCCTCTCGAAGTTGGGCCTCGGCGATCGGACGCATTTCACGATGATGACCACCAGCACGAGGGCGAAGACGATGCAGAAGATGCACAGGATGGCCACGAGGCCGGGATTCTGTGTCAGGTCACCTTTTCCATGTGAAACATCTTAGGGGCAGAGCAACAGAAAAGTGACCTTCTTAAATACACATCAAACTATATAAACTACTTTCACACCTCTGTTGGAAAGAGCTTGCAAAGTGCAAAATGTATTACAATTAACCTTTTGTGACACCAGCAGTTGTTGTTGTTGTTGCTAACTTTTGTGTATTTGACTCTTTTAACTTCAGCTGTCCTGGGCTCTATGTATATGTCTGCTAGAATAACTTTGTTTCTTCTTTGCACAAATGACAGCGCAGCCTAACTAGTTTGACAGCTTATACATGGATCTAACTATTGTTCGTGTTCACTATCATTGTTCTACAGTTTCAATTGCATCCAGTAAAAAAACTCCCTGTCCTCAACCTTTACTGAAGTGTATCTAATTATGAACAGTTGTGCATATACACACACAGTGTAGGCAAATATTTAAGTGCATTCATTCCTCTTAAGCTTGTACATAGAAAATACAGTTTGTTTTGTAGCGTGTTGGCTGGTTTTGAACATCTTCTGCCCCCCAGGGGCCAAAAAATGATCTATGCACCTTTAAGGTGAATCATTTTCAGTATGTTATTTTACTGCTGAATGAAAACTCATCATGCTCTACTGACCTGTTTTACTACATTAAAACAACAACAACAACCACAAAGGGACTGTTTAGATGTGAGAGGGCTGCAGGATTTTAGTGATGTAGGGAGGGAAATAAACCATCCATCCCTCTCAGCTCTGACAGCAGTCTGACCTGGGCTGGTGGCATTTACGTTGGCTACAGTGACGTTGGGTGACTCTGATCCTGGCTCATAGGAAACTGTCTGGCTGAGCGTCTGGCTCGTTGATGTATTCTGGGGAAGAGTGGTGAGATGTGTTTCCTCCGTCCTGTTGGGTGTTTGTGGGGAAATTGAGGGCGTTGATGACGGCTCTTTTTCTGAAGTGACAGAGGCAGTGGCAGAGGTAATCCGGTGTGTTGATGTTGAAGGCTGCTGTGTGTTCTTGGTGGATGTCACAGTGGTTGAACCACCATCATTTTCCTGTGTTTCAGTCAAAGTGGTGGCCTGAGCAGCACTTGTGGTTTTCACCTGTTCAGTCGTAGAGGAAGCGGTGGCGCCTGCAAACGAAAAAACAGCATGAATAACGGATGATGCTTAACATTCACTGCTGATCAAGGCCAGTGGAGAGAGTGTTGGCTTTTTGAAGACAATTGGCACAGCTGATTTTTTAAACTAAAAATAGAGGCATAGTGGAGAAACTATACTTAAGTATGTGAGTATTATAAACAGAAATTACTAACAGTATAAAAGTAACGTAATCTGCAGTTAAATGGTCCCTTATATCGTAAGCAGTAACCAAGACAATATTTTAGTCAGTTAGTTTTTTTTTTTATGGGAATGGATGTCAATTTAACCTTTATGTTGAACTTAAATGTTTGTTTTCAAGAGGATCTTTCTGCTCGGTGAGGAAAGAGGCGATTAGAGCCAAGTATCAGAGCTGAGCCGATTGATGGAGTATGTTTGCTTTCCTGATTCAATATAAACGTAGGTAGGTGTAACAGTTCAGCAGAGTTGGACTTTAAGCTCAGTGCATCAAACTGAACAACAATATTGCCAGTATGTTCGCTGCCTGTAGCTCCACCAATGTAAATAATCAGCAGAGGGTAATTTCACACTGCTCTAAAAGTATTTTCAGAATCCTCAAAGACCCCTCGAATCACCTGGATTAAAATTGCAACTGTATCTCCAGGTAGATGACGTCTGTCCATCCTTGGTTTTAAAACACATGCAAAATATGAATGAATGATTATTTTGTATAAAGATGTTTGTATCAAACATCAATGTATGCCAATATAGCTGAGTGACATTTTCAATCTTGGTCACTCTGTAGAAATTAAGCAAGGAGGTATGTCAGTTCCAGCTACCAACTTTCTTTGGCTAAGGAAACAGTGGACAGAATATTTTAACATCCAGATGGTTCATAGAGTCTTTAATGGTGAGAGACTGACAGACAACCCTTTGATGCCCGAATTTATATACAATTGTATTAAAAATAAATAATTTGTGTTTTTGCTTTCAAGCAGATGCTAAATTAAGTGGAGATTGTTAATTTTACTCTAGCACACAGAATGTATATAATGCATGTATATCTAATGTATGTATATAATATTCGGATGTAGTTCTGAATTTGAACGGTCCCCCAAGAAACAAATGCTTGCAAAAGGTTCCTAGGTGCGGATCGAATATGCATGAACCGGCATTGGAGGAACACATAGACTTCCTTGGATGCATTCTGAATGGAAGCGGTTTGAGGCGAATTTGCGACAATAGGCGTCAAAGGGATAAACATTATACTGCTTATCTGTGAGAAAATTAGTGACTTGAATATTTTGACATTACATGAGAGGGACAAACTGGAGACACTCAGCCGAGAGGATAAAACGTTCTATTCCAAAATATTGGACCTTTTACACCCCATACATTTATTTGCATATTCATATTGATAAAACTCACAGGCTGCCCAGCAGTATCACTAACATTAGTTCTACTCTACTCTCTACTATTACTACTATCTAAACATTTCTTTCAACACTGGTTAAGTCCAAGGCTCATTCCCATCTTGGTCCTCGATGATCCTCACTACCTTGTCATCTCCCACACCAACATTACTATGTCTATTTCAGCCTACACATCCAAAACCCACCTGCAATGTTCATTAACTCATCACAGAGTTTAAACTTTAAAATCCACATAACCGATCTTCTTTATGTCACTAAAATTCAACTTGGATCCTGTTTTATTTGTTACTTCCCAGTCATTGTTAATAATTGATCAAAATAGGTGGGATGGCATGATGGTTTTTTTTGTCTTCTGAAGGGAGGCATGTCTGAGAACCACTGGCTTCAGGGGTCCTCCTTCAGGTCGGGGCCCTGATTACCTCAGCAGGTCCATTAAGTGACAACTCTGGGGCCTCAAATCATATCACTACATATATTATTAGACTGTGATATATGATCAATGCTTGAGAACAGCTACAGCACTAAATGGACCTTGAGATGAGACCGTCGTCATCTGCTGCAAGAATAAACTTAGCTTTAAAGCATGAATCAGAGGTCCTTAAAGTTCAAGGGAGAAAAAGAAAGAAAGAAAGAAAGAAAGAAAGAAAGAAAGAAAATAATTTGATCATCTACATTTGCACAAGAACTCAACAAACTTCATCTGCTGATGAGGACTGTGTCATATGATCAAACACTCCTTCACAGCTTCTAAATGGACCCTGAGGTGAGATTGTTGTGTTGACTAATGGAGCTCTTTTTCGTGTCATTAAGATCCAGATCAGATTGAGGCTCAGATGAGGTTGTTGACTCTGCAGTGTTTAATAAAGCAGAATTAAAAGTCTGTCAGGTAATGATTTGTTTTCGTTGGTGATGCAGACAAACAGCTGGTGGTTAGCTAGCTTTCTCTGTGTGTGTGTGTGTGTGTGTGTGTGTGTGTGTGTGTGTGTGTGTGTGTGTGTGTGTGTGTGTGCATAAAAGACGCCACAGTAGGTTTAGCTCAGGATCACTTTCACTGATTAAATATTTGCTTCACTTTCCACCCAGACGTGACCTACCCACTTCCTTTACCTTCCTCTTATAATTTACTAACAGCACTTCATACTCCACTTTAACAGTCTGTCTCATAGAGAATGCAGAGAAACTTGGTCTATTTCACAGTAACACATATGAATATAAAGGTTTCTGTGTTGGCATGGTGTCTAACTTTTAATACAATCCTCACATTCTGCTATCGCTGTTGTAGGTGTTAAACCACAATTAAATACAATGTTTTCTTGCACACTGACAAAAAAAGCCCCCTGCAGCAAACGACCTCAGATCGAGCCGCTGAACCTCACTCTCACCACAGGAAGTTTCCTATTTGCATAACTTTGCATCTTTTTCAGACTTTGACATAAGTCCTCACACAAGTTGGACGGTAGCTTTCATAGGTGAAAATGTGAAATGTTGACTTACCTATACAAACTGTCAGTGCAAGCAGGGGTACCAGCACAGTGAGGTGCATCGCTGCAGGCATGTTGAGAAAAGGAAAGAGCTGGTGGTCATATCGACAACATTCAAACACACACATACACACACACACACAGGCTACATCCTTGACAGCAGGATGTGTTGAATGCCTGAGGAGGAGTGCTCTAAACTGTGGGCTGGTGCATATCAAATCTTTCAGGCTGATGAGTCAATGTTTGAACACGACTCTGTGTTTGCTCCATCTCTGCTGTTGTTCAGCAGGCAACTGCAGCTTGTAGGTTTGTTTCTAAACTGACGCGCATTCCACATATTAAAGTGACATTTATGTGAGTTTCGTTGTTTTGCATTCATTTTATTTTCTCCTATTTTTGTCTCTAATTTCTTTTATATCCTTTCTTAATGCAATTCATATCTTTATGTAAAGCACTATGAATTGTACAGCAGTTAAATTTAACTTATCTTTGCTGCTTCTTTTGCACAACCTCCATATTCACTTGCAGTGTATGTTTGCAGTGTTTTACAATCCACATCACTAAATTGTGCACATGATCTGTTTTATTTGTTGTATACTTTAAAATATTTTTAGCAGGTTGCCATATCTTAGAATGGCAAGACAATAATGAAATTTAACTTAAATGCAATGCTGTTAAATGGTGCCCCAATAACAAACGTTTTTCTATGTGTCTGATTGTCTGTGATTTTAGTTATGTTACAAAGATGGAATAAGTATTTAAAACAATACAGTTTTTTTTCTTGCAATACTGGATGGACAAATATTTTCATCACATGAATCTTCATAAAGAGGAAACGTCACACACAAAGGACTGAACCTCTTCCCTATGAAAAGCAAAAATTTATAATTATAACTGAACAATTAAGCATATCAGACGGAAGAAAAGAGCACTTCCTGGAAGGTTTCTGTCCTCCCTCATTAATTCTTTATTACATAATTTGTAACAGCTCCTGTGCTTAATGATTCAGAACACGATTCAAGGTGCTACAAGAAAGTTATCACATAATCTCACATACATTTATATTAAATGAAATTATATTATTTGGCAAATTTCATGTCAGGTCATTTTCTTATTGCCATGTCTTCTTTTAAATTACACTAATGAATAAAACAAATACAAGTCATCATCACTCAGAATCCTTTAGAGATCTCTATGATCGCAGAATGTAACATTCTTTCATATGACACAATTCACACATAAATATCTCATCTAACATCAAGTCACATTTACAGTCACAAGTGTGAAAGTACTGCACAGTTTCAAAATACATGAATTTCACACTCTATCAGGAATCAAGTTTACACAGACAGTGCAAGATTCCGTTTTATATGATAAAATATAGAATATTTTATATCTATTAATAATCACAATCATGCAATTATTTTTAGAAAGGTACCTCAAAGGAAAGAACTGAGGACCAGAAATCATTTGGCATGAAAACAGATCAGAGCACTGGTCTATATATTAAGGCAACATCTATGCAGGTTAATACGATTTAGATTAAAAAAGGCAGTTAAGTGAAACTGTTTCACATAAATGTTTCTTTTATGTCAGACTAGAAAAGTGTTCCAGCACTTCAACTTAAACATCCACTACTCCTCTGAGTTCAGTCACAGACATGTGGTCAGTTTAAACTTGAGAGAGGAGCAGATCATCTGATCATCTGAATCACATACACTGTTATAACAGTCTCAAAATATTTTGCAACGATGAAAAAGAAGTTTGAACAGCAAAATGTTCTAATGAACGACTTCACAGTTGAGCATGAACTCCGTCTCTAAGGTATCTTCTCCAAATGTTGGGACGGTGGAAGTGTTTCCTGTTGTACATAAACACACAGAGACAACAAAGAATATGATTTATACAAAAAATAACTACAATTTAAAAGAGATCATATAAAAAGAATTTAGTGTTATTATGAAACCTCTCGACAGACAAATCTATTATTTAGCACTTGAGATCAATTTGACCTACTGTTCATTACAGAAGCACAATAATAAATGCATCTAAAGTAGTATCCAAAGTATCCAAACACATGAAAGCGCATAAAACTTAAAAGCTGCTAAATAGTCATATGTTAAGTAAAAATTAGTGGAAACTATCCATGAAGTACAATGTCCCTTGAAAAACTGACTTACTCTATGTTTCAGGTAGGACAGGTAGGCGTCCCACCCCAAGCTGATAAAGTTGATGTACACAACGCGGAATTTGGGTGAGAGGAAGTAGAAGTTGATCATCTGAGCAGCGGGCCAAACACACCAATCTGCCTGCAGACAAGAACAACACAGATTAACATAGACAAACCTGCATAGATTAACCAGCACAAACATGGGTAAACACTATGAGAAGAGGAGGGAAGTGTGCTCCAGCTGGGAGATGAACACAGGGCACCAGCCAAACCACTGGCTCATACTGCAAGATTTGTATTTGTATTAGTCACTTTCATCTGGTGAGCAACTAAGATTTGTTCTTAGAAACCACTTATGAACTTCTTCAAATTTTCCTATACACTGTAAAAAAAAAAAAAAAAAAAAAAAACCTCAGTAGTCATTGCTAAATATATTTAGCATATGGTGATCACAGGTGATTGTTACATTTCAACTATACAGACGATGCGGATGCAGAAAGGTGGCTGAACATGATTTACTCAACATGTACACATATACAGGCACTTAAAGCCTTAAAGAACAACAAAAAAGACTGAATCTGAGAGGCAGATTATAGATGGCGCCGCTCTAGTGGCAGCCTGTTGCAGCAGCTCTCACTCATCGTTGAGCTTTTTTCCTCTTTTGTTTTGTCTTTTTTAAATCTTTTTTTAAACATTTCACGGGCTAATGTTTCTTTATCTTGTTGCTGTAACACTGTAAATTTCCAGGTTGTGGGACTAATAAAGGAATATCTCATCTTATCTTATCTCACAGTCTAGACGCAATTTCATGGCACTCCATCCAGTAATTATTGTCTGGATAGCCACGCTGCTGGCACGACAGGAAAGGCTTTAAATGATAGATACTCCTGTCAAACTTGGCACTTTTCCACAAACAGTATCAAGAGTTTTAAGCTGACATGTTTCTAGAAATCAGGACAAAGCATCCACTCAGTTTTACAATAAATATTAGAGGTCACTGTTGACAGCGGCTCTGGGTTTTGCTATGGATTTCTTACTGCAACCTGAATATTTCTGAAGACTCATTTCGTGAATCTCCTTGTAATTTCTGTATTTTAAAGCCTTAGAGGACACATTAAAACCTGCATAGAGTTAAAATCCTGTTACCATAATGAATAGGTATCTGAAACCTACTTAGAGGGAACCTGTTCATGCAAATGTCTCTTGTCACATAATTAATTTGGGTTTTTTTTCAAAGTGATGAATTAATGAAAAGAGACACACTGTCTGTTGGTTTTATTTTGTTCTTCTTTGAGTTCTTGTGGCTGCAAATAACTGCAGAATGTGGCAAATTTAGTCAGACGGAGCAAAATGAAGCCTGGACTGATGCTCAGATTTAGCTTTTTTTTCCTTCTGTTTTATATGAACACCAAAGAACAGCAGCACAAGCAAGACAGACATGTTCTCTTTAAGTTGCAGTTGAATGCATTTGCTGACAGGTGTACTTGCCATATAAAACTCCCAGAACTTGTCTTTGAACTCCTCCATTCCTTCGGATAAAGTGTGTCCCTCCGTGAGACCCATACCTGCAATAAACAGATGTGCGTCAGTGCCACGCTTCATCAACACCAACTTCAGATAAGATCAGAGGCCGGAGGAGTGTCAAACTCTTATAAAGTATAACTGATGGCCACATAAAAATAAATGTCACTCAAACTCTTTACAGATGACCTTTCACCTCTGTTGTTGACATTTTGTCTTACCTTACTCACGTCTTTAAGTGTGACCTTTGACTCTGTTTTGACGTGTGTGTGTGTGTGTGTGTGTGTGTGTGTGTGTGTGTGTGTGTGTGTGTGTGTGAGAGAGAGAGAGAGAGAGAGAGAGATAAACTGCTTACATGCAAACAACCTATATTGAGAAATCTATATGTGCCCGCAGGGAGGAAGGAGTCAGGCTGCTTAATACCAATAAAATCTGAAATCCTTCTCACCTAAAAAATACCACATCCCAATTGTGGGTGAGGCGATCAGCTGGTCCGCCAGAACCTTCTTGCCCACTGTGTTCATGGCTTTTCCAGCGTACACTCGGTCCATCCAGCCGTACCAGTAGTGCTGTGGTGGACCCATGGAGCAGCCCACCACAAACATGAACCCTTCAGGGAGAAAGAAATAAGTTTTTTTTTTTTTTTTTTTTTTTTTTTAAATCTTGCTCTAGTAAAAAAAAAAAATTACATACTACATGAAGAATGAAGACATGAAGAATGGTGCTGGTAGGACTTAAAGAGCTTCACACCAGGCTGAAAAGCAGAGTTTTACTGCCCTCTCTGGTTAGAAGTTTTCAGGACTGTTTCACCTCTGACCACACCCAACGGTGATGTCACAGAGTCATGGAGTACACATCACTGCACCAGGGTGAGACGAAGAATAAACTCCTGGAGATCAGCAAAACAAGATTTTCCCAAACCCAAACATCTCACCAAAAATCTAAAAATCTAACATGTGATTACATACTACACTGGAGAGGTTGTGCTATGTGTTTATTGTGCTGGAACTTACTCTGGTCAGCAGAGTTTGTGTGTGCGCAAACTTAGGAAGGTCATTATCACAAGACCAACCCTGACAGGGTGAATCATTAGATTAGATCACAGTGTGATGGCGGTGCATATGGACACAGTGGTCACTCCCTGTCCAGTAAGCACGTTAAACTGTTGTTAGTATTTGTCCGTTTTGGAAAAAAAAAACAGAACACATGCCCTTGACAATGTCTGAAACAGCTGGAAATTTGGACTTGGCTTCAATACAAACTTAAATCCACACTTATGAGAACCAGGTTGCAAAGCCATTGCACCACCCACTACTGCCATCTGAATGAGGAGGAAGGAGGAGGTCAAATTTGGGCTGAACATTCTGGACTGGACCTACACAAACATCTACAGCTCATACAAGGTTGCACCCTGACTCCACTTTAGCTACTCAGACCACATCTCTGTGATGTTAATTCTGTTACACAAACTGGAACATGTTCAGGGATGCTACCGCCTATAAACATGTAACTGACCAGGAGAAGTCTGCAGCATCTATGACTGGCTGTATCAGCAAGTGCACAGATGTTGTCAACGTCTCTAAGAACATCACCATATGTATTAACCAAGACATAGATGTCCACTGAGGGTCACATCTTACTTCTCACGATCCTGCCTTTGACTCTGGGAACATGGCAGTCCTTAGATCTGCTATGCCTAACCTGTCCCTGGCCATCATGCATGCATGAAAAATCCAGTGTCAGCTCATGAACAAAAATGACACACACCCTCTGTGGCAGGGCTTGCAGGCCATCAGTGACTGCAACAGTCAAAGCTATGAATGACACACGTGCCAAGAAGACATACAGGCTCAGGTATTCTGCCCACAGCTGACATCAGGCGTAAACGATTTCTCACTAAATGCTGTTCCAAAACTTTCCAAAACCATGCTTCTAGGATTTATCCTAACAAGTCTCTTGATTAAGATATAACTAGGTCTGTCAAAGTTAACATGTTAATGCATGAGATTAATCTGGAAACAATAATGCATTATTGAAAGATTAACGTGCGATTAATCCCGTCACGTGACTTAGGTAGAGCTTGTCTGTCAGTCTACATTCATACATGTGTTGCCACCATGGACGCCACCCGCACATGCAGCCTGACAGCAACAGAGAAGGATGGCTGAGGAGGAGGCGTCAGACATAGACCTTACACACAGGGAGCTGGACTGGAGCTCTCCGGAGCTCAGTTACGGCACTTTGGACCTCTGTGATTAATCACGAAAAAAATAACTTGATTAATCACAGACGAATGTTATGATTAATTGAGTTATTTTTTTTACTAGTTTGGCAGCCCTACTCTTTACACATGTAGAGAGATGTATAATATAAAGAGTCATGGATATCCAAGATCAACACCTCCATTGTCACAGTATTCAGTTGCAGACATGTCGCTCAAATGCATGGCTCTTCTTTGGTTCCAGTAGGATTGGGGCATTTTGCCTTGTACTTTACAGATGTAATATTTATCAGCCAACACAAACAGCTTCTGGATAAACAAAGATAAGTGATGATAATAAGTAAGAGGAAGGGGAAAGTGAAAATCCAGCCCTGAGAGAAGGAATTGCGGGTTTCAAGCAGTAGAGTGAAATAAACTTTAAATTTCTGTTTTAGCAATAATATAAATATGAATAATAATGTTTGAGTTCATACACTGTCAAATTTTATGTTACTGCTTAGCTTCAAGCTAAACTCCTTTTATGAACAGGTCAGTGTCTCAGCTGATGCGCCCATGTCAGTGGAAACAGAAGTAATGTCTTATTTGAATTCTCCCCCTGTGATGGAGACCTCCACCTGTTTCCAAGGATTTAAAAAATTACATACACATTATACTATACTACTACATACTATACTATTATATTATACTACATTATAATGTACCAGCACCATCCAGCACCAGTAGAAAGACTTTCAGTCTGGGGAGGCTTGTGCTCACCCCAAAACACAACCATCTTGGTGATGGCTTTTTGGTGTGAAATTGATTTAAAGAGAATAAAGGAATAGAAATAGAAAAGACTGGATTTTGCCATGTCATTAGGTTTTAGGTGACAACATAGTGGGCTCTAGCTCTATTGATCTTAATATGAACAGGCCTACAGTTACAGTATCTCTATCACAATATACCACACTTTGACCTCTTGCCTGTTTTTGAGATTCTGGTTATGACTGTTCCTTGTATTGCACCATGAACCATCATTGGCCTGTTAGGCAATGTATTCTACTGTTATATATTCCGCTGTTGTTAACCTTAAGCCTGGCTCTGTCATTCTCAGTCTCAGTTATCGCCCTCCATTGGATGTGTAATGAGCTGCAATAAGCTACATTTATAACACCAAATCCATGCTTCCAAATAATTTGGTGAAAGTAACTTAAAAGTAATGCAGTAGTAGTGTAATGCATTACAATTCAGAGACAGTAATATTATAAGGTAACTAATTCCTTTGAAATGACACTAATAACTAATCCATAATGCATTACATTTTTGAAGTAACTTGCCCAACACTGTCCTTCACCAAGAAGGAACAACAGCATCCCCACTGCCTTTGGAGAGCCAGCCTTCCAACACCCATTATGGGAAACCATCAACAGTATCCTGATCACTGTCTCCTATGTGAACTGCAACAATTAAGAATGCAAACCCTATAGAGGACAGTGAAGTTAAACAGGGCCCTTCACCGGCACATAACCAACAGCACACACACTTCAGAGCCTTCCTCACCATAGCTGGTCTGACCACTCACACCTCACCACAAACACACAAACATATCCTGTACACATAAATATCCTCAGGGACCTACAAACTGCTATTTGTTGGTTCTAACAATGTTAAACCATCACTTTCGCACAGCTGTGGAGTCCCTGTTGTCAAAGAACAGAGACAGCATATCTTCTCCTCTGTGTCCTACACACTGTCAGTCACAGAAACCAGTACATTACATTCATTTGGAGGACTTGATGATTCATTCTACTAATTGAGCCTGAGGTCACTCATTCAGTCATGGGTGCAGGAAGACACCTGCCGAGCCAGGATTGACGGTGCTATTCCCACATCACAATAACGACACCCTTCTGGCTCCACTTCTCTCACCTGTCCTCCTCCAGTCTCTCATTCGGCCTGGCTCCTTGCGGATCTCCCAGCTCTGCTGCAGGAGGTCTCCCAGGGCCAGCAGGCCTCCTCCAGTCATGGTGTTGGTGAGCAGCAGGTACCGGCCCTGGAATAACGACCTCCAGGAGAACCGTATCCGTACCAGAAGCTCTTTACCCACCTGGGGAATCATGACTTTTGAACTGCAGAGAGAGTGTTGTCATATGTGGGAGAAAAACGGCTCCCCGTCTCTCTCAAGGACAGGTTTCTGACTGTCACTGGCACAGGGTCTTCAGGGTCATCTACCAAATGTGTACTATACCTATATAGTCTACAAGAAGGCTGACTCTTTTTCAGTAATCCAATGAGAGCGACAGACATGGGCGACCACGCCTCCAGCACAACAAAATAGAACAAACAACAAAATACATCCCCCAGAAGCCCAGTCTTCATTTATTCCCTTTGGTGGTAATCCTCTAGAAACTGCACATCCAGAAAGCCTCTTTTTGTTTCTTTAGTAGGTTAAGGTCACTTAAACTCAGGGTCCCAAATTGATCTGATTGTAATGAAAGAAAAATCCATCAATTAATGTTTGGCCTCTGAAAAAAATCTGATGTGTTTCATTTCTCCTCTTCCGATGAGCTCATGTGTTTAGTGATCCAATCTTTAAGTGAATATACTTTAAATATATTGTGTTGCATGGACAGCTCATTATGTATAGTACATTTGTTTTTACAGGTAATAAAGCTTTTTACATTCATCTTCTCATCTGTAACAGGATGAGTAAAGTCTTTCATGTTTCTGGTAAATTTGACGCCATTTGAACCCCATCAGAAATTTTACCATGGTATACTATAGTACATACCATAGTATATTACAGAAATCATTTGAGTACAAGGTACTACAAGAAAGTCATCACATACTTTAAAAACAAAATTGATATATTTTATTGCCATGTCATTTTCTAGTTGTCATGTCTTTAAATTGCAAAGATACTAAAATTCAACAATAAAACAATAAAATAAATACCCTCTTGTTTCATCTTTGTGAAGGATTCATACTGTGGCAGGATCATGTCCTCAAAGCAGTGCAAGAACGTAAGGACCAAAGAAGACCAAGGAGTCCCGACTGTCATGGACTTTCCTCCTTTCTACAGTCACCTGGCCTCAACCTCAATTCATGTACATTTTTTTAACACATTCAACTTTTAACTCAAATTGTTAAACCAATATTAAAAATATATATTACATTTTGAAAAAATGCAAAATAGAAACATCTTGATTACTGGTTTTGGACCTTTGGACCCCACTGTACATACAGCACCACTGATTTCTGCTTTCACGTTAACACCATTTATGCAGTTGTTGTTTTTTCCATTATCACATAAAGTATTCAATCATAAAGCAGCTGCTGTAGATATACAGTACAGCTCATAAAGTCAAGTTTACAGTCAGGAGTGTAAAACTACTGCAGGGTTTGAAAATACATTAATTTCACATCTTCAATATATGAAGAATAAATTTTGCAAGTACAGTTCAAAACTCAGTTTAAGATAAATATAGAGAAGATCTTATATTTCATAATAATCAAAATCATGCAATTATTTTCATATGTAATTCAAAAGAATAAACAGGATTTGACATGAAAACAGAGCAGAGCACTGGTCTACACGTTAAGGCAAAGTTTATGCAGGTTAATAGACTATACTTTTAAAAACAGCAGCTGTTTCACATAAATAATGTTTCTTTCATGTCAAACCAGAAACATAAAAGTGGAAAGAAATAACAGGATTCTCTGTTAGATTCTGGACAGTTTAAATCTTGTCCATTCAGAGTCTTGCTGAATGTCAAGTTAATGGCAGAACTTACACTCATGCCTAGGTTGTGATAAAAAGAAGACCACTACTATCAGAGATATTAGCATGACAGGCAGTGAAACAGCTTTTCATCCCTGAATACTCCTGCAGCAGCACACATCATTCTCACATAAATAGAAAAACTGGACAGAGACACATTAAAACTCTACATGAACACATGAAGAGAAAAGTGTTCCAGCACTTCAACTTAAACATCCACAACTCCTCTGAGTTCAGTCACAGACATGTGGTCAGTTTAAACTTGAGAGAGGAGCAGATCATCTGAATCACATAAACTGTTAACAGTCTCACATTTTGCAACGATGAAAAAGAAGTTTGAACAGCAAAATGTTCCAATGAACGACTTCAGAGTTGAGCATGAACTCCATCTCTACGCTTTTTCCTCCAGAGGTTAGGATGGTGGGAGTGCTTCCTGCTGTACATCCGCAGCACTGCTGTCTGATACCACACTTATGTTATCCTGGCAACAGAAACCAATGCACACATCAGTATATTAAATATAACTGCTGAGCAAGTAGAAAACTCTGACAGACACAATGAAAAACATGAGCAGAGAACTGGTGGACAAGAGCTTTGATATATACGATGTGTGTGACATAAGAATCTATTAATTAGCACTTTAATGTGACACTGTATATTTCACAAGCACAATAATAAATACACCTAAAACATTTTTTAAAAACACTTGTGACTGTCAGTTTGTCAGACTTACTCTGTGTTTCAGGTAGGACAGGTAGGTGTCCCACCCTAAAGTGATAAAGTTGATGTACACAACGCGGAATTTGGGTGAGAGGAAGTAGAAGTTGATCATCTGAGCAGCGGGCCAAACACACCAATCCGCCTGCAGACAAGAACAACACAGATTAACATAAACAAACTTGCATAGATTAACCAGCACAAACATGGGTAAACACTATGAGGAGGGAAATGTGCTCCAGCTGGAAACCACTGGTTCATGCTGTGAGGTTTGTATTTGTATTGGTCACTTTCATCTGTCGAGCGACAAAGATTTGTTCTAACTGAGAGGAGCAGAGTTTGCCTGATGCAGAAGTCAATGCATAAAGACCCCTGTGACCCCAAGCACTCTTGGGCCCCCCCTGTTGGCCTTGTGGGACTGAGGTTTCCCAAAAGAGAGCTTGAAATGTTTTCTCTTTGTGATAATAATGTAATGGTAATCATGGTAATCAGTCACATGTAATCATACAAAAACCTAGTATGTTAACGGTCTTGCTAGCTACTGGGCCCCCTTCCTCAGTAGATAAATCATATCAAGCCAAATAACAAACAAGGTCTGCATGTTAATGGTTTACTTTGTCACATGTCACTATGTGAGTTATATGAGTGCACCCTGCAAGAATGCTTCCTGCTGACTGTGGCCATTATTTTTTGCAGTCTAGAATCAAACTGAATAAGTTAAGCAAGTTGGGAAATTGTATTCATGATCAGGCTGTGGAGAACGTCATTACTTTGTCAGATACATAAACCAAAGTACAAGACAAAATAAAAATGGCTTGACGATGGTACTAGATGAAATATTAAGTTTCTAAAATTCATCTTGAGAGGGGCATGAATGTCAGTGGCAATGCATGCAGCAATGGAGATACACCATCTATTGATAGGTTTTGTTTTGTTCTTTGAGTTTTTAAAAGTGACAAAATTTGAAGTTGCAGTTACAAATGCAAAAAAGCAGCAAAGTTAACTACTCATCTCTGATGAAGAACATAGAATTTGTGATACAATGAGTGAACGATAATGTGAGCACATGTGCACTGATCTGCTGCTCCAGATCTGCAGCTCAGTCCCTCACAGATGTACTTGCCTTATAAAACTCCCAGAACTTGTCTTTAAACTCCTCCATTCCTTCGGATAAAGTGTGTCCCTCCATGAGACCCATACCTGCAATAAACAGATGTGCGTCAGTGCCACACTTCATCAACACCAACTTCAGATAAGATCAGAGGCCGAAGGAGTGTCAAACTCTTATAAAGTATAATTGATGGCCACATAAGAATAAACATCAGTCAAACTCTTTACAGCAACCTTTCAACTCCACCTCTGTTATTGACATTTTGTCTTACCTTACTCATGTCTTCAAGTGTGACCTTTGACTCTGTTTTATGTGTATGTGTGTGTATGTGTGTCATAAAGAAACTGTGTAAGTTCAAGCATGGTCACAAATGTTGAGGGGTGTGCACTAAGTGAGAAATCTTTCTCACCTAAAAAATACCACATCCCGATTGTGGGTGAGGCGATCAGCTGATCCACCAGAACCTTCTTGCCCACTGTGTTCATGGCTTTTCCAACGTACACTCTGTCCAGCCAGCCGTACCAGTAGTGCAGCAGTGGACCCATGGAGCAACCCACCACAAACATGTACCCTTTAAAGACAAAATAAATATGTATAGCATGCTTAATTAGGTTAAGAGACTTCAGAATATGCTATTTTGTACTGAAGAACCTGTTAACTGTGTGGCCAGGGGTATTTTACTGTAGGAGTAACACCATGAGAAACCTATTCTAATACTATAACATTTATATTTTTCTTATGAAGCATTTTTCCCCAGTAAACTGTGATACATTTAAAGATTAAAAAAAGACTGCACTTGAGAGACTTAAATAGCAACTTCACACCAGGCTGAAAAGCAGTATTTTACTGCCCTCTGTGGTTTAAAGTCGCAGTTGTTTCACCTCTGGCCACACCCGACATTACTGATGGGTATAGTTGGTTGTGGTCAGATCACACCTAACTGTGAGGTCACAGAGTCCTGGAGTACACCTGCACATCACTGCACCGAGGTGAAAAAATAAATTCCTGGAGATCAGCAAAAATAGATATTTCAAGGAGTACTAAGTAACTGTTTAAAAAAACCCAAATGGGCTTTTAAAAATATCTCACTGAAGATGTGATTTTACAAATTATTAATATTAGTGTTATTATTATGAATCACATGGCAGAACAAACAGAGAAAAGTTCTGTGTGTGCTGTAAAAGTCATATCTTATCTTCTCTTCTGGCTCCACTTTTCTCTCTCTGTCTCACCTGTCCTCCTCCAGTCTCGTACTTTGCCTGGCTCCTTGCGGATCTCCCGGCTCTGCTGCAGGAGGTCTCCCAGGGCCAGCATGCCTCCTCCACTCAGGGTGTTGGTGAGCAGCAGGTACCGGCCCTGGAAAAACGGCCTCCAGGAGAACCGTATCCGGACCAGAAACTCTTTACCTGCCCGGGGCAGCATGTTGTTTGCACCACAGAAAGTGGGTCATCTGAGGGAGAAAAACAGCTCTCTGTTGAAAAGGCTTTTTTTTCTTTTTAGACTGAATATGGAAAAACAAGAATCTTGGATATTTCACCAGCTCATTTCAGCACACGGCCCTCAGACTGATCAACCAAATGTGCAAAACACACCGTATGTAAATAGCAGGCTCAATCCTTATCAGTTATTCAGTGAGTGTTTTATAGTCTATAGTGAGAACTACAGACTTATATGAATGCACCTCCTATATAGATGTTTCAAAATAAAAGTATACAACAAAATAAAACAACAAACGCATTTTCCAGTCAAAAAATACCTTCACAAACTTGAGTGAGTATTGATATTAGCATTACAGTTTTTTTTTAAAACTATGCAATCACTGTCAAATAATGTAAAACAAACAAATGACCACAAAAATGCTCTTGTAGGATATTCTTGTTGATTACGCTAATTATAATTGTCTCTCATGTGATATGATGAATAAGGCTTTCTTATGGTTCACATGCCGCCGCTGTTGGTTTGTTTTCCAAAGACAATGTGTTGAAACACTTTAAGGTTCAAAGTTCACGCAGTCACGTTCATTAACCGACTATTTGACCCGGTGCTACTATAGCTAACAGTTAGCCGTTAGCTAGTTATGCTGTCTGGCTAATTTAACCCGGGATTAATCGCTCGGCTACCCTAAATATGAAACAAGAGACAGCAATTTTCTATATGGCACAACACAAGCGTTGACATGGACGTTTTGTGTACAAAATGATTCATTTCAATTTACAATGACCTCTCTGCTTGACGAGTTGTTTCCCGTCGACATACGTTTCCCCTTAGCTACTTCAATCAGACCACAACCTTTAATCTGTGCTGAGACTAATAAATTAAACACAACATTACCTGGGCCCTAAACGCAAGGACACAAGGATGCAAATCACAGACTGATGCAAACACGATGTCAGGTGGAAACAGATTCCACGACAGGAGCTGTTTTACAGAGAAGACGTTAAAAGTGTGAGCGCCACCTGCTGGCCTGGAGGAACAATGGTCAGAACGTCCACCTAACAAAGCAGGATCAAGAAGAAGGTGGAAGAAGTACTTACAAAATACATGAAAATTTAAATACCAGGGGAAGTACTTGTAAAACTTTCCGAATAATGAACTATGCTTGAAAATAGCTGTAAAAGTTGTAAACAGCTGTGAGTAGATGCAGCATGTGGTTTCTTTCCAGCAACACTTTTATTTCAATGGTTCCTAAATAGCATCACCAGTTAATAAACATTTCAGGTTACATGCTGTCTATTCTGACTTTATTCCCAGGGTTTGCTATTGCTGACAGCCATTTTCAGCATGTGACATGAGCATCGGCCAGGGTGGTAACCTGGAAGCATATGAGGTCAAATTATAATATGAATTAATATAAAAACTAAATTTTTGCTTTTGCCAAAGTGACGTTACAACATAACAAATGAGCTTCACACACCTAAACTGAACCCGTTTGTGCTCTGCTCAAATCATCCTTATACCGCTGCTGAGTTATTAATATTGTGAAATGTGCTCCAATTATGTATATTAGTTTAAGTTTAACTAATTGATTAATTAAGTATTAAGTTTAATATTATTTCAAAAGAAGCCATATTGCTTTACCAAATTAACTTCATAGTGGTCAAATGCTTTGTAGTGATTGTGATTTATTTTCTATCTTGTATTGCATTGGTATAATATTTCTATAGGCTGATATTAATATATTTTTAGAGTGATATTTTTACAGAGACTATCATGAGGCCAGTGTCTGTTAGTGGGTGAAAAAGGCAGCAGTGGTTACTGTTGACCCCCTGATCAATAATTCAGTCTCTTCGGCAGAGATCCTCAATAATAAATGACAGGTGGACTATTTGAGGCGTTGAGTTTGTTACGGCGCGGCTTCGGATTAGTCAGGCGGACTGTCAATCTTCCACACAGCCTCCAAAGTACCGCCCACCTGTCATTCATTTAACGCTGACGTTTGTGGCTGCGTAAAGATGGTGGTGTTTCAGAAAGACAGGAAATTACTGTTCTTTCAAATTAAAATAAACGAGGCGTCTCCATGTACTCGGAACGTACTCACCGAGGTCGAGATGCATTGTGGGTAATGTAGGCACTCGGATTGAACAAGAGTGCAAGGCTATATCAGTGGAGTATTACTGTTAGGCTATTATCATCATCTTTGTTGACATGATCCTACTTTATTAATATGGCATAAGATATAGACAATCAATCAAACTTTATTTATATACACAGTTCAGAACAATTCAAAGTGCTTTACTGGTGACTGTCGATAATAATAGTACAGCATAACTATAAACAAAAAGTTACGGCAAACTGTAAAAAAAAACAATCGAATAGTTTAAATGTATGTATAATTATATAAATAGTTATATATTCTGATTAAAGCGTAATCACTTTAAGTGGTAGTTGCTGGGAACCACTTTATTATTTATTTTCTTTATCTTTTACATTCCTTGGTTTTCATAAGTAAAATCAAAGAAGCTAAAACACAGTTTTTTTCTTTGTTTTTTTTTTTACAGAATCAGAATGAACTTTGTTGCCAATTATGTCGACAGTAAATTGTCGTTCACATTAGCTTGCAGTTTGCCTGCAAATCAGCACTGTCAATTGAAATGACACTTTTGAATGCATACACTTATTTATTTAGCTTACTTAGTTATTTATCTAAGTAAAGTAAAGTTCAATAATTTTGCATCATAATTGTCGCATTTTTTTTTTGAGCTGTTAAAAAAGGCACCGCTCCCTTTTAGTGGCTCTTATTTTGTAGTCTGTATCCGGTCGTGTCGCACAGCCTGTGTGGTTTGACTGGTGGTGTTTCTGCGGGTGCTGGATCGGTGGATAGCAGCCGGATAGACCTCTGTAAAGGTGGGATTTCTGTCTTTATTAATCCACTGAATAGACACACATGTCATATTTAAACATACTAAATCCTGTATTTATTGTATATGAGTGCTTATGATTAAATATCAAGTGAAGGATTTCAGATTAAAGATGCCTGTTCTTAAAACAGCTGTTTTCATTGTGAAAACATCAAACCATCATTGCTGCATTATATTCATATTCATTGTTGTTGTTGTGTGTGGATGAAGGCTCCTGGTTTTGGTGGATCTCTGGTCTGGTTCAGGTCTGATTCAGGGCCTGTCCTGCAGGAAAAGGCGTTTCACACCGTCCGATGGTCTCAGTCAGGAAAATGGGTCTAAACGGGTCTGAGGCAGGAACAATAGGATCAAATCCAGACATTTAAAATCCATTCATGGAGCAAACCAGAGAGATCATATATTATTTTTGACATGCATACGAACAATCATCAGTAGGTGTCTAATCATATTTTAATGATTATTATCGTAGGCTCACTGGGCTGAACATTTGGATTATTATAGGACTATTATTAAAATGTAACGCTGTGGTCCTGTGGTAGGTTAAAACATTCAGTCCTACACAGATCAGGTTAATGAATTGACTTGTGTGTCTTTCCCATATGGTAACAGCAGAAAAAGAAATTAATATGTAAGAAAAAAACAGATAAACTCTTCTATCTTTTTTATATTCTCTATTATTGTCTCTAAATCTCTTTTATCTAAATATGTTAACTCTATTGGGAGTGCCCAGTATACACTGTAGTGCACATACACAGAAGGAAATCTACAATTGGCCAATGAAATGCTGCCAGTGTCTTATGAATGGATATTTGCACCATGTACAGAATTTTTTTTTTGTAATTTTGTAGCAAATTATGTTTATACAATTTGAGTCTATAGATGAAAGGGTTTCTGTGCAATGTGTGTGCGTTTGTGTGTGTGTGTGTGTGTGTGTGTGTGTGTGTGTGTGTGTGTGTGTGTGTGTGTGTGTGTTTATGTGTGTATTTAAGAAACAGGGGAGGAGGATGAATTGGCCTGCATCTACCTTCACCTCCTGTTTTCAAAGCTTTACAATATTATAGAGTATAAGAATACAATTATTGATTGAGCCGAGTCAGTCAGCAGATCAGCAGCCTATTATAATTAATCAATGTAATGGTAAAATACAACAATACAAAGTGCTACTCAGACAATTAGATGTCACATCTTCTGCAGTGATTCTGGTGCTTCCGATGATTTAACCTGCAAAGACTGCAAAGTTGCATGTTTCTACAATGATTGTGAATATGAGTCGAGAGTCTGCACCTCCTCTGCTGACAGTAAAGTTACTGCCGGTCTGACCTGAAGGCAGGACTGACGCATCTGCTGTTTCTCCTGGGATTACACACATCCATGTTGCCTGTGACAAACACAGCTATAGCAGCAGCAGCAGCAGCCAGGATCAGACACTTTGAACATCAGTCAGTCTGTCAGTGTTATAAGTTTTCATATGTTAAAGAACTTGAATAATTGGTTTCAGTGGACTCTTATTCTCTAATGATAAAGTGACTTCAGAAGCTTTGAAACACTCACAATCAACATGCTGAAAGATAAGAACAGCACATTATCTATCAGCTGTTTTTTAGGCCCAAACTGTAGTAATAAGTGGAACTGGACCTTTAAAAGCTACATCAAATCAGAGAATCACAGAATATTAATAAATGCCAAAGCCTTAATGCAAACACAGGGTGTAGATGTGCAACCGCTACAGCTAGCTTTATGATTTTGATCAATGTGTTTTGGAAATTTGAAAGATTAGACATATAGCTATTGAATACAGAAAATAAATATGCCAAACAGAAGGTAAATATTCATGGAGAAGCCCAGATATGAACTGGTTTATAAACACAAATAGTCCTGGATTCACCTGCAGACTCGAGCACCAGAAAACATCTCCCACATCCTGGCTGCTCCCCTCTCTGCTTTCTGTTTGCTGTGAAGAAAAAAGGAAAGAAAGAAGAGACGCTATTTTTAGCTTCCCCTCCTCTCATCTGCATCCCCACGCTTCCTAGAAAAGGAGGCACGTGATTGGTGGAAAGGGGGGGAAAAATGCCGTCTCAGGCAACCTGGGAGCGGGACAGCAGCTGCATAAAGCCACTGCTGCGTTAGTGAGGAGACATCTTCTCTGCTGTAGAACATCGTTAGTTATTGTTTCACATACAAATCTGTTAGGTGAGGTGATAAATGGCCAATCAGCCAAAGGAAAGATGAAATGAATATGACCTGTTGGCTTTTCAGTGGTCCAGTTTTAGTGTCCCACTTTTCCACCATGATTAGAAAACTGTCTGTAGCACTGAATATTTTTAATATGTCGGGATCAAAAACACTGATTATTTAACATTTCTTTAGCATAGGAAGAGAACAGCACAGCAGTGAGGAAAGATGCTAACACCAGCAGTTTGCTAAAGGGGTCAGAGGTCAAATGGCCGCTGATTTCACTTTTAAACAACAGCAATAATCCACCTCCAAAATTTAACAATCTGAGTTTTACAAGCCTTTAGGCCAGTGTAGGCTGGAAGAGGCGTGAGTGGTTCAGGATCAGAAGAGCTTTATTAAAACATCCTCATGTATTTTATTGATGCGATTTAAATATTTTCATTTCAAGACTTACATACTTTTTCATATGCTGCGTTCAAGTGCTCTTCTGGTGTTTGTTGAGTTTGTTTGGTGGAAAGAACCATGGACTGTGCTTATTTTAATTACTCAATGTACTGTTGCATAGCTTGTCAGTTTCATTCGTCTGATCTGATCTTATCCTGTAATAATAGATCATAATTTATTGATTGATAATATTATTATCTGGAAAATAACTAGTAACTAAAGTGATCAAAGATACGTATTGGAGTATAAAATGGCAGAAAATGGAAATACTCAAGCACAAGTACCTCAATGCTTACTTGCCAGTTTTTGTTCTTTAGCATTCAGTTTTTCCATTTAGATCATTTTAATTGAATCAATGAAATGAGACTCACAAAAATGTGTTTAAACTCCAATGTGTTTTCTGCTCTCTGGGTGTTTATGTTTGCCTTATGGAGCTGATGACATCTCTGTCAGTCGTCTCAGCATTTTTCTCAGTAGCTGTCTTTCAGCAGGAAGGTGTTTGGATGATCTGGGATCAGTTGAAGATTAGCTGTGAGTCTGCAGGAAACCACCCAGTACTGATTAAATGAGCCTGACTAGCTGGCTGCAGCAGCACTTAGCTCCGAATCAATCCGGCTCCTGTAGGACGTCAATCTCCTTTAGGTGACAGGTTTAGAGGAGAGCTTGATGATGTAATCGTGCAGCACAGAATCTCACAACTCTTAGTCATGATTGAATTAGGATTAAAAAAGCAACACTTAGAAAGGGAGGTTTGAAATGTCCAGACAGAGAACTGAAGGTTTTAACTATTGACAATGTGCTGCTCAAGTGAAGATGACTCCCTTTGTTTTTTCCATAGCTTTCTATCATTATATGTAAAATATTTTTAAAGATCACAATCACAAGCATATATACAAATCCAATGTATTAACCTTAGATATTTGAGCAAATCATTGGATCATGAAAAACTAGTTAACTAATGAGCAGCCATAATGTATTTCTCTCTGCCTCCAAACCCAAATATTCAAGGCCTGATTAAAACAATGTCCCTCCTTATCAATCTCCCCTCTACCTCCTCCATGATGGAGGGGCTGAGTTGTCACTGACTTGTGTCAGTGTCCATTTTGCAATCTTTGTCCCGTCTGGTTTAAGCTCTAAAATCATGTTCCCTCCTAACATTCAGTCTCGCCTCAGGTCCTGTTACTAGTCATCAAACCCAGAGAGGTGATTTTTATCTCAAAGTCAATTTGATGGGATCTTTAATGTGTCTGATCTGAAACAGGGATTTTTTTAGTCTTCTTGTAGCTTGAAACCATCAGAATCACTTTGGCACACGGGAAATACATAGTACAGAAAACCTACAAACAGAAATAGTACATTTTAATTCAAATTTTTTCACTACACAAGGATTGTGTGTGTGTGTGTGTGTGTGTGTGTGTGTGTGTGTATGTGTGTGTGTGTGTATGTGTGTGTGTGTGTGTCTTAATTTTATCTCAGGGCCTCAATCCTCTGTTTAGACAGACAAATGTTGTCACACCTGAGAGGCAAATATGATTTAGAGTCACTTTGTGGGTTCAAATTAGATTTTAGAGATTTAGAGATATCTGTCAAGTGGCCAATTGATAATAACGCTGACGGTTATGAAGATGAGACTTTATCGATCCCTGTGGGGAAGCAGAGTCATGAGTCAGCACATTCAGTACCAAAAAAGACAAATTGACAAGAAGCTCAGAAATAAGAAATTATACACATAGTAGCTGAGGGGTTAGAGTACTGATCTCGGCCTCGACATATTCGTTAATTGATTGAAGTGTCCTCAAGCAAAACACTGAAACTTAATTTATGCCAAATATATATATTGTATAATACATTGTACATGTTACAATCTCTCGTCTAAACCATGATTTGTAACAAACCCATGTGTTATGAAAGCTCTCACATTTCGGCACACCTGACCTGTAGCTTTGTTCAAAGCCACTTTACCATCAAGGCCAAGTGAAAGCAGTAGCAGCAGCAGCAGCAGCAGCAGCTCCTGCAGGCTGAAAGATATTTGCATAATGAGAATTTTTTTAATTACTTTGATATGAAGCACATAGGCCTCAGTCTGTAAGCTTCTGTATCAAATTAGTGTCTAGTGAAGGTTAAGCCAACTCTCTTCTCCACAGCTAATCTCTGAGACGCAGAGGAAAGGCTGCAGTAATCTCAGCACACGGTCAGATACAGCAGACGCTCAACAGCCTCCTCTGATGCCAGCAACAGTCTGTGGCCGTGTTTGACAAGATCCAGACTTCCAACAGTGCCTGCTAATTTTGAACCCCCTCTAATCGCTATTAATAACCATCACATGCATATGATTCATTTTTAGGTATCAATAAATCCACGTTTGAGATAGTGAACATTTTAAGAAAACATGAGTTGGGGTCCAAACAAGCTGCAGCGTCGTGAGACATGCAGCAAATGTTCCTGAAGTGGGGAATCATTTTCAGAGGGGGCGCATGTTTTATAGAGAAATGTGATTAAAAAAAAAAAAGAAAAGAGAAATAATAGTTTAAAGGGGCAGGGATGGACTGCAGCAAGTAGGGGAGGAAGACATGGTAGTGCAGGGGAAGAGGTGACTTTCCCGGCATTCGCCATGAAGATGCAATGATAATCTAGGAGTTCAGAGGGGAAGTACACTTTAAACTGCCTGTGAGAACATGGCTCAAATGTCTGTTTCTAAGTTTAAAACTTCGGTCTTATTTCCTAATGCGCTGTCACTGCAACGCCGCTGACTCAGCTCAAAGAAACTCGTCGATTAAAAAGCACACTGGCTGAAATATCTGCTGAGCTGAGTGGACACTTTGGTGCAACAGTAACACGAGCGGATACATTTTTAATAAGGCCGGGCCAAGACGAAATCGAACACCAAAACTCGACTGTGATCAAGTGTGATCTCAGTTCCAGTGGGTTTGCTTCAGTCGGAGCCAGAGAAACGGTCTTTATCACATTTTTAGATTCATGATGTTTTGGTTCACAGTGACAAATGAAAGACGTCTTAGGTATTTTAGTTAACATAAAGATTTTGTTTTTACTGAAATTTTTTGTGAAACCTAATTTAAAATCTTCAACTTGACATGATGTCATATTTTGGTCAAATGTGTTTCTATTCGTATTTTTACGTGCATGAGTGGAAACGCCAGAAACACCCCTTTATCTCTTTTACTCTTCAGTCTCAAAGCAACAAATATTAGCAAATGATCATTAGTTTTGCTCAGTTAGCTACACAACAGTTACACCTGGCATTTACTGGATGTAAATTGCATAATGTAATTTATTAAAGACTAATGTATAAATAAGAACTATTTTGTGTGGTGCAACCTGTTTTAATTTATTGATCATATCAGTAAATATTAAGTTATAGCTCTGCTAAGTGTGAACTTTGAACAGATTATTCAACCAGCACTACATCTCTCTGTTTTATACCATCTATGATCTCGACCCAACTGAACATGCCCTGTCATGTTAGACAGTGTTCATCACCACTGACGTGAGTGACAAAAATACGTCTTTTCTCCTTTTCTTGCTGAGAGAATCCAGATGACTGAATATTCATGTGGCATTAGTTCGTAGGTGTTTTGTCCTTCACTGAATTATGGGATGGCAGTATCTCCTGTCCCTCCTGTGCTTGTTAAAGGTGATGAAAAAAAGACAACACTGAACCGTCTTTACATAACTTTTTAGAAAATTCAGCCAGCTGTGTGGTAATTGTCCGTTGATTCAGATCTCTGCTTGTCGACATGCTGCGCGTCTCCTTCGACCCTGCGTTCCTTCTCAGCTCTCAGAGTTGGTGTGGATTACGCTCTCTCGCCCTCAGTGAGTCACACTGCAGCTCACTTCACTGCAGAGTATTCAGACTCACATTTTCAGTTGTCTGAAAGGCTCTTGCGGATGGCAATCAAGTTCAGCAGCATTGTTTAATGGCATGACCATAAGGTTATAATACAGACTTGTAACGACTAATATTTATTAATCCTTTTGAAGTGTATGCAGGAGTTCCAGGCTGCAGATTTGTGAGCATCACATTTGTGAGCAGAACGTGTCATCAACCAAAAAGAAATCAGCAACCAAGCTGCTGCATTTTTTAAATGATAAAAACTGTTTTTGTGTGATTTCCTGGTTCCCTTTTTCTACTCCACCTTTTGTTTGCACTCTGCTTGTTATGTTGGTGATGGCTTTAACTGACGTCTTTGACCTGCTCTGCTCCCTAAAACACCACGATGTGTTGAGGAAGGGTCCGCGCTTCTTCATTATTTAGCGAGCGTCTCTGTGTTCCTTCATGTAAACCGAGCCGCGGCCGCAGCTCTGAGGAGGGTGCAGTTGTTTTGTTTGCGTTTTATTCCCTGAGAGTTCTCGTGTTCCACTGCAGCTGAGGAGAGATAATAGTCTAAATATAGAGCGGCGTGCAGGGACGCTGAGGCCTGTGGGCTCTCAAGAGTCTGCAAGGTTTCCTGATTCCTTTTAGCCCTTGTAGCCTTGATTCTTGTAGCCCGGTGGGAGCTCATGCAGCTACATACCAGCAACTGTTGCAAGTTTCTGTCATGATGCTTGTCGCTTGATTGAATAGCCTAGAACACCTTCACACCTTTACAACGTCAGATTAAAGGAGCCTGTGTGTGACCATTTCTGTGACTTTCCGAAACTGGCGATCAGACTTTCACACCCATTTAGTGCCGTGACTGGTCAGCTGGGTGTTCAAACTCTTCTCTCAAGAGCTCTTTTTTCATTCTTTACACAACCACTCCTGTCACTTGTCAAACAAGTTCGACTCCATGATGGTGTTCCAGGAGAGGCTGTCTGAAAATGTCCCCCCTCTCTATGACAACCGGCCCTTTCAAATTGCCCTTCACTTTTGATTTCCAACTTGGCCAGACAACACATAAGGAACTAGTTCTGTTCCCCATGCTTTTGCAGGGATACACAGAAATGTCCCTGCAGGGATCTTAAACCATAACTTGCGAAGGTTTGCAGAGAAGCTTCCTGTTCCAGTTTTGAAGTGAAGAAAGAAGAAAATCACAAACACTATGTAGCTGGTGTAGTAAATAGCAGTTACACACCTTGGTCATAGTAGATTGTTTGTATGTAGGCCTTAAAATCTGAAGTTACTTCTATCATATACTTACTTCTTAGTGGTGTCATTGATGGTGTCAAACTACATCCCCCCTCGACTGTAACTTCATCTGTAAACATGAATGAGCTGTCAACGTTTGCCGGCTTAAATAACCCTCTTATGTCTGTAATTGATGGTATTTGCACCAAACTGTTAATGTTAAAACAAACGTCCAACTGGTGAATATCAAACTGTCCGACCAACTTGGACTTGGCGCTCGACCTGCAGCTGCTTGTGAGCTGAATTATTCCACACACATACTCAGCTGATTGTGACTGATCGAGCAATTTGCCTCCAACATTTCACCAAATTGAGAAAACTCACATGGCTTTTCTGTTTTCCTCTGAGATTGCAATATGCCACTTTGATTAATAACCATGAAGCAAATGTGCAGTGTTTAAGCTTGACTAGTTAATCACTATCATCTGTTATGCTGAGTCGAACAGATGCAGGCAGAATCCAGTCTTTGGTCGAAACATACATTAAATGTGTGAATGTATTCTATATGATGAAGCGTCTCTGCTGTTTTCTTGTAGCAGTTTCTTGTGTTCCATTTTATTAAAATGTGTTTTCACTTGTGACTTTAAAAGATACACCATTAATTCAGAGAGGGCAGACTGCATTTGCTAACAAGCAGGAAACCCTCGTATTCCGTCCATGCCGACATCAGGATGACGTGCCTGGATGAAGGCTTGTGGCACACTGCTACAAACCATATCTGCGTTTAAATGAGCAAGAGCCCTTTATGATCTTGAAAACTATTTTATCAGATTATTGATTAATCATACAGCCCAAGGAGTTGTAGTTGGACAGCTTGTTTGAACCCAAATATATACAGTTTACTATCATTTGTGACATGAAAAGATTGATAATTAATCAGTCAAATTAGCTGACTAATCAAGACTCACCACCCAGGTGTTGCAGCTCTACTCTGCATTTTCTTCTTATCAACCATAGAGGTAGTTTTCCCTTAAGCTTTATAAGATCAACTAACTTGTCTTAGTGTCCTCACCTTTCCACCTACAGATAGTTTGTACATGTACCTGACTGACTACTGATATTCTTATCTTCTTATTGAGTCACATCTCTTTACCTACATTATATTTTAATAGCTTTTGGGGATGGAATTGGACCTTCTTCTCCATTGTTCTGTTCCTCATTATTTGTGTTACAAAGATGGTAATGCTATGAATCTATACTGGATTTTTTTCCCCCAAAAAAACACATGAGCTACAATATCACAGATGTAGAGCATAGATTTAAGCATGGAATCAGATCTCTCAGTTTGCAAGAGTGTGGATCAAACAGAAAATTCAAATTTGTACTTTCAGGAAAGGTCAGTGTCATCTATTTTTAAAGCACTGCCACCAGAGGTGTTGTGGGAGGGGTGTGAGATCCTGTGCGATTTTCACCCTGATCATCACTTACATTCAAACCACAGGACAATGCAAATAGCTGTTCTAGTTCAAGTTAAATTGCATAGCACAATTTTAAAGAAATGTATGTCTTTTGTATATGAGCATTACACACAGCTAAAACAGCAGTATGCTCGACTTAAACACACCCAGCATCATCATGCACAACTTGAATTGCTCTCCATTCAGCTCTCAAATTCTGCACAGCTCACATTTCATCACTTTCACGTAAAGTCAAACAACAGCTCTTAGAAAGTCATGTTGGCACATTTTGATACAGCAGTGCTATGGGAAATCTTGTCATGTTGTGTAATTCAAACAAATGCAATGGACTCACCATAGGCTAAACGGAATTACGTGAAAGTGCCTGGTCTTGCCTTCTTGGCAGCAAACTCAGCGGCAGTATCTGTGTAATTCATCTCGGATGCAGCATCCTCTTCAGTGGATGAAATAACGAGCCCACACAGTCTGCACAGTCTGCCCCCAACACGCTCATGTACACACATAGTTCATTTCATTCAACTTTGAAATGTTGTCAGACTTTGTGTAAGATGGGTGCAGAGAGCAGTAACAGCCTGATCAACTATGACATTAAAATAGGCTGTTATATTGTCTCTGGATTCAGGGCTGACTCATCTGGGATGTAACTCAGGAAGGAATAATTGCAATCTTTTTTTTTGTGTGACCTTTATTTTTACAGACAGGCACTTTGTTGGATTAAAACACAATTATGTGCAACAGTCATGACTGCCACATTTAGAGGTCACAGCGGTTTAGATTAAAGTTTTGTTTCTCTCCTTTATCTCCGTACGCAGATGGCCTCAGCAACAGCGACCTACGGGCAGAAGGAGTCTTCGGACCAAAACTTTGACTACATGTTCAAGATCCTCATCATTGGCAACAGCAGTGTGGGCAAAACCTCCTTCTTGTTCCGCTACGCCGACGACTCCTTCACACCGGCATTTGTCAGTACGGTGGGCATCGACTTCAAGGTGAAGACCATCTACAGGAATGACAAGAGGATCAAATTACAGATCTGGGTAAGACATTTGGAGATGTATTGAGTTTCCTTGAAGGAAGTCAATTAAACTAAGACAAACAAACACAAGCTTGTGTGTTTTCACCTGTGTAGCTCTGAGATGAATCAGTGTGAGGACACGTTATAATGGGTTTTGTGGCTGTGCAGGTAGAGTCAATACAGACATAGAGATTTCTTGAGTCATACATGTTGGACAGTTGAGCAACGTCTGGAAACCCCCCCCCCCCACACACACACACACCTTTCTAATGTCCGAAATGAGCGGCTGCATCCAATACCTTTATGTAACTTTCTGTAACCCACAATGCAACATTCATAAAGTGTTTGCCAGGTGTGTGGGGGTGAGAAAGTAAACACCCAAGCTCTCTTTTTTTATTCTTTACACAACTATTTCTGTTGTTTTTCATGTGAACCACTGAGTGCAACACTGTGAATGCCTTTCAGGGATTGTCCTAAAATGTGTGCTATTATTCCCATCTGGCCTTCAATGATGGCTGACTTTCAACGCGCATTCAAGTTGAGCAGCTATAAATATTTTTAGTCTGTTTCGAGCAGGATGACGCTGTATTCTTGTGATACTCATTTAAACCTCTGAAACAAAGCCTGAATATTAGATTTGGGAATGTGACAAAGTCATGTTTTCAACAGTATCTGATAATACAGCAAATAGTACTTCCTAGGATGTTTCATGACATGTTAAACAGAGTTATCTGCTGCTCTGTGAAACACTGCCCTGTGGTGCAGTTCTATTGTGCGAACTGTCCTCACATCACAGTAAACACACCCAAATTTGCACGCAGCCCTGTCGTCTCTGCAGCCGGCTCATCCAGCTGACCCGTGGATGAGGAGACCGCAATAGACGTCACGATAAGAGACCAAAACACAGCACCAGGTGGTGTTTTTGGGATGTTAAGTTGCATTAGACATGTGCTGGCTCCTGAGGGCTCAACAGTAAATACAATCATAGAGCAAGGAAAAGACAATCTGTGAGAGCACAGATGCAGGAAACTGGTGTTTCTGTATCGAATTGTAGATCACAACATCATTTCCACCCTTACTACACATTCTGCAGCAGACAGATCTGTGATGTTGAGCAGAGAAGTGTGTGTGTGTGTGTGTGTGTGTGTGTGTGTGTGTGTGTGTGTGTGTGTGTGTGTGTGTGTGTGTGTGATGTGTGCAGGGCTGTCTCTGTTGTCAGCCTTTGCCAGGTCTTGCCTTTGGTAAGGAAGACACGATCAGCCAATCAGAGCATGAGAAATAGATGACTGGGTGCTGCTCTCCCCTCCCCCATTACTACACATCCCCCTGAGTAGATATTGCCTCCCTTCCCTCCTATACACACACGCACAACCACACACACACACACACACACATGAAATCCCCATCCCCCATCTCTCAGCAATTCTCTCCAGCAGAGTAAAAATGAAAATGGTTTATAGTCATGAGCTCAAAAGTCAACATGCAGTGTGTATATTTATTTCATAGTGTGCGGTTAATCTCATTTATATAGATTTACACTTATGAGTGTCATATCAATAATATCTCACTTGAAACAGTGGTGGATTTGACAGCCTTTTTTTCCCTTTAAACTGGAGGCTTTACAGCTTTACATTCATGCCATCAGTGTTCATGACTACAAGTCAAATGTTGAGCTGCTACTCGCACTAATTTTCTTTTATATTTTTTTGATTTATCTGATTACTCTTTCATCAAGCAATTAGTTTAAAATAAGCCCAGAGCCCCCTTTCCAAATGTCAACTGCCTAAAACCCAAAGTTTGGGTTCACTCATCTAAAACCTTCACAGCTTTAACTGTTTTCAAGGCTCACAGTGAAAGATGAGCACCCCAGTGTGTTCATTATGTAAGGCCACTCAGTGCTACCTACACAGGCATTTCAGGTATTGTCCTGAGCGTCCTGCAGCTCACCGAGCGGATGAGCAGGACGTAAACCACTGTATAACCAACAGTGCAGAGCTACAGCTCTCTAAAAATAGACCTCATATAGTATTCTTGTGACCTGAAAATGTTCATGTGTGAGACTGTACATCACAGTTCAGGTTGTATATATGGCCTAAATGCTAGATGTGGACATATGGGTATATATTTGTGGTTTGAAGTCCCTCTATTTAGCATTCATAAGCAGTATACACATGTGAGCACTTGTTAATAAAACACTATAATGTAGTTGTAAACAGTATGTAAATGCCAATGAATGTTGAGGCACAACAAAAATCTACTTACTTTGAGGACAGACTGTGATTTTAAGTGGTTACTTCCACCAGACTTTGCAGTAGATGTTGCTCCACGCTGACAGCAGAGCGATGCAGCCGAACCAGAAGCCGCTCAGCTCGGAGAGAGACGCATGGCGTTGGGAATCAGAAACACCAGGGTTTAATTCCCTGAGCATTCATTAGGGCTTAGCACTGAAATTCAACCTCACCTGGGTTTGTGTCCAAAGGGAGAGAGCGAGGGAGGAAGAGGCAGAGCTGGCAGCCAGTTAATGAAGTGTTGCCTGCTGGCCGATTTAAAAAGGCACGAGAGGCCTTTTAATACACTGGATATCCTGGATCAGCGTATCAGTGTTGTCGTGTTGAATGTAATATCAGACCCTTGGTGTGTGTATGTTTGCCTCATGTTTATTATATCACGAAAGTTGTTTGTTGGGGTAAATGCAGGTCTTAAACATTTTAATAATTTATAAAAGCCAGTTTGACATTGTGCCTTTTAATTTGTAATTTCCTGTTCCATTTTTTGCTTTGTTTTTTAAATGTATGTTTAAGTTTCCTCGTGATTGTAAATGTGCAAAATACCAAGAAAGATTGGTGCACATGACTCGAGCTACTAAGGTGATACTAGTGTGCTGTAAACTAACCAAGGGTTGCATCTTGAATACACTACTTGGTATTATTAAAAAATATAAAACATAGTGTTCAATTACTCATAATTTTGGCTTGAATTTCTCTATCCTGCAAATTCTACTTTATCGTTTTACCAGCCAAGTTCATTAAGTTAAAACACTGAGTCAATAGTTTGTTACCTGCCAAAGCGTCTGGTCAAATTCATAAAACTTTTTCAGAGGAAATAAAGCTCATCTTATACTAACTGCTTAGAGGAATTCAACATTTTCAGATTTTGGGACACCCTGGTGGAGTGTGTACCATATATTGATTCCAATGCATGCTGCATGTCATCCCCTTTCTCTCTCAGTGTTTTTTTTATAGCATAGATGCACTTAACATGTACTGATATAACATTTAACTGCTCACTTTACTGTTTTATAGAAAGTGCTGTGGCTATTAAAGGCACATGGAAACCTTTCATGGAAATATTAGACATATAAATAGCAGTGAAACACTATGTGGCTCTTTATTATTCTCGGACCAAAGCTACCTCCTGTATACAGCTAATTTGTTGTCCTATAATAATAAATAATAAAATAATCTTGATGTATTATACTAGTTTAACACCTTTTAGTTATCGCAACCTGAATCAGAGTCACCTGTGTTTTCCAGATGTCTACCCTGAGGGAGGAATATGATTTCTGTAATTTTATTCTTGGTGCCTGTTTTGTGTTTTTTAGGCAGGTTTTTGACTGAAAGAATAATGTTGTTAGAGTGTTTGCAGTTCAGTGTGGGAGAACATTTAAGGGCTTGTTTCAAATGTCTGACATTGAGAAATTGGGGGAAAAGGGCCAATTAGACTGTCTGAAGGCCAAAACGTCCTCTGCAGCATAATCTATGAGAAGCCTCTGTGAGAAAAACATCCCTCTAACTGCTGCTGTTTGTGTTTAATCCAGGACACAGCGGGTCAGGAGCGTTACCGCACCATCACCACGGCCTACTACCGAGGAGCCATGGGCTTCATCCTCATGTATGATATCACCAACGAGGAGTCCTTCAACGCCGTCCAGGACTGGTACGTGATTGGCTCACATGACTAGGGTGTAAACTGACACCACAAAGCTTTACCTGAGAGAGGGAGTGCTGTGTGGGTGATGGATCAGGTGGTATCTGAATAATCAGCACAGGTCTGGAAATAGATGTAGAGATAGTTAGGATAGGATCCGGTTCAGGTTTCTGTACGTATTGTTCTAATGATCCACGGCTTCCTCTGTGTCTGCAGAAGAACTGGATGCTGCAGGGATCATTATCATTTTTTTTTTGCCCTCTGCTGTGTTGTAAAGTTATCCTTAAGGAAAATGTTGTTCAAGTTCTTCCTTTTCAATTCATTTTTATCTGTACAACCACAGTGTAGCAAAGTATAGGTTTTACTCATTGAAACTGTAATCACACTTGTGAGGTATTTGTATCAAAGAAAAAGTTTGTCTTAATAATACAACCCCAATTCCAAAAAAGTTGGGACGCTGGAATTGGGGTTGTATGTTTAATCGCTGTGATCCAGAACGTGCAGTTTTCTTCTGTGTACACTGATTAAAAGACATGTGAGAGGAATAGTTCAAACTTCCAGATACATTGATCTACAGTGTGATCCGAGTCTCTTGAGTTTCCCTCTCTGACTGCTGGGTGTGTTGGTTCCCAGGTCGACTCAGATTAAGACGTACTCGTGGGACAACGCCCAGGTGCTGCTAGTAGGGAACAAGTGCGACATGGACGACGAGCGAGTGGTGAGCGGAGATAGAGGCCGGCAGCTGTCTGAACACCTTGGTGAGTTCACAGTGCGCGCACACACACGCACACACACACACACACTTCACATAACTATGACTCATTATTAAGTACACTGACCTGATATATGATATATAATATAAATGGCTCAAATTGAATTTCACCAGGTGTCCTCTGTACTACGTCGTCACCACATTGTACAGATGACCACGTCCCCTGACCCTCTCCCACCCCCTTATTACCTCTGCAGGTTTTGAGTTCTTCGAGGCCAGCGCCAAGGACAACATCAATGTGAAGCAGACCTTTGAGCGCCTGGTTGACATCATCTGTGAAAAGATGTCTGAGAGCCTGGACGCCGGAGATCCCGCTGTCACAGGGGCCAAACAGGGGCCCCAGCTGACAGAGCAGCCCGCTCCTCCTCACCAGGACTGTGCATGTTAAGGCTGACTACTCCCTCATACCCTTTTCCTTCCTCTTCCTCCTTGTCCTCCTTCAGCTGGACCCCAGGGCCTCTGGTCCGTACTCAATCACCCTTCTCACTCACTTTCCTCTTTTTTTCTGTCCTCTAAACTAAGGATCATGGGCTGAGGGTCACAAGAATCAGGTTGAAAAGCGTCTGAAATGCTCTGAGATGTTCATGGAACAGTACTCGAGTTGTTTGTTTCTGTTGCCTCCTCATAAAGGAGCTAAAAGGTTTGTAATCAGTGCAGGTGTTGGTCTGATGCCAAAGCAAGTTCAATCAAACCGGAGTGTTTCAGGCTCTTTGCAACCCAGGTTCTTGAAGGTCCCCGTCCCATCTTCCGTTGTCTCCCTGTTCCTCAATGTGGTTTTACAAGAAGGATTTGACGGCGTCCGTCCTCAGAGTGCCATTTAAATCCTTCCGATGTTTACAGTACTTTGTTTCATGTAAGTCAAATGTCTTGAAAAGATGTCAGCCTCGGGCCGAGAAGGCCACAGCGGAGTTAATGATGGGGGGGGTGATCCAGCTGAAATCTGCTCCATAATGGTGTGTTACATTTCTTATATGATTCTGGATACACACAGAATCCAACAGAATCTGTGTTTCATTTGTTGTCTTGCCTGATATCTAAACATGGATATTGCAGGTATTAGTTTTGTTTTCATTATCCATCCGAGCCTTTTCATTTGGCCTTTTTTTTTTATGTTTTTACATTTCTTTTTTTGTATTCTGGTGCCCCATTGATTCTTTTCATACATTATACACTGGGTGGGGAAAATATGAACAAAATAGAACTAGGTTAAAAAAAAAAATTAAAAAGCAAAAGAAAGACACATTTTATTTAATTATATTTATTTCAAATGTACATATAAATGTTGTGCAATATATATAATATCTACAGGTATGCATTTCTGGAAATGAATTTTAAAAGGAATGAAGTTCTATGAGGATAGTATCAAATATAAGAGGTCTGTGTTGTAGGGTTTGTTTGGATGGTGTGTGGCAGCTCCTCCGTGAGTCATTTCATTTCCCCCTTGGTTTGGTGTTAATGCTGCTTTCAAGAGATGCTACAAAGTCAGAAATTTAAACTTCAAGCTGAGAAAAAATGCAGTGGAATTTCTCTTTGAGTTCAAATTGCAAGTATCATCCTCCAAATCCACTCAGTGTGATTTCCAGCTCTGCTGCTAATAAAGAACTTTGAAATGTTTTGCTTCTTGTCCCAAGATGTGATTGTCCCTGCGGTCACTGAGAGACAATGTAAAGATTTAAGGATATCTGAAAAGCATTTTGTGCAACACAATTGTGCACTTGTGCTTGCTAAAAATGCTACATGTCAATATTACAGTATTTCACAAATCCTGCTGGTGGCTGCAAAACACTGAGCTTGAAATCATTATCTTTTTAAGACCTGACAGGCTTGAAGGCAGCAAACCTTTAGTTTTTATTTGTCAGATGTTCGGATCATCACAGCTACTTGATCAGATATCAAGTTTGCCTGCAACAATAATCATTCAAACAGCTCATCTCTTTCTAAAACATGGTGGAATTGGTTTGGAGGATCCAAACAATGATGTTTGTTATGTTATGGTAGTTTGCCTTTATCTAATAATTTGACCTAGAGGAGTGAAGGAAATATGAGGAGAGAACAGGATGACACCTGACATACGGTTGAAACTGAAACAGATCCCGACACGCTGCTGTCACAGAAGTCTCAGACCATCAGGACAGACAGGGTTTGACATTACACTGAAACTATTGGCACTCTCTCACTGAGGATTCAAAACTGAAGTCTATTGATCATTGACAAATACAGTAACTATACAAGACTTTGTCTCATTGGTGTTGAAGATTCAAGATATGGAAAAAAAACGTTCAACATGTCCTGAACATTAGATTTCTGCTCTCTTGCTTTTGATCACACACAACAGCTGTTCAGATGTTTTCAATCTAGTTCGCACTGAATAAGACTGTGTCCAGGATCAGACCTGCAATGTGTTTGCCGTTCACACGTTCAGCCACTCATGAGTTTAATTGCATTACTTTAAAATGTACATGTAAATGTATTGGATCACAGTATCCATGTCATGTATGTGCTGATCTCTTTTTATCTCTGAACCTGGGACAGTACGTAAGTAAAGCTACACTCAGCCATTTAACGTTTCTTTGCTTAGTGACAAACAGCCCATAGGAAGACTTGTTCACAATCAGTATTACAGAGTTGGTTTGTCTGTTTGTGTGTAATGTTATCTCCAATGCTCAGTCTTCAGGTAAAGTATGGACAGCACTGTTTAAACAGCTGGAGGCTGAAATATTCACAGGCCAGGATGCTGCTGAGTTTCTAATATGACTTTCAAGTCATTGCAGGATTTAAATATTCTGCTCTGAGGTTGTCTTGGTTCCAGCACTGTGTAACCACACCACATCTCTGCTAACAGCTGTCTTTAAGTCTACACAGCATCACTCCCTCTGGGCAGGCATTATCTCCTGTCTACCAAACACCCACACACTGTTTGAACACTTATTTTAATACAGTTTCCACAGTTAAAACTGGTTTGCCAGGTATTCCTTCTTTTCACTTCACCAAAGATTGTTGCAGGAACAGGTCACTGTTTTTACTGCAGGATGCCAGAATGAGCTGTGCGACCAGTTTTAGTTTAAAATGTAATAAAACAAGTGCTGCTCATAGGACCAAAGTGAAATAAATTTATCTGATTGTTATCCTTGGCTTGTTTCCAGTAAAATCAGAGATACAGAGGATGGTGTCTCTGGATTGAAAGGAGCAAAGCACTATAAAAAAAATTGTAGTTATCAGAAAAGGATTGTTGTGTTAGTTGTCATGAAGTGTAGCATTCAAACCTGAAACTACAAACGAGCCAGTGACTATTAAAGTTGGAGAAAATGAAGCCCAAGTCAAAGTGTCCCACTGCAGTAATGACGATCTTGTCAGAAAGGGAGTGATGATCACGACAAACCTCGGAGATGTTTTTGATCCTGCGTATATTTTACTTCTTACTGGTCGTGACTGTTTCTTTTCCGGTAAAATCCAAACTTTTAAACTGTTCTCCTTTCTAATATGTCTTCCTCTCTAATATAAACCAGATCTGTAAATACTGTACCTTTGAGTCATATGTGTTGATTGTGTTGTATCGACTCAGGCTTGCAACAAAAAAAAAAAACACAAGAAAAAAAAGAGGAAAAAAATCAACAGCAACAGAAAAAACATGAAAAACCCAAAAGAGCCATGTTGTACTGTATCTGCATTCATTTCTAGGCCTGCTTGTGAATGAATGTGTCACTCTGTTACAAAGCAATACACACTACAGTATCTACACAAAAAAGAAATGCCATCAAGCTTGGTAGAGGTTGCCGACTTTAGATCTTCTACTAGCACGCAGAAACATGTACTTTATTTGGTCTCGTATCACTGCCTCTTCAAATCCTCCTCAGTTTGGGCCATTAAGATGAGAGAATATGCTGTGGATGTTTTTATCTGTACTTTGTGGTAAAACAATAAAAAGTTACTAACAATCAGTTGATTCTTGTTTTTGAACATTTTGTACCATCGGGGGTGTGATGGGTTAAAATCTAAAAATTAACTGATATTAAAGATATTAACTATGTAAAAGAAAACCTTGTGCTGCATTATAAATGTTTTTACAGTTGGATCCACATTTTTTTTAAACAATCAAATGTTTTGGGGTTATGAAAGCTCAACGTCATCTCGATTTCACAGTGAAATTGTCATTTTGGTGCAAAGTGTTGAGCAGCTTCGTGTCTTAACAACCTGCAGATGTCACTGTTTAATCTTCAGCTGGCAGCAAATGTAAAACTATTTTGTGCAGCAGCTCCTCAAAGATGATGGCAGCTGCAATGCCATCCTCCTGTGGGGAGACATTAAGGAAACAGAGTGGTAGTGGCCCCCCTCCATTCCAAAGGAACATTTTGTATTTCCACATTTTCATTCTCCCGAAACATTAAACCACACCTGATCAGCTTATACCTGCTTAAACTGTGGTCAAAAAAGAGCCTCCTGTTTATCATAGGTGGACAACAGTGACTAGTTAACGTCAAAATGCTCCACGTTGTTTATTGAAAGGTTGATACAACTCATAAGATATTCCTTCATTAGTCCCATAACGGGGAAATTTACAATTTAATATTCTGGTTTGTAGCCTGACATCTGTCCAATGACTAGTGAAATTGAAGTAATTTCGCTGTGGAAATTCTGGAGCTCTTTAAGGTCCTTCAGAATGCCAGAAACTGTCCCTGCATGTTTATCAAAATGTCCTTTCAACCATTAGCACACCAACATGAGTTGTAATTTCTCAATTAACCAGCAGAGGGAGAAAAATACCAGGGTGATGATGAGATGAAGATTCACACACACACACACACTTACTTCCAGCATTCTGTTATTACACAACACTGGCTTCACTAATTAATCTCCATCAGAGAAGCAAGCAGGGAAAAAAAAATCACTATTGTATTGACTCTTAGCTGTAGTCAGTTATAGTCTCTATTTTATGTTAGCACTTCCATATAGCTCACAATACAACTACTTGCTGTCTTTAATTAAATTTTTTACTTTAATTTTTTTTTTAATTGCAACATAATGAAAAAACATAATTGTTGAGACTAATGTGCAATGAAAGGCAAAGCAAATGTTTCATCAAATGAGCTATTTACCTTCATGAAACTTAAAATGGTCTTAAAACAGTTTCAGTGCGTCTTGAATTTGCCAAATTTCTATGGAGCAAAATCTGGTTCACTGTTGCACACACTGACTTAGAGCTTCACAGGCATGCAAATGAGAGTTTTGCCAAAATGGAGGAAACAGTGTTTATTGCCAGCAGCATTTAATTCAGAACACAGCAGCATACAGCCGAATAACTGTAGGCCAGAGGTGACAGCAACAGTCAGTGCAACAAAAAGGTTACCACTCTTCACATTAAAACAAGAGGACACTGAAATAGGGACACAGCAGAGTAAAAAATAGATACATGTGTTTGTAAAGGTTAGAGATAATAAACTGATTAATTGCACCCTTTGACACCCAGCTGTGGGCAACATTCGAGTATGTCAACAACATGCAACTTGTTCCCTACACAAATGCAAGTTAAATAGTCCATATATGCAGATGATCTCTTGTATATCAAATGTGTGTGTATGTTTTTTTTCTTACAGCCAATTCTCCATATATTAATCTGTGTCATAAATGTGCATATAACTATAGAAATATTGAAAATCCATTTGGTCCAGGAGTAAGACTGTATATAGACACAGCCAGTCTGTAAACATTTTTTACAGGAAAAACAAAACAAAAAAAATCTAGATATGTGCCATCTGTCATTAAAGTTGAGCAAAAAGCCACAATAAGTTCTCTCATCAGGAAAGCCCACGGCCAAATTCCATTCTTAAAAACCCCAGTTTAATGTTGCCTTTTCACCAGTAAACATATATACGAGGTAGAAGAGGATTTCATACATCGAATATATTAAAAGGCAAACGCTCTTCATTTCGGCATGAATTCAACAAACCAATTGGCGACTATTTATTTAAAAATCCAATGGCTGATGTTGATGCCTGCTCTCCAGCTGGTGGATGCGACTGTGGAGCAATGTGCATCCTGGAAACTGCTTTAAAATGCAACTTTTCCAAATGATCTGACGGCCGAATGGAGCAGAAGAGCTTCATCATCCACTGTGCTAAATCTTGCTCTACCAGGTGTGTTCATATTTTGCCGTCGCTCGAAGTCACTTAAACAGGCGATTATTAATGTACAATTTGGCCTACACGTGTTGGGCTACGCTACATACAGAGAAACCAACATAAACAAAGTCCATGAAGCTTATATGCTGGTCAGTAGCCCGGCTGGAGGTCTGTGCCCGCACACTAGTGCACCTGCACCTCGTGTGGCAGCAGCTGGCAGCCGCTGTTCACGTGGGTGAGGACCTTCTGTTTGAGGCGGGCCACCTGCTCCCTCAGCAGGCTCGCCGTCGAGGCCAGGTCGGTGTTGTGGCTCTTCAGCGTTTTGACCTTGTCCTCCAGCCTGGAGATCCGCTCCAGCTTCCGCATCCGACACTTGGATGCTGCGATCCGGTTCCTGAGCCTCTTCCTCTCGGCCTTCATGCGCTCCTGAGAGTCAATGTCCACGGGGGACAGCGGCGGGCTGTCCCCGAAGCTCTGCACGTCCGGCACCGTCTGAGGCTCCTCCTTCAGCGGCTGCACCCGGGAGAGCTCCGGCGGCGGCGGCGGAGCGGCCCCCAGGTGGTGCGGCGGAGGAGGAGGGGGCGGGAACGGGACCGTGTCCGTGGAGTAGTTGACGGTGGTCTCCAGGGGCCCGCTACCGTAGCTGTTCAAGTTCGTGTACACGGGGAGGTCCGGCTGGACGGTAACCGGGGCGACGTTGGCGCCCAGCTCCAGGCCGCCCCCCGCCGGCCCGCCGCCGCTCAGCTGGTTCTGCTTGTGCAGGTCCTCCAGCGCCTTCACGAAGCCCTCGGCGAACTCCTGCTCGTCCGTCACCGACTTCGGGTAGAGGAACTGGGAGCTGGTGGGCGTCGTGGTGACCATGCCGTTGGACTGGATGATGAGCCTCTCCAGCTCCGGGGAGGCCAGCTTGAGCAGCCCCAGGTCCGGGGAGCTGAGCAGGCTCTCGGCGTCGCGGAGATGCGGCTTGAGGTCCGCGTCCTCCGCCAGGCTCAGGTTCATGTCCTTCTTCATCATGATCAACCTCTCAGAGCGGATCTGTGCCCATAACCTCCCGGAAATAAACACGAGTGTCAATTACCTTGTTTTTAATTGATGTTTATTTGGAACCCGTGTGTCTGTCTGCGCTCGTGCGGGATCACTGGACTGTGAGCCCGCGCGCACCGCCGCCAGCTTTTCTAGGTTCGCACGTTCCATTATGTCACAGTGGAGCGCGCGCAGCGGCCACAAGTGACGTTTTCCACATTTTTATTATAATACAGGGGGCGAAGCGACCAGAGAGGAGGAGCCGAGAAGAGGTCTCACTCTGATCCTAAAAACAGAAGGCAGCGTCCGTGGATGTAATGCTCTCCTGATACCATAGATACATGAGTGTTTGATCAATCTTTAAATTAGCTAAATGAGTATTTTCCACACTGGAGTTTATATTTATTTTACCTTATGTACATTTATTTTATGTGTGTTTATGTACAAACAGAGTGTATATAAATGTAGCTGTTACATGACTCTTTATGATTTTGACAAAAACTAAAAGCATCACAACACGGATCTCTTTGGTTCCAACTTTCATTTTGGTGAACATGTTTGGTTACATGTAACTGTAACACTGTGTGGAGGTAGCAGTCCCCCCCACAAAGTCAAAGGCAAAATGTATAAAAACACCTATGGGGCCACGCCATGGGTGCATAGGAGCTTTAAAACAAATAGTGCATTAGGGAATCCATGGCCTTGTTTTTTAGGAAGTCCTTGAATGACCATGCAGCATTTTTTCAAAGTCCTTGGGTTTTTCCTTCATTGCAAAAGTTGATTTTTCCACAGAAAGTAAGCTTCATTTTCATTTTGGAAGTTTTTGTGGGTTTTCCCAAAACAGAATAACTATATTTGGTATGGGGATAGCAAAATATAACATCTTTTAATTTATATACACCAAGTAAACATAACTGTACAAATAGTTTGTGTTACAGTCAAAGACAGACATGAAATTTAATCATGATCCATTATCTAGTATATAGGTATAAGCTATTTATACTTTTCAGGGACAGCTGAGGTCAAGATTTGGTTGAAAGCTCCAGGAAAAAATAGTAAATGGAATTTGTGTGAAGATTTCTAAAGTACTGTTTTCAAGGGCAAGAATGAACTTGCACACTGTAAAGAGTAAGTCATTTTCTCAATAGATGATCTTTGGTACCAGTTCTATAACCATGGAGAGGAGGAAGAAACTACAAACACTGAGGTGGTAGTAGTACATTGAGGTTTGATGCCATGGTGAATGTTGACTGTTAGATGCTTTGTTTACATTTTCAAACTATTAAAATTATTATACTTATACTAATACTAATTGCTTAAGTCCAGGATTTCATGGAAATGTCAAGTTGTATAATTCTGAATATAAACAGTTGTGATCTTCATTCATACATCTGTGTGGTCAAGAAAAAAAACTTACTGTTTTATCTGTTTTATATCTAAAGCCCAGAAATTTGTTGTGTCCCTGCACATCAGAATTAGGAGAAGTTGAATCAGAAACTAATGTGATTTCAACACTTCCTCTGGTCAGTTAACGGCTTTCACGTTGTTTTGGACTTGGTCTCACGCACATCTAATGAAAGTCACATGATAATTTCAACTTCCACACAAGTTTCCATTTTCCCATTTTCAGGTTTTACAATTTCGCTCTCCAGTTTTAAAACTGATATCAAATTTGCTATGTATTTTTCATTTCAGTTTCTTTTATCCCCTCTTTAACCTTTCATGTCCGATTATAAAGAACAGTTTAGAAAATATTACCACTTATTTTTACCAGCTCTTTTAAGTGAATGTGTTCTCCATGAATTAGGTGAAAATCCTCACTGTAAATCTGGTGAGCACTTCTCATAATGGAAGCTCTGTTTGTCTGTTTGTTCATCAGGAATTTCCCTCCTGACATTCAACAGACTACATTTGTTTCACTCAATAATCTTACTAAGTTTTCTGGCAAGTTCTCCTATAATTTTAACATATTTTCATACACTTGTATATCAGTACTTCAAACGCCAAGTAAATGTACTTTAGAAATACTCTTATGATGTTCCCCCAGGTATTAACATAACATAACAAGCCACTGAGCATTGCAGATTAATTGTTCTTTTAATGTGAAATGGAAAATGACTTCCTCCCATTTCATGTGATGTTTGCCCATGAATACATGGATGCAAACAGCAGTCAGCCAATCAGTTTATTTAGCTCAAGATTTGATAATAACAAAATGAATAACACATTCAACACAAGTGTTTAGGGCCAGAAATACCATGAAATAATGGCCCTTGTTTCCTTCGTTACCGAACATTGTCGGCTTGTAAAGGGTTACACAGAGGGGGTATGTGCGTCACAGGTAGGCCCCATCTATCACTGCAAAGCATTGTGTGGGAGGATCACATGATGGACCCTGTGATGTCAGATCTCTTAATGCTGTGGCGGAAATGGAGGTGGGAGGGTGGTGAAGGTGGAGGGAGGGTAAACCAACAGAGGAGAGATATTTTTGTCTGAGTATCATTATAGAGAGAGTGGGGGTGCTGAGCCTGCAGAGAAAATAATGCAGGCAGTCGCTGGATAAGGATGTAACACACACACACACACACACACACACACACACACACACACATACACTCAACACAACACACTCTTTCATTCTGCTCTCCATTTCATTTATGACATACCAATACAGATGTGACATTTAAAGAAGACGAATCTTTGTTTTTTGACTCCCTCTCATAATAATTGATCATAAATGTTGATGAATTTGTTCTTAACATGATGTATTTGAATGTCAGATCATGTCCCATGATTGTTGAAGGAGTTTGTCTTGAGATCAAGTTGTAGAATCAAGGGATCAGGGACACTTTGATATTGGTTTTCAATCATGAAATTTGTGGTTGATAATAGGTAATCTATTGTGATCGACCTAACACAGCTGTTGTTGCTCATGAAGAGTAAAACAAGCTACTTTTCAAACCTAGAGGAAGTGAGAGTTTAACAGTCAAAAAACTGATTTTGGTCGATGGATCACTTTAGAGTTACATTAATGTTGTAATTCACGTAGAATGCAGAACGTAGAATTTATTCACATCAAAATGTGTTTTTTCCTTTGTGCCTGCATGATGTATCACAAACTAAAAGTTCAAAAAGTAAAAATGTAATTCTGAACAAATCATTATTCCAAAACATATCAATGACTCAGTCAAAATAATAATGAAATTTAAATGTGAAATGGTCTTTCATTTTCATTTTCAAATGGGTAGAAAATATGTAACTTGACTTCAAACTGAAACAGAAAACTAGACGTTTAAATTTGAATTGGAGACATTTCAGTGAATACACAAAATCCTTGACCTGCTTGTGGAGCTAGATGAGAAGTCGGAGGATCAACAAGAGTCATCCTCAAGGGATCCTGAATGTCTGTTTATTTGGTGATTCATCCAGTTGTTGTCAAGATATTCCACTCTGGAACAAGGTGGTGTGACAACCAACCAAAGAGCCAGCGCCACCTCTAGATCCACGACACTCAATGCCACCACACAATGTCAAAACTGGTACTCACAGTATCCCAAGGCAGTTTCTAATTTAGTTAATTTCAATTAGCACTGACATAAATTTAAAAACGTATTGCATGTTTTAAAAAGGGTCACCAAAAGTAAAAGGGCAAAAAGATTGAGAAACACCTACATGGTGCCACTGGGATGAGGATTCCTTGCACAATATGGTAAAGTTCTCCAGTGACAAACTTACTCAGCAAAGAGTTTTTTAATGTGTCATAATGTGTCAGAGTCAGTTAAATAAATTCCTCAAACACACGTCAACATGAGCTGAGGAGTAAGTAGCAGTCATGTTTTATCAGTGACTGTGGCTTTGCGCTGCAGGTCAAGACAGAGCGGGATGAGCTGTCAGGAATTCTTGGCAACGTTCAACTTCCACTGTGCCAGAGCCCAAAGGAGTTTGGGAACATTCGGTACTGTATTGAGCAACATGTGGTTAATGTGTGGCTTGGACTTGAGGCCCGGTATTAATAGAAACAAGCGCCTATCTTCTGTTGAAACGTCAACAGCTGGCTTACTTTCACCTTCATGTCTATGAATTTCTTGTGAATCTGTTGTAATGAGGGTTGAAAGCAATGAAGCTCAACACATAAGTGAAGTGTTATGTTGTTTTCTTGGCAACTGGTATGGGAACCATGTGGATGTGATTAAATATTGTGTGAGGCATTCCTTTAAAGTAGTTAACTAGATAAATGTTGGGTCTCAAATCCTGACAAACAACGTTAAAGCGTCTGAACGGCAGGTATGTGACTTTGTGTGCTCAGAAATAAAACAGATGTCTTCTCTTAGATGTCATTTCCTTTTGCACTATTTTATCTTTCACACATGATTATTCTGGGTCTGGAGGAATATGCTGTTTTATCTACAGCCATGGTGCTGTGACCATGGGCCAGACTTTTCATTGTAATGGTTGAGGAGTCAAAGCTTTCACTACTGTTACATCAATGTAAATTATTAATCCTATTATCAACTAATTATCTTATTATGTATATTGTATGTTTAAATAGTCAGATTAGTCAAATTCAATCTAAGTTAAATGTAAAAGAGTCCTGTGGTTCAATGTGTACATGGAGGGAGGGGTGTGTTGTGTTCTCACAGTACAGACTTTTACTATTATTCATGTCTATAAAGGGATATTGGAATGGGATGTTGTTTAGACAAATTTTTAGGATTCATTTTTTATTTTCCTTTGGGTTTAAGATTTGTTTTGTTTTTTTGTTCAGCACTATATGTTCAAAAGTAAATAAACTAACTGACATTAGTATATAGGTTCTCATGCGTTCGTGTGAGTCCTACCAACCTGCTCCACTAGGCCCGATGACGTAGTTTCAAAGGTGTAGGTAGTTGATGACGCTCATGGAGAACTTAGAAAGCCCATGCACGAAGTGTTTTGGTGTGTGTGTATGCGTGCGTGCGTGTGTGTGAACCAACAAAAACACACACCGACAATGTCACACATGTAACCACAAAACCCTCACCCGGCCTACGCCTTTTCATGGTTAAACATAACTGGTGTAGAAATACAGACAAAAGCATCTGATGTTTGATTAATATTTTTTTCCAGAGCGTGTTACTGTTACAGTAACACATGTGTTTCTAGTGTGGGGAACATATGAGGGAAGTTTCCCCATATTTACAGTCTTTATGACACATTTACACTAAGTTCAAATGATCTTGCTCATCTCTTATTTTGTATCACGATATAAAATGATTATAAATAATTATACATTAATTATTGCATAAAACAATAATCATAGTAGTGTCAAGAAATGTGCCTCATTTTTCTCAAATGGTGGTTTCCATCCATTTTCCTACCCGAGTGTGAAACAGAAAAATGCAAATTACAGTTTGTGGAAAAATCAGTTACGGTCTCATACAATTTTAATTACACCCCTGAGGCCGAGTGTTTGATTTAATGCTAAATGTTACCACAAGGACATGCATTTAATTTTAGTACGAGACTGTATTTGATAGCAGATTCAGCCTTTTATACTGTACATATATCTGGAATATGTTTAAAGATAACTGAAACATCTGCAGTGAATGTGGAGGACAACAGGTTACAACAACTGTGCTGCTGCTACAGTTCAGTGGTTGATCCTGATTCAGATTAACAATAGAAAATATAACCAACAAATAAATTATGATGTATTGTTACAGATTAGGATCTTGGTACTGATCCTTTTGCACTTTTACTTTAGTCAAACATTTGATCTTCTTCCACCACTGTGGCTAAATATGCTTTATATTTGAACTATGAAAAACTGTAGCTGGTGATGTAGCTACTGACCAGAAAATTGAGAGAAATGGACAGAAATGGATGATAAGAGGTTATGTTATGGATTTTAATTTGAACCATAACATCATGTGTGCTGTTACATTAGTCCAACCTGAACAGTGTTGCTGGTTTTCACTATTATACCCCTATGAAACTTAAGAGAGAGAGAACAGAGGGAACATAGGAACCTTATTTTGTCCAATGAAAATGCAGGGAAATTTTAATCTCCCATTGTATGATCCGAATAGCCATTTGATGAGGCGGTCTGGGTGTTACCTTTATAGCAGCACAAAAAAAAAAAAAGTCTAGCTGCCTTTTTACCATATTCACAACTGATTGAACATTAACCAGTAGTTTAGTTGTAGAATTTGTCTCTAACATCAGTTTTTGCGGATGTTATTGTTGGTAGAATGAAAAACTAAAAGTGAAGTGTGTTATGATATGATATTGATTGATATTGCTGTCGCCCAGTTTAAGTCCTGCGTGTATGCACCAGCTTCAGTTGACACACTGGGACCATAAAACACAGTGAATTTCAGTCCTACTTGAAAAGAAGGAAAAGCGTGAGCACAATTTCATACTTTGTGAATTTCTCCACTGTGGGTAGAATAAAGGTATATCTTATCTCATCTTATCTTATTGCAAACATGCAGTGTATGACATAAGATTGCTGATGCTTGGATGTTTTTTTCATTTTCATTTGTTTTTTGCATCCAGCACATTCCTGGTTTGTGTTGTTGTGTGGTAGCTTTGTGCATTTTTATTAGTCCACTTGTCTTTTTTCCTCCCCTCATAATGGAACTTCTTCCTCCAACATGCTGTTTCCTGGTTTTAAAATGACCAGTCAGAAACCTGTGGGCGATGTCAAGCTGACTTCCTTCACTGTTATCTGTCCCTGGCACAACAGGCAACTGCTCAGCTGAAGCGCCCTCGAGCAAAAAGGTGAACCTCTGCCCGCTCTAGCACTGGTGCTCCTTGGGTGAAACATCACAGATAAAACAGTGCACATACGAAGACAAGATTTTTCAAAACCTTCACAAGTGCTGTCATCTCAATTCAAGAGATAAAAATATGCCTTGGAAGGAACAGTGTTTCTGTGAGATGAGTGGAGAGAGAGAGAGATGCAGAGCGTGGGGGGAGATGTTTTCCTGGCAGGCTGGGATTAGATGCGGTTCCATAAATATGTTGGGCAGCTTGGTATACTTTGTGCCCAGTGGTAAAAATAGGCCTTCTTCCCGAGGGAAGTGATGACGTCTGCTGCCTGCCTGCATCATCAGCCACAAGTCGATTTCATCCTTATCCTGGAAGAGGCAGAGAGACAAAATGTGGTGGAGGGGGAGCATCAGTGATCGCCATGGCAACACATGCCGAGTGACGCAGGTAAAGGCAATTGAAAGGAGGAGAGGTAGTGATTGGCTGGTGACTGCAGTGGTGTGTGTCTGTGTATGGAAGAGATGTGTGGGTGGTAAAGAAGAGGAGGAGGAGGACTCAATAGCCCAGCACTGAGATTAGCACCCACACCCCCAACACTCACACACACAAACATTACATTGTCCAAGCCTGTTAGCACGGTCAACAATTCAGCCTAGCAATGAGATGATATGATTTAGCACGGTCCTTGAGCACTGACTTCAGAGGAGGTTGGAAAATAGCGTTATTTTCCTCCCCCACAAATGTCATCTTGGTTATTATGCATGCATGCATTTCGGGAGGAAAATATCCCCCACATTCCCCCCACATGAACTCAACATAGCCTGCTGTTTCATTTCAGCGCCATTAAAATAAACCTTTTGGCAATTCAGCTGCTTTGGCAAAGTGAGTCCTGAATTTAATTAAATTCCAATGCTTATTCTGCCCTTCAGTCTTTACTGCAGATGTTCTTCCAGTTGTCCTGTTCTATCTCTCCCACTCACCTTTTACAACCCTCCCTGTTTTGGTTTACTTTGAAGAATGATGAATGTTGCTGTATATATCCACAAGATTTTTAAGCTATGATACATGGAATTTAAACTACACACTGGGTGAGGTTGTCATCGTTGGCATACAGTGAAAATGTCGTCTTCCAATCTGGTATTGTACTGCTACAACACTTCCTATCAACATTTACTGCTCATCTACTATGCCTTTTGTGGTAAAAGCAGTGTCAGCACAGTTGCAGTTCTCCATCAATATCTACACCGGTTCTGCTCAGCAAAAGTACTACATTTAAGCACTGTGAGTAGTCCAGTGCACAGTTGATATATTTATGTGCTCTGAGCTGAGAAAAAGTAAGACAAAGTACTAGGGCCACAGCTGGGCATTAAATGAAAGTCGTATTCTATATTCTAAAAACAGGTAGTCTGGAAAAGAATAAATTAGGGTTTTACAAAAAAAAATCTAATTGTCTGCAGTCAGCAGGAATGTGTATCATGTCACCTGCATGTGTTTATGTGTGTGTGTCCTTGTGTGTCCTGGGAGTAGAGCATGAGATACAAATATCACAGGCACCTACTCATTGAAATATTGAGTTGGAACCTAAAGCCAGAAAATGCAGACAGAGTAGGATTTGAAAAATATCCTTTTTAACTAGGTCAAGTGTCGAGCAAAAAGTTGGCCACGGTGGATCAGTCCAAACAAGCCACATCACCGCGGGGGCTAAGATGCAGGCAAGTGGTCACTGGTTGGCTCACTATGACTGATGATGAATATAGACAAACTGGTAAAGGAAAAGGTACTAACTCCCGACTAATACTGAGCTCAGCTAGGGGGAATTCAAACAGCTGTGAGGGAAGGTGGATGATTAGGTGATGGTTGAGACAGGAAAGCTCTCTGGTGACAGCTGCTGGACAGGTTGGGAACAGCAGCATCTGACATGATAATGCATTTGAAATGGCATTGCAGTAAAATCTGGAGCTGAAGGCAGAAGTTCAAGGAAGGATGAAGGATCAGCAGCACCCATCACAATATCATCCATGGATGTCTGAAAGCCTGGATATGGATGTACTCATCACTGAAGATTTCTAGTTTAAAAAAAAAACTAGAATCAAGAAATGGGAAGCAAAACATCCCTGAAATGAAGTCTTTAAAATTATTCATGAAACTATTTTTAAAATGTATAATAAAATATAAATAAATAAATAAATTGTGTGATTAAATTTTAAAACCATTACATTTGTACTAATCGATAAATCAGTTTAGGTTTTCTAAATGAGACATGGATATGGAAACCCACTTTTAATTCCAATCTGATCCAAGAAACAATTAGAAATATTACTCAATTAAAATTTGTGTAGTTGTAGTTAAATATTAGTTTGACTCCAGGTTGTTTCGACTAAAAGAACCAATAGCAGCCAACTGTAGTTCCGTCTTTAGTTAGAGGATCTGCTCTAAATAAGCACAACCACATTAACAAAAGTTGATTTATTCTCATGTTCTCATGTAAATAAATTACAACACCGTCTTTTGTTACAAAAATAAAATGAAACCCAACCAACAAGACACATGTTGGACTAATCCATTTCAGACTTAAGAATATGAGATTTTTTTTCTTCTAGAAATCGTGATGATCATAATGCATCATCTTACAAACGATTTAACAAAGGTGTTAATTTTCAGGGACTGAATCCTTGTCACCCAACTGACAGTCTACTGCCATTATCGGACTGTATGGCGCAGCAGACAAACAAAAAGGTTGCAAACCACAGAATGTCACACACAACACAAAAATAAAGAGCAAGTTTAAAAAAAAAAAAAAAGTATGCGACAAAAGTTGGGGCTGGGCAGTTTCTTTACCAATGAAAACTACCAAAAAATAATAATAAAAACAAACAAACAAAAAAAACCTAAAAATAAAAACCTCATTCCAGTGTGCCAACTGATGGAAATATGTTTTTGGATAATACAGTGTGATTTATGATACAAAATGTTCCTGGAAAGCTGTAATGGTACATACTATACAATGATACTAAAAGAGTCTGTCTCCTGTTGCTGATACACTGGTATATGGTCCTAATAAAAAAAAAAAAAAGGCAACTTACAGATGCTAAAAAACAAAATTCAGTGCAAATGCACAGCTTCTTTTAACTTCTCCTACTATGCTTTCTGCATGGTCAGTCTTGACAAACATCACAGCAGAAGGAAACACCAGAGATTTACTTTCATCTTCATGTACTGAAGGAGTTATCGCTCTGAGTGTGTGTTGCTGAAGGTGTAATGTTGTCTGTCAGTGCTGGTTCTTCATTCCCTGTGGTTTGCCTGGTTTCTTATCTTGCTGCTGCTGTTGCTGCTGCTGGCCCCGTCCAGGACCAGTCATTCCTCGGCCACGGCCACCAAACAGACCTACAGAAAACAGAGCGAAGTCCGAGAGATAAATATCTGCTCTTTTTGGTTAACTGTGACATTTATTGTTCTGACAGATTATCTACAACATTGTGACTGCTGATGGCAATAAGGGGATTATCTGTATGATACCAATATCTGTGATGCAAATTCACACATGAAGGTTTGAGTGGCACAGAAGCAGCTGATATTCAGGGTGAAACCTGTAGGAGGTGTGTGTGGCCTAAAATGTCACACTTTGAAGAAACATTGACAGGAAGTTGTTGTTTTTTTTAAGATTTTCAAGAGGATTTTATAGGCTAAGTGTCTTTCACATAAGCTTCTTTGGTTAAAATCATTCAAAACATTTGATCAATACATTTACATAACTACTGTGATATAAAATAGCTGACATCTCCAACATGTCAACCTCTCAAATGAAGAGAAATATCTCGACTTTAGCTCTCTGCATTTTTCAGTTATAGGATTCTTATTGGAACGTTTTAATCTGTCTAATGATGGCAGAAATTCCTATAATAATAAAAGAGAAGATAATTCTTCAACTATAGTTAAAACAAAAATCTGTTACATGATTTACAGCCAACATTGATGATATAAATATAGGCATTTTAACGTTTTATTTAATTCAATTCAAAAGGCTTTATTTGTCCCCAGGGGGCAATTGATGCTCCTGAAAGTGTGACTTTAGATTTGCAGAGAAATTTGTAAACACCCAATGTCTGACATGCAAAAATTCATGTTATGACAGCAGGGCACAAACAAATGCCCCATCAGCAGTCTGTCCTCTCAGCAGGGAGCGTTTCCACTCACCTCGGCCAGCTCCTCCTCTTCCTTTGCCCTGCTGTTTGTTCTGCTGGGTGCCTCCACGTCCACGGCCCTTTGACACCACCTCCTCCTTCACCATGTCGATGATTTCGTCTGGGATTCTAAGATACTTGATGGTGCTTCCTCTGATGTAACACTCAGGCATCCTCCAGAATTTATCTCCATCCTGCCAGAGGGGAGTTGGCAGTGTCAATGCATCAAAATCTCAAGGTAATTTTGATCCAAAATTATAAGGGTCTTTGCACAAGTGCAGTCAGGTCTTCTACTAACACAGTAGCTTGGACAAGTGCAAACACATAGCACATGCTTAACTGACTGGTAAATGCATTAAGTAATCAACAGAAATACATAATAAATGATGTTGTCAGATTTTGCTAACTGACCACTCATTTCACTTATAGAAAAATTGTGAAATACTTGATGGTCATAAAGAATGCAAGGCAAAGGGTTTCTATTTTTCAACTTTTTTTTATATATGGATACTTTTGGTTTCTGACAATTGGTCAGACAGAGTTTGTCTTAAAATTCATTATTTATAATGAATATTTATATTTAGATCTAAGACAGTACATATGAATTGAATTTGAGATTATAAGTATAATTTATAGTTGCAGCCATAGGATTTTTGGAGAATTGTATGAAATGGAAAAAACTGAAATTCAAAAAGGCTGTACAAACAAGTAGTAGCAACATAAAGTTAAAAAATACTGGATCAAAAAAACAACAAAAAATAATTATGAAGTATTTAATGTGTGTGATATGGAGTCCTTGCTAAAAGTAGTTGTAGTTATTGGCCTTAACCTTTCTGGTCTGTTAAATTTTCATTTTGATGCACCTTATCTACAGCAGGAGACTCTGGAGACAACACTGACACCTACAGCTAAAGCTACAGTCTAACGCTGGACAACACAGAAGTTTACTTTTCCTTTCTCAGCACTGGAAGCAATGTATCTAAAATTTAACTGAAAGCAAAGATTAGCTTTACCCTTGAGGTGCAGATGACTTCTCTCAGGTTGATGTTCATCCAGTTGTCACAGCTGACCAAGTGGCCATTGTATGTCTCTCCATTCTTTAGCTCCACCAGCTGAGGAGAGAAAGAACAGGACAGACAGATGGGTTAGGAAAAACAAAATCAAGGTTGCTGAGGTTGGAGGTAGTTTATCAAGTAAACTAATTTGCCCTGAAAATAAAACATCCAGAGCTTAAACTAGGGCTGAGTACAAACATTGATATTCTTTACAGCACACAATTGCATCAAAAAAAAAATCATTTGGTACAAAATTTCGAGTATGTGTTCATCCCTAGCTGAAAAATATACAATAGGTAGTACCATAATAAAAACATAAATGAAGTCCAAGGGAAGCAGACAGCCTAACTTCTTACAGGTTGTTCTTAAACTATAAATTAATTGGTAAAGACTACGAACAATATAAATATTTACATTTACTGCTTACTGACTTACAATCATTAGAAGTTACTTGCTTTACACAGTTTTACATAGAATCAGGTTCCTTGAATAGTTTTGACTGCTTTCAGTCTGTAAAGTTTTTCACTGATCATTTTCTGACTGATAGCTTGAAATAAACGTGGCTAATAAAGATCAACAATTTACAAGAAAGTTATTAACCAATTAATGTACAGCCAACAGACAATATATATCAAGTTGCTGCCCATCTACAGAGCTACCATGAGCTCGCCGACAGCACACAGGGCTCAGTGACTCCTCACCATAGGATGGTTCTGGGCAGTCTTCAGCAAAGATAGAGGAAGCTGCAAAACGAGGAAAAAAAAACAAGTCACACAAAGAAAGTCACCTGTCATCAACACTGTTTGGTTACACGAGTACTCTTGACCGCCAGAAGTGCTTGTGAGACCACGCATTGGTTAGACACAATTTTCTCCTTCATATATCTAAACACACACACATCTAAACACACGATCCCGAGTCACAAAACCACCAAAATGAGCTTTCACTTTACATCGGCTATTTGCTCAGTCTGTATAGATTTCAATACAACCACTGCGTGTCAATGATGTTTAATTCAGCTTAAACGGCTAACGCTAACTTAACTTAGCTAGCATACCGAGCATCATTGGGACCCAGCGCTACAGTGCTGCTAATGCAGTTAGCTTTAGCTAAGTAGCAGGCGTGCTGCTGAAAACCTAAATCTTTTATCTGAACACCAGGGTTAAATACTTACCATTGTTACAGTATCTCTTATTGCTTTTGTGTGTTACTTGCTGTGTTGGCCCTCCTCTGACACAATTTTACCAACCACGCTTCTTCTTCTTCTTCTTCCGGCGCTGCGGCGCGCATTCATGGATACATTATAATACACTGCCCTCTACAGTCAAGAACACTCATTGCGAAACGTTTCTACATAACATCAACCAATAATCACAATATAACTACAAAGAAATACAGTAATTAATGTGGAAACAAATCAATACAGAAATAAAGAGAACAAACGCCGTATTATCCAATTACTTATTTTAATAGCTCTTTTATTTTTGTATTCAAATTTTGGCAACATTTAGAGCCAGTGGCCGACGTCATCACGTCACGTCGCACCTCGCCTGCTGCCAGCAGGGACCGGGTTGTTTCGTCAGTGTGAAGGAGCCGTCAGCTGTGGAGGCTGCTGGTCGAGATTCCCTGTACGGTCACGGTTCACAAATAAAGACCGACGAACACAGCAACGGATCCTCTGTAGCAGCGGGAGATGGATAATAGTAAACGGACTGTGGTCGTTACAGGTTTGTCTTCTTGTTGCCTGTTTTCTGTGGGTGTCGTGAGCAGCAGAATGAAGTGGAGGAAAAGTTGTAGAGATGACAGCTGCTCTAACGTTAATGGCGTCAGCCTGCTTCACTGCACTTCACTTCACTTCACTTCAGCTGTTAAAGACAGTTGAAAGAAATAGTTCGTTTTTTAGGGGTGTTATAATAGCAACATGAAAGTGGTATGCTGTCAATCTTTATAAAATTTTAGGCTGCTAACAAGCAAGGTGAAATGATCTTTTTGTTGTTGTTTCCTGTGTCTTTCTTGAAAGGCTACAACAAACAATATCATATAATTAAGCATGAATAAATAAATATTCAACAATATTCACCATAAATGATTTAGTTATATTACAAAATAGGTTAATGATAGAATGTGGCATGCATTCATAGATACAATAATACAAAGTTATCTCAGACATGAGTGTATGCTTTTATATTATTATTATTGTTGTTGTTATCTTAAAGCTATACTTGTTAACTGTGACTTGTATAAGTAACATGTGTTCCAGGCATATTAAACGACAGAGAGAGCAACAGTAAATAAAGCAGAAAATGTCTCTCATCTATAAAATGACTGTACTGTTTAGTAGGACTAATCTGAGTGATCTAGGGAGGGGTTTTGGAGTCATGATGAAACTGTTTTCAGCTTTTCTGTGCAAAGGAAGAGTGTCAGAGTTTTTCTTCCTTGTGGCTTTGTTTTGTGAGTTTTTCCACAGTTGAAGTTTTAGCACCAGGAACATCAGGCCTCTTTCCAGACAATGTTATCATACAGAATAGATAATAGATAAAGAATAGATAAAAGATAAATTAACAGAATGATAACCAATGACCAACCGATGATTGTGTTCCAGTATTGATATCCTACTGCATTGGTTTCCATTTTATCTCCAATTTAATCACATTGCTCTGCGTTATCATATGAAAGTCTGGACCTAGAGCTATTATTTTCAGCTTCTTCCTGCCAATCTGTCCCAGAAGCTGCTTTGAATGTATCATTTGGAAAACATATTTTATATCAGTATTTAGAAAGAAGAACCACAAGTAATGATTACAGTCACGTGAATATATTAGTAAATTGTCATATATTACTCATGGTTGTTTTCCCCCTAACACAACATATTGTGGCTTCCCTTCAAGCCACTTAAATATAATATTTTCTAAGTGCACAAACTACAGGCTTGAACATAAAATCTTTGGAGGATAACAGAAGCAGTGACTTGGTGTTTTCAGACACAAAGGGGTGCAGAAGCTCGCAGACGCAGCTGATAGTAGACGTGTAGATTGCCTGGGAACAGCACCTTCACAATAGCAGGCCGGCTGGCAGCTGCCGGCCCCTCGCTCTGCTCCTTTTCAGCAGCCTGTCAGACAGACCGATCCCCCCTCCACCCAATCCCCAGGGACCTGCTGACCCTTGGAAGGTGGTGGAAGGGGATCAGTTATAGATCCCTATATAAACAAGCCTGAGTGAATATCCAGAGGCTGCTGCTATGATTTTTTTAGGTCATATGGAGTGAAGCAAGGAGGGATTTTAAGTGATAGTAATTGGTTTTATTTGGTAGTTCAAGGAAAGCAGCATCCCAAAGAATTGTAGAAATTGAAAATTGCAGTAACTCAACCAAAAACAGTCAGACATTTTCAACTACAAGTCAAAGACACATTTAGATCTCATATTCAAGCCATAGCAACAACACAGAACATAGAGTAAGACTTTTTTATGCTTTATCACAACAGAAAAAATGATTAAATAGCCCATAGCTTTTTGGAAGTTACTACATTCACATATCTGCTTCCACAGAATTAAATGTATTTGCATTTGCCCTTTAAATTTTTTACTTGTCTATGTGATCCCACCAGAAATAAAATTGCACTCCATCTGTGTTGGAAGAACAAACAGCACATGGTAGCATTTTATTTCTGTTCAAGAAAATGCAATTTTTACCCATTCTGTGTAGAAACAAACAGACTCTATCGTCGTTAAATCGTTCTAATGACATATTTGTTTTGCAGGTTTTGGGCCATTTGGAGAGCACACGGTAAACGCCAGCTGGGTAGCTGTACAGGTGAGTTTTACCCCTCTAATGCTATTTAAATACCTCTATTAATATTTTTCCCAGTGGCGTTAAAATGGATTCTAATCTATTTGTTCAATTTATGTCTCATGTTGAGCCTGTTCTTGTGGCAGTCACATGATGCTGTGATAGTTGCTGGCCGGCCTCACACCGTGCAGCAGTGTGTCCAAGGCTCTCTACATCCCATTGGGGCGACTGCATGTGGGGGATGATGGTGGTTGTCAGGGTGTCTAGACGGACTTGATAAGGATATTAAACGCAAACAAAAGGCCGCTTTGTGGCGGGGTCACAGACGTGGTCAAACAAGCTCCTTTTCAATACAAGTGGGGGTCAGTGTCCAGGGCTATTTGTCCTGACACAGATTTGTCTTACTTATAGTATGTATGATTGCATCTTTTATTTCTTGATTTTCTCATGCATGTTTTATTTAGGAAGACTGCTGAATATTGCAGTTACATTTCGAATTCGACAAAGTTAATGAATATTTCACAGAAACTTTTGGCTATAGATTATTCTGAAGAGTTATTAATTAATGCTTACATTCTCATTGGGTTTGTATTAGCTTGGATTGAAATTGTTGTTTTAATTTTAATAATAATGTTTCTGCTCTTTGGCTATAGCTCTCTAAAGTTGACAACAGGCAAATGCAAGGTCATATTTTGTCGAAAGATTTGCTGTCAGTGGGCACTAAGTATGAGTGAAGAGGCAATGAGCAGTGGACATTTAAACTTATACACAGAAGTGAAAAACGATTAAATAAAAGACTGCTGTTGCAACTCTACAAAAACAGAATATATATTATACAGTTTGTGAAGGCTATCTATTGCAGTTTGATAAAATGGGAATTATCTAAACTCAAAGGTCCACCTATTATATCATTAGCGAAGGTTGTAGGATGTTGTCAAAAGCACAAAAAGTCAGAAAGGGGGCTTTGGAGTTGAGATTGTTTTGTCGCATACTGAAAAATGAATTTTCATGCTTATGTGTTATTAGGTTATGAATAGTTCTATACTGCTAATGTGCTTTCGAGTACACTTTTCCAATCATTGCTCCACCTGTCTCCACGTTGTTTTAAATATTTTTGGCTAAACCTTTTTCCTGGTCTTTAAATAGTTGATTTTGGAGTGCACCAGTGATGTGTGATTGCTCATCAGGCTTGAATTCATTTCACAATAATAAACTATATTTAGTGACAAAAAAAATTGCTTCACTACATTAACATTACGTAAACTAGAAAAAAAGTTTAAATTGTAGTTTCCACTGAGGTGACTTACTTAATCACTGCAACATGCTTGATATAAAAACATCTAGCACATGGCAAAATCTGTTTTTGAAAGAGAAAATAATTTTAGCTTTAATGTTTTTGTTCGTCCTGACAGGAACTGAAGAAGCTCGGACTGGGCAGTGAAGTGGACTTGCATGTGTCCGAGGTTCCTGTAGAATACCAGACAGTCCAGAGTTTGGTTCCTTCATTATGGAAGCAGTATCGTCCACTGGTAAGAGGAGAACATGCTGTGACCACTCCACATTATTCCACTTTTAATTGTGCAAAACCAACAGAATGTCACTGGTTCCAAGTAAATATAACAAATATGTAAAGGAAAAAATAAGTAATGTGATTGGAACTGATCTGCCCAGATACTAACAAACGTGTGTAACACATGCTGTATTAAATTACATTGTGTACATTATACTGTATGCAACAAATTACAGGACTAGTAGTTCTTGGGTTCAGATGAGTGAGTTAAATATAAATGCATTTCTATTCCAGTTAGACACCTCTAGTTCAAAAGTCAGAGAGGGCTCCCACAGATATGCTGTGATAAAAACATTATAGTAATCCTGACCTGTGTCTTTATTATCTCCTTTCTTTGTCAGTTGGTAGTTCATGTTGGAGTCTCAGGCATGGCCACCACTGTCACGCTGGAAAAGTGTGGCAGAAATCATGGCTACAAGGGCCTGGACAACAGCAGCTTCTGTCCTGATTCACAGTGTTGCATTGTGGGAGGTCCCGACTGCATCGACTCAGTTATTGACATGGAATCAGTCTGCAAGAGAGTGACCACCTCAGGGCTGGGAGTAGCTGTGTCTGTCTCCAAAGATGCTGGAAGGTAATTATTTACTTTATTTTTTTCAGTTAGCATCAGTGCTTTGTTTTGCCTTTCATCTCTGGATCACATTCTTCAACTCCTGAGGGACGGAGACATGAAAACACATTCACGCCACGTTAAACACATGAATCAGCTGTACACAGTGTCTACTCTCTGCATTGTGAGGTGCATTTAGTTTGACTGCATGAGTCTGGACAATCTATTCAATATGTGCAAATCAAGTTGAACGTAGGGAAGATACTTCTTTCCAGTGGAGTACTGTATTTTGAGATAACTTTTTTTCCTTTTTTTTCTTTTTTACCATTTCTTGATCTAGTTTGTATTTATTTTTTACTACTATTAATGAGGTATTTATATGTCATTTGAATTATGTCAAATGAAAGAAGAAAGAAATACCTTTCATTTAGAATAAATAACACAACCTGTATTTTTGTCCTGGGTGACAACAATATAGAAATTTCTGGGTTTTTTTTTAAATGGCATTCAAAACAATTTATGTTATTTATGTAGTCCTAATAAACAAGTCATATTAGTAAAATGTTATTGCCTTTAAACAGTTTAAACTTAAAGTCACTCACAACAATGCCATGAAGATGTTATTGTTTAAGATATGATTTCATTGTGCTTTTTATTTATTTGTCAGCACAAGTGTACCCATAGATCAGGCAGAAACTACTATTATGGGTCCACTAAATGGCTTTGGTGGTCTTTTCCATTTAACATTGCCAGACCCTTCATTCATTTGATGTTGTGCTCTCAATAGGTATCTCTGTGATTTCACCTACTACACGTCTCTGTACCTGAGCCACGGTCGCTCTGCCTTCATTCATGTGCCTCCTATTGGAAAGCCTTACAGTGGGGAAGACCTGGGCCGTGCGCTGCAGGCCATCGTCCGGGAGATGCTGGAGCTTCTGGACCAGGCCGAGGAGAAGATCCACTGCCAGCAGCACTTCCACTAAGTGACCTCCAGATGCCAACCAGCCTCTTCAGCCTTCACCACACAAGAGAAATTGCACTTAACCACAAGTAGCCAAACTTCTTCCTTTTTTTTTTTTTTTTTAATTATTGTTATTTTCCTTGGACAAAATGAAAACTTCATTGTATAGGATGTTTTCAGGGTTTATTTCTGTTTGTCTTAAGTTTTTGCTTCATGTTTTACGTGTCCCAATGTTGAGAACATAAAATTGGGGTCTCAAGACTGAGTCACACTGCAACTTAAGCTTTTGTCCCACTTCCAAGGAACATAAAACATTCTGACTTTGTAGTTTAGAATATGTGAAAAACCTTTGGTTTCCCAAGAAAACAGAAGCAAAGTGCAGCTCATATTTGTTTATATGCAGAGGGTCTGTAATGTGACAGATGTTCCAACCTACAACTCCAAATGTGACTTCTATTAATGCACCTTATAGGGTTAGGGTTATTGAAATGGTTATAGAAGTCACATCTGGGGAAACCGTGAATGTAATCTACAGCATTTAAATTTCATAGTGCTTCATCTTCAAATTTTGACTTTCACTCAGTACACAATATGTTTTAGTTAACAGGTGTTATATATATTATATGTTTAAGTGATGAATGTACATGATACATTATGGTTTAAGTAGAAATTTCTAGGAGTAAACTGTGTTTGCTAATTTCTGTTTCCTTTTACCTGCGTTCTAACTGTGCTGTTTCACACTTGATGTTATACAACTTGAGCCCTTTTTCTTTATAAGAAGTTGTAAATTTGCCTTCTTTTACAAAGGTTATTTAAATCAGGGAACGGGTTGGTTCCAGCTCATTTTCCCCCAGTTTGTCGGCCCAATTCTGACAGAATCCCCCCAAATCCAACTCACTGAGATCTGGCCCCAGGCTGTGCAATGTTATTTTACAGATCTCAAGTTCAGTGATTTAGTTTGTTAGAAAATAATTATGGCTGCACACTTATTTGAGGAAATATTGAGCATTGTGATTATTACTAGAGAATTTCCTGTTGTAAATCTAAATTGTATATCTGCTAATATTCTTTTTAAACAGTTGAACAAATCTCAAATCTTTTCTCTCTTGCTCATTTAATATAATGAGTTACTCACTGGATTGTGGCAAGAACCTGCCATCGCTGCACTGCATTTCTGGAGAGTGAAAACCTTTCCTCTACCTGTCCTTGGTCATCAGTGTATAAGTATGCATCTTCGAGCCAAACTTCACAAATATGCACAACTTTTTTTTATCTTAAACTGTGAAGAAAACCTGCAATTTGTTTTTTAACAGTTTGCAACAGAATCCCAAGTTCTTTTTGTTTTCTGGAATTGTGCAGCCCCACATTGTTATTCCTTGATTAAAGCTTTCCGTTGTTCCCTTCATTGAATCAGATATAGCTGCTTATTTTATCTGAGGATTTGATTTAATGAAGTTGGACTCTCAGTTCAGTCGGAGTTGGGCCTGGACTTTTATTTCTGTAGCACTTTCCTTTTTTTGTTTTTCTTTTTTTTTCTCAATCTGGAATATGGAATATTTTTTATTTTCGGTCACTTTAAGTTGAAATCTTTAGCTTTCCTGACACATCCATTTTTAACCCCCTCTCACCACAATAATTATAATTATGTATAGTATGTGAGGTATGCTTTATAGATTATGCAGCTATGCTTTATTTTTCTTTGTTCTGACTTGATAAACAAACTGCAACAGGTTCTGTCGCTGTGTCTGTGATAGTGCCACTTCTAGGTATAAATGTTATTTTTTATGTCTTTTTTGTATTGAATTGTCTTCTGTTTCACTGTGTAGACCAGCATTTCCCTGCCTGCTGAGTCATCAGGACAGCCCATAGCTTCAGTTTGATCAGATTTAGTAGAAATGTTAGCTCTGAATGATTCTGTTTCAGCAGGCTGTGTATCAGCAGAAAAACTTTGTCTGTGGGAAACATGGATATAGTTGTAAACTGTCATAGCTAGTGCTGTGCTTAGTGGCAGCAGTAGTGGTCTCATGCCCTTTCACTGAAATGTTTTTTCACTTGAGTCAAACAAGTTGGTGCCAGTGAATATGAGTAAATTCAGTCATTATTTTTAGCAGTTTGTGTCATTTTGATTGCTAGTCAGTACCATGGTTTGTATTACAAACTTCTTCTCAGACATAAGTCTTTATCTAAGCATTTGTTGTTCTACTTACATCTTGGTTATGTGGTTTTTAAAAATCTCTTATGAAAATGATGAAATGATGGGCAGGTTTTAGTTCTGAGTTTGTAGGTGCTGATATTTTACTGTGTGGCTTTGTGAGTGCTGAGAAGTGAAAGGGTTGCCCTTTAAATGTCTGCTCACAAAAGTGAAAAGCCTGGAGTTTACATATGAGGTGACCTCTGACCCTGACTCTTTCCTGTGCCTTGCTGTTGTTTATGTGTGTAACGAAATAGCCTTAAAAATGTTCAGCAGGACAGTTCAAAGATATGTTACTGATGCTCTCCAATCAGAAGCGTGGCTACCTCAATTTTTTTTTCCTCAGTGTGTGCTCTGTTGTACAATAACAGTATGGCTCTGTGATTTATTGTGAGTTTCTCTGTTCAGGGAAAATCCTCTGTTTCTGACATTAACAAAGCACTATTACAACATGTAATCTTGGCTTTGTAACAGGAAAGGCTTTGAAATAAAGAGAATTAAAGGATTATTAGTAATGTCTTTGTGTATATTATTAAAACTCTAGTGCTCTGCTAGTTGTCATTGATTTGTCACACACAATTGAATTGTGCTACTTCCAGGCTCCCCTTAAGTACAGTGCACACAGCAGGCTACATATGTCAGTTTTATAATTGGCCTTAAGACCCAGAAACCAACCAGTTTGGCATAGTTCTTTATGTGAGTTTGTTGTAATTTTAATGAAAACAACCCAGCTTGGGGCACCCTGGTAGCTCACCTGACCTGAGTTTCAAGAGCAATAGCAAAATAGTTTTTCCCCAAAATTCAGAGTTCACAGTGAATGATGCAGAAAAATGCAACTTTATACATGCCAATAAAAACTGATAAAGATGATCAAGCTAAAAAGCTATAGACCATTTTATTGTGATGATTAAAATATTTTGAACAGTGTCTAAATGGTTTAATCTACTTTCAATGAGAGGTATATCTACAACAGTTGTCTGTGAACATCCAATAGTTGTTTCCAGTTTTCCCCTGCAGAGGTCCACCCTTCTGTTTTGATACCCGGAAATCAGATCAGAGTGGGACCTCTGTCGTCGCTGCCTGTCTCTGCTCCACATCCCACAACGTGAACGTCACGCGTCGAGCGGCGCATGGAAGTTCGTCACCGTCGCTGCTGGACCTGCTGGATCCTTCGAGGTTCTGATCGGTTCCATTTTTTTTGTTTGGGTTCAGACTCTCGGCGTCGGCCTCCAAACCAGTGAGCGTTAAAACGAGCACCGTCGGGATTTAGTTCATCCTTTAGACGTACACCGGAAGCCGCTCAGCAAAGCGAAAGTTGAGAGTCGAGATGAGTGTGGAGGCGTACGGGCCGAGCTCCCAGACCCTCACCTTCCTGGACACCGAGGAAGCGGAGCTGCTCGGAGCGGACACCCAGGGCTCCGACTACGACTTCACCGACTTCACCCTCCCCAGCCAGACGCAAACCCAAGGCCAGACCCAGAGCCAGCTGGACAACCAGGTGCGAGGCTCTCGATTATCCAGGAAGACCCACTAAAGCGCGGTTTGCAGACGTTAGCGGCGGTTAGCTAGCTGCCCCAGCGCCGCCTGCTAGCCCGCTATTCTCGGATGTAGCCTTGCGTTCGATAGCCGTTACCATTAGCTCGCTGCTAGCTAGCATGGCTATTAACTAAACTCCCAGAGTGATTTGTCTTTAGCGCGTTTGTTTCGAACTGTTCGAAGTAAACCAGGCACACAGGGGCAGCTTTAATGATCAGAGATGAGAGTCAAGACCGCTGACAGTCTGTCAACTTCGAATTAACAGGCTTTCCGCGCTGTGTCTCTTAGCTAGCCGCTAGGTGCTAACTGTTAGCATTCAGTTTGTTTGGTAAAGCTTGTGTTGTGCTGCAGGTAAATGGTCCTGATGAAGGTCTTCACAACGGTGGAGTGGATGACTCTGTGGCCAAAGCCAGCCAGCTGTTGGCCGAGCTCAACTTTGAGGAGGATGAAGAGGACACGTACTACACCAAAGACCTGCCTGTGCACGCATGCAGGTACAGTGACAGGAGGCACAGCATGTCAGGATGTCACTTTACTGTAGATCACTGAGCAAATGATGACTGTGCATCAGTGTTCTGTGGTGATTACACAGTACTGTAATAATTGTACTTATTTTTGTGTGTTCCCTGATGTTGCACTTCACATACACATACATTATCCTGATGATGACTTACAGCCCTTCTTATATAATATTCAAGTTTAGGAGTAGTGCTCATTCAAGACTTGCACATATCACAAATGAAACACAACATGCCAGTATACTGTTTGACTTAACGGATATACAAATAGATATACAGAAATGTGGAAAAGGTTAATGGTTGTTTGTAGAAATGATAGAAAAGTTAGTGAAAAATTTGCAAGGTAAAGGTATTGTCTTTAGAACAAAGAGGGTAAAATGATATTGCTTTACTTAAAATTTGATTGTGTACCATACTTGGCACAGCTAGCTAAGCTGGATTTCATAAAGATCTGAGATTGTTTTTAAAAAGGACAGTTAGAAGTTCCCAGTGCACAGCAGTTTAAAAGATAACACATGTTCATTTTAATTGTTTAATTTAAAACTTCTGCTTTCTCTGTTACAATGTAACAATAACTCTTAACAGTTCAGTTTTCATGGCCTTTACGATCAACACTGCTGCCTGCAAACCACACACAACAAAAGTGATAATATAAGCAATATCAGTGTATACCGTGCAGTATCAATATTTCATTAGTGCAGTAATGTTAATTCAATTCTGTTTTATCTTGTTTATCATATTGTTTCCTTTATTTTTCATATCTTGCTTTTTTACTGACGCTTCTTACTATTGCACTGTCCCTGTTCCTGCTGTAACACTGCATATTTCCCTGCTGTGAAACAAGTATAGGATTATCTTATCCTTACTTACTATCCTTACTACTTACTTCCAAGGAAAGGCCCCGCACTCATGTAGAATTCTGATTATGTACTCAAGTAATTCAGATGTTGTTTTTGTACATTGTTGTTTTACAGCTACTGTGGTATCCACGATCCGGCGTGTGTGGTGTACTGCAATACCAGCAAGAAGTGGTTCTGTAATGGACGTGGCAACACATCTGGCAGGTGTGTAGTCTACTCATCTTCCTCTTACTGCCTCACATATGAGCAGCATTAGCAATATAAAGACCCCCCTTAAACATATATAATAATCAAAATAAATAACACTGCAGTAAATGTGGGTTATTCTACTATAGAATTTTCAAAATGTGGTTGTCAATAAACAAAATTTTCAGTTATGTCCAACATCTCAATCAGCCAGACTTTTGCCACACAGATGATGCTGAATGTGTGCAAAGAGAGAGATCTGTATGGTATAGTGTCTGTAGACCGTTTAAATGGAGTTGCTTTGGTAGGAAACAGTGTGGTTCCAAGTTTATGACCTGTCAGCTGATGACTTGAGCAAACAATGCAATATGGAAGAAACCCAAGGACCCATTTACAGTGTTTGTTTGAATCTGTGAAGTGGTCAAAATGTCTGTCCTCTTTTTGTATTGTGAGTCAATATGTGTTGTTAAGAAATGTATCAATCGATTTCTGCAACTATGCTACCAGTACAAATATGACAGAGAATACAGTGTTTCTGATTCTTTCAAACATTTAAATCCTGCATCTGACTTTCAGTCACATTGTGAACCACCTGGTGAGAGCCAAATGCAAAGAGGTTACTCTGCATAAAGATGGACCACTGGGCGAGACGGTGCTAGAGTGTTACAACTGCGGCTGCCGCAACGTCTTCCTCCTGGGCTTCATCCCGGCCAAGGCTGATTCTGTGGTGGTGCTACTCTGCAGGTAAATGCTGGCAGGCTCTGAACATAGGCAGAACATAGGCAGACCACTGCCTACAAATCCAGCATGTTCTGCTAAAAATGTCCTTGTGGCTAGCATGGGCCATCTGCACACTCAGTGTTTATACATTACTCTGGAGCATACTGAAAGCTATATGCAAATTCTTGCTTTGAAACAGGAAGTTTGATCAGTTGTTCGGGTTTCAGTCTTTACGTCAGATGAGTTGCTATACATCAAGCACAGGAAACTTATGTAGAATCCCTGAAATGTCTGAATAGTTTGAAAGTTTATGGCATCAGAACAAAACTTTCCCTCGTCAGTGATTGAAAAACAAACTTTATGTTTATTTCATCAAGAAAATGAATCTGAAATTAATGCACATCGCTGCTTCAAAAATGGTGAGTAAATTATCTCAATTAGAAAGAGATTTAACACAACAAAATTACCAAATCTAATTGAATAATAAATATGTTTCCACTGGACAGTGGCTATTATGTGACTGCAAACTATAGCCTGACAGATAAGGATTGCTAAAAGTTAGTTCTTAAAAAGGACTAACATAAGTACTGTGTGGGACATTTTGGAGTTGAAAAACAGTTGTTTAGCTCTCTAATGTGCAAGTTATGTAATGGAGACACTGGCCCTGTTTATACCTGACATTAACATGCATCTCAGGTGGGCTGATCACAAGTGGACAGCTCAAAGTACATCAGTTCACACCTGGCATTACAATGCATCTCCACATGCGTCTTGAATGACCACTTGTGAGGGGATTAAGAGAAAAGATTAGATTAGAACTTTTGTTTCACAAAGTTTAAAAACAAATTTAAGGGAGTTTGGAGACTTTCTCCATTGTGTTTACTATTTCAATAGTGAAATCAGTTGGCAGGTAAGACAGTGCAGACACATAATTTGCATTACAGTGAACCAAATGGAAATCAACATCTTTTGTGTGTATTCCACTGACACAGCAGCATCAACAGTGCATTTAGGATGTATTCACACCTGTGCTTGGAGTTGACCAATTGTGATCGCAGCACCAAAGACTGGACCACTGGTACACATGTATCTAGCATCTCTGTCCTGCAATTTCTTATTGCTTAGGCCGACATATTCATCTAAATCTGTAAAAGCTACGAAGAAGCAGAGAAGTTTGCACATGTTCATCACTTTCAGTCAACAACCTGTTAGATTATCCTAAAATGTGACTTCACAGTCACACAGAAGTGAGTAGTCAGCTATTAAGTCTGCAGCTGGTGCTTGGGGAACTCCCTGCTCATTTCCTCAGACCTTTTAACTAGTGATTCCTGCTCTGACAGTTAATTTAACCCTTTGTATTGTCATATGTACATACAGCGAGATGAACTGTGTGAAATTAACTTGGCAGGAAGAAAAATTACATTTTTACATCTTCTGGAATAGTTTGATTTCTGTAAAAACCCACACATGAGCTACGTTTCTGTCTGTCTTAACCATGTGCAGGCAGCCCTGTGCCAGTCAGAGTAGCCTAAAGGACATCAACTGGGACAGCTCACAGTGGCAACCACTGATCCAGGACCGCTGCTTTCTGTCCTGGCTGGTTAAGATCCCATCGGAGCAGGAGCAGCTTCGGGCCCGTCAGATCACCGCCCAGCAGATCAACAAGTTGGAGGAGCTCTGGAAGGTATGCAACTGACAGGCTGGGAGGCTTTGTCTCCAGGATTAAATCTATAGATCAAAGTTGTGACCATAAGTTTACAAACTTTAAGTGAGAAGCCCATGCTAAAGGTTTGGTTATCCACCTATGGCACAACAGCAAAAAAGGCAATATGATACATATAAAAATAAGAGTTTATGATAGGAGTTTGAAAGCAGTTGCTTTGACTTTGTTTGCGCCTAGGACAACCCCGGCGCCACCTTGGAAGACTTGGAGAAACCAGGAGTGGACGAGGAGCCCCAACATGTGCTGCTGCGCTATGAGGATGCCTATCAGTACCAAAACATCTTTGGCCCTTTGGTCAAACTGGAGGCTGATTATGACAAGAAGCTTAAGGAGTCCCAGGTATCTGAATTTAACTTATAATTAGATACTTTGTGACTCGGAGATTGTTTTTTATTATTTGAATCTAATCAAATAGGGTTACAGGAATACTGTCACACTGTTGTGACCTTTATACCTTTGAACACTTTATTATTATTTGATTTTATATTTATATATATTTTTTATTTTCCTTCTGCAGACCCAAGACAATATAACAGTCAGGTGGGACCTGGGGCTGAATAAAAAGCGGATTGCCTATTTCACACTGCCCAAGACGGATTCAGGTGGTAATTCTCTAATCTTGACTTCCACCCCGTGGTTCTGTGGTGCAGATAGAACCCCTCCCCATCCCCCTTCAGTCCTCAGAATTGCACGCAACCTACCCCAACCCTGCATCTTTTGGTGGCATGTGTGCTTGGTTTTGTTTTTGCCTCAGTTTTTGTAGTGGGGTTTTGTGCCATTCTGTGCGTGCACGGTACTGTATCATTTGGTTTGTGAACATAGCGCATCCTCCTTAGTTTATATGTGTGTCATTTTTAGCATTGGCGCCTTTCTAACTCGTGTCCTCATATCAATCCCAGATATGCGGCTGATGCAAGGTGACGAGATCTGCTTGCGGTACAAGGGAGATCTGGCCCCGCTGTGGAAAGGCATCGGCCATGTCATCAAAGTCCCCGACAGTATCCATTACACTGTTTGCAGTTGCATATGTATCATCTGTTGCATTAAAGTGTCTCTAAGTCTGGCTCATTACACTGGCACTAATCCCAGAAGCCAGTCTTAACTATAAAAGACTTGTTTAGACAACATGATTCCACCCACCCCACTGACTAGAAGTAATTGAAGGATAATGCGGGATTTCCTTAACAGCTTGTGTTTAAAGACTATGGGGATGAAATTGCCATTGAGCTGCGGAGTAGTGTTGGAGCACCTGTTGAAATCCCCCACAACTTCCAGGTGGACTTTGTGTGGAAGTCCACTTCCTTTGACAGGTAGGCTCAACTTTTATACCCCATTACTAATATGATAGCAGCATGGATAGGATAGGAACATGAGATTTTACTGCTCTTAAGTCTCCATATTACTCTATTACAATATAAACAATTCACGGATCAAAATGTGCCTTGTTTACAGAAGGTAATTTTGCGTAAATCTTCCATGTCTGTCATTTGTAAAGTAAAGATGCTTGTGCAAATTTTCTCTTTTGGCAAGAACGGAGGTTCCCTGATGATACAAGTAAATGATCATGACTCACACATGTGTATGTGCTGCTGCAGGATGCAGAGTGCCCTGAAGACGTTTGCGGTTGATGAGACCTCCGTGTCTGGCTACATTTACCACAAACTGCTGGGCCACGAAGTAGAGGATGTCACCATCAAGTGCCAGCTGCCAAAGCGCTTCACTGCCCAGGGCCTGCCTGACCTCAATCACTCACAGGTCAGATCTCACTGTGATTCACCTTACTATTTTGTCATTCATTTTCTTAAGTCTTAAAGACATGAAAAAGTAGGACGTGTCTCTTTTAATGTAATTTATCACGTACATCGGTGCTTCAGTCCAGCTAAGCTATTTTTAATAGATTTAAAAAATAAAGGAAATGTGTGGCTTCCATTAAATCGGGCAACACTTTATTTACACAAGCAAAACATGTTCTTTGTTTTGGTATGTCATCATTGCAAGTAGCAAGTAAGAAAGGTTTAATGTCTTTATTTGGAACACTTTACCTGAGCTTAATCCTCTCATTTTTGTTTCAGGTGTATGCTGTGAAGACAGTTTTGCAGAGACCTCTCAGTCTGATCCAAGGCCCTCCTGGCACTGGGAAGACTGTCACCTCTGCCACTATCGTTTACCACCTGTCCCGACAAGGCAATGGGTAAGACTCTTATAGTTACCTACTTAAATAAAGCTGTAATGTTAAAAAAAAAATTGCGATTTCAGCGACTACATATGCATAACCTTTCCCCTTGTAACTCTCTGTGGTTTACGTGTATATGTTTGCAGACCAGTCCTGGTCTGTGCTCCCAGTAACATTGCTGTGGATCAGTTGACTGAGAAGATTGACAAAACTGGACTGAAGGTCGTCAGGCTGTGTGCCAAGAGCCGGGAGGCCATTGAGTCACCAGTGTCCTTCCTGGCTCTGCACAATCAGATCAGCAACATGGACAGGTCAGTGACATGAGAAATTGACTCTCTCTCTTGATTCTCACCAACAGTCAATAGCAGCAGCAGTGAGGCTCATGGAGGCACTTATGGTAATTTAAATCTCTTAGCATCTGATTGTCGTAACAACTACCATTGTGAATAAATGTCCATATATCTACTTAAAGATAATAAAAAAAGATGCTCCTTACAACTCCAGAAATTTTGTTAAGCATAGAGGTCATCCAGCAATTGCTGGACGTAACTGCAAACAGGAACAGCTCTTAGATAATTCTGCACAGAATTTTCACAGTAAAAATTTGCCAAAATGTAAACCAAGGCTGAAAAAGTGGAACTCAGGTTGTAGGCTGAAGCTAATTGACTGACTCCATGGTAACATTATCCTTCTTGTTTACATCCCCTAAGCTCCTCCAAGTTAGGAGGTTAGGTTAGAACTGTAGTTTCAAATGGGGCTAGTGCAGGTGTTTTCTAATCGAAACCATGTACTAGATCACAGATTGGCTTAGTAGTGTATAACACCAGTGTTTGTTTTCTGGAGTCACCCTGATTTGTCTTTGTCTGTAGCATGCCAGAGCTTCAGAAACTCCAGCAGCTGAAGGATGAGACTGGTGAGCTGTCATCTGCTGATGAAAAACGCTACAGGGCTTTGAAACGCACTGCTGAAAGGGAGCTGCTCATGGTGAGGAGGAACTTTAAAGTGTTAAACAAAAATAGCTCATGCTTGATACTCAGGAGTTTTCATGGTAAATGATTTCCTGTTACTAAAGCTAGGAATTGTTTGCTTCCAAAGAGGCGTGGCACAGCTTTTCATGCACAGCTAGTGCAACAGGTAGTTGCACTAAAACCTCATTTTGACTGTGTTAATTATTCTGTATAACACAGCACTATCATCATCTCCTTTCCAAGTGCTGTGATAACCAGGAAGATTGTTGCTCATGTTGCCTTTGTTTTGGAGTTGTTTTCATCTGTGTTCATTACTTTGTAGGAAAGAGTACAGGCCTCTCAGACCACCTGACAAGATGATAATTTACCATCATAATCCCATTAGTAGTCCCCCTTCTCTTTCACCACTGTATCCTGGTTCTCTCTTTTCTGCTTGAAGATTGTAAATGTTATTCCTCTCTGTTGTCCAGAACGCTGATGTTATCTGTTGTACCTGCGTCGGGGCTGGTGATCCTCGTCTAGCCAAGATGCAGTTCCGCTCCATCCTGATTGATGAGAGCACCCAGGCCACTGAGCCGGAGTGTATGGTGCCTGTGGTGCTGGGAGCCAAGCAGGTACACTTGTATACACAGCTCAATAACAACTAATCTCCATCCCTACAGCTGGATGGATGCAGTAGGTTCTTATGTTTGTCAAGTGTCCTAGGAACATGTGCAAAAAGCTATTGTCAGCATTTATTAAAATTTTAATCAACATGTCAAGTACGTTGTATGGCTTAACAATATATATTGTATCTGGTGGCAAAATTATTTGTCCTGAACACCCAAGAACAATAACTTCTTCCATTATGCTGTTACATTAACCTAATTGTCACACTTGTGTGACTCATCTTTCTCCTCCCAGCTCATTCTGGTGGGTGATCACTGCCAGTTGGGTCCTGTGGTGATGTGTAAGAAGGCAGCCAAAGCAGGTCTGTCCCAGTCCCTGTTTGAACGCTTGGTGGTTCTAGGGATCCGGCCAATCCGCCTGCAGGTCCAGTACCGTATGCACCCGGCTCTTAGTGCCTTCCCCTCTAACATCTTCTATGAGGGCTCCCTGCAGAATGGTGTCACTGCAGGTTTGTCAAGTTTCAGCAGTTCATTATCTGGTTTAATGAAGGGATAAATTAATTTTCACATGTGGTACATTACAGGTAATAATCCACAAACTCTAAAGACTAATGACATCTTGTTCTCCCCAGCTGACCGTGTCAAGAAAGGCTTTGACTTCCAGTGGCCACAGCCTGACAAGCCCATGTTTTTCTACGTGACTCAGGGTCAGGAGGAAATTGCCAGCTCTGGAACCTCGTACCTTAACAGGTAACATCACACATTTTCTAATTAATGTGTGTAAATTACCTAAAATCTACAAATAACTCATAATATGCAGAGTACATTGAATAGAGTGCTTGGTAAAGGGTTAGCTATAGCTCACACTAGCTGCAGTGCAGTGAAAGTTGCATCGACATCGCCTAAACCAATTGGTGTCCATTTACTTGCTGATTTAGCAAAGTAAAAGGAATCTTAATCCTCATTTTGCAGGGTGTGTGCAAAGTTGAGGCACCTTAGACATGATTTGCATTTTTAAGTCTACTCCCATCAACTCTAGATGTAAATTTCCTAGTACTGAACAGCATAATATTTAATTGATGCTGATGTTTTTAAGGACGGAGGCTGCCAACGTAGAGAAGATCACCACCAGGTTGCTGAAGGCTGGAGCCAAACCTGACCAGATTGGCATCATCACCCCATACGAGGGTCAGCGCTCCTACCTGGTCCAGTACATGCAGTTCAGTGGCTCCCTGCACACCAAACTCTATCAGGTACCACACACACCTGGAACACATGCAGCTTCACCTTTGTATTACCTTTATAATATCTATGATGTTATTACTGTAATAATGTTCACTGGGCAAAAATGGAGTAGTTTGGGGTTGTCTGAATATTTTGTCCTCCCCTCAGAAGAGATGGAGGATCTTAGCGTCTAGAGAGCCAGAGCTGAGAAAACATAATATTTTGAATTGAATTTCAACCTCAGACAAAATCTGTTCCTCTTGTCCTGTTTTGTTGTAGCAAGTGGAAATTGCCAGCGTGGACGCCTTCCAGGGCAGAGAGAAGGACTTCATCATCCTGTCTTGTGTTCGTGCCAATGAGCACCAGGGCATCGGCTTTCTCAATGACCCACGTCGTCTCAACGTGGCACTGACCAGAGCCAAGTAAAGACCTCAGAACTGTTAATAGATCACAGTAGAAGTAAATTAGACAATAACTTGATAGCTTTTAAATTTTTTATGGCGACTTGTTACAGTGCGAACATGCATACCATCCACTCTGTAACAATCTCCACAATTTAGATACAACACGCCTACTATTAATAGTATGGAGGTGTGTTTCATAAGAATAATCAGACCAGACAAATTTGCTAGCTAATAATATTAAGATGCCATAATTGTGAAAAATTCTACACAAAGTAATTGCAATACAAAATTTCTACCCTAACCCTGAAGGTATGGTGTGATCATTGTGGGGAACCCCAAGGCCCTCTCCAAGCAGCCGCTGTGGAACAACCTGCTGAACAACTACAAGGAGCAGAAAGTCCTGGTGGAGGGGCCCCTCAACAACCTGAGGGAGAGCCTCATGCAGTTCAGCAAGCCCCGGAAACTGGTCAACACCATCAACCCTGTGAGTAGAACAAACTGCTGTATGTGGGCTCTGGAGGCAAACAACATCATGACACCTGATGACAGCTGTTTTACACATCCCTTATTCAGCCACAGTCTTAGTTTTAAGATTTCTGTTAGAAACACGTTTACACATACCCAAATTAACATTTTGAATCTGTGTAGAGGTGAACAATTAATCGATTATTTGCTTAGTTGATTGAAAAATTAACTATTAATTTAACAGCTATTTTGATCATTTAATTAATTATTAAGGTAATTTTAAGCAGAAGTGCCAAAAATTCACAGTTTCTTCCCAAAATGAATATTTGCTGGTTTTCTTGGTCCACTATGATGGTAAATTGAATATTTGAGTATGTCAGACTGTTTGACAGGCAAAATTAACAATTTGAAGACATTTACTCTGGCTCAGGGACATTTGTGATGGACATCAACAAATGGTTAATTGTACATAATGGTCAGATAAATTAGGGAAAAGTAATTGTTCACTGCAGCCCTGAATCAGTGTGAAGTATGCAAGTGTACGAAATGCTGATTGTCTGGTGTTTTCCAGGGGGGACGTTTTATGAGCACTGCGATGTATGATGCCCGTGAGGTCCTCATCCCTGGCTCTGCCTACGACCGCAGCAGTGCTGGTATTTGTTTAATATATAATTAATATCTTGTGGGGTGGCTCATTATAATGAACAGTTTTTTTGTTTGTTTTGTTTTTTACCAACAAGGCTGCATTATGACCTAGCCAAACTAAGCTTGTCTGCTCTTGTTTTCAGCCGGTCGTCCGTCCAACATGTACTTTCAAACTCACGACCAGATTGGGATGATTGGGGCAGGCCCCGGTCACATGGCCGCTATGAATATTCCCATACCCTTTAACCTGGTGATGCCTCCAATGCCTCCGCCCAGTTACCTGGGTCAGACAAACGGCCCTGCTGCAGGTACAGCACAGTGTTGAGATAGTCCACTGAACTATTTAATCAGCTGAAAATGAGCAAAGTTTGGTCCAGTTTGTTAGAGGGAAGAGGGAAATCAAATCATACTACAAGAGAATACCCCATAATACAAGGCTGATCAGGGTATGAAGAAGTAACTGTTGACACCTGATAAGCAACAGTTTCTTATGCATGAAAAGCAGATATATAATTAAAGAAACTGAGGTGCAAAATAACTGACAATCCACAAGGCAATTATAATACCCAGTAGATCCCAAGCTTCACTTATTGCTGTCCCTCTCTCTTATAGTTCTAGATCTAGTTTTGACTGTGGTCTTGATCTTCTTTTTCATCAAGGTCGTGGAGCTATGAAGGGTAAGCCTGGGCGTGGCGGGCGCCAGAGGGTCCGTGGCTCAGGAAACCAGGGTGCCAGTCAGGGTAATGGACCAAACAGCCAGGCCAGCCAGGATGGGGCCTCCCAGTCCTTCTCCCAGGGCCCGCTGACACAGGGCTACATTTCCATGAGCCAGCCCTCTCAGATGAGCCAGCCTGGCCTCTCCCAGCCGGAGCTTTCCCAGGTAAGCTGTCACTTACAGTTAATGAAAGAGATGTGTTCATGATAAGTAATGTCCTAATTTTTTATCTAATTTTGAACTGTTCAAATCTCCTTTTGTTTGGTTCATATAGAAATGCAATCATTATTATTTTATTCAGAAATTTCGCAAAAACCTGTTAGCTCGTTATAAATTTGGAGCAGTTTGTTGTATTGAGTTTCTGTGCTCCTGCTCTCCAGGACAGCTACCTGGGTGATGAGTTCAAGTCCCAAATCGACGTGGCTTTGTCCCAGGACTCGACTTACCAAGGCGAACGTGCATACCAGCATGGTGGAGTAACTGGACTGTCACAGTACTAGAGTAAGTACTTAAAACATAGGCTTTGTTTGCAGGGCAGTTTTGCAGGATTATCAAATCTGTTCATTTGGAGACATCTGATGACTCAGGACATGGGTGATATTGCTCATCTCTTCTTAGTCAAAAGCGTTTTTGATAAATCTTCTTCATGTAGTGGACAAAAGATTATTAACCCGTTCTGTGTGTTGCAGGTCACTTGAAGAAGGGAGCTAGGCTTGAGCTGAGCTTAGTTCATCAGCTTTTTAATCTGGGAAATAATAAAAACATAAAATGGATACCTGTTTTCCTCTGCTACAACCGAAGCACCACCGAGTGAAAGCGACGGGATAGCGAAACCAAACCAATGACCAGCGAGCGAAATAAGAGGGTAGAAGAAGAGAGCACGAACAGACGCGCGAGAAGATGGCAAGAGAAGCCGAGTGAACAAGCGAGAGGCAGGGGCCGATGTCCGTGCAAAGTGAAGGAGGGAAGTCGAGAAGATGGCAGCGTGTGGTCAAGCTGCTGAGGTGAAACAGAGGGGAGATCTCACAGGTCTCGTGGGAATCCAAATGAGGCTCAACTCCCAACAAAACAATCCTGCCAACCCCTTCATCCACAGCTTCCAGGAAAGGAAGGAAAGCTCTCTTGTCTTCAAATGGGGATCGAAGCTTTCCAGCTGAATTCGAAGAACTTGTTCTCCAAACTTGCAGGAGGGCGTGATTACAGAAAGCCATCGAACAGGCGACACAAAATCCCCACGTTAAAAGTTGGTTGGTTGCTCAACCTGCATCTTTTAAATTTGGTTTATATGGGAGGAGATCAGCATCTTCTATTGGGCCCAACAACCTCAGCAGCCTCTGAAGGAAGCGGCAGTCGACACACCCTCTCGGAGAGGAAGTAAAAACACGGTTTCTGTGCTTGAGTCTCAGATTAAAGAGCCTTGAATTGAAATACCTGTCATTTGCCTTGGGAATCACTGGCTCACTCACGAGGTCTTTCATGGGGTGGTTTCGACCACGCGTCAGTGGTGGAGTGGCACAGGGATTTCAGACTGTTGTTTCAAGGCATGACACGTGAATCCCACCGATATCGCGATCATCATGGGACAGTTTTTTCTTCTCTGAAGTACCTTTCTTATCACAGAGCACAAAATTGCAAAAAAGTCATCGAAACTATCAAACATGACCAGCATTGAATATTCAACTGAGTGTCATTTGATGTTTCAGCGAAGGCTTTTCCTTATTTTAATCTCTTGAAAGCAGGGGTTGTTGATGTCCCACTGTGCTTCATGACCAGATGTCTTTTTTAAAACACTCTGTGCACGCTTAGATTGGCAAACGCTGGAATGCTTTGCATCGATTGATTCCTCAGGGGATTGTGGACTGTCCACACTCATCACACAAATCCCTGCTTGAGGTGAAAGAAACCAAACAAGAGGGGGAAAGAAGGATAATAGTAGTCGAGGCTTACAGGCGGTCGTGGCAATCAATCCACCACAGGTAAGGAGTAGAAAAGGAAGGTGGCTGAGGGAGAGAAGGATATGAGAGTTTCTACATCTGGAAAAACAAGTTCAGGTTATTGACAGGGTTAAAAATTTGGAGGGAAACATGTGGCATTAGGACTGTTTCTGTCCCAATAGATGACCACACATAAGATACAGTCTTAACCCAGTGTCATTTCACACAGCATTTTGATTATGTGAATAATGTTCACATGACAAGCAATATAGCCAGGCTGATGGCTGTATTGCCAAGACACACAAATCTTAATAAGTACGATAATTAAGGGTTAAAATCATGAAGCCTTTCACAATGGAAATGTTAGAAATCTTAATTTAACCCTATAATTTAAAAATCAACATAATCTTGAAAGGTCTTCAGCTTCTACTTTTTGAAATATTTTGACACTTTACCAAACCCCAGTTACACAGTGGAAATGCCATCAGCACCGATTAGATGATGGCAAGGAGATCAGTGAAAAGTGAAACGTCAATCAGTGCCTATAACCAATCACCTTCAGATAAACAGCTGCAGCACAAGCATGAATGTAGTTCAAATCAAACTACCAGCATAAAAAAAACCTTCCAGACACTAGAGGGCTCAAGAAACCCACAGAAAGGACTTGGTGTCTTTAGTTTTTTTTTTAAATGAAATGAGGCCAGATAATGATGAGGTCAGTGAGTTCAGCATCTGGGTTGTTTTTCAAAAGGATGGGCGGATGAAAAAAGCCACCTTCCTTCTCTGTGGAGTAAAACAAACGAAGACTGGTAGAATTTTTTTTTTCCTTCTGTGGACTTTTGATTTGTGCAAAGCTGTTTCGCCTGCATTATGTATTCCTCGCAGAGTTCCTCTCGAGATTTATGTGGATCCCGAAGCCTCTTCCTGGAGAACTGTGTGAACCTGAACCTTGAGTTGATCCAAACTTTGCTTTAGTCAGATGACTCGCTGCTGTGTGTCATGTTTTGTTCAGTTGGGTGTTATTTAGCCATTTTGTGTAGTTTTACTAAAATCTGTTTTTTGTAGCAACTTGCTGACAACAGGAATGAGGCGGACGCTGTTTCCTTTCTTCATTAGTTTTGTATCTTCTCCTCAAACTGTCCGAGGGATTGTAGTTTTTTAACTCTTCCAGGAAAGACGCTTTCTGAACACAGTAAGAATGTACTTCACTGTTGTTTCTCACCTGCTTCTCATTTCAGCACTCATGTGACAATCATGTTGCGAGTAGATGTCGCCATGTTTGACTTAGAAATTGTTACGTTTTGTTGACTTTGTGCAAACTTTTCAATTGTGCAATGCATTAGTTTCACATATCACCTCGTTCCACTGAGATCCTAACATGTTATAGCTTTAAGAACCTGCTGCCGTAATATTATTGTATTGCTTTGGTGTTTTTTCCATCTTCTGAGCCACATTGAATTGCAACATGTGCAGTGATCATTGAAGAAGTGATTCAGTTGTAGATTAGTTCTTTAAAACATTTGCATCCAAACCTTTGATTCTCTGTCAACTTGCAGAGATCAAATAAAAGGACTAGAGAGGTCGATGTGATGTAAATACCTGTTTGAAACGGATGAGTCTTATTTGCAGTGAAGTTTCATCACAACATGGTGGTTCCTTGTTAGACTGAATCAATAAAGGCTGTCAACTTGAGCAGTTGTTTTTGATGGTATGGAATTCAGCTCAGCTTCCAGATTTATTGCAGATGCAAAAAATGAAAATATTACAGATATTGTACAGTAATAAAACTCCTTGTGTATATACATGGCTCACAGCAGGTTTCATGCTGTGGCCTCTTGTTTTTTCATCTCTTTTCTCTTCATCGCGTTCTTTTTCATCTGTCCACGTTTCTGTCTCTGAATGCTTTCCTGGATTTTCTGTTTGAACTTTTTCTTCTGGCTCCTGATCTTCTCCAGTTCGGCCCTCCTCTTGGCCTCCAGGTCTGGATCCTGAAACAGCAATTTGATCACATGAACACCAGGTCGTTTCAAATCATTACAGCTAGTTCCAAAACTCACTGCAGGACAGGAAGCCTCTCAAATCAGAAGCCTGACACAGGTTTGGTTTGAGGAGAGCATTTCTTTTCTACACTGGCCACTTTTATAGATTATAGTTTGATAATGGCTTAGTCTGAAAAGAAAAGGGAATTTAGCCTTTAAATCAGACTTAATTAACATTTCACTTCACTGATTTAAATACACTACGTCGGGTTTGTTTGAAAAGAATTTGAATTAACTCATTTTCCCTGTAATTAGTCCCACATCCTTTCTAAAAGCCTTGCCATAACTTTACAGTTGCATATTGGTTCTGCTAACAGGAACCTGTAAAATAAACTGAACCTGACCTTCTGTTGCTTCACCTTGTAGTTTTGACAAATTAAACTTGAATTTGCTAAAACGTGTTTGAGTGAATGTTTGGCTGCTAAAAGAAATTTACTGACCTTCCCCTCCAAGATCAGCTGTTTCCTCTTGTTGATCTCCTTTTTCTCGTCAAAGTCTGTCGACTCGAGTTTCTACAATAGGAAAAAACAGTTGACCATGAAAACATTACAAGTCATTTTGATGAGAAAACCTTAGGCGATTCAATTCACACTAACTGTTGTGCACTAAACTATCAAGTGTTGAGATCATGACTGATATGAAGAAAAGAGGCAGCCGTACTATTTCACACTCCCGTCTGGTCACGTTGACTTGAGTGAGGATCTTCAGGACTTCTTTCTCCTCCACAGGATATTCCTTCAGCTTTGTCTCTGTACAAATACAGTAAACCAGTTTATACACACACACAAGCTTTATATTGCTCTCGGCAGGTGGCTATGGCCATTTAATTGTGTTCATATCTTATGCATGTCCTGGACCTTATCACTGAACATCCTGTAACAAAGGCTTCTGTGTTTTCACATTGGTAATAAAAAACAAATCTAGAGTATTAGAAATGCACAGAGGAGAAGCTACTTGGCTGGCTCACTTTAGTTGATGCACACAAAAGACAAACCGGTTTTTCCTTTCTACCACTTTTTAATTTAGTCTTTATAACCAAGACACTTACGAATCTGTTCTTCGATGGACTGGACCAGGTGGATGTCGTACTGCGTCACCAGTGTGATGGACACGCCATTCCTCCCTGCAGAGGAAGAAAACGTCATCATGTATCATCTGCATTTATTTGAGACATGTAATGAGCCGGAAAATGTCATCGATGGGGAACAATGTTGGAGACAAACGTTGTTACCTGCTCTTGCTGTTCGTCCCACTCTGTGGATGTAGATCTTGGGAAGGCCGGGCGTGTTGTGGTTGATGACGACCTGAACAGTTGGAATATCCAAACCCCTGTTGAAGAAGAGGAAGGACGTCAAAACAAGGTGAACTCAGCCGTCTGTGTTAAATCTCTGATGGAAACTTTAGGAAGAACTGAGGCGGTTTTGTTAAAGATTAATGAAATTTTTAAAGGTGTGAAAGACCGTCATCGTCCCTGAGACATGCAGCGGCTCAGCAGAGCTTCTTACCTGGCAGCCACGTCTGTTGCAATCAGGATTTTGTAGACGCTGGCCTTGAACTTGGCGAGGTTTGCAAATCGTTGTTTCTGGAGAAGATGAAGAACAGTCCTTCATTCTGCAGGTTCATTCATCTGCTTTAATCCACTTTAATCCCCTACACTGACCGGCTCTATATTATCACAAGTGCTTTGTCCTCACTGTACATTTCTGTCTTTGTTCCTTTAATGAGAAGAATGTGATTTCCATATCCAACATGTGTTCGGAGGAGCTCTGAGGACCAGCGATAACGTCACCATGTCCCTCGCTTGTCTCTCACAAAGACAGTCAAATTCTTTGTATGTGCAAATGTAATTGACTAGTTCAACTGACTGATAAAGACTATTCCTCAGCTGTCATTCCCCCAACATGGTGGCAGCTCCCTCACTACACTAAAATACATCCTTCAGCAGGCCTCTGTTACTGAATAGCTGACGTGCTAGTGGCCAGTGTCACAGTGATGGACTAAATTCAGAGCTGCAATAGTGTGTAAGTTAGTCTCACCTGTTTCATCATGGAGTGAAGGCAGATGGTTGGAAAGTCAAATTGCTGCAGCATCATGGTGAGGATCTGACAGTTTCTGAGAAAGAATGAAGAAAAACAACCAAAATATTTTATGCAATACATTTTCATCTGAACCACACCAACTCAAAAGTCCCCAGCTACTCAAGTCAAAATCCAATACTAATACAATTCATAAAGGCCATAAGGTTTCCTTTAGAAACTAAGGAGCATGGTGGGATCATTGGTCTCTGCTCGGCTTCTTACTTGCATGTGTTGGTGAAGATGATGATGGACCAGTCGTCATGCTCGTCAGTAAACGTCTGGATCAGGTGGACCAGGTAGGCATCCTTCACCTTCTCTGGAGTGAGGATGTACCTCTGGTCCAGCTCTTCCACCGTTCGTGTCCTGTTAACAACAACAGTGTAATATTTTATAGATCAATGAAAATACAAGTGTCATTTTTCTGCCCGCAACACACACTCGCAAAAATGATCACAGCTTCTAACAGAAGATGTGAGCATGTAAAGGGAAAACAAGGTGAAAACAAGGAATGAACGCCTGCATTCACTGCCTCAGCTCAGTGGATGTCAACTCTTGAGATAAAGTGCAACAACCATAGATGCTCCTGCTCTGCTCTGAAGTGATATTGTTTTGTTCTGCACCCACTTTAAATGACTTGCTTTCACTGGTCACATTGTTCTTTAAATACACCTGCATAAGTTTGTAGCTGCTTTCTCCACATATCTGCAAGCAGTCTGAGCTTTAGTAAATCCAGCAGAATGCTCACTCAACCACACTTAACATTTCTGCTTCCACTATTTGCACGACTCTTCCAAAGTCATTTGTGCGAGAGATCCACTTCAGTGATTAGGCTGCACCTCAGATCAGATGACAGGCAAACTGATCTCTATGCTGGTGCTCATGTCTTATAAATAACATGCACATTTTTCACACAGAATGCATCTGAAATGAGGCGCAAAAGCTTGAGTGAATCTGGCCCCGAGTGTGCTCTTCCACCTTGAAATAAGTATAACCTACAAACACACAGAACTCTCTCCCAATTTAAATCACAGATCAAAATTACAACTGTTTTGTTTCTTTCTTAAAGACTGTGGGCTTCTTAAAATATTCCTGTAAACAGCCTTTCAATGGAAACAGGTTACTCACTCTGACTGGCTCTCCCAGAAGAATGGTTTGTTCATGGCGATGTTCTTCAGCTCCTGCAGGGTGTCTGTGAGCGTGGCACTGAACAGCAGCGTCTGTCGTTTAGCTGGCAGGATTCCCATGATCGTCTCCAGGTCTTTGGTGAAGTCAGTGCAACCCTGCTCCAACAGCCGGTCGGCCTCGTCCATAATCTGACAAAATCACAAACGGTATTAGTCTGTTGAGCTCATTCTTGAGTTCTACTTCTTCCTGCAAACAGGAGGAATTTAAACTAGAAATCACCACCTCGCAGTTGTTGCCTCCACCAACCTGTCAAGTTGCATTTTACACAGGGTTTAAAGGGAAAAAAAAAACAGCTCAGTAACTGTGATAGCTCAGTAGATAAACTGTGAGCTACAGCAGAGACAAGACATTGAAAACTTGTCAAGTCTCAGTTTGTGGTCTTTCCTGAACTCACCAGAAACTGGATCTTGCTCATGCTGAAGGTGTTGGAGCTGCGGATGTGGTCGGCTAGTCTGCCCGGCGTCGCTACGACCACATGTGGCTGGTTGGACAGCTCCAGGGCCTGGCTCACCATGTCTGTCAGTAACACAACAGTGACGATGTCAGCATAGAGGAGAGACTCAGAAAGAAGGAGGTATGGCTCCATGAGATTATTAGACAATTAAATCAGATCCATGATTGCAACCGGAGCCATATCTGCTGAGTTTAACTTAAAGTTTTATAGTTTGCAGCCACTGCTGAATGAACAGAATGTTCATCATACTCTCTAGCAGTTTCTCCTCATCTTTTGTGTCTTAGAAAAGCTGCCTGTAGTGATGTATGTAGTTACCCATTCCACCGACAATGATGCAGTCTCTCAGACCCAGAGGCTTCCCCAGGACTCGAAACTGCTCTGCAATCTGATACGCCAGCTCCCTGCATGACATCACATATACACCATCATCAGTTGTTTCATATGGGACATTTCAAACATACTTTAAATATACACAGATATGATATATGAGATCATATCATAAGTCTTTGTTGTTTCCACAGTCCTCATAGATTTTATTTGCTTATAAAAAGTAATAAAAATCATGGTAGATTCTTAATCATTATTTGATGTTTTCAGTAACATCAAATGCTTTGCACAGGAAATCACATGCACCTATAGATGTGAAAGAACCATCCACAAGTCAAGTTTCCTGAAACTGTAAGATAGGAACAAAAATTCTAAATGTACATTCAGTGGTATGGAATAAGATTCTTTATATCTCACAGACAGTATTTAGGATCTGAGGCTGCTAAACACAAAGTGTTGTGATGGGTATTTTTCCCATAAGAAAAACATTAAAACATGTTTATGGACACATTGATGGATTTCTTCCATTTCTCCCAGCTTGCTCTGTGACCCAGGACAGCACTGACCTGGTAGGAGTGAGCACCAAGCAGAAGATGCCATATGGGTCCTCTGACAGTTTCTGCAACACTGGCAGCACAAATGCTGCTGTCTTCCCACTTCCTGTCTTAGCACAGCCCATACAGTCCTGACCTGTGAGGAGAAACACACAACACCTGCTCTGATGCACCCACTCACATCTTCAGATTTTTCTTAAAGTATTACAATATCTAAAAACAATAATTAATTGTATCTTTGCTTATCCATAAACCCACACACCTTTAAGACCATCATAAACGTTTAACTTTAACTTCCTAGCTTTACATGAACTGATGAGCATCAAATTGACAGATTTTCCAAAGGGGATCTACATGACTTGTCGCCACTGCTCATTCGACCGATCAGAGGTTGTCAATAAGAAGTAAAACAAGCTGTTGACATGTTTTTAACCTGCAGATTTAACAGAGGTTGTCTTACCTCGGAGAATGGCTGGCACGCAGTTTTCCTGGACAGGAGTGGGTTTGTTGATCCCCAGCTGTTTACACTGTTTGACCAGCCAGTCTGAGAGACCCAGCGACGAAAACTCCGCCATGTCCGATTTATATAATTCTCTCAAGCTAGATAACTAATTCTGTGTACTTTATTTCACAAAAGAATAACCGAAGTACTCTATTTTAATGTTGAGTAAATCATCCTCGTGTGTAAGATCATTTGTCGCTGTATGATTACGTAAGAAGCCGACGTTCTCTTCTTCTTCGTTACCGCAGACCGGACGCGCGGATGGCTTGTTGCTGCCCTCTGCTGGTGACGTGTTGATATAGTATTATATTTGACCGTGCACATGACAGAATATGCACACAGCTTTGTTGGTATATTGACTGTTTTAATCAGGACTAAAATTATACTAAAATCCATTATTGAATTTGGTGACATATTCTAATGACTTAACTTCTTTAAAAACGTCTTCTTCTTTAAACATTCTGACACTCCCCTTATTGATAAACCAATGAGCTTTCCCCTTCATACCTTTACCTCTCTTACATAGGTTTGTATTTAATTGGGGTCGATTACATATCAGAAGCTGGTAAAGTCTATATACGTGCGCCTATGGAGCCCTATAGTTGGGGCAAAAATGGGGTGTTGGGCCCCCATTGACGACCCCACCACCATCTCTTAGTGCCTATTCTGTATGTATTCTGCAACTTTAAGCATGTATACAAAGATTAATATAGGAATATGTTTCAGTTGATATTGTAATTTAGTGTTGCATATTCATGAATAAATTCACTCAGTGGGGCTTTTTGGGGCACTTGCCAGCTTTGCTCATTCAGTAATCCAGTCTAGTTCAGCATTATGGAGTCTAATGGGTCACATGTTTTGATTATAACACCGAGCACCCAAGCAAACCCTGACACTGATCTCTGTCTGGATCAGCCGAACTGTCAACACCTCCACAGTTCTCTGGATCTGATGCGGCTTTGCTTTCCCCATCCTCTCTGTGCTGCTAAAATCAAAGCATTTAAATGTTTGTCCACGGCTACATTTTCTTCGCCTGCAACCGTGCCCTCACCAGCTCAGTACTAGAGATGATACCCACTGATCAGTGTCAGCTTGTTTTGGAACTCATCACCTGTTCCCTACTTCTTGACTGCATCTACACTGATCAACTTGGATGACATGCACCTGCTGTTATCTGCTGACTTGTACCCTTTTTTCAGCCAACAAAAGGGACAATTGTGATTTCCTCAAAAAATATAGGAACATATGGGATGTAAAGCTATTAATATTTTCTTATTATTTGTTTATCCAAAGAGATACTCTTTACTATAAAAAAGACTTTTCAGCCATTCCATAAAGATTACCTGTCCTACAGTCTCACCACTGATGATTGATAATGAAGCAGGACAGTGTTTTAGATGAATAAAACCCTTCTACTTTCTCTGTGAGACAGGGAAATTGAATTTTGTCATCCTGTTTAGTTTATGGTCTATTGTCCCCTGTGGTAAATGACCACAGATGAGAAAAAATCACTCATAAATAACATTAAGAAATATTTATCTTTCTCCTTATCCTAACATATCGTCAATGTGGGTACTCCTGTTTCTTCTCTTCCACTTTATTTTACCTTGTAAACTCATCTTTATTCAGTGATAATCAGAAGGTGATCAGCGGGTTTAGAACCTCATCTGCATCTCCACCTGGTCTGACTGGAATTTAATTCTGAACTATCTCCTTAATCAGTCTTTCGTAGCTCTCTGTGTTTTCCTGCTGTTCACACTGACTTGTTGGTCTAATGACCTGAAATAATCTGAGCCTGAAGCATCGTCTGATCTTTACGAAGCTGATTTTTATGTGATGATCTGACATTTGAGAGTCAGAGGACTGCATTCACAAACTTGGAAACACCACAAGAAAATCATCAACACATAGATGTGAAGGGGACAATGTAAGTGTCTCAGTTTCTTTTTCTTCTCTTGCTGCTCCTCAACTGGGATGTCAGAGCTCCTGAGATGCATGTGTTGAGTGATTGAAATGGACAGAATCACTTGAGAAAATTTGCACAAAATCTTGACTGAACAACTTCATACAAAGATCTTTATGCCATTTCTTATTTTTCTAAAGTCCAGACAATGAGATTAATCACAGAACAGCTTATTTGAAAGGCTGAATTATATTTCTAGGCTTTATTTCAGTGCAGATGATGCCTTGTTTGTCACATTATGTTGCCACAGTGAGCATTGAGAAGACACAATGCGTTTGATTAGCTGCTGCTTGACTGGTGAGGGAGAGAGATCTTCACCAAGAAGACCCATCTGTGTGTGCACACTGAGCTGCCAGAGGTGATTAATGCCCTGTGTGTTAAAGGCAGAGGCCTGGAGGTTCTGGCCATCCTGCCCGAACCGTCCAGCTGTGCTGCAAACTGCCTCAGACCGGCCGAGGAGTGTCTTCCTAAATGAACACGAGGATTGTTTGCATGTAAAACAGAGACCTGATGCTCCCTGCTGCCTTCCTGCAGCACACAGGAGCAGTCAGCTGCATCGCTGTAACAGGCCACTGAGCAGCACAGGAGCTGCTCCCATCGCTCTTCCACTACATTTGATTCTCTGCTCTCCCATGTTCAACCCACATTCGTACAAAGAGGGGCTTTACTTTGAATCAGTGGCGATGCCTGCATGAACTAATGAGGTGAAGAGCAACTCTTGCTGTGTTACAGCACTGTCAGCAACAGTTTTATGTGAAGGATTGTGACAATTTAATAAGGAAAAATTAATGAGTAAAGCATCTTTCAGTGTTCTTGTCTTCTTTTTACTTCTTTTTAACCAATTAGCAACACCATGAAAGTTTCACTTTTTCAAAAACCATTTTTGAACTGATTTCATCATAAAGAATCAATGTTGTACCCCAATATTATAAAACATTTTATTTGGAGGATTTTGCAGTAGTCCATAATTTTATATTTCATTTTTGCATTCGTGCATAAATACTTACATAGCCACTCCCTCATGAATACAGTCATCATAGTAATGCATACTATTCTGATGAGGACTTAAAATACGTGTGGTGCTGTGAGTTCATTGAGATTTGTGGATTTCTTATATATTTTTTTGATTGCATTTGATTTTATCATTCATAGTGTAACCACCATATAGCTGTTGATAAACAGCTTCTATGCTGAATATTGTGTGATTTAACATGAGCTCAGTGCAGACAGTGGCTGCAGGATTGCACATCCCACAGATTATTTGCTGAAGCTTTTTTGTCAAACAGCCATTCAGATGCTTCCAGCTACACTTCATAAATGCTCACTGAGGGGGGTTCAAAATATCCACAGGCCATTTGCACATATTACATTTCACATTCTGACATTTAAGTGGGAAGAAGGGACAAGGACGAGGGGGGGCTGCGGGTTGCATTGTGGCCATCGGGTGGCGCTGAAGAGTCTCCCACGGAGAGAGTTAAACGATATCCCGGTGTGATCTGGCACAGAGTGCAGAGCAGCACCAGTCCTGGAGGAGCTTTGAGCCAAAATCACTCAGCTGCCCGACTTTCATCCACATTCCTCCGTGTGTCCGGCGCGCGCCGCCGTGCCAAACCATCCACGGTGCGTCATTACGCACGGAGACGGCGGTGGGTGAGAGCAGCGCGGACAAAGGAGGGCAGGCAGGCAGGCTGGAGCCCAGCTGACTGGAGAGGAGAAGTACTGCTGGAGGGGAAACACAGGGATCTGCAGTCGGAAGTGATTTGTCTTTTTTCCTTCTCCCAGAAATGTAAGGATTTCAGGAAGGAGGCGAATCAGTTTGGAAACGCGGGAGAACAAGGACAAAAAGTGGAGTTTTGAGTGGAAACAAAGCCAGAAGAGCATCCAGATCCTCGGAGCATGGGGTGAGTTACAGATCCACTCTCCCGCTGTGTGGACGCTTCAGATGCTGACACGCGTGAAAAAGTGAACTTTGTGGTGACTTGAGGGGAATTTTTCTGAGCTCGAGGCTTTTTGAGCCTGTTAACCAGCACCGCCTCTTTCTCTTAAAGCCTTTTGGAGCAATCGATCAGAATTTGAGTTCCCATGTGACCCTGTGCTTTTCTTTGTTTACCTTCTGATCTTTTATTCATGAACAGAAGAGCTTGACCCAGATTCACCCACGAGTCTGATTTACACCCGAAAGACAGTTGTGACCACAAGAAGGTCAGATTCACGTGATGAGAGATCCTGTGTTAGTGTGTGTGTGTATGTGTGTGTTGAATTATACATGCAGGCCCTCAGCTTGGCTCAAACACACCTGAACCCTCCTCACGTTATCAGACTCCATGCTGTCAGCCCTCAGTCACACTTTAATTGAGATGCTCCTCAAATGACTGAGTGAGAACAAAATTACATTATTTTGTCATCTTTATTAGAGTTTGACTGATATATGTTTGGAAGTCTGTGATTTATACAGTAGCTGTTTTGCTCATATTCTCTTTTGACAGTGAATAGAAATTTACACCTCACTATCAGAATGTGATCATGCACACGTTGCTTGCGAAATGCTCTTTTATTATAGTCTTATAGTCTATTTGCTCGCAGCTTAAAAGACTTTAAAATCATGGAGTCAGTTGGAATCAGGAGTCAATGTCCAAATTCTTCAGACCGGTAAAAACTGCCCACTGATGCAGCATAATGTCGGTGGTCACTTGTTAATTGACCAAAAACAACAACAGCTGTCTCCCAAATTAGTCACTGGATCCCTCAGAAGACCTGAAAGTGCGTCCTTCAAATGTCCTTAAAGACCAGACTGAACCTGCACCTCCTCCTCCAATGAGACACACAGAACCCAACGGTGCGTTCAGGCGGTCCTCAACAACTTAAGGTCACGTTTCTGAGTTGACCACCTGGATGTTGCACTCAAACAGCCAACGCAGCAGTAAATACCTGAGTTTACAGAGCTCACTTCATGACAATTAACTGGCAGCAGTTTACCAGCTTGTTGGGTAACACAGTCACAAATCAGAAGGTTACAGATGTAACCGTGGTTCTACGAGTGAAGAGACTGTCTCTCAGCCTTGTTACATATCCCACATGTACAGTAATAGAAGTGCTTTATGACACACAGGTCATGAGCACCCAACTCTCACTGGCCACCATTCAAACCAAAGGGTCAGTGTTTGCTTATGTAACACATCTAGTATACCCAGCTATGTGTTCCATATGTATGTGGATGTGTAAATGAGGATGGGACATACCAAGTAGTACAGGCACATACTGTATGTCATTCATACAGTCAGACAGCAGAAAGCTTCAGGTTGTGTCCTTTCAAGTGATGTCAGCAGCACACCGGCACCCACAGACACCTGCTGTATAACATCTGCAGTCCAGTGGGGGCGCCGGGTCTTTGACAGCAGCCTTGAAACAAACATCTTGTCTGATGGCTCGTGTTTGATGCATTTACACTGTCAGAGCTCGGCCCAAACATCAGCTCTGCGGTGACGGACTGCAGCTCTTCTCCCCTCTTGACTGAAGGGAGCAGCCGGAGGAGGAGGGGAGTCTTCATTCACAGCCACTTCAGATCTATAAACAAAATGAGTCCTGGGTGCACAAGTGCTCTCGTGCTGTGTACAGCTTAAAGTACTTATCCGTGTCATCTGGGCCATGTGGGTCCCTGCACGAGTGGAATATGTAATTTGATGGAGAGACAGTCTCAATATAATGGAGATCTATGTTTCTGTTAAAGGCTTCTGACTTCTGTTATCTATAATCTGCAGCAGCTTTTTCATTCATCCAGTTTAGTGATGTGTTTATCAGAGACTGATTGACCGCAAACACAAAGTGGCCACGTCATATTTCTGACCACCTGAATGCACCGTTAAATAAATAAATGAACACTGCAGAGTTCATAAAGGGATGCTAAAGGCAACAAGAAATTCACGAGAGGTGTCTCAAAATTTGTGCATTAAAAAAGCTGCATGGTCACATTTGAGGACGGCCTTGTCTTACGTACAGTATCTACAATGAGGCAGCTTTAACAGCTTTGAGTGTTTTAAGGCACCACATTTAAGTGAAAAATCGGAGTGTATTAACTGATTGCTTTTTTTAATGTATTTGAAAGAGCTATTTATGATATTTACTGTGATTCAGGTTCTGTTCTCTTAATCGATCCAGATTGTTCAATTGGATTGTAGTTCCCAACCTCAGTCTGCTCAGGGTAAAATCCAGCTGAACTGTGTATGTGACGTCACTGAATAACGCCTGACAAGCTTCACAGGTAGTTTCTCTTTCCAACGTGTGACTTGGATCCTCTTTCCTCTCATTCTGCTGCAGAGGAGTTGCCTGCCAGCTGTAAAATGTTCCTGCTACATCGAGAGAGGTACAGACACGTGTCGTCTCTGTGTTGTGGCTCTGCATGGCGGGGATGGGTGATGACCCCAGTTCAGTTTTTTGATCTCCTCCCAAATATCCCAGAGCATCAGATGACTGTTCTCGATACTTGTGCTTTATCACTTTGTCTGAATATAGATGTTATTCGACTAAAAAAAAAAAAAAGTGAAGAATACGTCATTGCAGCTTTCAATGGTCTGGTCAACATTACATCATGAAATAGACAAAGAGCATTTTCATGATTTTGGCTCTGGTTTGATGCTCAAGAATACAGCATCAGCATCTGTACTTTAGCTCTTTGGGGATCAATCCGCCCATCCCTACTTCATTAAACATTTATTTGCTTCTGAACAAATATCAACCCTCATCACATCCTAACAGTGTTTATCCTCTCTTTGGCATCAGTCTAACTGTACTGTTAAGTGTCAGGTGTGATCCGCAGACTTCATGCTTGTCACCGCTCTCCTCCTCTTGTCGTCGTCGCCTTGTGTCTCCTCCGTCATACTGTCCCGCTGTCAGTCGCTCTATTGAGGATGATGATACCGCTGCCCACATCAACTCATTTACTCTCAATAATCTGCCTTAGCTGTCAACGTGCAGCCTTCCCTCTGCAGCACAGAGGACGCCCGGACTCCGGTTTCAGCGGGAACATTTAAGCAGCTAATCTGCAGCATAATGCCATAAAAACTGGCCGAGGAGAAACCAGCTGTTCTGCAGGGGAGAGGAGCTTCTTAATTGCTGTTTTTGAAGACATCAACAATTGCATGAATAAACAGTCATTTCGGCTCAGTCTCTTTCTGCTCACTTCATTTCACTATGTATTATTGGCGTTGGAATAACAGAGGTGCTGGAGGATGGGGATGAAAGATCAGCCCCCCCCGGCCTTCATATCCTGTACAGAGAAAACACTCCGACTTGTTGTCACCTTCACAGTGTGAGAGGGCAGTAAGTTATCAGTCAGGCTTACGAGTGACCAGCTGACCTTCAGATAAGTGCTGTGCTGCCGTGAGGTCACATGGTCAAATGTTTTGCCAGTTAAAGGCTTGTGATCATGCACTGTTGCTGATCATCTGTGTTGAAGACTGAAGCCTCCTTTCTTCGCAGCAGTGTGAAAAACTTGCGCAGCATCTCCGTCGCGCTGTAGATTTGTTGACTTGTTGAGCAGCTACTGTGTAAGTTAACATCTCTCCTGGCTCTATTTTGGTGTGTAGTTGTAGCGTGTCGTGTTGCCGGACTGGGTCGGCTCAGGAATGTGGACACGAGGCTGACTTGCTCTCAGAGGTCAGAGGAAGCAGACCCTTAAAGGAGAAATGCTTTTAGAGGAACAAAGAGAAACTGCCAAAAAGAAAAGCAAACAAAAAAAATCCTTTTCCTGTCTGTCTCTGTGTGAGGAACCTGAAGTCCCCAGAGGCTGAAAAACCACAGTGGAGTTCCAGTTTTTTTTTATGCGCAGATGGTGAAAAATGATGCTCTGCTGAAGCTCTCACTTAGACTGAATTTAACTCTTTTTCCAGGCTCATGGGTCAACACGTGTTATTCAACCTGACAGGCTGAGCACGGCTGTGAATACTTTAACATTACTGCAGGAGTGTAATATAATATTTCTACAGATAACCCTGTTGTACTTATATATACTGATGCAGCTTCTCACCCTCTCACCTGTAAATGTAGCTCTTCTCAGCTGGAGAGATACTTGAATCTGAATAATGTGAGTTGTTGCATGAACTGAAGTTACATCAGACCATCTGCAGTAACTCTAGCTCAGTTAAAGGATGAGCTCGTTAAAGCAACACTCACATGTCCAGATTTTCATTAAAAACATTTTTGTCATTGTAATTGTTCCTGAGTCGTTGAAGGTATCTTTTTCTGAAGTGGTTTTGATTAAAGTGATGATGGACTATTTCTGTGTAAACATACATTTCAAAGCTCAACCAAAGCATCAAATAACAAAGATAGGTCGTTTAGTACAGTCTCAGCAAAGAAACACTGTGGAGATGAAAAGAGGAAATTTTGTGCCAAAACCTTGGAAGATATCCAGTTGATAAGAATAACTGACTGAAGCTTCGTATTAATTTAAACCTTCAATTTGTGTTTGTACAGAACAAAGAGTTTGTCATTATTTTTTATTAATATCTCGTTAGGGAGGGATGGTAATAGATTGTGCAGCCCCTTGAGGAAAATCTGTGATATTGGCATATATAAATAAAATTGACCTGACTTTAAGCACAAGTTGGTGCAATATAATATAATGTAATGTAATATAATGTAATGCCATTTAATATCATGTAATATAATTTCAGTGAATAATTTAGTCTTAAAAATGAACTAATGAAAATGTCCATTACAAATGCCCAGAGCACAAAAGATATTCTAGTTACAATCCTATAAAATGTGGAAAAGCAGCAAATCCCCACATTTTGTGCCTTTTTTGTTGTTGGTTTACTTATGTAATTTGATGAATTGATTCATAGACAAATTGTTCCAGCTCTACATGGCAGACAGGCTTTGCAAGGCCCTTCTTGACCTTGCATTAACTGTATATTCAGATTGTGGGCGTCAAAGCTGAAATGTGTTATCAGTCAAAGCCATTAATACATTAATACTACTTTTCTGGCACAGGAAAATCAGACAATTACAATCATTGTTTTTTTGATTGCGTAATACAGCAAAACCCAAAATCTCTCTATGTATGAAAATTGAATAAAATAAGGATTTAAAAAATCTACAATATTGTTTGACCTTCCTGCACTAATTTTGTCATTGGATTCATAATTACTGAGAGACACTTGCTCCTGTTATTTCACAAGAGGTAATTTAAATAAAAGTCTTTCAGCATCTTTGACTGGAGAACCACTGAGTCTCTGATTGATCTCAGGTGGTTACCAGCTGTGTGGATTGCTGATGCTCTAACCCTTACTTAACCTCTTGGCCATCTCCTCCCTCATCAGATCCCCTGCAAGCTTTCTGCTCTGCTGTTAGAAGAGTGAAAAGTGGCTTTTAAGTACAGCCGATAGGACCCTGCCCCAGGCTATTTACAGCCCGCAGAGCTCATAGCCTGATTTTTGGGCAGTTTGGGGAGTATTTTCTCAACTACAGAGGCGACTGGTTGGGAGCAGCCTCTGTTTCACAGATCACAAATTCAGAGCGGTGAATGGGTCCTGAAGTTTAAGAGGAGAGATGAAGAGAGCAGAGAGAGAGAGAGGATTAGAAAGTGATGACTTGGGGCAAAGACACACACAGTTCTCAGCACAGCCATGATGTGTGTGTGACATATGAGTGTGTATTTGTTTGTGTAATGGCAACTAGACACTGAATAAGAAATACATTTAGAAATAAATAAAGAGACAAAATAGAGATATTATGAAATCAAATCTCATCCAGTTCAAAAGGAGACATCAGTGGCTGGTATTGTGTGTTGCTCAGGAGCACTTCAGCAGTGCCTTCCTGTGAAGTCAGTGAGTGTTTGAAGGCTCTCTAGGTGACTTTTGGAGCACTTTATGAAACACTTGCTGTAAGTCTGCGACTCAGGATAGATCCGACAATGCAGTGTTGTGACATTAAAACGACTGGTGACTGTGGAGAAGTCTGCAAGATTATGTTTTTAATTCTGAACGCTTGTTAATCAGCTCTGTGTTTATGTACTTTTTCTTGTCTTGTTAAGATTACTTCAAATTGATTCCGCTCAGCAGAACACTTTGGCCATCAGGAAATTTTGATGGACATTTTTCCCGAGTAAATAAGAGATTAATCAATAAGGAAAATAATTGTTTTTTCCGGCCCTAATCAATGTAGCTTATTTCATTAAATGGCAGTTTTTGAAGTTGCATTTCGCCCTTTGTTGGCTCATTCATTCATTCATTCATTTTCAACTTGGCTTGAAGTGAAGACAAATCTTTCCATTGACAAAACAGTAAAGAGAATAGAAGTAAACATTCTCTCCATGTGTAGTTGTGGATTCAAACTAGCCATCTAGATGTGTGCGTCTTTCCTGTATCTCTGTCAGTTTGCATCTATATGAGATGTGATTTCTATTCTACAGGAGCTAACGAACCGTTATCGAAGACGTCCGAGCAGAAATTGAAAACTGAGCATGAAGGCGTGTGGCGAATGCGGCCACGTAGGTCAGAGGAAGTGTATTAAAGCCTCCTTGTTCTCCGATGGCTCCCTGTAGAAAACTCGTACTGTCTGTCTTCCAGCTCGTCCAGATGGAGCTATCATACAAGTCCCTCTGTTTATGGCCTCTGCTAGCAGCCAAATACCGTTGTAATGTTTTCCTGTCCCTGAGAGGATTATTTCATCTGTATGAATGTGAAGCTGAGAAAGAGCCTGCATGCTCAGCAGAAGCCTCTCCAGGAGGGAAAGGGCCTGTTTGTTTGCCTCAGTCCGACATTTGATCAGATCTCTCATCTTTTATATACGCCCATAACCTCGAAATTCATCTGAATGCTTCATGGCAATTAATTTATCATGAGGGTGGAGCGTAGCTGACGGCCTCTGGGCTGCGTGCCTCCTCTATGCGCCGTCGTCGCCGCCGCACTTTTATGGGGAATGTAAAGGCCAGTTAGTGGATTAGAGAAAACTTAAAGCTTCAGTCATCAGCTCAGACTCAGCTGCTTTACTCTCCAGTCCTCTGACAATGGCAGAATATCAATGTGAAGGTTTTCTTAAGGCAAACTTTCAGAAGTTCCTTTGAGGGAAAGTGTAGTTTTAAATCCGTCAATTGGCACTGCATCAAAATCATCAGATGATCCAGCGGTGACGGCCTCCCCTGCGACAGACAGCTGCCGTCTTGTGCGGCGCATGAATACAAAGACATGCAGGAGTGAAGATAAAATGTCCTAGAAAGGCATGAAAAGTGGTTGTGCCCCTTGAGGTTTGAGCAACACTTGAGGATTCAGGCCCGGTTCCCCGCCAGCCTGCCGTGGCTCACATCCCAGCAGAGCTTTCTCTCCTGACTCTCCCAGGTTTTGCCTGCCTGTCTTATTCAATCTCCTCCTCTCTGACCCTGAATACTAATAAAAAAAAATCCCAAGGAGAACACTCTGGTCGTTCCGCTTAAATGAAAATGTGTTTTTCATAACATGCGTTCCCCAAACTAAAGCAGCTCTCAAAGGCCTCTCAGTTAACTCATGTTGCTTTTAGGACGTTTGATTAATGACGCTCGAAATGGAGACAATTATTTTTTTTGATGTTTTGTGATTTTACCTGAGAGAATGTAGAATTGAAAGATAAAATTATTTTGATGATCATTTAAGCCATTTTTCAAACAAGATGACCAACATTTCGTAGTCCCAGTTTCTTATTTGTGTTGATTCCCCTCTTCTCTAATGTGATGTGATTAACTAAATATCTATGGGTGTTTTTGTTGGACAAGCAATTTGAAGATCTCAACTTGGCCTCTGAGAAATTGTCATCATGTTACACTATTTTCTGACATTTTACAGACCAAATAGTTGATATCTTGAGAAAACAATTTGCATTATCACAAATTATGAAAATACTAATTACTTGCTGATCTAATTTCCTTGTAACACAATGATCCCATGATGCACAGTTCAGTTTGAAAACCAAGTTGAGATGTTAGTGATGGGTGTGTCAAACTTTTGACCTTTTGGTTATGAGTGAGTTTCTGTATTTGAGAAATACCTCCCTCATTCCCCTTGATAGATGAACTAAAAGTAACATACTACTTTGTTAATCTGTGTGTATGGAGGTCAGAAGAGTTTAGTGATGCCATGTGAAATGTTATGTACAATTATCTTGGCCACAATTATCTGAATGAATGAAAGAAATATTTTCTGCACAAATAACTACTTAAATAACAATTTAGGTTTCTAGTGAAACCTTTTTTTCAATGATATATTAAACCCAAGTTCCTTTATACATTACCTTAAAACTTCATCAGCCTCCTGACTCTCACCCACTGAGAGGCTTAAGTTGGACACTATGAGACATACAAACATATAGTTTTGATTCTCAATCCTGAAATGACTTCACACCTCAGAAAACATGTTGTCGTGTTTTTGACCCCTTTGATTACTGAGCTGTAATCTGAACGTGGTCCTCCCTCCACTCATGCATGGATGCGTGGCAGTGAGTGTGTACAGTGTGATAGAGGGTAGTGCGGCTGAGCGGATGTATATTTGACCTGGAATAGATTAACAGTCATTGATCCATATGACCTCCTCGCTGGATTTAGGCCTGTGGCTCACAGAAGGAGGTGGACTCAGCTGCATGATCAGCAAGCAGCAGAGGAAACTAACTGCTGCATGAGGATTTACAGTATATATACAAGTTTAGAGGTTTTGTTTGTACTTGATTTTTTCCACTTAATGCTACCTTATACTTGCACTACATTTAAGAGTGAAATAGTGTAGTTTTACTCTATATACTCCCATGTATTAATCTCTTTTATACAATCATGTGTTTGACAAAGTGTTGAACCTCTCTCCATCCTTGCTTGTGAACAACTGAGTCTTTCCAGGATGAACCTTTCATACCCAATCACGATACTATCACCTGTTACCAATGAACCTGTTTACCTGTGGAATGATCCAAACAGGTGTTTTTGGATCAGTCCACAACTTTCGCAGTCATTTGTTGCTCCTGTCCCGACTTGTTTAAAACATGTTGCTGCCATCAAATTCACAAGAAGCAGATATTTACAAAAAGCTATGAAGCTGATGATGTTAAACATTCAACATAATGACTGTTGAGTACTTTATACTCAATTGAGTATATGTCAAATGTTTAGAGAATGATTTTGCAGTTTTACACAGTGTCCCAACTTTTTTGGAACCAGCGTTGTAATTTGCAGATCAGGATTTTCACACACACAATATCTCATCAATTTATAAAATATGATGCGTTTTTCCTATTTAACTCCCCAGCAGTATTTAGCATTTTTACATGGTGGTATTGCTACATTACTTGAATTAATATTTTGTTCTTTAATTAGACATAAATGTGGTGACTGGTGTGCTCGGCTGGTTCTGTATCTTTAGCTGAACATTTCACTCGTCTCCACTCAGCTCCTCAGGGTGTCAGATATGAATGTCTGTCTCCTTCATCATGCAGGGCTTTGCTCTCACAGCACCTGATTTAATTAAGAGCTCCACAGTTTCATGTTAATTGGATAAGGTGTGTGTGGCGTGCAGCACCCCGCACCACATCAGGCTGCACTCCTCTCTGCTTGCACATGCTTTAGATGAGGCTTGTGCGACCGTGTTTGCTCTCCCTCACCTCAGGAGGAATTTAATCCACTTTTAATCTGCTCATATCATCAAACCTCGACATGATGCATCCTGCCTGAGCTGATTAGCTTGATGGGCTTTTCATAGGGCGACGTCAAGACGGGCCAAATGAATGACGGGACATTAATTTGTGTGTGATCCGCTGTGACGGCTGGGAGCTGCTGAGCAGTCAGTCATCGTTTCTCATTAAGATGAGAATATGATAGAATGGAAATCCTGACAGAAGCTATTTTACTTTGATGTTAATTCTTATTTATTTTTGGCTTATTGGCTTATTGCCTTTAACATCCTGGTTATCTGTTATGCAGACAGATAATTAGTTTGATTGAGTATAATTAAGTGCTTTCATGGTGTTGTTAATTTGCTTGATTCGTGTCTGACGTTTGGAGCAGGATTTTACCCCCCGTTGGTGAGGTAAAGCCTCAGATCAAACTGTCCTACCTGAAGAGCTTTGTTGCAGTGTCTTTCTCAAACATAAGAGGAATGGTTTGCTGCTTTCAGAGTCTTACTCACATATCTCGGTGTCTTTACTGTTTGCCACAACATATTTCCAGTTGATGAATTGCTGCTAAAATGGCCTTGCTCAAGGGCAGCTGCACAGCGGCTGTTAAAGGTGATGGAGGTGATAACTCATTCATGCTCAAGCAGTGAAATTTGATGCAGTGATTGAATGCTGGGAAGCCACATTAATGTTGCCCTACAGATGCCCTGCCTGTATCAAGGGTTTGTTATTGTCTTTGTCAGGATGCAGGCTGAACTTTTAGTTTTATGAACACGTCTTACAGGCATAATTGGGTTGCAGGTAGAAATCATCCCCACAGGGAACTCAAAGCCCTATATTTGTCTGGTCAAGTGATGCCAACTTCACAACTTTGTTGCTAATTTTGTGACTTTTTAACCTCCTGCGAATTTATTATTGTGCATGACTGACAACAGTTCTGCACATTTTTTCCATGTGGGACAACTGAACACAAGGCCACGAGTTTGTAAAGCTGCAGTTCAGTGTGAAAACATTTAGCATCACTTATCAGTGTTCTTTGGCAGGATAACATTGCACATGATACTTTGCATTTTTCTGTTGTTGTTTCAGATGAAAAAAAACAAAACAAAACAGCAGAGATATTCCCAAACTCTGATTTACTCAAAGAGGACACATAACAATATATTGCTGATATTATAGCAACATATGCATTGTAAAAGCGTGGCGTTAATTACTGCACTGTGAACATTTAAAAGAACAGTTTGGCAGCATTGAACGCCTCCCTGTAGGTGGTTGTTGAGCTTTTCTGTCTTTTCGTTGGCAGACGTTTTGGCTCGTTATGGAAGGAAAGGCACAGGTGTAAATAAAAACTTTAATGGCTTCATTCCATTTCGGTGCCCTAGATATCCCTGACAGAGAGCCAGCGTACCACAGGACACTGGAACTAATGAACATTATTGATTACACCTCTCCTGCTAAACATGTCATATCTGCTGTGAGAATGGTCCGTCGAAAGAGCTCACATGGCGTCAAGCATCTCTCTGTGCAGCGTGTAACAGTTGGCAGCAGTGAACTAATTAAGCTCATGAATTACACCAGTGAAGTAGGATAAAGCTAAATATTATAGCTTCCCATTCAAGGCCATAGTAAGTCAAACTGTTAGCTGCATGATCATCTCACAAGCTCCATTAAAGTTAATTTAACAGATCAGTTCGTTTCTTCTCTCATAGAAATGTTGGTGAAAGAAAAATGTGCTTCCAAACTGTTACCACCAAACTAATCTGCCTTGAACTCAAAAGTCAGAAGACTTTTATTAACTGGAATTTTCTGTGCTCCAACTAAACCTCGCGCTTTCTGTTTCCTTCTACTATGATCTGATAAAAATCCCATTTATGTGGCAGAAACCAAACAGTTCATCTGTAACAAAATTAGACGGAAGGTTATCAGAATATTTCAAAGAAACAAAACCAAAAAATCAAATCTTAAGACCCAAATCTATCAAAAATTAGACACTTTAGATATTAGTTGGTTGCTCCATGACTCCATGTTGTTCAGGTAAGTTAGACCCATATTTGGATCATCACTCAGTGATATTTGATGTTCGTCTTGCCGCTGTCATCCCGGACCAGAATCTGCCTCCTTCCATGGCTGTGCTGCTATTGTTTATTGTAGTTTCAGCAATCTGCTTTGGAACAATCCCGACTATTGTTTGTATGCAAATGTAAAGTAATTCCAACTAAATCCAGTGGGAACAATGCTTCATATAGCCTGCGCTGACCTATATAAAGGGTTATTTCTCTTGCATAGACAAAGAACAGAACCTCCTCCCAGCACACATTATCCTCATTAATGTCAGTGTATAATTGACTTGCAATGGGAATGGCTCATTGCATGCATTAACATTATGCAAACTCTATTAGCTGTGTAATGTTGCATGAATTCACCAAAGTGCCCGTGTGTTCCCTCATCGTCCTGTGAGCCTCCTTCCACTGTGGGTCCCCAAAGCCAGTGTATTGTTCTTCAAAGAGAGCGGGATGGCTAATTGGACTGCTAGCGGTTAGCAAATCTTCAGCTTCATTTGCACCAATAGCCTCATTACACCAGGAGAGTGGCGATGACCTCGAGGTCCTTGAGAAACACAATCACGTTTGGAAATTGGGAATATTTCTGTCTCTATTTGCGGCTTTTTCCCCCCATCATTGCACGCTCAGTGGAAGAGAGGGGTCCCAGAGCGCCAAGCAAGTTAATGATTCTCACTCAAACAGATGAACAAAATGAAATGATAATGATATTCAGTTCATTGTACTGATGGGTACAGATGTTTTAGCCTTTTGGCTTTGATCAGTGTACTAATGTGTGTGTGATATTTCCATTTTCCTGTCACATGAAAGTATTGCACAGCTGCATTTTTAAAGCATAATTAACTGAAATGCATATAAACTGCAACATTGTACCATCCAAAAATAATACCTATAGATAGTGTGTTTATAGGCTATAAATGAAATGGACAAAGCAAACATTATGGAAGTGCTGACAACAGTTGATTTGAGCACAGACAAGAATTTGTAAGAGCAGAATCGATGCTTTGATTTTATTTGTCAAGGTTTTCGGATATCTGCTGCTGAGACTTCTGCTACCACCCCAAAAACTGATATAAATGGAAATTGCGGTGCTTAGTGCATTGAAAAACAAAGGTCAACAATGTTGCAGTAATTTTTGGATTATCCACAAATGAGCTGTGAACCATTTTCAGTTCTAAAAAACAAGCTGTGAAAATGATGAATTATCATATTAACTGCAGATTATCTGGGAGAAACCTTATTGCTGGAAATGTTGCCGTTGTCATTTTTTTTAAGTCTGTTCTTCGAGCAACAGTGACAGATGTTTCAAAATCTCTGAAAATAAACCCACCTTCAGTAAAGCTAAAAGTAAAAGGGAAAGTTTGTAATTTGAACTACCTCTTCCAAATATGTGCATAATAACGATCAAGTTAGACTTGGAATGAGACTGTGTCTGAGACTGAGTTTGCTCATGTTGATATCCATAGTCCCTGAGGTGAGCTTCTCCACAGAGAGTCTGTCTCAGTGAAGAGTGTCACGTGTGCACAGATTTATTCCAACATGTAATATTTGACCTCAGGCTCAGCTCACTGTTTGTGAGGGAACTGACTGACAAATGAGGAGCTCAGGCAGAAAAGAGAGCGATATTTCATAGCATTTAAACAGATGAGGTTCACTCTTAAAGGTATGTTTGTAACTCTAAGTCTGTTTCCTCACCGCTAAAATAAATCATCACTGTGTTCATTTTAAGCTTTTGTTCTTACCTGGAAAAATACAAAACATATATCTTTTTAGATATTTCCAACAACAACAAAACAAAGGTGGAAATTTCCTTTTGAATACTGCCAATAAAACACAGGTCAGTTGTGTTATTTTTATTGGAAGGTTATCAGCTGGGAGATTACTGCTGCACCAATGCCAACAATAAGAGCACCTACTAATGGAAAACAACACTAGTGAATTAAATAAAGATAACTAAATAAACAATGGAAAATATTTTCTGCCTCCTGGCTCGTCCACTAATAGAAAATTGATGACATTTTTGCCACGCTGGTACTCTCACCATTCCCATAGACATTCCCATGCTTTGGAATTTGTTGTTTGCCTGCTGAATGTGTCTCAAAATATGTAAAAATGTGACTAAGTTATGTTTTTTTCCTGACTTTTAAATAACAGTGGAAATGACTCATAAATCACTTTTGAACAGCACATCACTCTATCGTTGTTGTTTTTTTTAAATGTCAAATCTCAGTTAAGGACATGGTTACACAAACAGATCATTGTGGACAGTCATAAATGGAAACATGTTCATGCAGCGTTTGTGTGTATGTTTTTGTGGCTTATGTTTGATGTCATTCCATACTTCCATTTAACAGTTGAATTGTGTTATGTAAGTTGTTTACTGACTTCCTTCAAGCGAGTTAAATTCATTTAAACATTGCAGAGAAACATCAGCAAATCAGCAGGAACATGAAGTTAATATCATGCGTTTTATTGTTGTGTGTTTTAAAGGGAGCAGCCCATCTTCAGCGCCAGAGCTCATGTTTTCCAGATCGACCCGGCCACCAAACGCAACTGGCTGCCGGCCAGCAAACACGCCGTCACCGTGTCCTTCTTCTACGATGCCAGCCGCAGTGTCTACCGCATCATCAGCGTGGGTGGCACGAAGGTGGGAGCCCGCACAAACACTGTATATATATCAGATACGGGCAAAGATGCTCGATGTGCAGGCCAGAGGCTCTGCGTGTTGTGTTAGGACACAGAAGGCAAAGCAAGGTCATAACAGGGCAGGTTGGTGTCAAAGATTGTGGGGATGCAAGAGTTTCACTGGTCAGAAACTGATCAACATGGATTTGTTCAAGTGTTGCTTTTTGTTATCTGGTGTCCCCTTCAGGCCAAGACACACAAAATGAGTAATTCTACTTAGATTATTTTAAAAAGAGAAAGGTGAAAAGGTGGACGAGAAATCTTTCTTTAAACTATATTTTCCAATAGTCCAGCATTTGATTGAATTTAAAGCGGGCTGTTTAACAATTTAGTTTAATTTCTGTCAAATAAAGCCATGCTTGAACTCCGTATTTGTGTGGTATCATATCCTCCAGCTTGCCTTTTATTTAGCCCACTCTGTGCTCCCCATCTTCCAATTCCCGATCGCTCTATCGTTATTCTTCAAATCAGGGGAAATAAATGTGTTTTGCATTCGGTTGTTGCTGTCATGGGTGGGCAGGCATTAGATGGAGTTGCACATTGTCAGCAGAATATTTATAACACACCTACCCAAAACAACACTAAAGCACTTGGGAGTCCGAACACTAACCGCTGATATTGTTAGCACCTAAATGAAACTCAGAGGGGAAAAAACAGAGCTTTGTTGTTATCAGCCTATTGTGCCAATTTACTGCTAGGAGACTTGGAGCTTTTGGAGAAGAGACCAAAGAAATGTACAACTGGCAACATATCCACTTTATCGGACTGTTCGCTTGAGAGTTAAACTGACAGATCGTCACACACCACAACAAGCTTTTTCACTTAGCTCTGACCTGGTTGTTAGATATTTTGTCTTTATTTGCGTGCACAGCTCTCCAGTAGACCTCATTTATGGTTTTTTAAATGTTAATCAGATTCTGACGACAACACAACCTAAATGTGTCTTGTGGCATTAATGTTGCCATGTTATTTGTTATCGATATAAAGAAAACCATAAAACTTCAAGTGCAGCCTGTTTACTGTGGTGAGCTGCTGCAATCGTTGGCCTCTTGATCATCAGATGAAAATCAGCTGCTGGTCAAGTGCACACACATGAAAAATGGGCTGTGCCGAATTTGGCATTTAAAGGTGACAGAAATTATTAATGTTCTTCGTGTTGGTTCTGGTTATTGTGAATTGTCCTTGAAAATGACCTTCTTTTGAAAATAGGCTCTTTAAGCATATAGCTTGATAAATGCATGCGAGTGCTGAACCCCACTTAGTTAATGCAGGATTGAAGTCGACGCACCGTCACAACACTTGCTATAGAGTGGATTTACTTAGAAATTGAAATGATGCAGAAGTGAAAATATGGTTGTAAATAGTGCAGAAGGAAATATTAAATTTTGATTTTAAACATATTAATATTAAACCAAAATGTAAGATATGAATAATAAATGTGTCCCAGTGAACGCATGAGTTTTTCTTCATAGCAAAAATGTATAAAATTTAAATAATAAAATGAAATATAACAATTTTCTGTATCTCAGATTTCTGTTAGTGTTGATCCCCTATAGAGAGTTTACATATTTAATACAGCTTGCTTAACATCCCTCTCTGTTCTCACTCTGCTTTTATGTACATCCTGTCTTACTGTGCAGGATCACGTTAATCACACTTTTTCAACTGGAGTCACTTATCTCCAGTTTTGTTCATGTTACTTATTACTTTTTTTTCTCTCCTCTGTGGTGTCAGGCCATCATCAACAGCACCATCACCCCCAACATGACCTTCACCAAAACATCCCAGAAGTTTGGCCAGTGGGCTGACAGCCGGGCCAACACCGTCTATGGCCTGGGCTTCTCCACAGAGCAGCAGCTGCAGCAGGTAAACACACACACACACAGAGCTTGATAACATCCAAACAAATAGAGTTCAAAGTGCCTTTCATTTATTAGATATGACACAGATTGTGTAGAGGACAGTGATGTGATGATCAAAGACCCATTTCCTATTCACATTAACACATCTTTTATCCAGATTCTGTCACTGTCTGATGTAGCTGGATTGTATTTACACATAGACACAAAACATCTGCAGTGTACATATGGAAATACAGTTTGTCTTTTCCTCAACATGATACAGATTTTTAAGAACTTCCTCTCGTGATTTTTACCCTTAATTTAAACTGAACATAATTATTCTTGCTACAGCAGGAAAAAGCTGCATGATAGAGTTTGTATTGCATTTCTCCTCCTGCAGTTTGCAGAGCAGTTTAAGGAGGTGAAGGAGGCGGCCCGTCTGGCCAGGGAGAAATCTCAGGAGAGGTTTGAATTGGCCAATCCTGCGCTCAACATTGCAGCTCCAGAGGTAAAGCACAGCTCTACTGTCTGAACCATAAGTTGTTCCATTGTAATAGATCTTACAGAAATAGCAAAGCAGTCAATCAGTCATGCTCGGTGAATGCCTAATCAGCCAAAATAGGTGATTGATAAGGGAACATTAATATAGTAATGTATGCATTTTTGCTATGCTAATTTATTAGTAATTTTATAGCATGACAATAAATCACCTCATCAAAGTTTTCCCATTTGCTGATGTGAACAAAACGAAAATTGGTAAATGCTGAAACCTGGCCAAAAGCGTGTTGTGGATTGTTCTGAGTAATTGAGAAATAGCATTGCTATTGAGTTTTGAGATGCCCACGAATAAGGGTCATTCACTGCCGTTTTGCAGGGATGACGGGAGAATTATCAAGGAGCAGAGATTTCCAAACTTCAGCAAACAAAAAAAGTGACTGCACAGAGGATTGTTCCATTTCAACCTAGTGAATTAGGGGAAATGAGGAGTGAGAAAAACAACATTTTTATTATATTAGTCTGAACTGACCCTTAAAAGGAGCAAAATGAACTGTGATATCTCTATGTCCTGACACCAGCAAAGGAGCTGCTGTTCCTGATTTAAAAAGCACCATGGCATTAAATACAATCTGAAGAGCTTACAGTCCACGAGCTGATACTTACTTAGAATATCGTTTTAATGGGAAACATGGTTCTAACAGACTTCATGTGTAGGTGAGGATGGACAACAGGTTCAAGTTGTGGTAACCGAACCTGTGACCTGAAAGGGACTTGATGGTCTCTGTGACCCCCGGTCACTGAGACAGAGCAGACATGTTATATCCCAATGAACTCAGTGCCTTTGTTTCTATTTTAAACATATACAGAATCATGAGGGATTAGATGGATCCCCATCTGGCCGCTCCATTATTCTCCCATTGGTTAACTCCATTAAAAGATTTCATGCATGACAAATGGAGATGGGAAGCAGAAAAAGACGCCGGCGCTGAAGGTGTTTGCAGGGGCAGTAATGGCCAGGACTGAAAGAAAGAAGAATGAGGGATCAGGAGAACAGAGAGGAGAGAGGGGCGACAGAGGGAGGGGAGCTGAATCATCTATAATTGAGGGAATCTGGCTGCTGCTGAAAGGACAATGGCCAGCTTTTATCCTGCCAGTGTCGGTGATTTCTTGGTGGACTTGATAACTCTGAGGTTCACTTCGGAGAAGGGAAAGTTTGCCTGCAGTGAAAACTTTTTGTCCTTCACCTTTTTTTTCCACAAGTAGATTAGAAGACACAGAGTGATATTTTCTGGAGCAGCTCTTGTGACATTTACACCATCGACTGGTGCACGCCCTGTTTGGGTGGCTGTGACTTAATCATGCAAGCATGGAGAAAACACTGTCACATGCTAACCTTTGGGAAGCTCCAGAGCTGTTCTGCCAGCCTTGTTTATTAGCCAGTTCTGCCAAGTATGAGCAATAAGAATGTGTTTGGTTGTTGTAGTGACATGGATTAAAAACAGACCAAAGTGTGTGTGTGTGTGTATATGTGTATGTGTGTATATGTGTATATGTGTATGTATATGTGTGTGTGCGTGTGTGTGTGTGTGTGTGTGTGTGTGTTTGCATTGTGTAAAGTCCTATGCTGCAGGTCTGAGAGACTGCAGAGTCACGTTGCCAACCTCGACCTAAGCTCTGAGACACTCAGATAAGAGCTGATGGTTTGTCTTGTCTGTTTATTTAGTGTGACAGAAAATAAAACTCTTGGATAAGACAAAACAGAGCATCAGCACCAAGAGGGTCAGCGGCACAGTAATAGTCTGATGCGCAAACTGAACAATATTTTATCAAGCTTGACATTTAACGGTAGAGTTGTTTTAAATATTGTTTTCATTGAGGCCAGAGGCGACTTTATATCAGAGTATTGATGCTTGACTGAGCTTCACAGAAGCAGAGCTAAGACTGAGAGGTCAAAGGTCAACTTGACCAGTACTTTTCCCTTATTTACCTTCCATCTTTAACTTAATGTGACTTGTGTCTTTTGCATTCATGGGTTTAGGTTTTAGGGTAAAATACTGAAATACTGTTGCTCTGTTCACTCTACATTCTTTCACACTTGTGAGTCTAAATCAAAACACGTGTAATATAATTCAGTGTAAGTGGAAAAAAATGTTGGTGCCTTTTAAATTGCAAATGAGCCTTGCGAAAGCCTCAGTGTATTTGACATTGATCGGTTACGCCTCTCTAATATCTGTAGAGCTTTCTTTTGGCTTAAATTCTGTACTGCAGACAAAATTCAGTTTTAGACAGGGAGTCAGTCACAAAAGCTTAGTGTGAGATATTGAAATGTCGGTGAATTAGTAAAGGAAAAGTAACAACTTTATTTGCTGTATTTGTTGTTGTTTTTAGCTTTGGTAACCACTGTGGCCATTTTGTCTTCGTTACACTATGTAGACAGGAAACACAAACACAGGCCCCTGTTGCAGTCACGTGTAATGCATCTCAACATTCATACAACACTTTTTAAATTCACATTGTTACAAAATGCTTCACAGTGAAAGAATTATAAATGTAAATATAACAGTAAAAAAGCCCTAAAGACAAACAAGGATGAGAAAACAAGAAAAGACATTAAGGCTAAAAATGAGAACACTGCTTTCTTCTAAAATCTGTAAAGAATGGATTTAGAAGCAAATGATCCTGTTTCACACATGTGCTCTATGTTGATATTGCAGTTCTTGCCAGTTGTACACATGTGTGAAATGGATTTATTTCCCCTCAATGCTTGTGCTTTGGCAGGAGAGAGTTTCTATTGGATGTAGCATGTGCAGTACACGAAGACAGTGGTGTGGGAATGATTGAGTGAACGTGTCAATCGCAATGAGGACATTAAGTTTAAAACAGCTGAATTCATGCCGTCAGTGTGAAGAGTCAAACTGCACCCTCAGAGGTCAAAGGTCATTGATGGCAAAACAGCAAGTGTGGAGTGTTACATCCTGTTACCAAGGCAACCAGAGACCTCTTTGCATGTCAGGCAGAGCTTTAAAACCTGCCCCCCTCGTCACACACAGAGAGCACACAGACACATGATCATGCATATACACATGCTAAATCAATTAACAATCACGTATACACACAGACACAGAAACACAGCAACATCAGCTAGATAGAGCTGCAAGGTCAGACGCTGGCGAGCAGCCCGTACTGATTTCACGATAAGACAGCGGTCATTGATTTTATGTCAGGCAGTGAACACTGAGGTGCTGTTGTGGTTATTATCGCATCTTCTGACTCACCACTACACGTTGTAAAACACCTTACTGCTGACCGCCTGAACCTGTTTAATATAGAAATAATACCCAATCAAAGCTGTTATGGAGTGTGAGTACACAAGGTTATTGTGTGCATGAACCACGGCCAAGTATTGATGCCAGCCCCTGTGCATGCTCCAAGTGCTCCATAAAGGCTTTTATATAGCAAAATGTGTGTCCTGTTTAAACCAAACAGCACGCCTTATTGTGGATGACAGCAAAAACAAGAAAGATCACAGATTGGAAATTTAAGTATGAATATGTATCAAAATAACTATAGTGTGTTTTAGCTTCGAAGTATTAGTCTGAAAGTCTAGAGGTAGACGGAGAAGAAGGTGATTGTTGTGCTGGAAACAAACACACAGTCAAATACTCAAATCCCACTTGATGATAAATTGATAAACCTACAGAAAGTGTTGGTTTACACAACGCTGGAGGGAAGCTATAGAACTCAGTTCTGTTGATTTCGGCCGGTCAGTAGCCATCTACTGTATTTTGCAGAGCTGTATCCACACAGCCTCGGGCGTTTCAGAGCACATATTCTGCCTCTGATATGTGGATGGCAGCTGGGGATCTGCATGCAGTAAAGCTTCAGCTTTCAGGCTTATTTGCAGAGCTCAGAGATAAGATGGAGGAGGAGATGGTGAAGTTCACAGAGATAAAAATGAGGAACGATAAACAGAGCAATACAGAGAGCATTATAGAACTGACAGGGGCAAAGACAAACACTTTCATGCAATAAAATAATGTTCATTTATTTTTTAGTAGGTGCTTCTTTTAAGTGTTTTAGTATTGATCCCCGGTGGGAATTGAACCCTTTGCATGGCCTTGTTTATGTCAGTGCTGTATAGCTTAAGTAAGTACAGTCAACAGTAAAGAGGATAAATTGAGTCATAAAATGCTAATGGAACTGCTGAAAGATTAAAATGAATAGAGGCTACACCCACTGGGGCAAGAATGTGTTTTGAAGGTCCCAAATACTTTGTAAAGCATGTTTTTTTTTTCCTTTTTATTTTATCCATCACAAAACCATTGTTGTCTATTTCTAGTGTGGGCATTCAATAATTTTTTTAGCTTGAATTCCATCCAATAAAAGGTGGTCACACATTTCAGTGTGACCCAGCGGGATCAGAAAACTCTGAGGCTCCTGTCTGTTACAAGAAGATAAGAACAGATACATAGGTGTGTAAAAGACTTTATAATTAACAGAGTTCTACGCTTTTCTGGAGCTAAAACCTTAAAAATTCACACACTCAGTCTTTTAATGATGGCATCATCTCTTCACTAGTGTCTCTAACATATAGATCATGTGATGTGTTCAAATCTTGCCTTGTTGCATTTCTTTCTATGAAATTTGAAATGCTGAAATTATGATGTGTTATATCCACACATTTGTGCTTTGTAGGAAATTAAACACACAATTTTGATTCCAAAATTGGTGCAAGGCTGATCTTTAGTATATGTACTACCCCAGTAATCAATAAATTACCAGCTATTACCATCTGATTAATAACGACAGCCTCCCACTAACCTGATTTCGTTACAACACCTTAAAGACATTTTTAGAAATATGCCTATTCGTTTTCTTGCAGAGAGTTAGATGAGAAGATAAATAGCACTCTATTATCTGTTCATTATATCTGGCCATTTTACACAGAGCCAGTAATCAATAACATTCACAGCTCCAGGATCATTATGCCTTGTGTGAACAAATTATTCCAACAATATCCACCTCACACAGTTATTAGAGTTAAGTAACATCCAGTTTATAATCAGATGTGTGCTGTTAATGAAGGTGCACTTGAGCTGATCCTACAGGGCTGTTAGTGTTTGTCAGACAACAGAAAGGTTGGGAACCGCTGAGCCTCACACCAAAGCTTAACTAAGTGCCAGAAAGGGTGAAGAAGAAATAACATGTCTGTCCATAACTCATCTGAACAGCAGTGTAAACACAACAGGATGTAGAAGCTGTTTCCCTCCTCAGGTAACAGCTGTCATTTGTTTGCGGCTGCTGATTGGAGCTTCTTTCCCCTCTGCGAGCTCCCATACGTGGTATCTATGCAGAAGCAGACAGAAGCAAACAGAAATACCAGCCATCAATATTTTAAAGCACAGACTTGGCATTAAAACCAGCCAAAAAGAAGTGTGTGTTTTAGGGTGTGTGTATGTGTGTGTGTGTTGTTTAGAGGACAGGTGCTTCCAGGGAAACCTAAGCATGTACCTGTGATGCATGGACACATGAATAAATAAAGCACGTTTGTGGTCTCAATGATGCAGCGGGTGTAGAAACAGGAGCTTTATAAAGCTAAGGGAGACGACGGACTGATGCTAAGATAAATAAGTAAACAGTGTAGATGTACTTAAGACGAACAGCGGTGCAGAGACGTCATGATGAAAGCTCTCAGGAAAGCCGTTTAATATTTCAAGTATCTGGGGTTCGATCGATAACAAAGCGGGCCTCCTCTCAGGACCCCGAAAAAGTGAAAACGGTGAATGGCAAAGCTTTCGTGAAGTGGGTACAGGATGGATCACTGTTTAGTCTAAATGCTAATAATGTTAACAAATTTGTTTTAATCCTCTACTATTTTTTTCTGTATCTCCTCATGTGCCTCTCCGCTCTCCCTTCTCCCGATGCATCATGGAACATTTTCATCTCTCAGCTCTCCCAGGTGCGTGAAAACACACACACACACACACACTCCACCCTGCAATTTAAAAAAAAAAAAAAAAAAAGCAAGACAAAGACAACCACCTTCTTTTGTCTGAGGGACTGCGGTGTTCACAGTCATGCGTCTTAGAGTTGCATGGACTATCGCGCTCAATAATTCATCCGGAGTCTGATCAAAGTTGACTTCAGAGCAAATTTAGCTTCAGAGCACAGCTGGCGTTGGCTATGAAGGAGTAAAAGCTTTGTTAACGACGGCAACGACGGCAGGGAATGTAATGAATATGGCAACATGCAGATGCATTCAATAGCTGTTTGTTGAGTTTGCTTCATCAAAATCCAGACCAGACACTGATATTGTGAAACATCCCCTGAGAACAGACAACACACAGACACAATATGTCCTTTAAAAGTGAAAATTCTTTGCAGGTCCTTTGAACTCTAAGAGCTAATTAATCCTGGGTCATTTGGAGGCTGGTGCCACAGCCTTGTCTCCACTCCGCCTGTTAGCGAACAACATACGGGAAAAACTGCTGTAAATTTGTAATCCCGTTTATGACTTAAACATGATCCACAGTATGAATTATTCAGGGATACGCACAGCCGATCCGTTGGCTTTGGGGCCGGACTGGAGTTGTCTTTGCTTTGATTTTTCCTGCTCTTGGGTTCCTTTCTCTGGACACGGTGCTCATCCGCATGAGTGGACTGTGTGTTTTATTTCCATATCCATCCATAAGCACGGACAGAGAGCTGCAGAGCCATAGATGATAAGCCATCGTCCTCAGGGGAATAGAGCCAGGCCTCACTCAAATTAATAATACAAGCTTTTTCTACAGTAAGTGCAGGGTTGTAAGGCACTTGGTCGTTGACAAGTTCAGGTTTAGGTTTCCACTCAGAGAGGAGAAGACAGAAGGCGACGGGGGGCAAAGAAATGTGCCCAAGCTAATTCATCACCACGCTTTTAGAAAGGAGACTGAGGCAGTCTTTTAGCCCACGGCCTCAAACTGAGGGAAATGGTTCACAGAACTGTGTGAAAAGAAGCTTGAACCCATTTCTGGGCAGCGGGGAAGGAAAATATCACAGCAGATTGGTTCAACTTGACTGTGCCAGACTGGAGTTGAGCCATCTGCGTGCTGTAATGTCATATTCAAAGTCTCTTTTTGACGAGAGAGGAAGATATACGGCTCTTCTTCTTCTGTATCATCATTCAGTTTGTTTGACCTTTATTTTATACTGTGGGTTACTGCTAATGAGGTAAGACCGAAAAGGCAGAAAGTGCTGACCTCTATGTTGCAGATACAGTGGTTTACTTAAGCAAAACTTATTACTGAGTCTGAAGGTTCGGCTTACAACTCAAATAACCTAATGTATAATGTTTAACCCATAGACTGAATAATCAGGCTTAACCAGGCTTAACCAGGCTGGATATGTTACTGTGAGGCACCAACTGTCTCGTTTGTAGCCCTGATGTCTCCTCCGAAAGATTCTATGACCACGAGCTAGTTAAAGAGGAAGAAGGTTCAATAATCAGCTTTTTAGTTCCCAACAGAAACAGATTCACATTCATGCCTCTGTGTATTATTATTTTTGGTATCATTATTGAACGCATTATTCAGTTAGTTAGAATTTGCTCAGGAGAAAACCTCAAGCTTAACTAACATTACATTATCTGTGTGCTGGAATTATGGTGATGATAAAACTATGAATGGCATGGATGGAAATTAGACTTAATGTTGCAAAATGTGAATGAACTGAAACAAGACTATCTCGCACTACATATTATCTGTTACCCTACAGCTACAAGGTACGACAGGGTGAGGCTGAACTTGTGAGACAACACAAACAAGAAGTCCTAAGTTCTCAGATCAATGTTGAAATTTAAATTTATTGATGCATCATGTAAAACGATGTAATTAAAATTAAGGCTGACTTCCACAAGTATTTGGTGAGCTTATTGCAAGATGTGCACTTTATGTAATATCTCAGCAGATATCTACTTTGCAGCAGGACACCATCATGTGCATATTTGTTGCACAAACACCAGATGAACTCTTGGAAAAAGGAACTATGTTTCAGTCACTTCCTGTTGAGTCAGAGTCCAGTCAGATCACTGAGGCTGTATGAAGAGAAGGCAGCTGGGCTCCACACATGCATGGAGCCTGTTTACAGGAGCCCAGATGGGACATATCAAGCACTGGCAGGTTGAGCTCTGTCCTGTCCTGCTGCTGTGTCTTGTTCGTTTTATTATGATGGCAGGTCTTGATGTGGAGGCTATAATGGACCTGTCAAACCTGAACCTCTGAGCCAATTAATGCTCTTTCACCTTGTATTAACACAGAATGCTATAATCTTTGTATATGCATGGGTCGACATATTGGAACATGTAATGTAATTTAGAAGATCCACTATAGACTAAATGTGCTGCTATAGTTGTACCCCGTTAAGCGTTCTTGTCCTCTAAACAGACACTTTCTATAGAGAACTCTTGTCCCCTAATGGGAAAACTGCACTTTCAGTGATTACAATTTACATCTTAATCCCAAACAACTCCAAGAAACAGCCATTAAAACATACGCAGGTACTGGTGCATCTAATTTTTCTTTTTCGTTGGTTTTCCAGTAGCAGCGTTGGTGCAGAATGAAATGAAGGTCATATTATCAGAGCTGCTTCTGACTGAGTTTCAGGTTTATAACAGAGCTCATGTCTCGTTTGTGTTGTGTCATATGTGTCGGTCCAGGAGCTGTCGGAGGAGCGTCATTCTCCGCCGCTGCTCACGGTCAACGGGCCGGGCGAGGAAAAGCTGTTTCGCAGCAAGAGCGCCGAAGTGGAGCTGACGGCAGAGAAGGAGAGGGTCAAGAAGATGTTGTCTGAGGGGTAAAGACAATGTTTTTGTGTTTTTAACTGACCTCATATTGTCTAGATAAATGATGCATTACAGCTTTAATTACTTTGAGACAAGCCACAATAAACCCTTCGTGTATATACAATATATTTTTATGCACTTTTACATTTCTCACTTTGTTAGACTAACAACACTCTAAGAGACTTTTATTTTATTTTGTTATTACTATTATGTTGTTGCCATTTTGCACATGCACCCATGACAGTGTTGAGATGTGGACAGCAAAAGGAGGAGTGAGAGGGGTTTGACGTGCAACAGCTCTAATGCTATATAAGAGATGTTTCATTACTACAGTTAGGGTAATTTATTTGAGAGCACAGGGCAGAGAGATGGCAACGACAGAAACCGAGTGGGACAGCATGCAGTGAAAAATTTGGCTTGTGTCAACGCGTACAGCAGAAGAATCATTACAACAGTCACAAAACACAGAGACATGAAATACACATGTATTGTACACATGTGTATTGGAATGGAAATCTTATCCGTCAGGGTTTAAAAGTGTACCACAAAGGTTGTAATCCTGTCTCTAACCCCTGCTTTGGCTACATGAGCAGATGTAAATGCCCAGTGCACTTTGTGTAGCTCTGTACAGTGAATGAAACTCACTCAATCCGCTAAATGCCTGTTCCTCTGTCAGCGGAGGGAAAACAACAATTACAAGCCAGTACACTCCAAAGCATTTAAAGAGAGTGCATTTGCATTTTCATTTAAAAGTATGAGTGTGCATCACAACGCAGAATGTCCTTTATATAGTGTTAAGGAGCATCCACACTATAAACAAATCACTTTTCCCATGGTGCTTTTTCACTAAAATTCACAGACAGCTGTTTGTTGGATGTCCTTCTAACAAACTGTAAACATGACCTCCTTGGCACAGGGAGCGGGTTTTACAGCGGCAGTGTGTGTTTTTTGTGGATTTATTCTACAAACAATGCGTACTGTTATCCGTGCAGAGAGTCGAGCTGGTACCCACGATGCAACTGAGGGATTCTCTCTGAAATGAGAGCTATTTTTTTAAACATTACAAAGGAGCAGAAAATGAGAACTATTTTGTGAGCTGGACAGATTTGTGTCTCGGTGGATTGTAGCTGCAGCAGAGAGGAGCATCATGAAGCACAAATAAGGAACAATGACCAATTTTACACATAAAGATCAGCTTGCTTGTCATGATGAGTACTATGACCTAGGGAAAATACCAGAAATAAGGCTACTGAGAGGCACAGAGGAGCAGATGTCTATGTTGAAGTCACTGATAAGACAGTGTTGGTAAATGAGAGGCCGACAGGATCTCCTCCTTATCACTCTCTGAGGAGAGCTACTCACTCCTCAAGGTCTCAATAGTCTTATTTGTGGCATTTTGTCCTGTGTGAGTCCTCGTCTTCTGTGTCTGTCTCTTCTGAAAAACCCTGATGATGTCAGGAAACACATTTTTAACGCCCTGCATATTCTTCATGTTTGGGTGCCGTCAGAGTGGAGATTGTCTTAGTAGGGCAAAAAGCAGGTGAGACAGGAGATGGCATAGGAAGGCTTGTAAGGGTAGTCCAATGAGGGCAGAGTATGGACAGATGTGAAAGATGCATACTGAGGGTTTTTCAGGTCCAGGACTGGGTAACACTGATCCAGGGTACTTGGAGCTTGACTCATACTGGCGACTAAAAGCCAGGCAAAACTGTTTCTGTAGCAGCAGTGAATGAGTGCTCCCCTCAGAGAAAACAAACCACCTGTGTGAGTTTTTATCGCCTCCATGTTTGTGTGTAAGAAAACACTCACTGTCAGCTTTTCAGAAATCCATTCATTCTAAAAACATTTTACCTCAAAGAAAAAAGTGCTGTCTGCCTGGAAACCACACTATAGGTGGACCCCTCCCCCCCTGTTCTGCAGTGATGTGTGAGTGTAAGTGTGTCTGAATTTAGCAGCTCGTAATTATCATCATCATACGATTACTCCACCTCCCATCTGAGATCAGGAAGCAGAGAAACACTCACACTGCGCTGCTTTACAACCTATTATCCCAATGATTTCGCTTTATGTTTATCTTAAGCTTTTTGTTCTCCTCTGTTGCTATGCTGAGATGTTCTATGGTTGCCAAGCTGTTCGTCTGTTCATCATGGCAAAGACTCCATCCTGCCATGTGAGAGCTCTCTGGTTTATTAAATACCCCCACTGAATCCTGACCTTTCACTGGCACAGGAGATCTGATCCATCTTTCCCACGTGTTATTAAAGGAGAACACATTTCCTGTGTTGGTTAGTGGTCTTTGTTTCACATTGGACAAAAACCCCAATAACATCTGGCTTTTGTCTTCAGTTGGAAAAGGTACAACCAACATTCAATCCCGGGTTGAATAATTCTGCACTAGTCACAGGTATTTATCGGCAGTGACGGAAACATGACACCAGGATGAACGAGCTATTTTTTATTCGTTTTTCCAGTGCAATGCTATGACGCATTTTGAACTTTATTAATTTGTTTTACAGTCTGGAAGCAATGTGCAGCAGAGACATTGTTCAGTCAGTGTTGAGTTTGAAAGAGAGAATATATATATATATATATATATATATATATAAGTAACACCATAACATTGTCACTGGACTCCATGCTGCTTTCTGCTGTTCCCTTTTTTTCTAACGCAAACATGACGCACCTGAAGAAACAGAGAGGCCATCTTTACTATGGGAAAGGTGTCAGTCATCTATTTTTAGCTTGTTTACCCTTGTTTAAAAAAAAAAAAAAAAACGAGCTAATTTTTGGTATAAAAATGGTTTGATTCTCCACTGTTGAAGTTAAACTGCACTGTTCTCTTGCATGAACCAAATTATTTTTTACAAAAGACACACACAAAAACAACTCTCACATAAAGACAAAAGAGAGAGAATATTTAATTGCTGATAATAGAAGGAAAAGAGATAAAGAGTAATAAAAAGTCACATTTAAGTCTCATTTCCAAGTCTTACTACAGCCAGTCATCTCGCTTTCTCTCAGACTTTAAAGCATTAAAATACATGAGCTTCTGGCTCCTTAAAATCAAATAAATGTCAAATTTTCTCCAAACAGCTGGTGCAGCGTAATATGAACGTTTCACTTCATTACCTCATCGTCCTCTCCATTTTCCTTACCAGCAGTGCTTCTTTCAGCCGACCACCATTAGGTCTTTATAGCTGCATTAATCAATATTAATTATCACCTGACGCTACAGTTCCTCTCAGAGTGTTTTGCCATCTTTCAGCTCGTTGTTTTGGCAGTAAGAAAAGTTCGGACAAACTGGCTGCACGCTGCCTATTCAGCACCACACAGAAGTAATTTGTGTGTTTTCATGACTTCTCCTCAGGTCCATGTGTGAGATCAACCTGGAGGCTGAGCTGTTCACCCTGCAGGACAGTAACGCCAAGCTGGTGGCAGCACTGCAGGAAGCCAACAGCGGCGTGGAGCAGTGGAAGAAACAGCTGGCTGAATATCAGGAGGAGACCGATCGCCTCAGAGACCAGGTGACAAATACACACCCTGTAATACGATGTCCCTGCAGCTCGTAACACTGTGGTGCGATTCATAACATGAAAGATGGACAGTGGAAGCGCTGATGACAGTTTGAAGCGTGACTTCTGTTCGGTTTGTTGACACATTTGTAAGAGTTCATTCTTGCCTCATTACATGATTTTTTTAAGCGTTTGCAACTGAGCTCAGGTCACGTTAAGCCACACAAACAATAATGCACAACAAGCTTTCACAGTGGAAGAGGATGATTTGTTTCAGAGTGTGTAATGAAATGATTGCATCTTGCCAAAGAGGAAATGTGGCTATTTTTCGATTACTCTTAGTCCCTGTGGTTAGATGCAGTTTAAAATACTTCACTTTCTTCCCCCTTTTTTTCTTGCAATTTCCAATCAGAAGTAAGAATCTAAAATAATGTAATTTGATGTACAGATTGTAAAGTCTTCTTAGAAAAAACTATGATTTTTGACTGTATAAAACACATGTAAAGTTGACTTGACTAGAGCACCAATTTTGAACAATAGTTAAACTACTGACTGGAACTGTTGTTTCAGATGTACAGTTTAACAGACACCTGCAGTATCAGAAACAAGTATTTTCTGCTGTCATGGTATAGCTTATGATTTTGTTCTATGCAACATTATCCTATCATTCCTTCACTGTTTGACCACTCAGATAGTAACTAGATATTATGCAGATTGTTTCATTCTTACATCCATAACTATCAAACTAAAATCTCCACGCGGACTTGGTCTCTTCCAAACTGCGGATGCATTTTTCATCCAGCCCCCCCTCTTTGGGATATTTCTGTTGACAGGCTCCCGTGGTAGTCGCAGGGCCTGAACGCAGACATTTCATCTTTAATTTAGAGAGAGTAAAATTATGCCCTTGGTCAAGCTTAACAAGGCTCCAATGCGACAGAATTAAGTGCTGCCGCAACCGGCCTGCAATGGAGCTGTTACCACCGGTGACAGAAAACCAGCACTTTTATTTTTAGCCCACGTTGTGGTTTCATCTGTCTCTATGAGTCCAGGTGAAGGTTGTCCCCCTATATTCACACACACGCACAAACACACACACACACTGCAGCAAAGTCAACCAGGTGGCTGGAAGTGGAGCAGGCCTCCAGGGTTTGGCGAAGGGGTGTTGAGGGGGGTAGGGTTGTGTGTTTTTTTCTTTTTGGGACAGGAGACCCTATACTGGTCACCCCCCTTCCCCCCTCTCTGCCCCAGTTAGAGGAAGAAGATAAATCATCTCAGGAGCAGAAGGAGAGAGGTTGGCTGGATTTTTCTCCCTCGTCACATTCGGGACTTCAGCCATGTTTGTTTTCATCCACAACAGAGAGGTTCTGGGTTTCTGGGTTTGCTCAGTTTTAACAAGAATTAGCAACATGGAGTTTGATACTTGTATTTGACTGCAGGATTCTTGAATAGGTTTTTGTGCATTTATTCATTTTTGGTATTTGTTAGTTTTTGAAGACATTAAGTTTTTGCTGTTATGATTGATTTTGCTCTATTTGGAAATATGAATTGTATCTGTTGTTAAGGTCTATATGGAGTTAAGTGTAATGAAAACAACAACCGCTACCTGAACTTGGTTGATTTACATCCAAAACCACAGTTTCAGTGTGACTGTATTGTTTGAGTTTCAGAGTTTGGGGTATTTTTGGCAGTCGTGATTTTTGGATGTAAATCAAATTTCTGGAAAAACAGATTTTGTAAACTCTTCAGCTCTCAAAATAAAAATAGTGATTGCATAGAGTGCATACTTCCGTCACTCAAATTGTTAAACCAATATTTAAAAAAAAAAATCAATTGTCTTGAAAACCTATTAAGATGCTCAGTTTACAAAGAAAACTAACCAATCCTTGTATTTGAGAAGCTGCTTTAATGCTTCAAATAATGATCATTTATTAGAATAGTTGTAGATTAATTTGCTGTCAATTGGCCAGTTGATTAATTGGCTAATTGTTGAAGCTCTATAAAGGGCAAATGTATCTTGTAAGGCTGAGGATTTAATGTGAGACTTGAGATGAAAGTGAAAAAAGTGTCTCTACTTTGCCATTAAACATCATTGGAATCAGTTGTAGCTGCCATGTGTCCCAGGTGAACAGACATCCCAGACAGACAAGCAATTTCACTTTGTAGAATATAGTGAATAGTATAATATGAATAATAAATTGACAAGCTGGGGCTCACTGTTCGACACTCACCATCTGTTTGTTTGTTTTTTTTGTGGTGCTACGTCTGCACTGATATTCAGCTCCTACATATACTGTATATATGTATATAACACCATTGATTTTTCAATCTCCTGTCAATCTATTAAACTTAACTGGGAACATTAATTTAGAGCAAAGATTTCCCAGGTTTCTTCCTTCATTTATATTTGTGTGGTGTTCAGAGACATGGAGCTGGTGCCTCTGGGGACAGTAGCTGTCACATACAGAGTGGATACCGAGGGGCTGAGTGTTCTGGGATTGTGTGGACCCCCACCCCCCTTTCAACCTGCGGCGGTTTTCTGAAGCTGGGCTCGGAATGTGTGTGACGTAGCGTAGTGAGGAATCTATAAAGAGCCACTTTGATATTTCCTGTGAAAATGCAGAGGAGACGCTGAAGGGAGGGAAATGGAAATATTGGCATGGGAGCAGGAAACCCTCTCTCCTCCTATTCAGACATTCGGTGAATTGAAATGCCAGCAATGAGCAATAACAAGCACCGACATTAAAATAACCAAATATCAGTACAAGGACACAGGAGCATTTCTACATATTAAAGGCTGCAGCAAACTTAACTGATTTTCTGGATGGAAAAATGTCCATCACATCCACAATTTCCTAAAGCCAAAGGAAATGTCCTGTTTATTTTGTAACAGTCCAAACCCCCAAACACTCAGCTACCTATCACAGAAGGAAAAGAAAAACAGCAAATACTCGCAGATTTGAGAAGCTGTAAATAGTCATTCTTTGCATGTTTAATCATAGAATTAACAAAGTTAATTATTTGGCCAGTCTTGGAAAAAAATAACCTTACTATAGTTATTATAAGTAGCTGTGAGTAAAGGATGAATTAGCAGATGTTTCACCTGCCAGCTGTGATCACGTCTACAGCAGCTGACAGCAGTGAGTGAACACTGACATGCATTTGATCCATTTTATCCAATTAATGCAACGCTCAGAGGGCTCAGACTGTCATGTGAAGCTTTTTATCAGGAAAACTGTCAGGTTAGAACTTCGTCTTTTAACGCAGACACTTCTGCACAAATGTCCACATTTCTAGGCATATAAACACATTATTCAGATTGGTTTTTTTTTTTCAAACTGTGCAGAGATCAGTAGAGCTAATGTCAGATTTACACGATATAATAAGAGCCCGATCAGTTTTTACATGAGTCTGTGTACAGCTTATTAACAAATCCTGTAAACACTCGGGACACAAAAAAAAGGTTACTGTCTTAATCTGATCACTTGCAGAGCATGCAAAACTGACAGTATGCTGCTTTTCTTTAGTTCCCAATGGGAATTGAACCCCTAACCCATTACAGTTGTAGTCCCTTGCCCTGACTTGGAGCTTCAAAGCCCTGCAAGATAACTGAGTAGATACTCAGTGAACCACAAACTTTAAATCACATCATGTTCAGACTTCAAAGACTGAACAGTTTGCCCTTGTTTAGTCAAACTGTCACTCACCATCTTTGGCTTTTCTGTTCATATGTTAAACACAGAGAAGTGGGTCAGATGGAGAAAAATATTTTTCATGATTTTCCACAAGGTCATATCCTTCCAGCAATTAAAAAAAGTCTCAAAGGCGAGTGAGTTCAGGACTGTGACCACTAGCAGAAAAGCTTCTTTATGCAGAACTGCTGCGAATGTGTGTGTGTTGAGGTTCAAGAGAAACGAAAGAGGCTATGAATCAACAAAATGTCCTTGATTTATTTGTAGATTGCACAGCAAAGTGATGCATGGTGAAAGCTGCTAAAGACACTCTGAGTTCTGACTAAATGGACTTTTATCAGCTGTGGAAATCACTCTGTCTGTGAGTGTGCGTGTGTGTAGGAGGGTGTGTGTAGGCGATGACCCTCTGTTGGTTTTCCACATTTCCATCAATAGTAATTGTGTATTTGTGACTATATAATGTATTTGCACATTGTTGCTGTCATGAAAAAACCTTTTAATGGTAAATTTTGCTGGTTTCCATGTTTTCACTGGGGGTGAAGGGTTAAGCGTTGTTCTCTGGATTTAGAAAATTACAGCGCACATTAGGTTTACAGAACCCTTTCGAAGCCTGTTCATTGAATGAGCACTCAAATGAGATCCTGATGATAATGCATTTCTACTCACCTGTTTCAGATCCTCCTGTTTCTCATGTTTGTCCATCAGCAAATTATGGAAAAAACCTCATTACATATTCCCATGAAACCTGGACTGATCAGCTTCGGACAAAGGACTAGATTCAATTTTGAAACTAAATCAGACAGAAACTTTCTAACTGCCGATGTGATTTTTGCAGGTTCAGGATCAATTTCAAATCAGTGTAACAACAGAGGATCACTGTGCTCGAACAAGATGCAGAGTTGTGTTGCATTGTTGAAATTCGTGGTTTCTACTGTGTATGTCCATTCTGCTGCTGACTTTCATTCGCCTGGCTTCAAATGGGAAATATTTTAATTTAGTTTTGATATAATAACTGTATTCTTTTTACTGTTTTGTGCAGTGTTGTGTTTAACCTGACCAATGTACTCTGCTGCTCAAACACATCTGCTCCAGAGCCTGAATCCTCTCTATTACAATAATGGGATGAACTTTATTTGTACAGCACCTTTCTTTAAGGTTACAAAGTGTTTTACAGAAAAACAAAACAAATTAGAATAACACAGGCATCCTAAAATGCCAGGGGATAAAATAAATAAAATAAAAGGAAAAAAGGACAATGGAAAGAGTGGGATGATAAAACCCAGCAACATATTAAATATTCATAAATTATTTCCTATAAAATAAAGTTTTAAGAAGTGATGTAATTGATGCTAATGATTATTCCACAGTCTGGAGGCTCTAACAGCAAAGTCCCAGTCGCCTTTGGTCACAAGCTGGAAAAAAACTAGTTATATTATATAAGTATATTTTATTCTTTAACCTGCAGTGTTGCTCCAGGCACGGAAATGTCAGTCTGTCACCACACCGGTCCAGACTGAAATATTCCAGCAGCTCTTGGATGGACTGCCATGAAATTCTCCATTCATGGCCCCCAGAGAGTGAACCCTCCTGTAATTCGTGATCCCCTGACTTTTCCTCTAGCGCCACCATGAGGTTGTTGGTTTTTAGTACAATGTTACCATGAAGCTTTGTACAGATATTCATGAACCACCCCTGAGGATTAACTACAATAAGTCTTGTGATTCTTTCCTCTGGCACCATCATCATGTCAAAATTTTAATTTGACCAATATGCTGTTTTATGACAAAATACAGACAAAGTAATGTTTTTCCCATACGTTTCAACTGTACTTTGTATTTAGTGCTAATTGGAAATGTTGTAAATTGCGTTATACCTGAACATGTCAGCATTTTCAGTATAGTATATATTAATTGTGTGTGTGTGTGTGTGTGTGTGTGTGTGTCTTCCAGGTGGCAGAGCTCGAGGCCCAGCTGGGGCATCCTGCTGCTGCTCAGACTGGTAGAGAGGAGCTGAATCAGTCACTGGAGGAGCTGGAAGCCCTGCTGAGCGCCAAAGACCAGGCAAGACCTACAGTCCTAAAGGAAAACGCCAGGCTATAATACACCGGCACACATACAGTAACATACTGGTGGTAACTCACTTGATATGTTTGTGAAAATAGAGCCTCAAACTCTATTTGATTAAAGAAAAAACTCTGGAGACTTTTAGTTATTCTGTAAATGTATTCAGGAAAAGTTCAAGCACCAGTTTGAGTATTTGTTTCCTGAATCATCTTCAAGGCTTTTAATGAAATCCTTCTGGCTCAATAAACTTGTTTTTGTGTTGACCAAAGCACAATTACTAAACAAAACATTCAAAAACTAATATAAAAGAAAAGAATGTGTCTGTGGCTTTTACTTTTGCCCTTCTAGTTTCTATCTCCACAAAGTCCTTAATTTATCTCTGAGACATTTGAAGTCATTTTTTCCTGATGATTTATTGGTTTGGTCAGATAAAGAGGACTTTGATAAAATACCACAGCCTGACAAACACACACAAAAATGAATGCTGCAGATGTCCAGAGCTGCCTCCTACATGCTAAGTGAAATCAGGACTTTATGACTCACCTTCAGAACTGTTTCCAAGGCTGTTTTAATATAATTTTTATGATGCCAAAGAATCACCTTGTGAATATTTTGTGCCAAGTCAATGTCCATCAAATGCATGCTGGGCACGCACAGCCAAAAATCATTTCCCCAGGATAAATAAAACTGATATTAAAGTGAAATATTCCTCCAGCCTCATTAACATAACCATGTTCATCCCGTCATCTAAACAAGTTCCACTTTTGCCAACGGGATTCGTGGCAAGGTCACATTGTTTCCTTGGGGGGGGGGGGGGGATCACCAACCTGGTTTATGATAAATGATTCAGCTGCTTTAAGAAAGCTGCTTGAAATATTTTGGTGCAGATATGAATGTTGCATGTTCTGATAAACAGGGATGGTGGATGTGGGGAAGGCGGTGTAAACATGGTGCTGTGACAGTTTGAAATTACTGTGTTTTCAGGAGATTCACAATCTTCAGAGCAAGAAAACAGATGTGGGTGAGCTAGAGAAGGAGAGAGAGGAGGCCATGCAGAGACTTCAGGTGAGCTGACAACTCGCTCAGTATGTTGTTTCTCACTTTGGTAAAACTTGGACTGGAGTGCTCTGACTCACCGTGTTGCAGTCGATTTTTCAGTTACCAAGTGGAAGAATAATACTTAACAAAAAAACAAAACCATACTGCAACACGGTAAAAATGAAAATAAGTTTGAAGAGCTTTGGTTAGTTCAAGCTGCCCATTTCTTATTAGCAGAGATGCATATATTGACAAAATAGTATGAAGATAACATTGATGTTCATTTGGCTCCATATTAAGTGATAAACACTTAAAATCCTGTGTTGGATTTTTTTTTTCATTTCTTGTTTTTTCTACTTTATATCATCCTTGAGGAGATAACTGTGGTGTGCCAAGGTCTTGAGAAATTCCAAAACTCTAAAAACAGACTGTTCATCAGACTCAGACTCATTTTCAAGGCTACAGCTCTTATAAAACATGATGAATGGGACTGACTGGTAGGTGGTACAGATGGGCTAATGCAATCCTGAGCAACACTCAGAGGTAATGGGAGCTTTTTCCTTGTTAACATAAACTAATTAAACTAAATTTGTAGATTCTCCTCACCTTTATTTTCATTGTTACTTAACCTTGTAGAGCCTGTTTTATGTTAAAATTTTCATTTTCAGTGTCAATGGAGACATTCATCTATTTTTTAGCCATTGATGCTCATGATTGAGTTGCTAAGAGTTCAGTTCAGTCTTTAAAAGATTTTCTACTCAAGTCTTGTACAAGGCGTTTTACTTATTCCTACTCAAATCTTAGAGATATATTTGTTTTTGTCCTCACCATATATATTTTTTTTTTTACATTTTCCAATCATGTTATGGTCTCAATTGGTTTGATGTGTGTCGACTAGAAGCTTCCTCACAGTCAGATACACAGTGGTCTCATTTCTGCAGCTGTACCTATAATAGAGACAGCACAGTTCAGACCTGCAGTACAGGAGGACTGAGGACTTCAAGGGGAAAACTAAATGTACCGAATTTCCAATGCTAATGCTGCAGGTTATACCTGATGCACACTGCATAGCCTTTATTAGGTCTTCTGTCATTTTTTGTAATGGTGTCATTTGTGAATTATGTTTATTCATATTTGACCTCTGCTGTCCTTGTGCACATTCACTAATCTATTCATTGCTGCATTTGGCATCCAGAATAATCTTGTAAAACACAAAATTGCACATTTAAATTTGCTGTATAAACAGTTTAGAACAGATAAGCCTGATAGGACATTCTCAGTAAACTCTACTGCAGTGAGCAGCCACACGAGAAGTAAACTGCAGAAGCAAACCATATCTGCCTAAGTGCCTTTAAGCAAGATGCTTTACTTGTACCTACCCCAAGGCTGTCTTTGTTACTGTATACATCTCTGCTATATTCATGTTGAAAATGAAATGTTCAGGAAGTTAAAAACACACAAATACTGTGGGATAAATTATACTTCTCATCACTAAACTCAGTTTGCAGATATAAATACACATTTTGATCAAGTACTTCCGTCTAGCTTGCTCAGACTTTAGATAGAGGAAGCAAACAGGCAGAAGCAATGTAATATCACAAGTCTATTATTGTCACTCTAACAGTTATTATCAGGCCATATTTATGGACAGAAGTAGAAAAAATTCAGCTGTACTCTACTCCAGTTTTACATTTATCGCATTTTATAGACACTCTGAACAACAGAGCTACAATGCTGCTCTGCAAGGTGTATTCCCAAAAAAGTACATTATAAACATTCAAGAGCACTGGTTGCTCTTGATAGTTTCACAAAAATAACATGTGCGGTCATGCAGAAAAAATCTGAAACATGCCCAGATTAGAAAACTGTACTAATAACAGTTGTGTGTGCAGGACGTGGAGAGACGAAACACCGAGTTGGAGGATCAGGTTCAGAGCGCCGAAAAGACGCTGGCCTCCAGCCGCGAGGAGCAGAAACAGGCGGAGGTCGAGGTCCGACGTATCATCGAGGTTCTGGACGTGAAAATCTGCGACCTGAACGACCTGAGACAGAGTCTGGCAAAGCTCATCGACAAATAACCACAGCAGGAGCTGGGCCGCATCTCCACAGTCAGCACAGGTCCAACCCATGTGGCCTTGATTTGTGTTTTACTGGAGAATCAGCAGAGCAACAATCAAAGCAATATGGAGGAAAACGTGCAGGTGTTTACCTCCATAGATCTGTTTTGTTAAGATCAGTGCAGGTAAACAGCAGATATCAGAAACCCCCTAAAGGTGCTTGGTGCAAAATAAAACATCTGTACTGTACATGTTGTCACATTATTACTGCAACATTGGTACGATTATCATAAACAGTTTGGTCTAATTGGCAATTTTTTTTTACGTCATAGTTACCAGAAGGTTCATGTTTTTACTCTGATCACCATCTGCCATCACCGAAAACTCCGAAATGTTAGGTCCATTTGGAAAAACAGCACCATCCTCCTCTTTTTGGTGCCATAATAATCCAGTGTATTCTTTCAAAATCTGACCAAGTGGTTCGCAGTGTGAAATTCTCAATAGTGGCTGCTAAAAGCTGTCTCTCAATTGTTTGTGGTACTTATAGCAAGGTCTCAAAAGGACTGAGGTAATGATATATTGATTGCAAACAACACACAAAGTACCTTTAAAAGAGGATTTGCACCAAACCTGATTTTAAGCTTGCTATTTTGCAAAAGTAGACATTTCTAACAGGTATCAAAAGGATTTCTTGTACACTGCGTGGGCCATCCACTTTATTTGTGCATGTAGAGTAGCAGTAAAACAAGGAAAGAATCAAAAGATCTGACTGTTTAATAAAAGCCAGTGGTGCTTTGCTTTCCTGCAGAGCTGGAGGTCTCAACCATTCAAGCATGTCAAGGCACAGATAATGAAACTGCAGTCCTGTATTAGCAGGACTCACATCAGGACTCAAGATGGTTGAAAAATAAAGTTTAATGGAGAATTACAATTTTACACCAGGACTTTGACACATTAAATTAATAGTCTGAGGCCTACACGTAATAATAATAATAGTCCTGTATGATCAAGGCTTTTAGATTTGCATTATCTCATGTCATCGGTAGATCATGGAAGTCACTGCGAGTGAGACGACAGAAAAATGAAGACAAGCTGTACAAGTAAAATGTCTGCTTTTACACAATAATAAGCTTGAGTTCCTGCTAGTGTCATTCTTCCTCCAACACTGTGGAGATGCACACAGGAGGAGTTTGGTCGGGGTCAGGATACACAGAGGCAAAAACCCTGAATAAATTCTGCTCCAGTTCACCATCAGCATCCTGGACTGGCCTCTCACCAGCCAGAACATCAACAAACTCAGAGATGCAACAACCTGCTCACGTTCTGTCCTCTGAGGATCGCCAGCGTACGAAAATTTTTTTTGTTCATGTTTTTTTGAGGACTCACCACTTATTCTATTATTCATGTTCATTGATGGGTTACTCACAGGATGGGAAATCAACGATGGCTGCCGGCCAAATTGCTGCTGAATTCAAGCTGCGGCTGGTAGGTTATTCCTGTCCTTCAGGCCACTTTGACGGGCAGGTCAGCATGTGAAGGAAAGGTCCTGATGTGTCACTGCGGCCTGTGGACAGAGACGCTGCTTTCCCACCCTGATGTTGTAGAGATGAAACCGAGGTTGCACTTGATAATGTTTGTGCCAAGTTTTACTTTGTTTATATTTGTCAGTGTTCACAAAATGGTCCAGTTCTACTTTTATGTACTTTTTCTGTGTTGCTCAACACTACCATTTACTATAATAGTAATAATAACCCTAGAGAAAGGCTCAGCAGAGCCGCAGAGCATAGATCACTATGAGAGCACTGCATGAGCTCTGCAGAAGTCCTGTACCTACCAAGGTGTGTGTGTGCGCGCAAGTGTGTGTGTGTGATACTTAGCAGCGTGCAAATGGAGACTGCTCAAGGTAAAAAGCACAACTGCAGTAGTTTTAGCAAGTGGGTACTACATTGACTTGTCTGTCAGCTTTGTATGTGAACTTCTGATGCACAATATCTATTGATCTTTGCTTCTCGCCCCCCTGATGAGTTATTGATTTCCTCATATGACAGTAATATAGGTACGAATAAGGTGCAGTCTTTTGCAGCTGATGATGCAGTAACTGTCTGGATCATAATAACATGTCAAAATGTGATTTAAACAGGTCATAATTAAATCTGCTAATGTAATAAACTACCAGATAATGTACTTGCACCACATTATGAGTGATTTTGTGTTAGATTTTACAAATACAGTTCAAGACCAACATAGTATTATTAGTTACAATATAAATGTTACTTTTGACCAAAATAAGAGGTTTAATTATACCTTCAGTACAACATTGATATTTCATCATTTTGACAAGTTACTACACAATCTGGGAGTTCTGACATCAGCTGCTACATGCAACTATCACTGAATTAGCAATAACGTTTATAGCATAGATGCCTGATCATAGTTGATACAAGTAATTTGTAGACCTCTGTAAAGCCTGTTCTCATCAATTCTTACATCACTGGTGCTTTTTTCCACAACAACAGTCTTTTTTTTTTCATGGCTTCACCAGATTATGACAGATGAGTTCCAGCCTTTTATCAAGCATGAAGAAAATGCATCAGAGGCTATCAGCTCCTCAGCACGAGCTCCTTACGGTTGATGTCAGAAACACTTTGCTTCACAACAGCCTTATTCCAGTGTATCATTAATCCAATAACACTGTGTAAATGCATCAGGAGCAGATCCTGTATACACAGAAAGGGGGCAAGTACACTGTCCTCAAACTCTAACTTTCCTTCCTGGTGTTTGACCATTGACCTCTCTATTGAAAGGGAAAACCGAGACAAGTAAATTTAAAAAGGGGTGGTCCAAATACATTCTGGGAAATGTAGGAAAACACCAGCTGATGCATAAATAGTAGAGGAAGGTTGAGGGACATTGAGTACACCACCAAACAAACAACCCACCCCCCTCCCCCCACAATGTAAACTGAATATGTTTGAATTTATTTGGGGGTTGTTTCCTCCTTAAATACACTGGAATAAGGCCATTTTTAAAACTGCTGTTGCCAGCTACAAGAGAAAATGCAGTACCAAAGATGCACCACTGTCATGCTGAAGCCACATCAACTGGAATAAACACACAACTTCTGCATGATGCCGAAGTTCATCTCCATCAGATTTTTTTGATTGAACTTAAGTTTAACTGGCCTTTGCTCAGTGTTCGAGAAACACCTGACCTTTCAGTACGGCTCAAAATACCTCAGAGTACTTTAGTTGGTTTCATTTGGTAAATATGAGGAAAATGGTCGACTGGTGTCGGTCAGTTCAAGGCCACCATTTTGTTTTTTCACAAGAATTACCTAATTGTGGAGAGCAGGTGTTTGTATGGAATTTGACAATGTGAGATGAAGTTCCTTATATTTGTATAGAACTGTTTAACATTAAAACTCAGTCATGCAGTCACCGCTGTGGTTTTTGTGTGATGGGAGAGCAAGTCAGGGCTGTGTTGTACAATTTAGCGTTCCTTCATGGTATTTTTTTCTGCTGTGATTAAGTTTTTGAGCTTGTAAGTGTTGGCAGAGACAGTATTGTATCTTTATGAATTTGATTCAGCCAAAGCTCATTCACTCACATCGATGGGTTCAGTTTATCTATAGACTTATAGGGTTCAGTGTCTTTCCCAAAGATATTTCAACATGTGGTGCGGATCAAATCGCCAACCCTGTGATTAGTAGACAACCGGCTGTAACTCTGGAGCTAGTCACCCCAATAATGTAAGGGTGTTTTTTGCTACATAGTCCTGTCAATTCTGCTCTCTGTGCCAAATTGAAATAAAATGGAAACCATGGCCAACCAGTATAAATCTGGACTGTGCCAGTCAAGGTTTGGAGTGCACCCACTGTTAGGTTTCAACTAGTGCCAGTTCCAAGCAGGAGGCTTAATGAATTACCCAGAAAACTCAGAAAAACAGGCCCCTGACCTAAACTACTTGCCAAAATCATCTTGTGAAAATCTTTTTGGGGGCATTTGGCAAACAGTAATGCAAGTTTACAGCAACATTTTCATCTGGTTTCAGCCAGTCTCACAACCTTGAATATGAATTCAAATTAAGCCAAAAATGTGCCACTTTCCCTGCCATTAAATAATACAACGCAGACAAGCAGTACTGTTTTCTTACATTTATTTTAACACAAAATGGCAATGAGAGCCGTTTCAGTCAGAATGTCTACTTCAGCTTCTTCTTGGGGCGAAGGTTGTTGGTGTGTCCACACTTCTTCTTGCGGCAGTTGACAGCACGGGGGTGCAGACGGGCATAGCACCTGCAAAACAAGTGGTCAAGTATGAACTGTAAGGAAAATTATCTTGATCCACCATTAGAGTTCTAAAACTGTAAACACTTGATCATAAAGCTCCAGAACATCTTTATGGAGCTAAGAAAATTTAGGAATTTATCTGCCACCTTATTTGGAAAAAATACACAAAACCATGTAATCAAAATCTGAGGGTCTAAATCAGTTCAATCCTAACACTATATTTTAGTTTGAAACACTGGGTAAAAGCTAAAAAGCTGGCAGGAGGGCAGTAAAATAGAGCCTGTAACCGTCCACAAATGCGGCCTCATCAACTCAGCCTATGTTTACACAACTACAACACCCTTAACACATTCAACTCTTCCATCTAATTTTAAATCCATGAAGTTAATTACTTTGATTTTTATATACACTATTTTTTTACGAAACTCCAACCCACACAACTTATAGTGCAATTTAAAAAGCATTTTAGTCTAAACTTTAATCGGTTCACTGTAAATAACAGCACTATTGTACACAATGACATTAAATTAAAACAGACAGTTTTAAGGATTTTCAAGACTTACTTGCGGCAGATCATCTTGTCGCAGTTGTACTTCTGGGCCAGCTGTCTGAGGGAAGGCTCGATGATGCCACCACGCAGACGCAGAACCAGATGCAGAGTGGATTCTGGTGGGCAGTTAAGACACATTGATGTCAAGCTCAAGTTCATTCACATTAACAAACAGCACAACAGAAAGCCTTCTCTCTGAAGTATTTTACAAAGACCAGGCACACTGTAAAAGTTTACAGTCTTTTAAGAACAGGACAATATAGCTGGTATGTATTAGTAATACAACATAATACATTCTCATCCTTAAGATTTCTGGAAGAATCCTGTTTTAACATCTTTACTGTTTCATTATACAAAGCTAATCTATGGGTTACTGTGAACACTGACACAATCATCACCTCAAGCCTTGTTTCAAATAAGCTGTTACCTTTCTGGATGTTGTAGTCAGACAGTGTGCGTCCATCCTCCAGCTGTTTGCCAGCGAAGATCAGACGCTGCTGATCAGGGGGAATTCCTGCAAACACAACAACACTTCTTATTCCCACGATATTTAAATTTAGCCATGAATATATGCAGAGATGTCAAACACTTACTATAATTCATGCATGTCAAACATAACATTGACTTTAACACCAACCAGTCTACAAACTTAGTTCTGCTTTCAAATCACAATATCAAATGTTCTGTGGATGAAAACAGGCAGCATAATTGCACTGTATGTTGTTTTAAGTCATGTAACCTAGTTATTTAATGAGCTAAGTGTTAAAGTGTAGCTGATACAAAGGAATTTCCCAATTTGGGATAAATAAAGTACATCTATATATCTATCTAATGGTTTAACTTGAGGGCCAGAAATCCAGTCTCACATAAGATTAAATCTACTGCTCTGCACTAAACGTAAAAACGTGTCAGTTCAACCTAGACACACACACTGTTCTACCAAACTTCATAATGTAGTCAACACGTATTTGTACAGGTAGGTGTGAGTTCCTGGCTAACGAACTGTCAAGACTCTGTTCACTTTCAGAGTTAAGTATTTAGGCTCACCTTCTTTGTCCTGGATCTTTGCCTTGACATTTTCGATAGTGTCGCTGGGCTCAACCTCGAGGGTGATGGTCTTCCCCGTCAACGTCTTCACGAAGATCTGCATGTTTGCAGGCTGAGAGAGGAAACTGCTGTTAGCTTCGAATTGAGCTAGCTGACCACACGGTAATTGACAGCATCTCACACAACAACGACACAAAGACCTGCCATACAGCATAATTAAAAGAGGAAAGGCAACATCTTCACGCTTTCTAAACCTTAACGTGTTCTTAATGGTGAGAGTTTGTGATGACTTTTAGTGACCAGCTAGCGACATGTTAGCTTATGTCAGCAGCCGAGAGGGGCCTCGCCACATGTGAACCGCTAGCGTGGAGCTTGGTCACAAGTTTCTCCATTTACTGCCATCAAACTGAGCCAGTAATACTTAATACACAACTAATGTCGATAGAGGAGTCACAAAACTTTGTTTTATCGACTTCAACAACACTACGATCACTATAAAACGATAACTATGAAGTGGACAAAGCATGTACCCACCCGGCCGCTAGCTGAGCCTCAACGAAAAGAGAGCGGAAAAAGCGGTTGCTCAAATACGTCACTTCCGCCTGCCGGTTTCCTTTAGAATAAAGGCTAAAATTTAGTTTAGTAAAAAGTCCATTTTGAAAAGGATATTACTTACTGCTTAGGAGGGAAAATCATCACTCATTCAGTTCCCATTCATGTCGAAGTTCTAACGAGAAAAGCCGTTTGAAATTAAAATTAAAAAACTTATTTATTAAGCGATTCTTCTTCTTCTTCTTCTTCTTCTTCTTCTTCTTCTTCTTCTTCTTCTTCTTCTAATGATGATGATGATGATGATGATGATAATAATAATAATAATAATAATAATAATAATAATAATAATAATAATAATAATAATAATAATAGTAATAAGACGGAGAAGAAGAAGAAGAAGAGGAGGAGGAAGAGGAGGAGGAGGAAGAAGAAGACCATATTATTATAATCAGATAACGTGTATTTCGTTGCCATGCCGAAAAAGCATACATACACATTACCCGATGATATAATAGATAAACATAGTTCAGCGTCTGATTAAACACAGTTAGCTCATATCAGTGAAGTTTCTTTTTTTAATTTTACAGAATTTTATTAACCATAACTAGACTGTGGAGGGCGACAGTGAGCAATGTGAGTCACTTTACTCAAACTTTACTGCAAAAGCACATTTGTGCCTAATTAAACAACAGAATGTAATTCTGAAAGAGGATGTTGAGCCATATTTTGAGTTTTGAGCCCATAAAATTGTTGAGCTTTAATTTTTGAAAGCAGTTCATTGTGTTGAAGAAATACAACAGCTCTCAAATGAAGTTTGACTGACATCTGCTGTTGTAATGATGCTGTTGAGTCACAGTATATACATGCAAACAGCACAATGAGTGAATTCATGCAAGTATAACAAGCAAATATAGTGTATCGCTTTGTTAAATCCAATTACATTAAATTTGTAGACTATTTCCTATCCATTTTTACACAATATGCACTTGTCCAAAGACTCTCTTTCTTTCAATGTGGTGTCATATATGTATATATAGGGGCACAAATACAAAATATAATTGCCTCTTGCACCCATATGCAGATCAAATCATGCTACTTTGCAACCTGATACTGTAAGTTTATCTAAGGTAATGCTAAATTATGCATAGGCTCTTGAAAAGGGGAAGCATGTCCACTCCAAATATTTAGTAGGTTCTTCTAGGTGAGGAAACCTTTGTGAGGCTGCCGTTTTGTAACACGAGCATAATCAGATAGAAGGAAGTCTATAGATTAACTATTAGATCCTCAATGATGGCTGGAAAATGATGAAATGTTTGATTTATTTTTCTCATTTTTTGTGTGTCCTTGTTTTCGAGTAACATATTACAGGTAAGTAGTTTTGTGTATCCAGCCCACTCATTGCACATGGCCAGGTAACAGGACACCATAGCAGCAATTGTTTCTCTGCAGGAGCAGCAACAGTAGCAACCTCATCATGTTCCACAGCACGGAGGCTTCCATTGTGAGTTATCGTAGCATTTTTCACCTGCTTCAGAAGAAGAAGACTCGCTTAACCACAGAGTCACCGTAATGTTAGGGGGACACTGGTGGTACCACACATGACTGCAGTGGTTAAAACACTGATCCAAGCCCATCCTTTGGGCAAAGGGCTCCACCGGTCAACCAACATCCCATTTCTGGACAGCAATCCAGATGCTTTCTCAACCAGTTTCCAGGACGACTTCCAACCTTTTTCCTCGAAGAAGGCAGAACCTTTTAGTCAGCCCACCCCAGCTCAAGTTGACCACAAGGATTTGAGATACATCAAGGAGTACCAGACAGAAACAATGGTGTCCTACCAACACCACCCATTGCTACAAATGACCCGCACCCCACGCTGGACCATGCTTTCCACCAACTTCAAGATGCAAACTGACCCTGGGGAGGTTGCTTTCCTCACCACCCACTCCCAGCAATTCAGGCCTCAGCCATTTCAGCCCTGTCCTGCTCCCATCCGACACACACTGAAGATCCAGCCAGAGGAAAAGCTCCCAGAAAGCACCAGCAAAGCCTCCTTCACTCCTCACCAGGGCTCTCCTGTCGTAAAAGCCATGGTTAAACATTTAGGTCTGTGACAGCATTCTTGATTTCACTGTGATTCTTTTTCTGAGTGGAACAACAAATACATATTAGATTATGGATTCAATGCTAAGTCATGTCTGATTAGAGTTAGGGTTATGAGTGATTGATTTGAACATTCATCAAATTCAGTTAGGAATTAACTCTGAAGGGGTTGGTAAACGTTAAAAGAAAAAAAATGTCAGCCTTACAACATCATTGCCTTGTAATGAATAACAGTGAAGGAATCTGTGTGAGGGTTCATCTCTGATGCCCGCAGAATGCATTCTGTAATACAGTTTCAACATTTCTCCGCAGAAGAGGGCTTTCCCACAATCAAAGGGGACAGGCACCATCGCAGTTTTGTCTCCCAGTACAACAACAGCTTTCAGGGAGCCTGGAGCAGACCAGCTCAGTCTGTAGAAAAGGTAATTCATCAGCAGCAGCTCTTGGTCATGTGCTATTATAATCAAAGAAAGCCACAACCAAACACTACAGTGCCTCAATGAAACCTGCAGCGTCTGGAGGGATACTGTGCCTTTAGACTTATACACTGATTTATGGTAGCGGCATTTTAACCCTTTGTGGGGCACCAATTGAAATACTTTGTAATTCAAAAATTCAACCTTCCTGAAATGATCCTGAAAACTGCACAAGAAAGTGTCAAAGTCCTACTTTGGACCACCACTACATTTCAGGAGTAAATGTTACTCTTTACCTCACCTATAGTCACCAGCTACTTTGAAGATTAACATTTAGCATTGAACATATGACCAACATATAAAATACCATCCATTTTTATAGATTCAACTTTGCAGCAGTATACAAATTAAGCTTAAAAAAAAAACTAGATTGAAAAACAGAATTGCTAGACAAAATGTTTCCAAATTATGTTGTTATGTTAATTACTGAAAAAAGAGAATTGTCAACCAACTTTTTAAATAAAAGTTTTTTTCAAATCAAAAGTTGGTTGACAATTCTCTTTTTTCAGTAATTGCAACATTGAAACAATTCTTACATGTTTCTGCATTAGCAACAATGATCTAATAATATAATATATATAACAAATATATAATAATCTAACACTAGATTAATCTACAATTTCAGTACATTATACTAAATGTTACACCCTGTAGAAACCCACTTTTGATCCCAAAATGTCGCTACATTTTTGTTGTCTTACGTATAATTTCTGGTTTAGTCACAGCAGATTTAGGAACAACTCTAAACTGTTAAGCCATTTTCTGACCCAGACAGACTAAACCTGAATGCAGGCTGAAGCACTGTATGCTCAGTGTGTGTGTATGTTAAGGGAAGACACACTATGACCTGGAACGCCAGCACCATCAGCTTTAAGTAGACACAAGAGTGACAAGGGTATTGACCTTTTTAGAAAGCTTTCCATGAAATGAGTGTTATCAACACGTGACTGTGACTGTTTTCATGATTTCTTTCTACAGCACACCTCCTCAGTGGCTATGGGAGATCCTGTAAGATTTGTAGAGAGACAGACAACCAATGCTGCGTCATTCAGCCGGCCCACTGTCTGCAGGTCTACAGCTTTTCTGCTTGGCTTGGTGTCACCCTTCAGATCATGTTTCACTCTTTTTGTTTCATGGCATGTTTTGACTTAGGATGTCAGGAGGTTTAAAACTTCTTGGATGCAAAAACCAACATTTGATTGAATCAAAATTGTCAAAAAATTACAAATTTTAAAGTTGTCCAAAATATTCCATTTCAATTTATAAATTGTCACTCTTTGAAAATTCAGATTATCTGGTGCAGAGTTTACACACAAACACAATCAAATCTGTGATTTTGATACAGGCCACCTGTAGTGAAAGAGCGTCTGAAGCTCAACCTTGGAAATTTCTCCAGGGACTCATGGTCGTCCACATCCAGAGAAGCCTTTTGTTATCACAAGCTGGGTGAGCAGTTTATGTGTTAATGTCCAAAAAAAATTTCCCCCATCTCCCCTAAGGGGCTCCGTATTACAGAGTCCCTAAAGGGAAAAAGCTTTCAGTATCTTGTGTGCACCAGATTTAATTACTGAGAGATCTCTTAATCTCTTTGGTTTATTTCTCAGGAGATCCAGTTGTTCTGACAAGGAGGAACCAAAATTCCAGTTCATTACCTAAAGGGGACACTGATCCAAGGCACAACAAAAAGAGGATGTCTGTCACTACCAACAGAATCACCTTCTCTGATGTGAGATAACAGACCTCTGGCTTAGTTAATTTTTTATATCAAAGTTGCATAAATCTTAAAAGTGAACATCTTCCACTTGAGGTCAGTTTATGACTTTTCGACACATGTTCCTTGAAACTTTGGAGTTTTACATAAAAGATCCTACTGTGTCATATTCGATCATGCTGATATGTCCCACCCTGTAGCTGAATCACACACAGCATCCAGTGTATGTGCCCGGACCTGACCTGACGACCAAGAGCCATGTACAGTTCAGCCCACCCCGTCTGTCAGGCCTATACTATACGACCACAGCCAAAGAACACTACAGCAAACAGGACGGGGAGCGAGCCAGACCGGCCGTCCAGCTGCCGAGCAACATACTGAGTGGACCAGGTGATGGTTGGGTCGTGTTTGTGTGTTTAATGGGAGGTGCATGTAGATGCTTAATGTGTGTAATCTGTTTGGCAGAACATGGCCCGAACCTCAGCACCACCAAGACTGACTACCTCCCCATGAAGACCTGCAAACAGCCACCTTATCTGTTGCAGCACAGGGTGAGACATCATAAACTTAAATCAAGATTGTTCCCACTCACATGTATATTTGAAAAGTAGTAATTGTGGCAGTATCAGCAGTAGAAAAAGTTGCATCAGTTTTGGAAATGAAAAAGCTGCACATTTGGTGCTTCTGAGAAAGTCTCTCTCTTTGTACACAGATTCCTATTTTTATCATCACTGAGCCTAATATTATATACATATCATCTGCCTCTATTTCTGTTAACCAAATAGAGTAACGTCAGATTTCCACTGGCTCATCAACACTTCAGCACCACCCACAGTGAAGACTACACCACCAAACCTTTGGTCTTGCATCATCCAGCTGCAGCCAGTTCTTCACTCATGTCCTGCAGTGACTAAGAAATGCAATTTAGTCACGTGATGTTGTGCTTTTGCTCAGCTCCTGATAAAAGATATTGTCAAATCAAGAGTCAAAAATATTTTGGCTGAATTTTTTTACTGGTATGTTTCAAATATGCAGTATCTTCTGCATATTTGACTCTTGCCTCTGGTTTTCTTTGCCCCAGATATTGTTGGTTGTGTTTCTGAAAATGCTTCGGAGGCCATTTTTTTTTTCAATTAGGGGTAATAATAATGAACTGAGAATTGCACTTTTCAAAATGGGTACATATGTATTGCACATATTGCTGTACAGACAATAAAACATGTGAAACAAATCATATGCAGTTTAACTCCAAAGACCAAATTCTGCCCAGAAGACAGCAATTTCAAATTTGAAGTTCAAATATATTGTCTGACCTTAAAATTTTCCAATTGATGCAAAGAAAAAAAAGAGAGTAAAATGGATTTGAGAATTAGTGACTAACACTGGAATTAAACAGGTTTCTAAAAGTATTAAGCTCGGCCTTAACAATGTTCACATGTCATTTTTTGCACAAATGCTATGTAGTGAACTTTAACCGATAGTTGAGTTAACTGTTCCTACATTTCCCAGAATTCTTTTCAACAACTATTTCAACAGCAAGTGGTGTGATGTTGACAAACAGACAGACAGACAGACAGACAGACATATATGCTCCATATATTCACGTGCAGGACGTTAACTCTGATCCTCACTCTTGCAGCTCAGGAGACAGAGAACTTAACTTTCAACCAACTAAAGCCACTCTGCCACATCATCCCTCAGCCGCATGTGTTTTTTTAATGAACTACATAAGACTGTTCATAATCTGACTGGGCTGATAAATAAATAAATGTTTACCTAGATCAGTACAGGAGCCATCAGAGTGTGAAATGTTGAAGCAATGTGCCAGTGCATCTTTAGCAGTTAGGTGGCTTAAACATGAACCATAGCCGTCTGTCATATTTAGGCCAGGCAGGGAAGCAGCCTTGAGCGTAACTGTCCTACTTCCACCCTGTTTACACTGTCAACGCTAACTGCTAAGAGGGTTAGCGTCTGTTTTGTAGAGAGATTCTCATCCCTTCCTTCAAGCACGATTGACCACAAAACTCTGGAAAAACAATCTATGTTGTAGCAATAACACAGCCTTGACCCTGATATGCAGGTTCTGAAGATAAAAAAAAATGTTGGCAGGCAAGCAGGTGTAAATAAACTGAATGTGGAGTTCAGCAACCTGGCAAAAAGACAACAGTCAGTCCAGGTCTGAACTGGTCAGCAAGCTCAGGTTCAGGTCCAATGAGTGCAGCTGCAAGAACATGGTTTAATGGTAGACTTAACTCCAGAATAGACTAGACAGGTCTTGTTTGATTTTGCCAGTCTGACGCACCAAGAGACATGCCACATACAGGTTAATTTTCAGCCAGAGTTTCTCGTTTAAGACCATACAACATTAATAAAAATCGACATATTTCATAGCCTTTTTTGTGCACCTGGTCATTTAAAAACAATCTGCATCAATGAATGAACATTAATGAATGCTTCTGGATCACACCTTGCTAATTTGTATAATATAGTTACAGACATTTGAGCACCACACATGCAATTGTCTCAGCAGCATTATCAACTATAAGAGCATATAAGAAATGCTGCAAAGGAGGTTTATTTCTGACTGAATTCTCCTGTAATTTGATTTGTTCAACACATGCATTCTCATCATTAATTAGTAAAGTTAATTAGTAAGTTTAACAAAGACAGCAGTGATGAGATCAAGTCAGAGGTTTCAGCCAACATGTGACACAGTGATCATGTGATCCCTTTAAAACGCTGAGGCACATGACCAAAACAGAGAAACCACGTTTTACAGAAATGATTCAATATTCTCCTCTAAAATTAATTTCATATTATATTTTTTAGACTATTATTTTAGTTTATTTCACGTTTTTTCCCATGTGTTTTGTAAATTGTAAATGTTTTAAAATAATATCTCATCATAATTATATGTTATGTTCTTCTTCTTTTCCTAAATATATTCATAATAAGTAGAGTGATTAGATGATCAAATGGGCATTGACCATTTTTAACTAAAAGAAGACGCTGCCTTCAAAATAAAAGCCTACATTCAACAACAAATATCGAGGCATGGATCAAATTCAAGTATGCTTCTTTATATATAATATTTATGCGTCTTAATATTATAAAGACTACGATGTAGACCTGTTCTACATGGAAAGTACCTTGAGATTACTTCTGTTGTGATTTGGCGCTTTCAAAATAAAGCTGAATTGGGAAAAAATATATATTATATAGGACCTCCTTCCACGTTGTTACACTTTTTTGAGATTTTGCTCTCACGCAGATCTAAATCCTTAAAAAGGAACTAGAGTGAAATGGGGACATATAGTTTTAATTTGAAAGGTATATCCGGAAGACTGCCATGTTATCATGCGTCACTTGACCTATAGTCAGCCCCCGCCACCCCCTCCTCCTCCTCCATGTTAAAGTGGGCGGTCGTGACTCGCATGTGCTCCTCATCATTGGTGTAAAACAGAGAGCTGCTGTGTCTCTGGGCGTTTATAAAGGCTGAGCTTCCATTGAACGTCCAGTCGGAGTAAACACACAGTTCAGAGTCTCCTCTGCTGAACTTCGCCTCTGAACAAGACTCCTGCTTTGTTTCCTGTGCTGCAGGTGAGTTTGACACTTTTAAACCTTCACAGCTGTGTTTGTAGAACCTGGTTCCGGCGCTCAGTCCTGATTGGCTGAAATCCACAGTTCATAAGCATAACGTCATTATTATTAATATATTTTGTTATACTCACAAGAGAATAATGTTGTAATAGAGGTCATTTGTTTTTATATTATTACTTATATCAAGTTGACTGTAGATACAGTTTCAGGTTTTATTTGACCATGTGTCTTTATGAATATTTGGTCTCACCATTCAGATATTCATAATGCTAAAAATTGACTTTGTTTTGTTTGCCATTGTAGAATAAATGGTTTATTAGCTCCTGCGTTGATGAAATAGAAAAGTGTGTCTTACCAAAAAAAGGTTCAGGTTCAGTTTCTTCACTTACAGTATATGACTGTATTATTACAGTATATTATGATGTGAAATATATCAGTGAATGTGTTTACACTACACACACTACATACTACACTGCTGTGGCTACTGGCAGGGCTGGACCTTGCATGTCATGCCTTAGTAGACCCACCCAACCCCACCCAACAAACAAGATCTCTAAAAGAAAACAGCAAAAACTACAAGTATGTTCTGTTTAATAGAAAGTGCACATTTAGAAGCATTATATTATTGATAAGGTGAATACAGGACTTGACATGTATAATTTGCTTGATTCGAGGTCCCCTGGTGTCCACAGGAGCCCTGGATGCTTAAATCATTTATGCCTCCAGCTGGCTCTGGCTATTTGTGTTTTGTACAGCACCTGAAAACCAGTTCTACAAACACAGACTTCTACCAATACTGTAAACTGCGTATTTTTTAATGTCAGCCTCAGTCTAAATGTGTATTTTCACTTACTGTTTAACTCTTCACTCGCAGGTATGACGTTGAGCTCCATCAAGTCTTTCACTCTGGAGCTGGATGGCCCGGCCGATGCAGCGTTCACTGGAGGGGAGGTGGTGTCGGGCCAGGTGGTGCTGGAGCTGCGGAGGGACACCAGATTGCACTCCATGAAGGTGCAGGGAAGAGGAGTGGCCACGGCACACTGGCTGGAGAACCGGGGCATGAACTCCGTCTATAACGACTACACCTCCAAGATCACATACTTCAGGAAGAGACAGCATCTGATCCGAGGTCAGTGGTGAAAGCTGTAGATGGCGTTAGTTCCCTGGATGGTTAATATTCAGAGTCTTTATATATGTTTACTGTATGTACTGATGAGGACTGGCTGTAGAGTAACCACAAGTGAATTACAGCTGGTGAGGTTGCTTCTAATAAGTGACCAACTAGTCACCTTGCACTTTCTTTTTTCTATTTCTGGATGTACCATTTGATTTGTTTCCATGCTACTGTTGTTGAAAGACACACAATGATTCTGCATAATATTATGTCCATCTAATGTTGCATGCGAAATGTCATTCAGTTATCACCATGAACCTATTTAGTTATAATTGAGAGAGATAACGCATTTTGATAATGCCTGTTGAAGGAAGAGAGCCAAACAGGATCAACGAGTTCAACTGGGATAAATAAACCACAGTTATGGTAGTCCAAAGGTGACGTAGAATAAAATACTAACTGTGACTACTTGACACATGCAGAACAGTGCTTTCTCATCTATAAACAGAGGGGTATTCATTTAATTTGTGCTGACTTCTTCTGTTTTCTTTTGTCCCCAACTGTGCCTGTATAATATTCTTGAAAGCTATCATCCATTGTTTGCAGCTTTACTGTGATATATATAGTGACTGTATTCAGCATGTATTGCAGCTGCTGGGTGAAAAGATTCTCTCTCTCATCTGAATAATGTGGTGTAAAACTGCTGATTTGCTCTGTCATGTGCCAGCTGGTAGCCTATGTGTCTTGTAGCCGCTGCAGTTTGCAAAATGAAGCCACCTGGGCCCAAATGTGTTGCATGGAAACCTGGGAGTGAAGCCGGCACTGGCTTGTTCAGATACATCTGCCAGATAACATAATCCTAACATTAAACATAAATCCATTAGTGCCGGGTCCAAATAAACACAACTGGTTTACCAAGTCCTGTGTTGTACAGGACATAATGTTGTATGGTGTGAAAATCCCCCCCGGGGTGGAAGACACCAGAAAGCTTAAAACCAGAGAGGCACAGAATATAGTCCATAGTAACTGAGTAAATAAACTGTAGGCAGAGGTTAATGTATCATTAGATGCTCTGTAAACAGCAAATTTGGTTTGACTCCCCCGTCAGGTCGGACAGGTGCATATAAATGGACTTAGAGATGCCGAGGCTCAGATAAGAGCAGAATTTGTGTTGCTGCTTCAGAGGAATACACAGCCAAGCGAGTAGCTGAATCTGGACATCATTACAGACAGTGTGTTATTTCCACATCATTTACTGCTACAACTGCTGCATCATGTGTACACTGTGGTTAAAAGGGCACCAGGCAGGTTTTGTACGTTAACATCACGCCTGCGTTTCAGCCTAAATCCAAATAGACCGTGACTACCAAAAAGGTAACACATCAACCATTAACAGAGATGCTGCACTAATGGGCTGCAACTAACAAATACTTCAACTATTCATAAGTATTTTGTATTTATTATTTACCAGAGCTGTAAGTGATATTCACAAACTGCTGACTTACTCAGACCAGTTGACTCAAAAAAACCCCCCGTCAGATCATCATTCTGATAACGATGCAGGAAAGTAAATCAAAATAATAATAAATCAATCTGTGAGGAGCAAATGTATTTTACTTACTATAAATCATCATTTTATCAAATGTTTATGTTGATCAACTCATTGTTTAAGCATTTTTCATGCTCCATCATCTTCTCCCATATGCCATTTATCTTGATGTGGTCGCTGGTGAGAAAACTGCCTTCACATCAGAAGTGACTCGAAATCAAAACTGAAACGAAAACAAGGAAATGTGGATGAGCTTAGATGAGATCAAATGCTTCTCATAAAGCTGCAGGCCTGTTGCTTTTGCATCTATCGTCCATTTGAAATAAAGCACAGAGAAGAGCGATTTAACATGTATGTGACATAGGATGATATCAATTTATCATCTGTCAGAAATGTTGCTATAGTTGCTAATCAATAACTTGTTAAATTGATTGGATTTTTATATGATTTCTGCATTATGTGGTGAAATCCTTTGACTTGTATTTAATTTCGAGGATCAGCCAAAAATAGCTAACATCCGGGTATTTTAGCAATTAATCATTTCTCAATTAATATTATAAAATAAAATCACATTTACTGTGATTTTATTACCCATCTCACCCATCCTGAATAAAAGCATCACAATTATGTGACTATATGAATAAATCTGATTTGACTTAACAAGACTTAATGTCACCACACATGGCAATTTTCCAACCATTTTCTGTCTCGTTAATTTGGAGCCACAATGATAAAAAAGAATGATATTTTAACGCAACTTTAACTACTGATAGCTACTAAAGATTAATACAAATAAGATCTGATATAATTCCACACAGTCTTTGAAAATATACAAATATCTCTGTAAAGAAGAAGAAATATAGCATAGAGATCTGCTACTGTTGTTATGAAAGAATACAATGTTGTTGCAGATTTGACCAGTAAATTATCAGTATTCTTCCTGCTTTCTCCCTCCTTTACCAGGAATATCTGCCAAATCCATACAACTGATAGATCAATGAATACATTGAATACATTAATTTTATTTTCTGGATTGTGGATTTGAAGCTAAGGTGCTGTCAGTGCATGGGTTGTTTGACCTGAAAATGTCTCTTTGACTGATGTTCTTTACAGACGGATGCAATCTGCAGAATCTGTCCAGAAAACAACACTGCTCATTGTTTTTGCAAAGCTTCAACCTTCTCATATACACTCTCAAATCCTCTGAGGAGCATAATTGTTTGCACATACAAATGACCGGGCAGAGTAGAAAACATAGATGTTAGACAGTACAAATAAGGATGTTGTGTTTGGTTCTGTTTACTGGGGACAAGAGATGAGGAGAGTGTGAGAGACGGAGGAGAAAGGAAGGAAGGAGGAAGGGGTGGAGGCTGTTTAAAAAATGCAGCCTGCGTCTCCGTGGCAACCATGAAAACAACACGTGGCTGCTCCTCGGCTCCACCTCCTCCACCACACTGCTGCTCCATTCATTTTACAACAGGGTGCCACTTTTCAGCTCATTTATCTCCCCAGTTTTCCAGAAACAATATTTTTGTGAGTGACTGTTTTTTTCCCTTTAAAGGCAGAAATGCATCTTAAAGTTTCAGTGGTGGGGATTTGCTCCAGCTTAGGAATCGTACAATTTTTAGAATTTAGTTTCTCTTGATTCTCCCTGAAGAATTTCACTTCCCCTCTTTTGCTCTAAACTATGTAGGTCTTCAATGTAAATATTTGCTCTGCAGTGTTGTGCACTCAGCAGCTCTTTGGCTAAACAAAGAGAAACTCACGAGAATAAATATGTTTACTTTTGGTCTGCGGCAGTGGTGAACGTGCTGGCAGCCACGACTGAGATGATCACACTCACTCACGTGCACAGAGGGAGGGTTTATCAGGGCTCATCAGTCTGTGCAAGGAACCACATGTTTATCTTATCAGGTCAGAGGCAGTGGGTCCACAGAGCCAGACTGCTGCTCCTGGTCCCCAGCAGGTGGCGTGCTGGACTGTAGTTCACGCCAAGCCAGAACTTCCTCAATAAATGATAAGCAAAAACTGACTAATGGATGCAAACTGGACCACTGACTTTCCAAATGTGCCAGAGTTCTGCTGCTAGTTAGTACTTTTTCTTTTGGCTAATTAGCTGATTATATGGAGGGAAAGATGCAGGGAAACCTAGCAGTGCTTTCTAACTTTATTCTTAACCTGCAAAGAGTAAAATAACAAACACATCCAGAGCTCCAGTTGTACTTTATTCCTGTGAAACCATCTACCTAAAGTCAACTTTTCACAAACATCTCCAGTCCAGCTCTGGCTGTGTAAAAAGTCCCACAGCTGTGCACACTGCCTCCTTATCGCCAGTTGGTGGCAGTAGAGAGCTAACTAGTCATCCCAGGGAACAAAGGAGTAAACAACTTTGTTTTTCTCAGAGCAGACTTGATTTTTGTCTTAGGGCTTTTGCAGTGACTGCAGGGAGTTACACAGCTTATAAAAGTTGCGTTTGCTCTTTCCATTAAGTCTTGTAGAGTTTGGAAGAAAGTCAATTTTGCTCACAACTTGCTTTGTTTGCAAATGCTGATAGTGAATTTGATGTGTTAAAAAAAGGCTGCTATGATTCATGCATGCACAGGTTTCCTTTATTCAGGGAATTGTAGTTTTCATGTGCCTTTATTAAGGTGGAAAGTTTTCATAAGGGGATTTCATGGCATACGTTGCATGCTTTTGTGCATAGCTATGTGTTTTGCATGTGTGCAGGCTGTGTAACAGTATGTTCAGAGTGACATGGAAGAAGTGGAGTAAACAGCTTTGGTCCACAGTGAAACTATTTCCCTGAGCTGTGCAGGGCGGATCTCTGCCAGACGGAGGCATGCTCAGTAAGCCTGTTTTCTTCGAAGAACCTGTAACCATCAATCATCACTAGGGCCTGTTTTCCTCAGCGCTGCCTCCACACCCAGTCTGCATGCTGCCTTCAGCGTGGGTCCGGAAATATGAATTTTATGAAAAGTGCTGCACACGAGTAACCCAACTAAGTTGCAACATGGATTGAGAAAGTGGGAATTTTACATGACACATGATTTGTCAAGACTCTCAGGTGGTTGGCTGTCATGAAAGTTGTTATCATGAAACTTTATAGTGGTTATCATTTTTGGTAATGGTGGCATCATGAGGTGATTTCGTTCTGAGCATTTGTCCAGACATGTTCTCATCTGACAACCTCAACCTAGATATACAGAACAAAGGAGGTAATTAAAGGTGGATCGGTAAATGAAACAACTCATCTAATTTTGTAACAAGGTCTAGTGTTTGTTTGTTTTCTCTTCCCTTCCTGATGAGTTTCATTGTTAGTTTTGTCCGAGTAATGGAGTCACATGTCTTATTTACATGTGCAGTTCTGGTGGGTCGGTTTCTGAGAGGGGGCCGTGAAGGCAGCACCAGCCGTCAGGCCCGTCCTGCGCGAGGCCTTACATAATAAAATCAGAAGCCCCGCCCACTTTCTCAGCCTCCAAATAGAGCAGCAGCCCGAACGTGCTCAACACTTTGAGCCTTAAACAAGAAAGACGTGAGGAGACTCACTCGTGCAAACTTCACACATCCTGCAGAACAACAATCAAGGAATCGGTCGCTATATCCGAGGACTCGCGCAACTTCTGCAGACATGATTTTCGACAGGCTGAAAAAGTTTGACATCGTCTTCGACTCCCCGGAGGTGGACTGTCCTCCGGTGTTCAGCAGCGGGGACGTGGTGTCCGGCCGGGTGGTGCTCGACCTGTCCGGGGAGAGTCGGGTGGACTCCCTGAAGCTCCACGCAGAGGGTTTTGCCAAAGTGCACTGGACCGAATCCCGGTCCGCAGGCTCCAGCACCGCGTACACCCAGAACTACAGCGACGAGGTGGAGTACCTGAACCGGAGAGAGGTGCTGCTGCAGGCAGGTCAGTCCGCTGTGCAGGCGCTGCTGCTGGGGCACACCACACAGGGTGCACCGGGCTGGGAGCTGGGGAAGCTGGGAGCTAAAAGTCACTGTGCAGATGCCAAGTGAATAATGAAAGTAGTTTATGTTTGTGGAAACACTGGGCTAGTTGTTTGTGTGCAAACTGGCAATACTGTTGTTTTCATCATTTAGTATGTGAGTTAAGTATCTAATCTGGTCGTATTCTTGTCCAGTAAAGTCACTGTGTAACTTTTCAAATCGAGTTTCCTCACGTCTGAGAAGTTTTGTTGGCTCTCACTTGATTCATAAACTTGTAAAGTTGGCTGCATGGTTTAATAATCTGTGAATGAAACAAAAGCAAAAGTTGACATGGTTTTGCTCTGAGCCTGTTGGAGAGTTGTTTACTTGGTGTTGAAGGAATAAAACTAAACATCCAGATTCAGGTTTTGCACAAAATAAACTCAGTGACTTTTGGGAGAAGTTTTGTTGTTGGTCATAGATGGATAGAAGTTTTTTTTTTTTTTTAACTTCTTCACTGTATAGGAAAACTTTTCTGCAAGGGTTGCCACTGTTGTCTCATTGTGAAAACATCTGTTGAAAGTACTGGCATCAGACTTTGCCTCATTTGAAGAAAGTCGTGGGTTGTTTTTCTCCACAGAGACGTGGGAGAGCCTCCTGCCTTCATTCATTGGGCTCGGAGTTGTTTTGCTTTAAAGTGCTGACAGGAAATTCACAGCCAGGGCTTCAGCAGTTTTATGTTGTTTTCCTGCAGAGTTCAGTCTCAATGCTCCATTTGGTATTTTATTTTTTAAAAATGCCATTTAATCTTAAAGTTTTTGTTTGTTTGTTTGTTTGTTTTTTTGTTTTTTGCATGTACAACAACAACAACCTGCTTGAGCCATTAAGAGGATTTTGACAGTGACAGTATTGTTATTTAAATCGAGTTGAAGCTTCCAGCTAACAAAGAGACCCTAAACAAATCCAGTCGGTTATAGGCAAACAAGTGTTCCTGGACTTGTGCAGCAGGAGGGAGAAAAAAAACCAGGAGCAGTTGAGACGGGCTGTATAATACAGCTTGAGGAAAACATGTTCTCAGTCAGCACAATGGAGCAGGAACCGCCCCTCTGAGCAAGCACACAAGCCATGTGATTACAGAGAAAGACAGAGAGATTTCTATTTCAGCAAGAGTCATGCTTAAAAGATCTGTTCCTACTCTCTCACTAAGTCAACTTTATTTAGGTGGATTTCTAAGAAATGCTCGTGTTTGTTTTTCTGATAATTTGAACTAATTGTGCAGTTTTTTAGCAGACTTTTGTCAGGACTTCTGTTGTTGAAGTAATTTGCTGCCATTCACTCTTGCGCCTTGGGAATTATCAGATGATTGATTACAATAAAGATTAAAAACCTGTTGTACTTGTTTTATAGCAGTATATTACTTTATACTCTTCTTCCTGATTATCACTAACAGGAAGAAAATCATCATCAACGTTTTTCTCTTGAAATCAAATGATCAAAACAGAAAATAAAGAAAAAGTGAACGAGATGAAACTTAAAAAAATGTTTTCTTCTCTCCTCAGATAATGGTGAAGTGACCGTCCTTCCTGCTGGCAGACATGAATTTCCATTTAGCTTCCAGCTGCCTGAGGAGACGCTGGTCACCTCATTCGAGGGGAAACACGGCAGCATCCGTTACTGGGTCAAAGTGAAGCTACACAGGCCATGGGCCACCGTCAAGAAGATAAAGAAAGAGTTTACAGTCATCGAGCCCATCGACATCAACACACCGGCCTTACTGGTCAGCATCTCAGCCCTTACATTTCATGATTGTGTCTTTACACACTTCATGGTTTTCTGGGTGTTTTGAGCTACTTGGCTCATTTGGTTTCATCATTCCCAGGCGCCACAGGCTGGAACGAAGGACAAGATGGCACGGGCGTGGTACCGCAACTTTGGACAGGTGTCTGTTACTGCAAAGATCGACCGCAAAGGCTACACACCAGGTGAGGATCTCACACCTAAAACAGCTGCTTCTAAAAACACAGTCTTAATAGTCCAATTTAAAGTGTTTGCAACTTCTCACATTACTGCCCTCTACACAGGTGAGGTGATCCCTGTCTTCGCGGAGTTCGACAACTCTACCTCCAGATCGGTGGTGCCCAAAGCCTACATCACTCAGACACAGACCTTCATTGCCCGTGGCACCATGAAGCAGAAGCGCTCAGTGGTGGGCACGCTGTGCGGTGACATTGTGGGAGCCAGATGCAGGGAGACGTGGCACGGTCGCGCCATCAAGATCCCACCTGTGGGTCCGTCCATCCTCCAGTGCCGCATCATCAAAGTGGAGTACATGCTGAAGGTGAGCTCAGCCAACAGCATTTCTTAGGAATTCAAATGCTGCCTCTTTCCACACATACTGTTGCTTTTTAATCTACACCTTGCACAGATGTCTCTAAAAGTTCTCCTCTCGTCCTCCCACCAGGTTTGTGTGGATGTTCCCGGGACATCTAAGCTGTGTCTGGAGCTGCCGCTGGTCATAGGCACCATCCCCCTCCATCCCTTTGGCAGCCGCACCTCCAGTGTCAGCAGCCAGTACAGCGTCAACCTGGAGTGGCTGCGCATGGCCATCCCCGAGCAGCCTGAGCGTAAGTGCCAATTAATACTGCAGCCATCAACAGTGCACAGAGACATTTTTAGTTCAGTTCAGTTTTTAGGTCATTTTTAGTTTTCTGACACAAACAACAGTCTTTTTCCACTCACTTAGTTTAACATGGCCAAACTTTCAGAGGCTTTTCAGATTAAATAGTGGAATACTTTTTAGAAAGTGGAAAAAGAGAGACTGTCACTGTCAGTTTTTGTCTTTAACTTCAGTCAGTTTGTGGGCCTGTTCCCTCTTTTATTTTCATGATCACTCTCTGCCAAAATATCACAGAGTCAGATGCCAACATGTAGAAACACAACAAAGGCTTGGATTCGCCAGAGGTTCTTGTTGGATCGAATTGGTGTTTGTTAGTGCAAGAGGCAGTAAATGTTCTGTGGAGTTTTTAAGAGTTTTAACTGCAGTGATGACTCAGCAGCTTAGTGTTTGGACCTGTACCGCTCTGTTGAGTCAGACCAGCGGACTAATCCCGCCTCTCTCCCCACAGCTCCTCCAGATTACAGCTCCGTGGTGACAGAGGAGGAGGCCGAGCAGCGCAACAGCGCGGTGGTCCCGCAACCCGCCGAAGACCTGAGTGGGATCCTGGAGCGCCCCCTCATGGCTTTTGTCCAAGAGTTTCGCTTCAGACCTCCACCAGTGTACAGCGAGGTGAGTCACCAAATGCTGGAAACAACGCCCACCTTCTCCCACTGTTTATTTAGTTTGATTGACAAAAGGCTTAGAAGTTTTTTTGAGTGGATGAACATAAAACATCTCTTCTTTCCTGCCAAAGAAACTCTTGAACACAGCTGAATTGTCTAAAAGTAACCACATGAAAACAAATCCGTGGGTGTGAGCTGAATGTATTATGGCACTGAATGTTTTTCTCGGAGAAAGACTAAATCATCTGCTTGCTGAACCTTCATCTTACGTTTCTTTATTTTTATTTCCTGCCTACAGATTGACCCCAACCCTCAACCCTTCAACATCAGACCTCGCTGCATGACGTGTTGAACCATGAGCCTTGCCTGAGCGTCAAGCGACTTAAATAAATGAAACGAATCAAGAGATTTGTCTTCTCCTGGATTACTTCTCTCTGAAAAATGGCGCCTGGTCCCACCAAGTGTCGTGGAGGGGGACCGGATCGCCAACGGAGAGGTCAGGAGACGGAGCTCACAGGAACTGGATGTCGGTGGAGGCCACTTCGTTTCCAGTCCTCAAATGTAAAGTGGACGCTTTCCTGTTCTGTTGCGAGGAAAGTAACTTCTTCACATCAGTTCCTGTCCTCCCCAAGTGATCTTCGGCTCCTGGTGAAGCGAGCTACAAATACCTCCCAATCAAGGATTCCCTCATGTGAAGCGACTTTTCAGATTTAAGGAGTTTTGGACATATTGGGGGGGAGATCACTTGATGTTTGTCAGGTGGAGAGTTGGAGTTGCACCTGGCGGTCACATGTTTGAAAAAAAGCGCTCTTGATAAGTTGACATATGCTTCGAAGCACATTGTCATCTTTGAGTGGCGTGAAGAGAAAAGTGCAATTATTGTCCTCAGCTCCCAACTCCCCTTGTAACTGGCAACACAGTAGATTTTAACAACCTACATTGCTATGCATTGTGTGCCTGTGATGATTTCTACTGTTACTTAAGCACATACTGTATCTGAAGGTGTGACGATGGAGCAGACGAGTCAAGTAAGCGGATGTAGATGTATTTTATGCATGTAGGTCACAATATGTTAAAGGGAAACATAAGTATGCCTTAATTATCTGCCGTTGAAGATTGCATGAGAGTTTCAGGGAGTCGTTCTCTCATAGAGATGAATAGAGCTGTTATGATGAAAGAACATTAGAACAAAAAAATGGTTGACTTGTATGTGGATTCTCAGAGAGGTGTTAATGTTAGGCTGAAGGCACTGAAGTGTCATATATCTGTGGTTGTTGATTTTAACACAGTGAATAAACAGGATGAGCAGTTTGCGTATAAAGCAGAGGCTTGTAGATTAGCTCTCTCAGCTGCTAAACAAAAGGAGGAGGAGGAGGAGGAGGAGGAGGAGATGGAGACCTTTGAGCCATGTGGCCTAAAGCTTTTGATGGGAGCCAGATGCCCCAGTGCTGTGGGGCGCTTTGTGAAGCACAACACTGCTCAGCGCTCAAGTCGAGCCTGAAGCTGGAGATGCCACTGAAATGTATGGACAAAGAAAAAAAAAAAGAAACATTCCAAAAAACTGACTTCGAGGATTATGTTCTCCTCAACTTCCAAAAAACTGTTCGGAGTGTGAAAGAAGCCATCAGGGTCAGCTGTGTGACTTCGGTGGCACGCACTGAAAATAACGAATGTATTTTTATACAAATGCAATTGTTGGTTCACAATCTTGCCAAAGTTTTGTAATTGTTTTTTTCTAATAAATAATCTTAAAATGATGTTTGTTGTGTGCGTTTCCTTCAAATGGCGACTTAGCCGTACACTTTGTTAGGGAAACAGTAGGAGGCCACAGTTTAGCATGTTGCATGCCAGTGGAATAGTACATCATGTACAGCAGTGTGAGTCAAAAGTATTTCATCGCCAAGGGCAGGGTTCACTCAAGAAACGGGCTACACTCAGTGGATCAAAACAGTAATTACAGACTGCAGTTTTGCCTGTGACAGTTCTAATATTGTGCACTTACACAATCCAGTTTTTTTGTGGGTGCTATTGCTGCAGCAGAGGAGAACACAGTTGTTCCTTGTCCTCACCACTGAATTATCTGTCACACTGAGTTCAGCTGATAACAGTATATGGATCTCATCCGGTGTCCTCTTGTACAGTTTGTACTTTGTTTACATGAATATTCAACAAGGATCCCAGTTATTTTTTGCCGCGCGTAAACACATAACACATGAGAACAAACATGCGGCGCAGTGATTTATACATGGCGCTACACAAAGATATAAACATGGCTGGAGAAATTCTCTGGGGGTTTATTTACTAAATCATCTGGAAGAACAGAGAGATGTTCTGAAGAGCAACACATAAACGAGTAAAAGAACTTCTTTCTTTGTGTTTGTGATGATTTTGCCAGAATGTGACACCTAATTACTTTCAGTTGTAAAGAAATAATTTTGTTCCTGAATTAGTGCTTAAGACGATTGAGAACTTAAACAAAAAATAAACAAAAATTCTGATAAATGATTGTTAAGGAGTCATCAAGCTGAAACACCAGAGATTATGTGGTTCCATCTTCAATGTTTCTCCTTTCTAAAACGGAAATATTTGCATTTAACTGTACAAATTTACAGACCAAAATTTCATTTAAAAAAACACCCAATTGAAAAATCAATAATGAAGTTAAACATTTGGTCCAGCCTTAATCTTAATTAATAAAATACTGAATTCTGCCTATCATAGTTTCCTCTTGCCTCTCACCACAGGACACTCAGAGGTCAGCCAGAGCAGCAAATGCAAAGGTGTTGATATATTTGTGTGTAGAAAGTGCTCATTCTGTTCAACTGACCCGTGTCCACGAGCTCATTGAGCACTACAAGGACTTTCAGGACTTCTAGGATTTTGAGGAGTCGCAGTCGCAGCTGCAGAAATAAGAAAAGACTGCACTATTACAAGTAGCACAGGATGAAGAGGAAGTAGTATGTTCACGTCTTTCATCATTAACAATCAGTTAATCATAAAGTACAGTTAAAACCTCACTCAGGTCTTTCAGTGATTAAAGTCAGATGTATTACCCCCAGAGGTATTTACCAGCAAATATCATTTTGTATTTATATGTGACTGGAGTGGAGAAGAGGACGTCCCGGCCTGTGACAACCTGAGGTCTTCCTGCTGTTCACAGCAGTAACCATATACTAACCCTGCGATTTCTATGAAGGGAACAGACGTGATTACAAAAGTGAACAAGAAGTTTCATCACTTTGCCTGCCATGCTGCAACATCCACCATGTTCCTGTAATCCTTGTTTACAAGATGGTTTTAATTGATATTTGAGTTAGTCAGAATGAGTCATTTAACCTTTTAAATGCTCAGTGAGTTTGGTTTCCACTGTGGTCAAACCTGTTCGTCCGGTTTGGTGCGTGAAATTATAGCTCAGGTATTCTGTTTGTATAACCCCAAAAAGTTGGGACACTGTGTAAAATGTTGATTAAAAACAGATTTTGATGGATTACAAATCATTTAAATCCTACGTTTACCTGAAAATATAGCAAAGACAACACATCAAATGTTGAAAAAGAAAAATTTGAAAAAACATAGATACTCATTTAAAATTTGATGGCAGCAAGATGTTTAAAAAAAACTTGGTACAAGGAAAATAAAACACTAGAAAAGTTGTGTAATGCTAAAAAAAAAAAACACCTGGAGGATCTCCCAACTAATTAGGTTAATTTCCAACAGGTTAGTAACATGACTGGGTATGAAAGAACATTCCAGAGAGACTGAGTCTGTCAGAAGATGGGAAGAGGTTCACCACTCTGTGAGAGACTGTGTGAGCAAATGGTTCAACAATTTCAGAATAATATTCTTCAGTGTTAGATTGGAAAGAAATTTGGGGATTTCATCATCAGTTCCAGATATAGTTCATAATATCATTAAAAGATTCAGAGAATCTGGAGAAATCTCTGTACAAAAAGAACAAGGCCAAAAATAGTGGATGTTTGTGACCTTCGGACCCTCAGGCGGCACTGCATTAAAAACAGACAGGACTCTGCATGGGCTCAAAATCACTTCCAAAAACACGGTTTGTCACTGGATTCACAAATGCAGGTTAAAACTGGACCATGCAAAGAGGAAATCATATATAAACATAATCCAGAAACACAGGCGACTTCTCTGGCTCATTTAAGATGGACTGAGGTGAAGTGAAAACTGTTCTGCCGTCTGACAAATTAAAATTTGACATTCATTTGGAAACCATGGACAATGTGTCCTCTGCTCTAAAGAGGAGAGGGACCATCTGGCTTGTTCTCAGCACACACTTCAAAATATATATTATATTTCAGCGAGACAATGTAAAAACACCGTCTGCACAGATAACAACAGCATGGCTCTGTAGCTGAAGAGTCCAGCTGCTAAACTGATCTGACTGAAGTCCCAACTTGTCACCCATTGAAAACATGTGATGCATCATGAAACGAAAAAATATGACAAGGAGACCCCAAACTGTTGAGCAGCTGAAATCCTGAAATCCTTGATCAGGCAAGAATGGGATAACATTTCACCTTCAAAACACCAGAAACTGGTCTCCTCAGTTTCAATATGTTTACAGTGTGTCCTACAGAGTGTTAAAAGAAGAAGTGATGCAACACAATGGTAAATATGTGTCTGTCCAAATGTTTTTGAAACATATTGCTGCCATCAATTTAAATTCAGCACATATTGTTTCATAAAACAATAACATTTTTCAGTGACAGTCAGAGAGGGTCATTAAATTTAATTGAATAATAATCTGTGAACTACTGAGGATCCAGTCTGTCTATAAACAAAGACTTGTGAGTTACTTTTCATTAGTGGTGAAATGTAACTAAGTGTATTTACTCAAGTACCACATGAGTATTTTCATGTCACTCTCTATATCCACTCAACTACATTTCAGATGGAAATATTCTACTTTTTACTTCTGTTTAACAGCTTTAGTTACGCGTTACTTTAGAAATAAGCTCATAAAATGCGATGCTTTGTTATAGATAAAACTAGTCAACAGTATAAACAATTAGAGCTGAACTGATTAGTTGATTAATCAAGCATTTTCTCGTTGCATTGAGTACTTTTACTTTTCATACTTTAAATATTTTTCTCACATTGTTTACTCATAACAACAATGAAGGACTTTTATTTGTAATTGAGCTGTACTGGTGCATTTGCCTTGGGAAGGGATATGAATACTTCTTCCACCATCGCTTGTTGTGCTTTTCAGAAAATTGATGTTTTACTTTGAAGGAAACTCTGCCTGTAGTTTGACATATTGTAACCTGCTCACTTCCATTCTTGCCTCTGGGTGTTTCTGTGGCCCAGATTGAAGGGGGGAAGGGGGGGCGTGCTCAACAGGTATTTTAGCACATCTGTTTTCTTGACCTGATTAAGTAAAAAAAATTGTTGCCTGAGCCAACATTTCCAAGAGCAACTCAAGAGAAAAACAAAGATGGTGAATATTGTGATACATTCAACTATAGCTCTTCTATTTTCCCAAGAACAATACAACAACAAAAGGCCAACAATTAAGACAAAGCAGTTTTCACATTCAGAGTTTAACACACAGCAACGTTCAAAATATAAAGGGCAAATAGAAAAACATAAACTACGGAATCACAATGCGGGTGCAAATGTTTTTAAATCTCACTTGGTTACTTCAACAATATCTTGGGAACTTGGTAGGATAATATGGACAGCGACGTGTTCCAAGATATACATACAGCCTGTTTGTTTGTCCCCCTAACAAAATTGCAGACGGACCACAGCTTGACAAAAACTGCCTCTGACCACCAGTGATCATTTCCTCTGAAGTCTTTGTTCAGCGCTAATTAGGTTAACATAATCACATGAGCCAAACAGGGACATAATGTTTCCTTTGCAAAACATTTTGGACCAGTTGTAACTACTGCAGTGGCAGTGCATCCCCAATCACTAATTACATTTCTCAAGAGAAATGAATTACAGGGTGGTTGCATGGTATAAACAAACAAGTCACTGAATGTGAATGTGTGCATGTATATGTGTGTGTGTGTGTGTGTGTGTGTGTGTGTGTGTGTGTGTGTGTGTGTGTGTGTGTCCATTGTGTCATACTAGCAAACATTTGGGAACAACTATGTCACGGGTTCAGCTAATGGAAACATGCATGTCAACAGTGTGTGTCTCTGAGCAAGGCACTAAAGCCTCTACTGCCTGTGTAAAGCCAAGTGACATACTTACTTACATACTGACATATACACACATACTACTTCAATACTTCAAGTATCTATAATCAGAAAAATAGCCAATATGTGTCTAAGACTATTATATTGTATATCATTATATTAGTATTTCTCATGCATCTAATGTAAAAGCCGGATTTTACTGTTGTAATTGGTTGAGGTGGAGCTAATTTCGACTTACATTAAAATGATAAAGAATTATTAAAATAATGAAAGGAAAAGGAGTGTCAAGGCGGGCGGGTGCGGACTCAAGCGCATCACACAAAAATTGCTGATTCAAAAAAGACTTTAATAAAAATAAATGAATGTCTTAACAAAAACTCACTTGGCATGACATGAACGTGAACAAGGAGTGTGGTCATAACGTGACGTGAAAAATAGTGTGAGCTGAGTCCATAGTCTGGCCGGATTGTTCTGTCAAAACGGGCGGGTATGGCTGGTAGGTGACCTGAATCGGAGACAAGACACTGGACATAGAAATATGGCAAACAGAACAGAAACCAGAACACAGAACTAGAACTGACAGAACTAAACATTACATATGACAAGGACAACAACATGACAGGGCTACACAGAAAGAACTATAACAAAACACAGGCAGAAAACTAAGACACATAACAAAGACCTGGGTGCAAAACTTGACAAGGAGCAAGTGCTCACCTTTGTGAAGCTGGGACCATGAAATACTTTTGCATGAAAAATGACTGACGAACAATTATCAAACTAGAACTATCAAATTGATTTTCAGTCAACTGAATGTTCAGCTAATCATTTCAGTTGTACATGTATAAACTGTTGGAAGTTTGGAAAGTAATTAGTGACCAAAGCTGTCGGACAAGTGGGGTTAGGATGGAGCAAAAAGTACAATATTTGCCTCTAAAATGTAAAAGTAGTATTAAATGGCTTAACAAGAAAAGACAAGTGCCTGAAATTTGTACTTCCGTGCTGTACTTGAGTAAATGTACTTAGTTACATTTAACCACAGCTTCACATGTTACCTGGATTTTGTTTAGAGATTCAAAAGTGTGTAGAGTAAATTCACTGCAAAACTGGAAAGTTCTCAGGTGCAAAAACTGACATGTGTTAAAGAAATTTTACTTTAAAGCTGATTGTTTGGATAAATGATTAAACTGGCTGTAGATTAGGGTCAAAGAGATGTGTTTCAACAAAAAAGCCTGTTGGCAGGAATCCTGGTTTGAAAACATACATCTGTTATTCTGAATAATCAAAAGTAACCTGGATGCACTCAGCAGCCAGTAGCCAGTCTGGATAAGTGATTCCTCATGCAGTTACTAGCTGTACATTGACGTTTCCTTATACTTGTGTAGTTTGTGTGTGTGTGTGTGTGTGTGTGTGTGTGTGTGTGTGTGTGTGTGTGTGTGTGTAGAGCGCTTGTATGAGTCACTATGAGCTGCCAGAGCTGTTGTCCAGACATTGCTGACTGTCTCCTAAATGCCTTGGTTGATCACACCACCAGACACACACACACTTACAGAAACACACAAGACATTTCTGACCCCGCCCCTTCTAATCACAACCAATCATGAGACACCAGATTCAGTGGCACCAACCAAGCCATTAACTCACCTCACCTTCGCAGGCCAATGGGCAGACAGGATCACAACCCAGTGCACCTTATTTGTAGAGCACATTGAAGCTGATAGTGACTTAAGGACAATATGTTGAGCTTCATACACTGCAAGACAGGCAGCACAAGACTAACAAGTCAGAGATTTTGTGAATTTCCCCAAAGGGATGAATAAAGTATCTACCTTCTTACCTACCATTTTCAAGAGTCAGCAGCTTAAAATGAAAGTTTCCTTTTTTTGAAAAAACATGATTTTTTATTAATAATAACTTTTTAAATTAACATCAATTTGCCGTTGTGGTACTATGGATGCAATCCATGACTCATACACAAGAACAGCTTAAGTGATTTCACATGAATGAAGAAGTTTCTGGATATTACATGACATGATGTCTTGACTAACCTCAAAGACGTCAAACCATGTTCCTCTTTTCATGGGCTATAGTTGCTTCCCAACATCCTCTTCAAAAACATAACATCTTTAACATCTTGTTGGGTGTCTAAAAATACAGATAAGCCTTATGAGGCCACTGGTGACATCCTCACAGTTTGATCACACACACCCCATTATGTCTGTCAGCCATCGGTATCATTGCTCGTCACCATTCAGGACATCTTTCCATAGTCCACTTAACATTGGTGTTGGTTCATCAGAAAGTGCAAAATAAGCACAGTTACTTCTTGAAAATTATGACACAGATAAAAAAAAAAACAGATGTAGTCAGTATTCTGTCTTATTGAGCCATTGACCTTGATTAAGCTAAAAATGAGTCACTGAGTCGCTCAGTGTAGAAAAAAGTCATGTGCTAATTTGGTAACACTTTAATTCTCTAATGCGATTTGGAGCTTATTAGACCAGAAATACACTTAAGATATAACAATAACAGGGTGCACAGGGGCCTTGAAAAGACTTTGTAGATTTGAGAAAATAAAATATAGCCTCAATAGTCTTTGAAAGAAACTGAGTGGATGTCAGAGTGAGAGTCAATTGAGCCAAAAGCAATTGGCCTTGTTCAGACAATGGTGATGTGCCTCTAAACATGAGTTTCAACAAACAAAGTTGCTTCTTATGCTGACAGGTAGGAGGAAAAACAAAAAAAACCTTCAAGATTCAAAAGTGCTCAGACAATACATGAGGTACAGGGTGTGGTACTACCACTGCGGCTGTGCTGAAAGGGCTAGTGTTCAAAGAAGAATAAGAATTGGAATAAGTCCACAAATTAGAATTAGAAAATATATGTTGAAGATAAAAAACTGAAAGATAAAAACTATAAGGGTATTAAATGTACAATGTGTAAAAATGTGAAAAGCACATATGCTTATCTTTGCAGTATATTCAATGTCCTGCAACTTTGTCAACAACACAATTAACCTTTATTTTTAGACCATCCCCTGAGGCACAGAGTGTGATATGGTCCAAATGATGCTTTATTAAAACCAATGAGCATCACTTTACATGGACTGGAAGGATGTTTAGTTCTTTTTTCGGACACAATTTCACTTCTGCTGTCCTGTTTTTTTTTTTGCCTGTTTTTATACATTTTCATACTTTGTAGATGTGTATCTATTATTAGATTTGTCATGTCTGTAGTGCACTTGGACTTACATTGTAATAATGTGCTGCATAATTACATAGTTTTGAGACACTGCGGCAAACAGTTGGCAGAACAAGGACTCTTGATACCAAACTTTCTCTTTCAAACTTTCTTGTAGCTTAGCTGTCTGACTGTCTACTTCTTCCTATCTGTAATGTGTTCAAGTAGCATCAGTCAGTCTTGTCAGGAAACATTTGGCATCATTGTTACGGGGTTCTTCTGTAGATAAAACTGATTACAAAATGTATCCAATCACGATATACGTCTGAGCTGAGAAGACATGTCAAGGTTGCCCGGAGGAAGTCAGTTGTTCAGACTTGTTTTTCTTCTTGTGTTTAAAATCAGTAAATCGGAATCAGCTTTTGTTCTGAAAAAAAAAAAATAAAAAATTCCAACAAGGCCGGAGGGAACATTGGCAGACAAACCAAAACAGGCACAAGTTACTTTTCCCTCAGCACTGAGGCATCTGAATGGTATCACCAGGCTGTTTTGGAAGGCATCCTACGGCTTTGTTATGTGCTGCGTTGAAGGGGAATGCGAGGCGTTTGTTGGGTGTTGGAGTGTGCAGATTCATCCATGGCCAAATACAGCATGTTTTGTCTTTAGGGCCAAAGAGTTTAGTTTCTGTTCAGTCTTTGCATGTCTTGGAGTTTTTCCACGCACAGGTCAGAGTAACGTACAACACTGTGAAAACAAAGCAGGTTTTTGCGGTTAAAACTTTAACAAGCGCACTAATTTAAAGCCAACCAACAAGCCACAGTATACAGCACTACATACTATATTGTTCATTCGCATTGTTCATCAAATTGAAGGTTCTCAGTCATGCAGGTCATTGTATTCAAATAAGAGTTGAACAAATTGCAACTGGACTTGATTGAAGAGTCCAGTCAGTCATTGATTCAACCCTTATTTGAATTTATGCAATGCATAATGTCTATGTCCTCATGGCAGGTAAAGGCCAGCGTGCTCACAGTGACAATCCCAACATGTTACTTAGCAGGGATGGTGTTTACCATGTTTACCCCTTTAGTTTAGTGCGTTAGCATGCTGAAATTTGCTAATTACCACCAAGCACTAAGCACAGATGAGGATGATTGTTATTCATCTCAAGCAATGTATTCAGTATTCAGTTTTTGACATATTTCAGTCTGGACCAAAGTGGTGGACTAACTGACAGACAGACAGACAGACAGTTCCCAGAGTTAAACTAGAAAAGCACTCGCAGAGCGCAGACCTTCGCCAAGCAGGACAGTTCCCCCAGCTTCTTGTGTCTTACACCCCAAAATATTAATCCTACCTTTGATTTATCTATTTCAATGGATTCCTGGACCATAAAAACATACCCTTAGCAATTGGAATCACATTGCTATCAATTTTAGTTTAATAGTTATACCCGAAAATCCACATTTCTGTAATGGCGGTTTTCCGGATCACCTCCAAAATTGAATCATTTTTTCCTTGTCCCAGAAAGGACATTTCCTGAAAATTTCATCAAAATCTGTCCATAACAAACAGACAAACAAACAAACAAACAAACAAACAAACAAACGCCGGCAAAAACATAACCTCCTTGGTGGAAGTAAAAACACACTTGGACCTTCCACTCCCAACCCACCCTGACTGGTTGAAAATGAACCAAAGTTCTTTTCACATAACAACAAATTGAAGGAATGACAGGGCGACTTGAGACTCTAAGCTTGAATACAAAAATGTGTTTGTTATTATTTAAAAATAAAAGTGTGTCCATCACTTCCAAGCTCTTACACACACTGCTCTGTGAATCTCTTTGGAGACTCTCTGCTCTGGTATGTGGTAAGTGTGGTATTTATAATCGTCATGTGTCAAATATATGTCATGAATTAATCCTTTGAAGTCAACATCAGGCTGATTATTTGACCAATGAAGTGTCTCTTTCAGCCATGTGACGCCCACATGCCTGGATGTAGACGCCGTGACATCAGGACGTCAGCGCTGTTTCACATCAACGCCTTGTTGACTCTGAAGAGTATGTGTGTGTGTGGGGTGGGTCGGCTTGCAGCTCCCCTCCCTTTTCATGGAAATCTGTGTAACTTCAGAGGGGTCACAGAGCAGAGCGCAGAGAGCTGCACGCCAGGCTGCTCCCCAGAATATTCGAGAAGGGGAAAAATACCATGTCGGAACAAACAACATCCCCAAACAACATGCAAAAAGAGCAGCTTTGTTTATGTGTGCTCCTCCCACGGTTGTAATTCAGGGTTCCACAAAATCTGCTCTTTGCTTTGTGCTGCTTATGATCTGTCTCTCTTTGTTTCAGGGCTCTGTGGGGCTCTTTGTTCACCAATCTTCCTCAGTACAAAAGAGGCTCCACACAGAGCCCAAAATGCATGATGTGATGAATTTTAACAAATAAGTCAATCTTCAGTGTCTTGAGGTGCCGTCACCACAAGCCGCCATGTGATTTTATCAACAACAGGTGACGATGTTAGTGCCTCAAATCTCTGAAACCACCGCCTGCAGACACGAGTTAACAACACTGACATTTATTTGTATTGTTTATCGTCAATTACAGAATGACGGTATTAAAATTTGGATTGAGATTCAGACTCTTCAGGTTTAATTTTCAGACACATATTTAACACAATTCATCCTAATACATAAAGTGTCAGTGAAGTAAACCATTGTTGAAGGTTTTCAGCTTTGTGGGTTTTAAATGGTTTATTTTGCTTAAGAATAAGAAGAGGTTTTAATCGCTTAATTATTCATTCAAAAATTCCCCAAATTTGCATGAGCCAGATGTATAGATTTAACATTACAGTGGCTTAAATTGGACTTTGTAATACAAATTAAGAGTGCACTCAGTCGAGAGCAGATCTCTGCCAGACGGGCAAATCTGGGCAGAAATAACTCAAAACACCAGTGATGGAAATGCACCAGCAACATGTTAGCTCACGTCTCAGATACGTCTCATGAACATAACTGCAGCCTGAAGCATTTGGTCTATTTTTTCAACAATACATGTGTAAATGTGAGGTTGATACATAATAAAAAGGTACTGATATTTTTATCTACATTTTGAAACGCTGACTCTGAGCCTCTGTTGGCATGCCCGATTATCACCAATAACTAATTCCTCCGGTTGACTTCTTCTTGTCTTCTCTCTCATGATTAGAGCCTATAGGATTGTTAGGGGGCACATTGTTGGGTGTGATATGAAATATGAAAAGAGCCTACTTTGCTGTCAGGTTCAATTGAAAATCATGAATGAGTTGAGTGTCAGTCATACAGTATGCATCAGAGTTGATGTAAAGCTCAACCAGGAATAAGTTTGTGCTGCTGCTCCTTTGCTGCTCGACACTTTGAATTCTAATTTATCCATGTTTGAAATGCACAGAGAAGATAGAAACAATATAGACAATCACATGGTCCTTGAACATGCAGTCACCAATGTGCACAGAAAATATTTGGCTGATTGGTCCAGTAGGATGTGAGATTAGCTGCTGCCAGACAGATACAGGCATGCATGTAAACACACGACTCAACGCGTGATAAATATACTGTAAATTCAAACTCAAACTCTTATTGTCTGGCTTCTCGTCTGGCACTGTTCAGCGGCATCAATGGGCTGTGCAGTTTCAGCTCAGATCGTGGTTACCTGTTCAAACACGCAGTGAATTGCTCAGACAGTGTGAATATATTCCCCCTGTGTTAAATGCGTAGAAGGCATATACAGGCTATTTCCCCTCCCATGCGACGTGCACGTGGCCCGGTTGTTTGGTTGCGAGAGCTGGCTGCCTTCCAGGTCTGCAGGGAGAAACTTTCTCCTCCATAATGTGACAAACATGAAAGCACCGTTCAGGAATGTATTTTTCTTGGAAAGAGCGCAAGATTAGCACATAGCGCTCCCTCTCTCTCTCTCAGAGCTGCAGAGCAGAAAAACAATGGTGGGGGTAAGCTGATGAGATGAGTAGGCCTAAGTTTTGACTTGAACGTATTGCCCAATCGTCTTGCTTTCCAGGGCAGAAAGAACAGCGTGTCCCATGAACAGAAAACAAGTCAGATGTAAATACGTTTAAAGCAGAAACAGGAGTTGAGGCACAGCTTAGTGTCGGGGATAATCCTGAAATGTATAAAAGGAGTCAGCTTGAAAAAAAAACTCGGGACTCCCTTGTAGTTTAGTTTAGTCATTTTCAGGCTTCCAGAGTTACTTTCAACATTTGTATTTAAGATTGGCTAAAAGCAACTGAGCAGGTCTTGCACACCTTGAGAGGCACATTTATAGATCAACACTACTAGCTGGACAGTATTTCTCCCGTCCCATCTCCAATCCCATCAGAGGCAAGTGTCAAATCTTCAGACACCAAACAGCAGCTGCAACACTTTACAAATAATTTGATCAAATTTACACTTCTGTATCAAGCTGGCTTCCCTCATCCAGGAGGGGAGAGGTTTGTTTTTTCACACAGCACAGACAGGATGTGTCATCTCAGTCACGTGGAGGAAGATTAATAACTCCAATCAAGCCAATTATTTTCCTCTCAGGTTTGCGTGTGTCTGTGCCAACGGCTCTTCTGGGATGTTGTGACTGGTTCTTGAATGTGGGCTTTAAACATTGTTGGGGCCTCTGACATCAACAAATAATGTATTCAGCAGTACCTGTATCATCTTGTCAAACTTCTCCCCTCTCTTGACATGAGTGTTTCTCAGACATAAGAGAATCACAATAATCACCATTGCTGCCTTGTGCGAGTTGCATTTTGAGTTGAACAAACATTACAAATGCAGTCAGCATGGAAGGTAATTTTCTTGTTCATTTGACGCATGAAAGATTAAAACGTGTGTGAGCGGTTGTTACTAAGCATGCAAATAAAGCTGCTGTGGTCAGAGCAATCAGTCCATGGAAAGACTGGCATCAGTTAGAAGCAACGAGCCACAACTCTCCATCGACTAAAACAGGAGCTGAAAACTGAAAGATCTGGGAATGTAAAAACTGAAACGGAAAAAGCTTAGAAAACTGAAGTCAGGATAGGTTTTAATAATCAACTACAACAGAAAGTAAAACAATTCTTGTGTAAAAGTGGAAGCAAAACAATCTCTGTGCGCACGACTTTTTCCTAATGTATAAGATATCAATTCAACAATTAAAGACTATGGCATTGAACCCATCAATTAGATAGATCTACAGGTACAGAGCCCTTTAAATAGCAGCGTCCCACGGAGCCATACACACTGGTTGCTTAAAGGCCAGGTTCACAATTTTTCAAGTTTGTCTTGAAACAATAGTCAGTCAATCAAACAGACTTCACTTGTTGTAATCAGTCCTTCTGTTTACAATGCCTGTCTCGCTAGACCACTCTCTCTTCGACCTTTGACCTGCTCGCCTCTGGTTTCCTGTTGTGCAGATTTACTGTTGGAAGTGAAGCTTACTGTACTCCTGCACACGCTGCCAGTGGGGATCGGGATGAGGGTCTAAGCTAAATGCCTAAAATGTAAATGTTATTGTGAATGTAATTTGATTCGGCCCTGTCTAGGACTTGTTGTTGCCCCGCCATGAGAGGCTCCTTGTTTGGAGTGATCTGATCTGCCGAGGGGAGGTGTCGGTCCCCGCAGGGACAGACGATGAGCTGTGGTTGGTTGAGATGTGAGGGGTCGATGCTGAGCTGCCCTGCCTGCAGTCAACAAGAGCTGATGGAGAGGAGAGCAACAAGAAAAGGGAGTAAATCACTTAAAAACGTGCAAATGACAGACTTGCTATTGTTTATTGGTCGCTGGCTCAAATATTTCTATTAGAGCAACACAGCAGTTAGTATTGTGGTTTTCTTGTTAATAGGCCCATTAGGCGAATGATTATAAAGAGCCATAGAGGTCACTCCCATTGATTCATTACAGATTACATACATGTAACCAAATTTTACAACCAACCATTACCCTTCTGAAAAAATATTCATGATATGACCAGAGAGATATTTAATCATCAGCCTGATTTCCTGCTGAATTCAATTATAACTGCGACTGAGGTTAAATGTATGTAAACACACAGCGCTCACAGTTCCGGGCATCAAGACGAAAACAACAACAACAACATCCTAGTTTGGAAATCTTTAAATACTTTGTGGTAAACTTTCCATTTAAGGACCATATGTGAAGACAGACATCTGTGCTCCTTTGGTTTTGGGACAAAGGCAGAGTTTCCCTCAGCTCACTGTAAATCTACGTTCTGATGTTGCACCATGGAAAATGTTTAGCTGCAGTGATATTTTCGGTAGTAAACAGTGTCACCTCAGTTTGGTTTGCTGCATGTGGTGCAGATTGGAAAATATACTGTAATTGGATAGCGCTGTACCACAATCTTGTACCTTTGACATTTTGCTGACATTCAGAAGACTTTGAACACCATCTACACATACTGTACGTGCAGCTGTGTATGTGGAGCTCAACTGACCTCCTTTGGACGAATAAAAGGCTACAAATATAAACTCGTCTCTAACAGAAGATTCCAGATTATTCATACTTTGCTCAGTGGTTATCAGAGACTTTCATGCCTCTGTAGATTTTTTATCTGTGCATAACACAACCAATGAAACTGGCCTGTTTTTCTATGGTTTGATGGTTTAATTTACAAGGAGAAAGACTGAGCTGCTGACCTTTACACAACTATTTTTGTGACCACAATCCTTTTAAGTCGTTGTTTAGCTGCCTTGTTCAAACAGGACAAGTAAATGATTAGATGGCCATGTTGTTGGGTTATTTACAAAAAAAAGCAACACTTTAAGTCTCCCGATCAAACAGTCATAATCAGTACAGTTTGTTTCATAGGTGTCATAATGTAAAATATGCTTTAGCAAGAGTTCTGAAGTTGTAGTTGTTCTCAAATGCTGTACAATACTGAACACTTAAAATGTCCTTTTTACACTATTGTATCCCACAGGGGTCAATCTCTGGTCAACTTTTTTTTTTTAATCACACCAGTTTTATATAAGACATGTGACAAAGTGGACACAGAAACAAATCTCCCTGTGGGTTTGTAATCTTGTTCACTTCTCACAGCTCATCCTCTTGTGGCCGTCCCCCGGGAGGAAGTCCTATCCGGGGTACTGACGTCAGGCTTTATGGGTAAGTAAAACAAAGGCTAATTGGGGGAAGGGCCTCCATGTAAACAGAGTTGTGGTCACTGTCAATAAGATTTAGATGAAGAGACAAACATGGGCTAAGGTCAGGTTTGGAGTTTTGGGAAAAGATGAAGAATAGCAGCAAGAGCATGAGATTCAGTGTTGTCGTTTTTTTTCATTAAATGTATTACGTTATAATTATTTGTCGTAACACAATGTCAGATGTGATTTGAAGCAGTACAGATTAAAGATTACATAAAATCTACAGTTTCCCTCTCATATATGGTCATTTCATGAGACCTTTAATCATCCACATGTCCCACAATTTATTTGGTCGCTATGTGAGAAAACAAACTTCAGGTTCCTCCATGACTACATTTGCAAGAGAGGCACAATTTGGAAATGTGAAGCAGCACAAAGTTCATCAATTTCACCATCTCGTAATTTTAACAAACAAGTAAATTCATCGCAAATACAACATTGTGTGTGTCAGTGGAGTTAAAGATTTGCTGCTCATGCCAGATGACCGAGGCTGTCAGAGCTGACCTCACATGCTCCTCTGACCAACTCTCTTGCACTCTTAAACGTACCGTGTCTACTGTTATCAGCTTCTTATAGGTCTGATATTTCCTCCACGTGATCCTAATGAACAAAGCTCTATACGCATTTTACTACAATGCTAATTTTAGAACGTTCTGGGACCTTGTGATCATCTGACTACAAACATTTACTTTCTGTTATCTACATTTCCACAGGCTGCAATCCAGATAATATTGTAGGACATGAGTAACACTTGTCTTAAAATGATAATGTTATTTGTGGTCGAGACAGGGGACAAATGGAAATGAATTGAATTACAGATAAGAGTGACTGGTTTCAGGATGCAGTGACGGCTTTCCTGTTTAGGACCTCCTCAGGTTGAGAAGACTGCTATCAGTTAATAAACAAAGTCATTGTTTTAGGATTATGTTTTCTGCATATTTTGCACTTCGACTGATTGAAAGCAGAGCAGTGATATATTTATCAAATCACCTTTTTGCTGACAAGTGAAACTGGTTCTGTTTTTCCATACACAAGATCAACACGCCTCAACACCTCAAGGAATGAACAAGAACAGAGGAGGCTGTGTTTGCTCCATGTGAGATGTTATGTCGCTGTCTGTGCTCTAGTTTCAATCCCAAATGATGCTACTGTCCCTCCTCTGTGCCTCCGTACTGCGTCCTTTCCCACAGACAACATATTTATGGCAGCAGTGACCTAAAGCTCAGAGAAGCAGGTTCATAGCTGAAAAGTTGCCAGTTTAAATTCAGACTTGTTTGGCTTTGATAAAAATAAAAAAAATCAGTCATTTCTATCTAAGAGAGAAATCAAGCTGTGACAATTCTTTAAACTTTTCTCAACAGGGACAGACATCTATCCCAGCTCCCATGCCTCCAAAGCGAGAGTTCAAAAGCGACTTTCAGTGATGCGACTGACAAAAGCTTCTGTATGACACAGCAGGTAACACAGCACTGAAGACGGCAGAATGCTGAAAACAAAAGTAGTGACATAGCTGTGACAAAACAGGCAGAGCACAACAACATCTTGAATCAGAGACACAGAAGGTGATGAAATCTGACAACAAAAAGTGAAATCTATGTGAATCTGAAGTGTGTGTGTTTGTCGATGTGTTAATACAATCAAGATATTGACATCAGACAAACCACACATGCGAAAAAAAATCTTAGGACAAATAGAAAATCAAGAAGTCACATCACATGAAATTCTGTCAGCCATCTGATAGAAGAGTTTGTTTTAATAATTCATACTAAGAAAATATGGAAATAAAAAATAATAAATGTTTTTTTTTGCCTAATAGCGAATAACTGAAAATGTCAGTTGACTCCTATTCAGCTGTATTTTATTGGTTAAACATACATGTTTGCAGTGTGTGTTTGTTTTGTGACCTCAGGCTCTTTTGGTATGTGAAGCTTCAGGAGAGCAAAACACAAAGGTGTGTTGTGCTTCATCATGTGGGAAGAGGGTGGTGTGATGTTGAAAGGGGGGTGGGGGGGTGAGGTGAGGTGAGGTGTGGGGGTGGGGGTTGCATCCTCGACTCATGACTCAGTACTTATGTGTGCGCATGGAGCTTTGCACTGGCTTGCATGAGCCCCTGTGTAGATGTCCAGCCAAGTTTACCGTGTCACTTTCAAGTTCTGCTGGGAATCCGTGGGAGGTTCAGTGTACAGACGTGTTGCCAGATTCATGCTGTTGACACAAGGCGTTTTATTAACGTTGTGAAACAAAGATTTTTCATTGAAAGTTTCCCGGTTTTTCTGCCATGTGACTCAGGTCTGTATGAACAACAGTAATCTGCAGAGACGTACTGTTGAACTTCCTCTTTGGATAAACGGATGATAGAGATGTGAATCCAGTCTGTTCAAGCCAGTTGCTGGGACATTAGACTGGAGCTTCTCTTTTAGACTTTTAAGACAGATTTTGACTCTAAAGTCCAATGTTTTCTTGCATATTTTCTTTGCATATTTGATTGTGAAATTAAAAATTAGCAACACAAACACATTCTGGGCAAAGCATAAAGCTACCTGAATTACATTTTTACTGACATAACAAGGAATCATTAATTTTCATCTCAGAGTCTCCAAGTCTTTATCTTCTCTGTCAATACAATATCTGGTTGCAGCAAATAAATCACAATAAAAAGTTTGTATTACCTCAGGACAGCTACCTCTGACTCTCTTTGTGATGCTTTTTGAATCCTCAGGTTTTCATGGATGCAAAAGTCAGAGCTTATATCATTGAAAAGATGCAGTTTAATAGTACAGTAATAAAGGCCCTTTTATGGTCACTAAGTCCTGCCCTTTGTGCTTCTTGAATGTTAGCTTAGTGCAATTGTTACATAACAGTGCAGGACCCAGATCCATCAAGCCGTTTTCGCTGACCTTGGTGTTTGTGTGCGCTATCTCAGGTGCCTTCCATCGGGGTATAAACTCAGCTTTGCAGAGCAATAAAGTTGACTGGTGTGTGAAACAGCGAGTGAGATATAGAAAGAGAAAGCAGAGGATTTAAATGGCCCCTGTATCATGTCGATGCCCTGAAGTCAAACATGTCCTGTGTCTTTTATCATTTGTAAACCACAGAGTCTATTTTTAGCCGTTGGGTGAACAGAGAACGTGCGTGCCGTGACCTGACTCTGACTCTCATCGGCAGCTTTACATGTAAGTTCAGCAGGATAAAAGCCTTGTTAGTTGAACATTTTGTTCTGTTCTACCACATCTTCTTGTGAGCGGAAGTAAACACACGCTTTACCACATCCGCTGAAATGAAGTTGCCATGAGGTGCTAATGACAGGCAGGGTTTAGATTTATGTCTCATCAACGGCCGTCTTTTATTTCTTATTTCTTTTCTTACAGCACTATTATTATTAACTATTCAGGGTGCATTTAAAATTCGAGGACATCAAAACTACAACAAAAACACTGCACCATCATGTGACTTGTTTCAGACATTTAAATGACTCCATCTCTAAAGTTGCACTAATGAACTTTTTTTTAGCCACGTGTCCTCAGACACACCTGGTAGAGGTCTGCACCTAGTCCCATCTGTTGTCTGTGACCTCTGACCTTTGACAACCTTAGCCTTTACTGCTTTTAATGACGTAGACATCTTAAATATTTTTCAAGTTGTTGGTACGTTTACCTGAGATTTACAGCACCTCTGTCCAGATGTGAAACCAACCATGAGACTCAAACATCCATTAAAGCAATAGCAGTGGAGGAGGCTGCTCTTACTGACTCCTGAGATTTAGTGGGAGCTTCCTACAGAAAACACAAGCTCAAAATAAATTGATCCCAGATGATTTTCCAGAACTGCCAACCTCTGAGTCTTCAGCACGGAACATATGTGACATGTTATATCTCCGTACACTTAGCAGAAATATGGGGGGGAAATAGGATGCAAATGGTAAGCTGGGAGGACCATGCTTCATTTAAAGAGAAAACATAAGAACAACATGAGAAGCTTGACAGTGTTTGGCTATATCTTTTTCATTTAAGTGGAAAACAGACTGGATCCATTCTCCAAAAACCATCACAGGATTTGAGTAATTCACGTTTGTGGAGCTTTAATACTTGTGGACTTTTGTGCATGTTCATAATTGGACAGTTATAAATACACATTCATTATCTTTTAGTTTTAAATATTCTCTGAATGAACAAAAAAATAATCAACTTAAGTTGCTCTGTGTTTGGGTCTTCGGTTGTATTTTGAAGAATTTCTTACCTCTTTTCTTTATCTTCTCTTTTTTAGAACGTGTCTTGCTTGTGAAAAGTGAAACTAGAAGTATTTATTGCTCTCAGTGCGGATAAGATAAGATAAATCAGTGGTCAGCAAGTTCACACAGTGTTGCAGGGCGGTGTGGGTCCAGATAAGCAGATTGGTGTTGTTACACCCGTTCTGCGTCTTGGTTCATGTTTTTATTGTTTCTCTTACGCAGTGTTTTCTGTTTTATTTTGTTACTCTCTTCTTATTGCAGATTGCTTCCTGCCTTTGTGTGTGTTTCCTTTCCAGTTTGATTGTCTGACTGACCCTGATTGGTTTCACCTATTTAGTGTGTGTGTGTGTGTGTGTGTGTTCCCTTCTCTCTGTGTCGGTTCATCTTAGCAACCACAGTCTGGTGTTCCAGCCTTTTCCCCACTGCCTTCGTCTACATTCACACTGACAGCCTTTGTGCTCAATTCAGATTCATTGTTCAGATTTTTTTTTTTTTTGGCTGTTCACATTATTTTGAAATTTGGTAGATATCACATTGCAGTGTGAACTTGTCACCGTCCTGAAGTGACCCTCATGCGACAAAGAACAAAAGCATGTCATGAAACATGGCACACAGCACTCTGTCATAACGAAGAAAACATGGAGGCCACTAAAGTCAGAGTTTCACTTATAAATTGATTTTAGGCGGAAGCCAGCGAATTTGTGAGCAGATGCTTCCACATATGAAAGTGACCCAAATCAGAACTGAAAAGATCAGATTCCATGTGATTTGTGCTGCTCACACTGTCGTTACAAAAAACAGATCTGAGTCATATATGAACAAATAAGCTGGATTTAGGTCACTGAATGTAGCCTTTGTGTATTTCTGTTTTTTTGGATCTCACCTGTGTTCACACCTCCTTATGGATTTGTTTGCCTGGTCTGATTATGGACTACCTGTGTACCACACCCTGTTCTGATCACCAAAGACTGTGTTTTGGATCAAGATTCTGTCTCTGAGTCCATTTTGCATGTGTGCTTCCCCAGTGGTTACAGGTGTGATCCAAAGTATCCTGAACTCCAGACACCGCAGACAGACTTTGTGCGGAAGAGATGAACCAGCACTAATAAAAACTACCCATAAATCTGGCCCAGATCTCAAGTGATATCTCTAAAAGTGTCATTGTACCAGACAGGACATGTTTACACAGGCCTTACGTCTGACTGAGATAAGATTTGCTATTGTTTAGGTGGCCTTTCTAATGTGAGTGTAAACACAACTTGGGACTGTTTAAGTGTCAGTTTACTGTAGTGTCTGAGTATGATGGCAAGTGTCTTTATTTTCATTCACATCTCAGTTATTTAGCTGATGTTCTGTTTCAGAGTGTCGGTAAAATTAAATTAAAATAAGCTTCTAGTCGTGCATCACAAACATCTCATGCAGCCACAGACAGTGTCAGTACATTTGGAAAGATGTCAGTGTCTCTACAGATGGAGGAAGGACACTTTGTCCAACTCTTGGTTTCACTATCTGAATAAATGTTTTTTTCACCAGCAGCTTCTGAACATTGCATTTGGAGGGACTCTTAATATGATATGAGTGGGTTTGTCTGATGGTTTACATTAACCCAGTGAGGTGAATCAGTGGGATGGGGGATTACTGCAGTGACTGGTATGAAAACCTGCAGTAACTCTCAGTGGTTGAGGGCTGCTGCTGTAAACAAGCAGCTGTAAACTGACTCTGCACTGCTCTGCTTGAGCGTCCCAGGGTGTCAGCATCACCTTTGATCACTGGTGTAAGAACATACCTGCAGATTTGGCTGAGTGATGGTTTGAAGGCAGCTCTTCAACAACTTAATGTAGATAATGTGTCTGAGCTGAGCTAGATTCAAGATCCAACACCTCATTGCCATATCAACATCAGTGGCTGGAATTTGTCCTTAGTGAGCTCACCTAAACACAAACAGAAGAGAGACCGAAATAGTAGCATCACTCACTCATAAGCACATGATACATTAAGTGTAAAACATATAAAAACATTTCATTTTTTACATCAGCCCTTTGTCCATATATTAATGGCTTTACTTAGCAATGTTAGCCATTATATGAGCACGGCTCTAGAGATGGCAATTTATGTCAGTCGGGCCACCGCTTTGATCCAGACTGAAATATCACAACTATTCGTATAGACATTCATGGTCCCCAGAGGATGAATCCTACTGACTTTGACAATCCCCTGACAGTTTATCTGACGTCATCGGCATGACATGACATCTACTAAACGCACAGGCACAAACTTCTCAAAGCTCTCCGATGATGCATCCTAATGACTCTGGTGATCCCCTGACCCCCCTCTTCAAGCAGCATGAGGTTGAGATGACTCAGCAACTTTTGGAATTACAATGACATTTCGTGCTCGTGTTCACATCTTCCTCAGGACTAATGATATTCAGCCTCATCTTGCTTTATGTTTAGTGCTGATATGTGTGCTAGCATGCTAAACTACGGTGGCAAATATTGTAAACGTATTTGATAAACAGCATGTTAAAAGTGTCATCATGAGCATGTGATGTCAGCTGATTCAAGCATTTAACTCAAAGCAGTGCTGTATGCAGCCTCTCACAGCAGCTCGCACGGCTACAAAGTGTTGTGTGTGCAACAGACCTTTGCTTTTACTAACTACTGCTTATACTTACCGCTGTTCTTTATTGTTTTACCCCCTCATCCACACGAACCCTCGGCGCCGAGAGACGAACAACAGCCGGCTGCGATGTGACGACTGGAGGACGACTGTTGTTTTTGTTCAGCTCATCCCCCTGGAGAGGCTGCAGAGTCAGAGGTCTGAGCAGAGGAGCAGGGGTTGTTATTGAAGAACCAGTGCAGCGACTTCAGACTGGGAAACAGCGCATGAGGTTGTTTTTGTGCTTTAAGAAAATCCTTGTCTGTTCAGAAAAGTGGATGTGAGAACACCCTGCTGCATTTCACATGTGGACTACAATAAGACCGAGAAGTGTGATTGTGGACAAAGATATGACAAATATAGGATCAAGTTAAATACAAATCATAATCAACCACAATGAACAGATAGACAAAGATATATCAATTAAAGAGCTTTGATTAAAATTATAATTCAGTGTTATTATTACTACGATTAGTGATTAAAAAAAAAACTAATTGATGATGAATAACAAACTCTTGCCTTCACACAAGCGTTTCCTGTTTTTTGTTCATAAGATTCTTGATATTTTATCATATCAATGACATCACTGATAAAGCTCTGTTTTTGTGTATTTTTGTTATTTGTTATCTTTGCTCCACTTCAGTGTTGACTTTCCCCTCAGTGTTTTTTTTTTTTCTTTTGGCACGTGCTGAGCTGCTGATTTCCTCGACGAACACACCCACCGACCTTTGGAGAGTGGATGTGACTTCGTGGAATTATGGCCCGTTCGCTAGCGATAGACGAGGTTAAACAGGGGACAACCTCCCTCCTCCCTCACGACCACAGCCCTTCAAGGCCCACCGTGGCCTTCTTCCTCCACCGCCGCCCCTCAGCCTCCAACCCTCCCACAGGCTCACAGCAAACTGCTACTTCAGAGGAAGTCCTGCTGCTCCTGTGTCGAAGGGCAACAAAACAGGCTCTTCTCTCAGCTGGTGAACGTGCAGGGATGAATCTGAGGCCAAACCCCCCTCATCCTCATCTCTCTCTGTCTCCGTACCTGGCAACACTTTCCCAGCTTCCTCCCATAGTATGATTATTTGCGCAGCTTTATAAATAATCATCATACACTCATCCATAAGTTTTGTATGTTTGTCTGATGTCACCCAAGTTGTCTGATCGTCCCTGAGACACAATCTAGACACTCAGTCCACACACTACATTTGATTTCAATTTCAACCTGGCAACCCACAGCCTGATTCAAGAGCTGTGTGTGCAGCTGCTCTTTGCACAAGCCAGATAACTTAATGTCAGCTGTCATCAAAATGTTAAAGCAGGAGGGTATTCCATCTAAAAACAACTGAATACTATCCTCCAGGTATGTCTGTCTCCCCCTCTGTATTCCTCCATCCCTCCCTCTCAAGCTCTCCCCCTTTTTCATCGAGAGGAAAGCTGAAACCGGTTCGGGTTGTTTTTCTCCTTCTCTTGGCCAAGTGCCTACTTTTAAAGCCCAGGTGTCGGCGAACGCGGAGTCATCTTTCAGAAAAACACGAGGTGGATGGCCGGGTCATGGGGGAGGAGTGGAGGGGAGGGGGGGGGCGGCTGACACGGGCGGATTTTGACGTCTCTCTCATGCCTGGATGTTTTCATCTTTCAAACTGGTTGGACAGTCTGTCAGCTGCCAGTCAAACTGTCCAAAACACATTCTTCTTCTCTGTCTAACGTGTCATGACAATTTGTTTTCCATACTCTTCTCATGACAGGGAACTTTTTCAAAAACAACACAGGAACATTTCTCCCAAACACATTCACAGGAGCTTTTACCTCAAAGTTAACACTTTCTGGATAGTGTTTTTTTGTCGTACATTGACTGACAATTTACAGTTAGATAAGATACGACAAGGGCTGCTAGTAGGTAATTAAGTTTATTTTCAATTAATCATTTTGCCTTTAAAATGTCAAAAAACAGTTAACGGCCATTAGAGTTTACAAGTTAAAAGTGACATCTTCAAGTGTCTTGTTTTTCCGACTTTTCCGACATTTTTTTTCTGATGATCAACTAATCAATTAATCAACCAATCGTTTTAGCTCTAAATCTTTTTTGCATGTCAAGATGACATTTCCTTGAGAACATGACTATTTATATATCTGCTGTACAGTTTCACACCAACGCCCTGTGACAGACACAGTGGGACCACACAGTTCGTCTTTCCAGATGGTCGCTGTGTCAGATTAGAGATCACGGAGTCATGAATTCTTGTCATGACTATGTTTGTCATGTCAGACTACACAGTGGACTCTGACCAATCATAAATGTCATCCGTCATGACATGTGTGACATTTCTAGGTGATCACAGATGTCGGGGGCTAACTTTTACTGCTGCACCTAAAGGCACCAAAGACACATGTTGACATATATATAAACACGGTTTTATGATTGATGGTGCATTGCTTGTCTTTTACAATGACACACTATACAGGATAAAACAAATGATTGTGGCACCTGATGCTGATGCCCCTCGTCCATACACTATAGATCCCACATTAACATAGTCGTAGGAACCTTTTCTGCCCACTCAAGAGGAAATGTTTCGCCTAACAATGTAGGATTTATTTGATGAGTTTATGTCTACTGCTGACATGACAAATAACTGGACAGTGTCGGACTTTTGCTTGTTGTGAAGTAACTAAGTGACTAATACGCAGTCACATGACAACAACGTTACAGCAGTGCAGAGGCAGGTCAGGAAGGGGTTTCCCAACCTTTTTGAAAACAGTTTCAGTTTTGAAAGCATGTTAATACTTGGATGTGACTGTTAAAGGCCAATGTGTAAGTTGGAGTTTCCCTTTAATTTCAGGCAGGCAAGCGATATTGATGTCATGTTACGTCATAGGGACTACGTGTGGTACGTTACCCACAATGATAGCTATGTAAAATGAAACTGAAAATAAAGCTTTAAATCTTTGCTTTCTACTGTGAGAGGGAATTGTATTAAGAGTTCTGATAAACACTCATAAATGTAGAAATGTCGAGAAACTACAAACACACTTCTGAATCTTCTCCTCTGGAAAGAAGAAACTCAGTGGGGAATCTTTTGGGGAAACAGAACTGGGAAAACAGATCCAACCCCTGATGTACCCCCCTGACATCCATCCACCAGAACCCCATGGGAAATCCCAGAGCCTCCCTCTCCTCCTCCTCCTCTGTGCTCCCGCAGCCAAAAGCCCAGCTGGACAGTCATAAGGTCACTCAGCTGATTTAATCCCCAGCCCAGGTCACACAAACACACAGCACTGGGAAAACGACCAGTAGAAGTCGATGTGGACATTCTGACGATTGTTTTGAAGCTGAATTTGCTCAGTTTTGGCAACAACAATTTTTTGTTTCTACCCTGAAGCAGGAACCACAGAAAACGCTTCAACAGACAAAGCATCAGAACAAACCATGCTGCATGAAAACAGCTCATTCTTTAAACCTCTTTTTATTGCATTAGAAGGAGTTGAACTCAAAATAAAGTCACTTTATCTTGATGTTTCTTGTGTCTCATGATCAGCATCAGCACTAAACGTCATATGTGTGATTAAACTTTTTTTTTAATCACTGGAATTGTTTCCCCAATGACATGTTGACAAATGTAATCACAGCCTGGATTATGTTCACATGCAAACCTTTTTTGAGTCGAGTGGTTGAGGTGGATGAAGGCATGCAAAGCTCATGACCAGAGTTCACATTTTGACTCCTGTCTGTGGTCAGAATTATGCAACAAAAGCTCTTTGGTTAAGTTTAGAGAAAGACTATAATTTGGGTTAAACATAACAAAAAATATATATTAATAATAAGAAGGTCACGTCATGTTCAAGGATATTTGGTGTAACTGATACATTCATTGTTGGCATTTTTGAAAATTGCCAGATACATTAAATAGTGACATTTGCTCATTTCGTTAACAGAAAACATTTCTTTCAAAATGAATTTGTTGTTGCAAATTAGTTGTGTATAGATGTTATTTCTAGGAGCCAGAGTTGACTGTAATAGTGTGAAGCTCATATTTTTTCATTGAGACTGTGTCAGACATATTTTGATTGAACGCTCTTGTTTTGTGCTGTTGCAAAGTGCACGGTTACAAAACAGCAGCCACAACACCACAATTAATTTACATTCATTTTCTATGTTTGTCTCTACTGTTGTTTTGGATCAGTGTAAGTTTCCTTTCCTAAAACCACTCATCCTAAAGCTGCAGTCAGCCTGCAGGGTTTCATAGAGTGCCGCTGCCTCGCATCTGTCCTGCATTACACTGTGACCGCACCATGCTCATTTTCTTGTCCGTCAAACGTACAGCAACACTTATAATGCACAGACCTTTGCCAAACAACTGCGAGGGATTATGTAAGAAGCCTATGGTCACGCAATGCTACATTAGACTAAGAATGATAGTGACGGAGGAGACATAGTAGTGTCTGTCAGTTTGCCAGTGTATGCCGTGATGAAAACAAGAGTGGGTAGGTGATGCGATCTGTGGGACTGAAGCACGTCAAAGACTCTCTGTACCTGGAACCAGTGAAGCGCAGGAATGCCTCCGACACAGAAGGCCTATTGTGGGTTCATATCTGATCTGAAATCAGCAAAACCTGCAACCGAATAGAAAAACAGACCGAGTCTTGGATGGATGCAGGAATAAAGACAGACAGACAAACTTGGTGACCTGCAGTGAGAACACAAAGTACCAGACTGTGCAACGCTGACAGGTGGATTAGCTGTAAGGGCATCCTGTAAACAAAAACCATCCAGGTTAACTGCTGCACACTCAACTCCGGCAATACATACAATCTAAAACAAACAGCATGTGATAGAGCATGATAAATACACGCATGAAAAGTTGGTTTAAACAGCAGAGATATGATCAGTCAAAACAGCCACTTCAGTGATGGATTTGGCCTCAATGAAAATGAAAATTAAGACGTCGCACCTTTTTCCCAACCCTCGCTATACTGAAGCTGAACTTCTGTATTGATTAATATGGCATATGGCATATGGCACCTGGCCTATAAAAAGGTCGCAAAGGTCACTGTACTCAAACATGATTGGTTGCCACTGGATTAGATACATTTACTGATCCTAACATGGAAAACTGGAGGACAACCAAAACAAATGGGTTGAATCAAGAATCTCTAAAACTTTGTTGTTCACTATTGGAGGAAAACATTGGATCAAAACTTACACCTCTGTTTTTCACTTTTCACGATATTTTTAAAGTTACTTTCAACCTTTGAGTGAATTTTAATTTTGATGCATGAAAGGTCTCACTTAAAAATTCGATTCATTTAAGCATTAATGCATAATGAGGTGGCCTAAAATAGAAAAGGAAGGTTAAAATGGAAGAGCAGAATCATAGATGTTCCATATCAGAACACCTTGGAGTGTCACATCCATAAAGCCAATGGATTTAGGAAGACAAATCTATGCTGTGTTTTAATCAGCCAGAAACAAGTATTTCCTGTCACCAACCAGGGTGATCTGACCTGGACAAACAAGAACATGTTCTTACAACCCTGGTTCCACAAAGTTTGAATGTGGTGTAAAACTGCAACCATTTGCAAATGAACTGTGTTTACAAACAGCAGTTTTTACAAAGTGTTCCTGAGCCCATGTACTAATCTCCTTTATATACTCATGTGTTTGACAAAGTGTTGAACCTGTCTCCATCCTTGCTTGTGAACGACTCTTTCCAGGATGAACTTTTCATACCCAATCATGATACTGTCACCTGTTACCAATGAACCTGTTTACCTTACGTAACTGTCACAGTCTTTAGTTGCTTTTGTCTCAACTTCCCATCAAAATCAGAGTAAGATATTTACAAAAATCAATAAATGTGCTGAGATCAAACAGTTATTACAATGTCTTTGTGCTGTTTTTAATTGAGTATATACCAAAAAGAATTAGAAAATTATCACATTCTGTTTTAATTATGTTTAACACAGAGTCCCAACTTTTTTAGAAATGGGGTTGTAATCTCGTCAGCACACACTGAATGCTTTGTGGTCAGACAGTGAGGCAGGTGCATCAAACAGTCTGTACAGTTTGTTCATATTTAAGAGGAAGTTACACTCACAGATGTCACGTTGAGGTCTGGTGTGATGGGGATCCGACTATCGTGCTTTAGGCGACAGGGTGAGTTCTCCTGGACCTGTTGTGAGTCATTGTTAAAGCCTCGGGTGCAATATGTCCTGTAAATACTGTAAATACAAAAACTCTAAACAAATCAGATATAAACATAAATGTGCACGTGTTTATATTTCTCATGCAAAACACACACACAGACAGACTGACACACACATGCTCCAATGCATAGTGTAATGTGCAAAACAACCAACACGTGCACTATGGAACACAATTATAAATACAGCAAACTGAGTGACAACTGCTCGGCTGAATACCAGGCACACATAAGGATACACACCCACACACACACACACACACACACACACACATGCTTCCTCTGTGCAGCACCAGCTGTGTTGAGGCTCCAGACATTTAAGTGTAATAACATATGGAGGATATGCGTGCCTAACTGTGTGCCAGTGTGTGTATGAGAGAGAAAGAGAGTGTGTGTGAGTGTCTGTGTGTGTATGTGTGAGAGAGAGTGTGTGTGGGCGGCCTTTCTGCATGTTTTTGCTTGTTTGGACTGCTGTGTGTCTGTATTAATGTGTGTGTGTGTGTGTGTGTGTGTGTGTGTGTGTGTGTGTGTGTGTGTGTGTGTGTGTGTGTGTACTGTGTTCGGCTAGTGTGCACACTGTGTCACTGTTGTTCAGTCCACTTGTCAGTGTGTGTGGAAAGTTGAATCCCAGGGCAGTGCTGCGAGCAGTAACAGAGAGTTTTTGCAGAGACACAAGTAAACACAAAATAGGAGAGACTGTCATGATGTGAACGGAACAGGAGTGATTAAAATTAAGTTTTAAAAAAGTAGGAATGAAAGATTATTACATTTGGAAATGGATGGGTGCAGCAGTAAAGAGAATAAACATGCAAGCAGTAAACTATCTTTAGCTAAATTGAAAACAAGCCTAGAGGTGTGTTTCAGGGTGTGTGTACTGCTTGAGCGTGCAGAGTTCATCACCTGAAACAACAAAATTGCTTTCTAATGACACTTACCTGCAGCAGTCAGCAACAACAAAAAAACCTGACTCTGACCTTTGACCTCTTTACTGCAGACTGTCATATTTGTGATAAAGACCTTTAATGTGATTCTACTCTTGACTGCATTAGAAATTAGTCAAAAATAAGCAACAAGTTGCTGAAACGTAAATAACTGATTTAATTTCAGGAGCCAGTAAACAGTGACATTCTGCATATCCTCTACATCTTTTCTATGTGTAGTCTTGGAACAGATTTCATCTCTAATCAAGACTTCCTGTACAAACACGATGCCAAACAGAGACTTGATATGAATCTGATGCACAATTTGCGTCATTTAAACAGCAGCAATATCACACAGCTTGTGCTTCTGTCAGACTCTAATGCTCTCACTTTGACTTGTCACCACAGCTCATATTGTTGACAGACTTTTATATTGTACATATTCTTCTTCTCTGGACACTATGGTCATTGCACACTGTGATCTATTTTACAGTTTGTATCCAGCACAAATTAGCAAGAAGATTAATCTCTTTCCATTGTTTTGTGATCCTTTACAGTATATTTTCTTTATCTTATTGTTTAACATATATGTATTATCTATATTATGTTCCTGTCTTTGAGAAAAATTGTGAAAGCACATGACATAAACTAAATTGTCATGTGTGACTGACATGTTCAGACATGAGCTGCAAAACTTTGCACAACTCTGGACAAATTCACTTTCAGCATCAGCCTTGACAAAGAGGAAGTGAAACTAAAAAATGTGTGTGTGTGTGTGTGTGTGTGTGTGTGTGTGTGTGTGTGTGTGCCTGAGGAGGCAGACAGCTGGGAACATCAGTCCCCGCCCCACTCTGCTCTCATTGGCTGTGCTGTTGGCTGTTGTCAAGCGCATTTAAGACGAAAACAAGTTGCTGAGCCAATCAGGAGAGAGCGAGAATTTCCCCGTCTTATCTGTGGTGACATCACATGGCCCTTTAAACGGTCGACCGCAAAGAGAGTTTAAAAGGCCTGATGAGACCGAACACACCTAGAAAAAACAGAAAGAGCTCAGACCTGTGTGTGTTTGTCTGACGGTTGGCCTACTTACGTTTATGACAATGACTCCTTGTAGCACATTTGACCACAATGCATTTGGGTTTCTGTCTCTTTTTTGAATGTATATGTTTCTCAAAGGAGCTCTGCATGTGTGTTTATTGGCTCTTAAAGACACTCATTAATGCATCGAGCTGTCCCGCAGCTGGAGAGGGACAATAAAAATCCAGTATTTCATTAAAAAGCGGAGGGTGAGAAAAACTATTCTTTCCTGGCAAGGCCCAAAACCTGCATTATTCAGTATAGGTGTAGGTACTGTTCAAACTAGACAATTTCCTGTGTGTGTACTTGGTGAATAGTGGTTGAGGATACTTCTATATAAACATTTTCAGTGACGGTGGAAGAGTTTGAGGTCAAAATGTTTCTGGTGTCTTTGCTCCTCTTTGCTAATAAAAATGTTTGGATCAGTTTAGTCAAGTCACAAACTGGGTCAACTGCTTTTCGTCATAAAAATGGAAATTTAATTATGTTTTTTATTACAGAAATGACAGAGCTGGAAAGCACATTCTGCGTCGAAACAGCCCTAATTACTTTGTAGCCTTGCACAGCAGCTTCTCAAGGCCCATTTGAGGCCAGATACTTGGCAGGCAATGACAGTGGCAGGAGAAACCTAAATACCCAAGAAGCACGTCTTTGGGTGAAAATGCACAGATATAAACATGAGGAGAAAATGCAGTGTCCATACAAAAAAAGAGCGGGGCTGAGATTTGAGTCACACTGCTCATAACGGAGCCAAAATAATCAAAATCCCAGTGAGTAATTCATCTAAACAGATCAAGACATGTTAGAAACGACTGGCAGCCTCTGCGTCACACTCATCTCCTGCTGTGTTTGTGTGAGGTGGAATCCAGGTGAGGGGGCAGATAGTTTGTTTATGGCCGTACAGAGGGGAAACTCTGGGATGTCCAGGCACTGGGTGAGAGGACGCAGCCGGGTGGGTGAGCGGTCAGCAGGACTAACTCTGCAGCCTCTGTTTGTCTGAGGGGCTTCTGTTCCACAATGCTATATATATCCACTGTGGAAAAAGAGCTGATAGCTGGAATTCATTACAATAACAATTGATTCATTGACGGCTATGGCGAAACAATGTTATATGATATACTGTTATATAAGTGTTTGAACTCAGTATAAACATGCCAAAGTCATGTGTGTGTTGGTTCAGGATTGTGGCACCTCTTGCCTGTGTCACATCAGGACTCAGGATGTTTTATTAATATGTCAACATGCAATAAAACTAATCTGCTCATGGCCACACAATTGTCATGATGTGTTGATCTTTCAGTGTTATTCAGAGATGAATAAACAGCTCTGGGGCGTTAAAATCTGACTCTGTGAGACCTATCGAACTGATTAAAGTCTGTATTGAAAGTTTTCCGGCCTCTTGCCTGTGTGTTTTCTGCAGGTTGAGATACTGTACAATCAGCTGCGCACGCCCCCACGCTGCCGGCGGACGCACACTCCCACACACGCGAACCTACTGTGATGCACGTCGCGCATGGTGAGAGGAGAAAAGTGTTTCCTGTGTTTCCTGTGTTCCTCGGCTGTGAGCATGTGATCATCTGGTGTGTTACAGCCCCCTCCCCCCTGTTACCTCACTGTTACACTGTATATGGACTTCTGTACACTACATGAAAACAGTTTGACTTCTGCCCTTAATTTTACTGATCCTTGTGATTTGTACATGTGCTTGTGTGACTAGTCGTGTTTTGATGTGTGTGTGAGACGAAACCAGCTGTGAGGCAAACGTTGATTTACTCTGTAGCTATAGATACTAATGAGTCAGACAGCACCTCTGACATTGTCATTGTCAAACAGCCCCTGCATCAGAGCCTTGGTTCTGCCAGCTCAGGTCAAAGCAGTGCAAGTGCCCAGTCATAGTAGAAAGTGGCAATAACAAAATCCATAATGGAGGCTGAATGACATGGTGATAACATGTGGGTCAAGTGGCACAGCTAACACAGCACCTTCCTCCACTTTGAACACTCCAGCTCTCTCTGTTTCATCAAGGGTCAGTCAAGACAGTTTGGCAATGGTGAAACTTCCCCTTGATGAAATTCACCCAAATCCTATGCAGAGGCACCATGCAATTTTGCTATGGCAAAGGCACAGTGTGGAGATGCCTTTACAATGAATTGATTTCAGTCTAAAATTGAAATTATAAATGGTGTAGCTAACTGAGCACAAACACTTGAGACCTGAATGTTAAGTAGCCATAAAACTGACCAAACATTTTGCCATAATAATGTAAAGTTACATATTTCTAATGTTAAACAAGCAAGAATCTGTGTAAGGACTGAAGTTCCCTTTACATCCTGGAGAAAAAGTTGACCCCTTGATTGTCACTGTATAATTCACACTCCGACTTAAAGTACAAGCAAACAACACTTTTCATAAAGAGGGACTTCTGCTTGTGCAAATACATAAAAAAAAGTGCACACTGGGCTGCATATATTTTTACAGTGTGACAGCATCTGTGCTAATTTGAGGACGTTTGCTCACATTTTCCCTTTTAAACTCCAGAAAATGAGTCAAGCTACAAGAGCGTCCTTGAACGAGTGGGAACTTAATGGGAAGTTGGCTCACCAGAATACCTCCCAGCTCTCCAACAACAGGAAAAGGCCTTGTAAACTTGGACTACTCTGGCTAAGCTTTGTGTTTGCTCCCAGAGAAACATATTCTCACTGTGGCAAAACATTTCTATGTCATTAACGGATACCGTTGCACTGAGCAGCCCTGCATCCAGAAAACAGCCGCAAAACCGACCGATGGTTCATTAGGAGAGAAAACACATCTCTGTGTTTGTGTGACAGTGTTTGACTGTTTGCTTGGAGAAAATCGAGCATTTCATCTAAACACAGAGAAACTGCGTGGGATCGAATTTTCTCATCTAGTTTCAAAGGCCTGGTCACAAACATTTATACATCCTACTTTCTGTGACTGTATCTATGCAGCTCAAGATAGTTCGAGCTCAGAACGCGTCTGGGGGACGGAGGAGGAAGTGTGTGTGTGTGCAATATCATGGTTGTTTTCTATCTTTGTGAGTACCAGTTTGAGTGTTAGACATCCACAATGAAAAGTTATTTTCACAGTCTTTACTTCTACATACAATTATAGTATAAAAGCTAGGATCTCTTAAAATGAGATGATGTGGTTTGAGAGATAAGAATTAGTGTGAGATTCAGATCAAAAGTTACTGAAAATTGCTGGAAGTTACAATTAGTTTGTGACAAAGATTTAATACTGAAACTATGATCTTTAGGTCAGGCATTAACGGGTGAGGGTTAATCTGTCTTTAAATGCTGTTTGTATCACATTAATAAGATGACTCACTCACAGAAGTAATGGAAAAAGCCGCTGCAATTAAATAATCAAACTTCAAAAACCAATCAAAAACCTTAAGGCTCTTAAGGCAAAAATGCTCTGTAGTCCATCCATCAAAGGTCAGAGAACGATGTTGAGGGTCATGTAACACAGAGAAACTACAGACAATGGCGGGCCCTCATAACTACACTAATCCTGATATGTGTGTGTGTGTGTGTGTGTGTGTGTGTGTGTGTGTATGCACATATGGTAGGAAGAAGTCAGAGGAAGAAGGAGGCGGGGGGTGATGTAGCTCCCAGCACTGGCTCACGCCGGTTTGCACTGCTTCTCACTGGCCCAGCCCCACAGCGAGGTTGCGAGGTTAGAGAGAGGCGGATGGATTTGGGGTGGGGGGGGTGGGTTAGAAAGGGGGGTAGTTTAGCGCCTCAACTGCCCTTTGCAGCACCGAGGGCCTTAGCGGGGGTGCTCACCAACGTGCCGGGCAGATATCTGCATGTAGAGAATGCATGCAGCCGCCATCACTCATCCCCGTGTGACGAATCAAGGCCGAGATAGTTCGCCGTGTCATATGGATTCTGGTTTATGCATCACACCGTGCAGCGGAGGCACATAAAGACAGATCTCACGTGCGCAAACACACGTGTCCCCTGCATGGTTATTGTCACCATGTGGTAATTTTTAATGGACTTCCTCTTTTTGTTTAGACTTGAAGTGAAGAAGCAGAATTGAAAGTTAAATGACTGTGACTTTTGATGTGTCAAGATCAGAAGCTATTACAAAACTATTACTATATCGAGCAACAGATTCTGCATAGATAAGACAAATAAAACTCTGATGGACCCTGTTTTTGCTTTGTTCAAATTACTCAACCTACTCCATTATAGACCTTTCCACATGTGCTGTATGTAAGATGGTGGATAGCTAATAATGCACTAAGACAGTGATTATTCACAGAAGCTTCCCTAAGATCAACATATATAATCTTTATGTATCGTGTGTGTGTGTGTGTGTGTGTGAGTTGAAGTGACTGAGCAATGGGTCACCAGCAGCAGCAGAGTTACAGCTGTGTTTGGCCACTTTCAGAAGGAGGTTTATGAGCGCAGGGCAGAGACTCTAGTGTGTTTGCTCAGACAGTTCTTGGGGTATGCAGAACAATCCTGCGCATTAACAATCATATGTTCACGCCAGGAATGTTGGGAGAGGTTTATTTGATGTCTGGAGTGTTTACTTCTTCACTTCATTTGTCTGCACTAGTGAGACAAAGGACATTTGAACTGGTTGCACCACAGAACAGCCGTGAGATGCGGACACTCATGCTTATTTCTCCATAGGACTGATCACCAGAGAGGAACACCTTGGACCGTCCATTGTGCTGAGTTTAAGTCAAAGCATTTGTTTTGACTCCATCTTCCTGCCTAAATTCCTATCTCTGTCTTGGCAGGACGACCAGTTTTCTGTCTAACAAACAGGACGAATGTGAGTTTGAGAGGCTTTATTTTACAGGCTCTGGTTCACTGGTAATTGCGCTGCTTGAGCAATCCAAAAACAAAAGTGATTCGCATAATGGTTCTGGCCAACAAGTTGTCACACCTTAAGGTTACATTTAAATACAAACAGAACGTGTGTAATGTGATCGTAAATGTTTTTCTCAGGCTTTGGGATTAGAGGTCAGAGGGTCAACTTTGCAGGTTGTTGAGTCGTGAATTTAAACAGTATTTACATATTCTGGAGGCAATGTTCAATAAACTATTACTAGAAGCTTTCTTTAATAGTCTGGCAGCTGAAAAAAGAAAAAAAACTTGTTTTTCCAAACTCTGGCAGATGGAGCAATAATACAACTCCATTAAAAATGCACATTCAATAGATACATCTGTACAACCATTCACTGTAAAGATTATACATATTTTTTAACTCTAGAGAGGAATCAATAAAATGCAGCTGGAGAGTTATGCAATGGAAAAACTAAGCGGTGCCGCCTCGCCTCTGTCCAGGTGGAACTGATTTTCAGCTGTGGCAGATGGAGAAATGTTGCCCAAGTATGCTTTACTTGGATTATAATGCATGTTTTTCCAATCAATGAGGTGGTGAGGATTTGGGGAGGAGACGCTCATTCAGAATTTGTGCCTTTGGGCTTTTTTTTTTTAATCCAGCATTTTATCCACTGGGCTCTTTAATGAGAACTCCTTGCTCCATATTCGCTTCCACACTTTCACTTGAGTGCCCTGGTCATTTCATTTCTATTGTGAGGCTCATGGCCAGTTTCAAAACACTTGAGTATAACCTTGAACAAACAAGACCATCACTAAGGAACTTGACAGCTTCAAGTGGCGTCAGTCCTCAACCGTCTGAGTTTAATTTGGAGGGATATGTAATGCAATGCTTAATAGAAAGGAGGAAGCTCCCAGAGCACCAGAAACAATCTGAAATTATTATTTGTATAATGACAATTTCTTTCGTTGGATCTGAATCAGTTGTTTGTTTTCATGCCATTCATGTATGCAGGCAGCCAGCAGGAAGTCAGAAAGCTCAGACAGAGAAGAAACTTTCATTCTCTATAGGCCAAAAAATACAAAAGTTTGATAAAATCCTGAAAAAAACATTTCACCATATGGACCGAGTGAGCAAATTTCATAGGGATAAATGGGGGTTTGTGGTGCTTTCAGTCACAGTCTATGATCCCACTGCATACATATACAGCTGCCTTTGGTCACGCCTTATAAAACCTGTGAGTCAGCACAGAGCAGTTACTATCTCACACTGCAGCGGACTGATGACTGCTCAGCATGTAGCGAGGCTCCTGGAAGAGTTATAGGATGAGGTCAGAGGTCATGGGTCTGACCTCCAGCACTGCCTCCTCCCCAGCTTCGAGCATCCAATGAGGGCCCTCAGCCTGCTGGGCCGGAGACAGGAGCTAGCTGGGACCCCTTGTTGCATTCAAAGCCCAAAGAGGTAAAATTATCCAATATTCCCCCTCAAAAGCAAAGATTATAGAAAGGTCTTTACATTTCTTTGTCTTTCCAATCCTGTCACAACCCTCACTCTGCTGATGAAGCCCAACCACAGCTGCTGCTCCATCAGTGCAGACATGCAACCGTCCCATTGAAATCCACTCACTCTGATTTGACCTCAAAAAAACTCCTTCACCTTTTTTAAAAAATGGAGTCTGTTACTTTAGACACATTAGTATATTGTCCTGGTAATTCTATACCTTTTTGGTAAGATTTTGAATGGAGGACTGGAGTATTTTGACAGTGTTATTACTAAAGGATCTGATGCTGATACTTCCTCCACCTTCCCTGAAACATTTACACTACAGCCAGTAGAAAAAACAATTCTGTGTTTTTTGGACATGAATGAAAAGGCTGACATGAAAAGTAATGAACACAATGTAAAGACTCCATCATATCTGAAATGGGCAAATCTGACTAATCCCAACAATTAAAATGGAAAGCGAGGCAAACTGCTGTGAATTGGCTGTGGTGAGAACATGTTTTTCTCTGATGAGTAAGGATTACTGGGAATATATTGTATATTAATAGAACGTGTGATCTCCAGTAAAGACAGCAGCCAACGTTGGCTGGTCCAGGAAAGTAAGTTGGCAGCCGGCGGAGTCCAGGAATAGTGTTGGTTCTCATGAGCTCTGTGACCGACGGCCAGCTTACATCAGGCTGAGACACCACTGTCGCTGACCCCGCTGCCCCTGTCATCAAGGTTATATAACAGCTCTCATTTATTAAAAAACAAGAGCGAGTGACAACGCAGTCACCAGGCCCTAGCACTCACACACACCTGATACAGTGGTTTTACAATCAATCTCTGTCAATTTAATCAATACTCCAACTGACCAATCATTGCTGCATTTATCCCCATTAGTTAGCACATAATCATCATCAGCTTCCTCTTCTCCTCATCACCACCATCATCCAAGACCTAAACAGACTCATCATCTTCTAGGCTTTCTTTAAAGCTTTGAGGCAAAGCTGACAAATCATTACAGGTTATGAAAAAAGAAGTAATTGTAATTGTAGGTTTTGATGAATTTCCACAAGGATTTTTTTTATTGTTTATGTAATGTGCTATAAAATCTCATGCTGCATTCCTTTAACCATTTTCCTTATTCCCATGACTAATGCTGTGAGTGTAACACTACATATTTCTGTGTTTGTATGTTTCATCTGAGTGTTTGCTTTTGTCTAAAAGTGTATTTTACTAATGAATGGCCCATTTGGGGTAAAACAGAACACGACAGAAATACTGAATAAACAAGACATAAATCCATCTTATCTACTAATACTGAAAGAAGATATACTTTCTTTTGAGTGCCACAACTCCGCGTGACCACATTTCATCTTTATAGCGTCCACATATAGATCTACAACTTATGGCCACAAATAGATGATTGATGATTACACCCAAGCTGTAGCGTGAAACAAACTGTCCCAGCAGAAGTATGTGCGAATGTTCACTAATGTCAAGCACGTCTGACTGATAATCAATACACCCAAGTGTGTCCCTCCCAGGCCATCTCCTGATTCCTTATGTAATGTTCAGGGGGGGGACACCTCACTTAAACTCCGGGGTCATCCCGACATGACCACTGCTGGCCCGGCCCTCGGTCTGGATCCTCTTACGCTTCTGGGGAATGTGTATCCAAATTGTTCATGATGACAACAAGCGCATGACAGAGCGCTAAAAGAAAAAGTTGAGCCGGTCTGAGTCAGAGGAAAGACGAGGAGGAAGAGGAGGAGGAGGAGGGAGGGAAGCGAGGAGGGGTATATAGGCCCGAGAGTCAGTGTAGGCTGGTTCAGACCGGTTCCTGCCCCCTTCCCCTTCTCCTCTCTTACTTCTCCTCCTCCTTTCCTCTAGTTTACTCTACTCATCTCGTTGCCTCTCCTGTCCTTTCATCCTCTCCTATTTTGGTCTAATATTCTTTTTCTCCCTCACCTCTTCCTCTTCTTCTTCTTCTTCTTCTTCTTCTTCTTTCCACCGGTTTCTCGTCCTTACTTTCTTCTTATTTTCCTTTTATAGACATTTGGCTCCAAAGTTGACTCACTACTCGATTGTGCAAAATCCGGTTGCAGGTTGTTTTTTTTTTCAAAATTTTCATTTTGCGAACAACAGTGTTTCTGACAGGCAAATCACAGGAAGGTCAGAGGTTTGGGTGTCTTGGCAGTTGGAGCGAGTGCAGAAGGGGAGAAGTAAAGCCAGAGGAAGAAAATAAAAGTGTGATGAGGAGATGTGTTTGCATGAGAGAGAAACAAGATGGAAAAACTGAGAGATGTGTTGTCCTTCTCATGCCCCTCTCTCCAGTGTATTCTCTGACATATAGAAAAAGCAGAAAAGCTCCTACGTATGTTGCCACACCACAAAGTACCAACATAGAAAAATGTTAGAATAAACTCTGCTGCAGAATCTCTCTGCTAAAATCATTTAAGGTTTTCTGAAAAATGTAAGTGTTTTCCTGAAGTGTAGTTGAAGAAAAACAACTGTGTCAAGTGTAGACTGGGAGGAAAAAGTGTTGAGGGTTAAAACACTGAAGGCTGGGTCTGACACTTAGTGCCAGCTGTTGATATTCTAAACAGACATGGATGGATTTTGGTATTTATGCTCTGAACTGCAGACTCTGGCTTTTCGCTCGGAGCTGCAGGGCTTGTTCGACCGGAGGAGGCAGGAGATGTAAACACTGCGAGGCTGAACAATGTTTCCTCCTCCAGGCTGCCGGCCAGACGGATTAGAGACCGTCAGCAGCGAGTTGTGACGCAAAGCAACGGCTCAGCCAGCTGAGATGAAAGACTGATGGAAGATTCTCGAAGCAAAGATGTACTTTTGTATGTCCTGTTTTCAGTACAGCATGTTCAAGTATCGCAGTCAAGTGCACTGTAAGATTAAAGCTCTGTTCATTTCCTGAAAGCTATTCCACCAGTTTCCCCATTGGTTAATCAGTGATTTTGGGAGGTACAGCACAGACAAGAAAAGAAACTATAAAAACAGCAACATACATCATTCAGACAGACAGTTTGTTCCAAATTTTGCTCCATAAGGAAGCAGACAGTAAAAACGGATGCACACCTCTTAATAGCGACAAATCCTTTCAGGCTCACTTATCTTTGGCTCCTGTCTTATATATATATATATCTAGTATTATTCTTAACAACTCTCAAAAAAAATCATTCTGAAAGTTGTTTATAGAGGGTTATTTGTAGGATCCCCTGCCAAAGTCCCGTGCACAAACAGGCAGCTCTGGTGACAGGGAGACATTCGATAGCTTGGCTTACTAATTAAGGCTCCACACTTGTGTCTGTGTGAGGAAGATTCACGGAGCATGTTGACCCGCAAACACAACATCTGATAATATCATCATGGCTTGATCATGTGCAAGGCCTTTCTGTCAGTCAAGTCATGTGGATCCTTTCTATATCTGCATTTTTGTCCTTTTGTTGGAAGCACTCCTCACCCTTATTTGGCTGTAGGAACATGCCTGGCACTGACTCCAGCCTTGACCTCCTTATTAATATTATTAGATAAATATCTGTTTTTTATTTTTGCAAAAACATAATGTATGAATATGTAATTATTTCAAAAGTTTGGATGCAAGATCCATTCTCAGTATGTGTGCACTAGAGTGTCTACATTACACTTGTGTAAATAACATGTTGAACCTCAACTGGCTTCCAAAATAGCTGTGCACACGTGTTAAACTCAGATTTAAGGTACGCAATGAGAAACTTTTCTCCCTCAGCAGATGAATGTGAAAACAGCCTTCTGCTGTCAAACTCTGCACAAACTGCATCGTTCTGCACAGTGAAATTCAAACATCCAAATGAAGTTGCAATAAACAAAACACATTTCAATGAAAGGGGAATCACAGAAAATGCCACTATTTCTTTTCTCCAGGTTTGATATTTCCACGACAGCTCAATAGCTCAGGTCAAGGTTTTAACTGCCTATTGTGACAGAACATGCATGTAGGCCTGACAGTGTGGTTCTGCTCCTGGGATGATCCAGAAACCAACCTGAGTAAGTCTGACTCAGACTGAGAGCCTTGCGTACACAACATCTGCATGAAGAAAACATACACCTTAATGCTTCAAGATGAGCTCTCCAGACATATTTCAGACATCACTTTCTTGCTTTAGAGAGAGTAAAGCGATGGAGAAATAGAAACTGGGTAGTGCTGCTCAGCTACACAGATCCCTGCCAACATCGCTCTTTTTCTATAACTGATGGAAGCTTTTGTCCCATTTAGCACACAGCTGTTATCATTGGTGGCATTTGTAGAAATAAAACCTCTAACCATGGCAGCATTGCTCCACCTATTTGTCTAAACGTGACAGGAAAAAGACGATAAAGAATATTTTCGCCCATTGTAGCCGACGCCACATTGACTCTATTGACTCTAATGACACACTAGGTGTTTCAAGGTGAGTCACAGGCAGCTTTCTGTCTGAGTCCACAACAGCGTGGAGACAGTCAGGTGACACTATCAGGGCACTTCCTGTCGAAACACATAAACATCATTCACTGTCTCATCACACCTGGCAATTTTAAATCTCCACCTGCACGAAGACTGGGAAGAACAGTGACTCTGATTATGATGGTTACATTTGAACAGCACTTTCTTCAAGTTATAACATGTGAAGTGTAAAACTAGAGGGAAACAAAACAAACATGTCAACAGACAGCATGTAATCACACAAGCTCTTGTAATAAAGTGATCTCAGCAAATCGCTGCCTGTAAATAGCCTTAACCAATTCCAAAGTTAAACATAGTCTCAGGCTGATCGTCAAAATATCTGACATCAATATCTGAAGAAGAAGACAAGGTGGATGCAAAAAAATTTGGCATTTTTAACCAAAACATTTTAAGATGATCTAAAGGCAGATTTTTCCTTTACATATATATAATCTACCGACAACATCTGAAGATCTGATTGTGTCTGTCATGTTGTGAAGAGACAGCCTGTAACTTGCAGAGAAAACAGCAAGTCATTTTTACCCACATTACTCATTCTGGGAGTGGAGGAGTCACGCCGCATTTAACTGATGTTTTTAGTCAAAGCAATCTTTAGTAAAAACAAAAAAAACATCAGGTATTAGTGTTTTGCTCAAGGACATTTTGGGTGTGAAGAATCATACCTGAGTCCTGAGACCAGAAGGAAGCCACCCACCGAGGCAGATTCAATTACTGTCATACATAAAATGGTTCATCCTGAGTGACAGGCAGGGCCATGTAAACAATCTGCAGCAGTACACACAGAGTATCATTAAAGCACTCTGCAGGTAGAACAGACAGTGCTGGGAAAGAGGAAAAAATACTATATATATGTTCTGTAGTGTCCAACAGCTTTTACTTGACAGCACAATCTTTTTCCTCCCTGATGGTGAACAGGAAAAAGTAAATATTAATCTTACAAATAGTTCCCTCCGGACAGAATCTGGCTGCAGTAAAACGTGCAGCAGGGCAAACACACAGTCAAGCTGGTACCTGCATCAGCTATCTGGGAGCTTTCACTCTTTCATTCTCAGAAATTGAAATATGTTTCACAGAATCCAAGAAACTGAAAGTGTGCTCCTTTCGTGAGAAGCACTTTAAATAAACAGGAAACAATGCCAGCTTTGCAATAGCTGATACGAATATATTGACAACCTGTGATCAATCACTGTTCAGTTCATGCAGGTTATCAGAGATTGGTCCCCAGTGTTTGAAGCTCATGAGTGACAGATGTCCATCAAACTGCCACACTAAATACTGTTTAAACAAAGTCTATGATTTAAGCTAGTGTTTCACTCCCGCACAACATTTAGAGACAGCTTTGCTCAGGGGCACAGTGGTAGTTGTTGCTACTGAAGAACAGGGGCTGATGCATCTCTCATACTGTCATCAACCAAAGAGATTTTTATAAAGTTCAGCGTTAATTCTTGAGATTTTAGATTAAGATATAGTCTCTCCATTTGTATGAATAAAATGCTCGACCCAGTTTACACTTTGCACAGCCCGGCTGGTGTCTATACATGGCACTGTGAACATGATCAGAGGCTGTCGGTACAGAACATCGTGTCCTGTCCATCCTGTAGCTGTCACATTATCAGCTCCACAGTGGTTCAGTAGAAGAGTTCTGCAGGAAAATGAATCTAAATTTAAGTTGATTCATTCGTTATTAATGCAACAGTAATACAAAAAAGACCATCAGCATACTTCAGCTCAGGGAAAAACATCTGTTACCTACAATCATGTCCACATGTTTCTATTCATATCATGCATATCACCAGTCACTTTGTCTGCCTGAGACTTCATTATCTTATTATTCTTTATCTGATGCAATAAAACAGGACTGTCTTAATTGTCCTGGAAGCAAAGTAATCCAGACAGAACAGATACAACTTCAGTGGTCCAACTTTTTTTTTTTTTTAACAATAATTTTTCTTTGACAAATAGGCAGCATGGTAGTTAATGGTCATAACTTGTGACTTTAACTAAATTGTGGAAATAGAGGTGTATTTTTTTAGTTCTAGAAACACATTGACGTGGCTAAAAAAGAACAATATAGAACCAAAATTGAATGTCCACATATCTGACTATTAGATAAATCGATTATCCACTAAGACTGAGAGAGACCAATATTGAAAAATCTCAACTCAAAAATGGCACTTGCTGCTCTGATTTCAACACAATCTGTGAAGAGATTGACCTGCTCACATATCGTTAATGGCAACAAAATCATTTCAAGGGGGAAGAAATGTTTACTTGTACTTTTTAAGTGCAAAATTGGACAAAAAAAATGGAAAAACAAACATCTAAAGAAGGCCTAATATCACCTTCTAGAGAATTCAAAACTTAGATATATAACAAAAAATAAATTGATCTCATCCTTCTAAATATATTTTCAATCCATCCGACCATATACCGACCACGATGGAGACCAATTTGTTTTCAAGTTGTTATTGTCCTTGTCCTGTCTTCAGCTCCAACCTGTTTCAACCACATCATTGCTTTAATTTCAACCCTCACTCCACTCTGGGTTATTGAGGCTCCTGGCAGGCAAAATGTAAGAGAGAGAGAGAGAGAGAGAGAGAGAGAGAGAGAGAGAGAGAGAGAGAGAGACAGACTGAGTGAATGTGTGTCACCCGGTGTGGATGGATAAGTGTGGTGGTGGGGGTGTTGTTGCCTGTAAAACAGACTGCTGTGTCACACGACTACATAGTCAGCATTGCTCCCTGTTCAGACAGCTCACCCTCCTCCTCCTCCTCCCCCCACCTGCAGAGATCAGCTGGTGCCGCTGAGTCAAAGTTAAATCTGTGCAAACGTCCTCAGCTCACAGGCCCAGATGATGATGAGGAGCTGCTGTACAGGTGTTAACCATCAATGAATCAATACTACTCTACATTCATTATGAAATATGAAATCGTTGTAAACAGAAAAACAGCTGAGAGGACATCAAGCATCCGCCTCTGAGCTGCAGCTTACACGACTGTTAGCTCACATTTAGATTTGGCAGAAAATGTCCTGGATTGTTTTATATAGCTGCATTTAGTTTACACCTTTTGAATGCACATTGATACCAATATATGCCTTCAAGTTTATTCTGGCAATCCGAGACAAATACAGTGATACAAGGTGTAGCAGCAGTGAAAGGCCTTTGTCCAAATATTGGAAATGTTGGGAAGGGGATCAGGATCAGGATAATGATTAGAGACTGGTCAACTTCTGTTCTGAAATTAAAAATTAAGATGCTTTTTTTTATTGGTTGATTAATGAAAAATAAAATTGTCCAGCTTACATCAGCATTAACTTAACCCTTTATCGGGCAAGTGACTATTTTGGTAATTTCTGCACCATTTACAAAAGTGAAAAATTAGGCAAATTTTACAACAGAAATAAAGTTTTGTTATGTCCTCCAATAACACTCTAAGGTTGAATGTTTGAATTTCAGAGTATTTCAATGAGTTTGAAGGGTTAAAGGTATATGTCTATATGTCTTCCTTTGTAACATTTACACAGAACATAAAACACTGAGTCACTTTTTTATATGCATGTCTGTAAATGATCACAATCTATACTAGGAAGACTACTGCTAAATCATTTTTTAACTGAACTGGGCGGCAAAAAAACATGTCTCATCCTTAAATGCCATATGCAGGATTCATGACCTCAATATTTCTAAAAGCCCGGCCACGCGCCCCATCACATCCACACAAATTATTTAAGCTTACATTGCACATATTAATAGATACATTACACCTGTTTTCTGGTTACAGGGCAATCATGAGGTCTGTTTTCTTACAGTTACTGTGTTTTGGTTTGTTTGGTTCCAGTCTTCATCCACAGATAACATCCTCTTGTTTGCTGCTCAACCACCAACAGTTACACTCACTCTTAATGACACAGAGTCATGACCTCAAAGCCGCAGCAGGTTGTATTTTTGATTTGCTTCGTGTCCCCAGACAACTACGCAGCTCCAAGTATAACATTAACTGATGTGTCAGACTTCTCGAACGTTGCTCGTTTCTGTTTGGAAACATCACGTGCGGACGGTTCCAGTTTTGGATCTTATAATCTTATAACCTTATAACCGTCGTGTCTCCATCTGAACAGCAGCTCAACATCTTTCGACTTGGGGCTCCAGAAAATAATTTGTCTTTCCAAAATAATTAGCGAACACAGTAAAAGCTCGACACGGCTACAAGGTCATAAAGATAGACGTGCCTTGCTGTGGGCCGTTATTATGGTCGATCAGTCGCAGGCTGCCAGCCAAAACAGTCCTGATAAAGCCGGGCTGGATGACAGACGACTGACCTGAGAGAACCTGCAAACATTCTTTCAATGCTTATGTTGCTTTTCAGATGTTTTGCTGAGTAAGCAAAGCTCCTCTTAGTTTCACTATCATAACCTCCATCCACAAGAAAGGAAAGTGAGGAAAGTTACTAATATTAATTGATATTGTTATTGATAATAAAAGTCTTTCGGCAATCAGATCCTGTGAAGTTGGCATACCGGTTTTCCTCGATGGAGTCTAGAGTGGTGATAGTAAAAGCCTGGAGATGAGTTGATGTCTTACCATGTGAAGAGACCTGATAGGTGTGATCTGCTGAGGTCCTGAGGGGACCTGGAGTCACAATCAGAGGTTGCTTTGATGAAGGAGGTGGGGTAGGTCCAAAAGAGCTGAAATGACAACAGAGAGGAGGCCAGAAAAGATCTGTTTTAACATCAGAGTGCAACAAGATGATCAATAATCAGATAACATGGGGAAATCAGACCGGTTTATGATGGTGAATAATAAGTGAATAAGTGAGTAATAGGGAACACCCAAAGTCTGCTGACTGACAACATGGAAAATATGCTTAAATATGGAAGTAGNTAATGCACCAAGTGACCTGATAGGAAGCTTCATCTGAATGCCATTGGCCCGCTCAGTTGTCCCACTTGAAATCTGGTTCAACAAGACTTACCAGCAGTTACTAATCATTGGTATGTTTCAGTATGAATTTGTGTGTGTAGGAATTCAGGCAGAGTCATCAGGTGGATGCTCTCTAAATATCGCTGTTTGGGCCACATATATTTTCATTGGTCAAAGCACAAAGGTGGATCTTATAACGTGACGGCTCAGTTGAGTCCACATGCACAATACAAGGAGCACAATCAGCTCAGCCATAATTAATATCCATATTATGTTAATGGATATTTTCCTGCTATGACATGTCAAAATGTCTGCTGTGAAAAAGATGGCTGAGACCCATCACTTTCTGACCCAGTCATAATTTTACAGTAGGACTTTAACACTTGAACAAGTCAATAGTTGATACATACATGAGGTGGACACACTAGAGCTGCAACGATTGTTAGATTGATGAGTTAGTCAATTGACAGAAAATTGTCATTTTTCAAGCAAAAAAATTGTTTTCAGCTTCTCAAACAGGACAATTTTGTGCTTTTCTCTGTTTTATATTATTGTACTCTGAATATGTTTAGGTTTTGGACTGTTGATCAGACAGACGTCATCCTGGACTTGAAGGAACAGAGATGGAGATGTCTCACTATTTTATGATATATTGGAGACTCAACAGTCAATCTTTCATGAAAACAGTAACAGTCCTTATCAACACCTCCTTTGTTTTTAAATGTCTTGCTTGGCAGTGAGAACCATTCTTATCGATTAAACACACTTTCTGAAGAACGACAGTTGCAGTTCTTAAGAAATTATGAGCAAATGTCACACCAGTTTATACATGGCGCTTGTCCTGCAGAATCTGTCGCTCACCAAAAGCTTTTAACTCATGTGTCGTAAGTATTACTCAATTCATCACTGCCACCAAATGACATTTCTAGTTTTCACTGACCTAGTCAAGACTATCCAATGTCTAAAGAACTTAAGTTGACAATAATTGTTAAACTTTAATTTCTTACAGAGACTTAGCTTCAGCTGTATTCATTCATCTCATGCCATGTGTCTTTAATCTTCAATCACTTCAAACACCTCACAGTACTAAAAAACTGCTGTACTAACATTGCACAGTAAAGTGTACAAATGTCTTCATACAACAAATTCATGTCAGTTAAAGACGACTGTAGTGCTCCCGTCTGTCCAGTAGCTGCAGTGTTTAAAACGGTCAGTGTCGCCCCTGTGGTGTAGATGTGTTGGAGAAACAAAAGTGTATTGTGTTGCACAAATTTGACAATGTTCGCACCAAACTTTGACCATGAACGTGTTGCTCATTAACACCTTTAAGAAACTTACAATGCGGGTATAATCTTCCTTCTGTAGACAATAAAGAATCATGCCCAGGTGTGAAGGGCAGGTGAAAACAGAACATTTAAAGCTTCACAAAGATAGAATTTGTTGCACTGCTTTTCTATTTGAGTGCATGAAAATCAATAATCACTTTGTCCATCATACATTCTCTATTACAAACATGTCCACATGTTATTTGCAGTTGTTTGCAAATGTAAACAAGGTGCCCATGTAGTGAAATAGTAATGTAGTGTTAATCAGATTAGTCATTCAGTATTTAATAAGGTCAATTAACCTTTGAATCGTTGTATAAGCTGATACTCAGTAATCAGACTTTAACCTCAAGGTTCCCAAAAGCAATGAGTTTCATTTTCCTATGATTCCTCTTTGTGGCAGTTTAGTTTAGGTTTCACTTTCTTTTCCTCAGAAAGGGCATCGCCTCTGTTTTTCCCTCAGTCCTTCAGCTGCTGTTCAGCTGTTATCATGCAGAAACAAGAAGAAAAACTCTGGTAAGGTTTCTCAAAGTGTTTTTTTTTTAAGGTAGACTTACAAAGTTCAGGTTCACAGAGGATGGCAGTTAAGATGATCTTTAATTTACTAAACTGTGCTGAAGTTTTGGACTGTATCCATGTGTGAAGATAGCTTTGTTTCTTGAACGTTTGCAGGCAGACTGAATGTTCACTCTGTTAAAGTTAAAATAGTTTACTGAAGTTCAGTCCGTTTCACACACACAATCAACATTATGAGTTTGCTTGTTTAAAGTATAATGTTACCTATCAAACCTGCACCTCAATGGTTTGTCATTAACTTTTTATGGCCCTTTTTTTATTTGGCTTTTCAGAGAGGAAGGAGTTAGCTATTATGTCAAAACAGGGTTCAGTCCTGCATATGGATACAAGTCGTCTCTCAAATGTTTCAGTCACATTTTACAAATATTTTATTATCTCTGTCAAGACAGTCATGTTTTCAGTTCAGTTTGCTTGTTGGTTGGTCTGTCAGCAGGATAACAGGCAAAAAAACTACTGGCCAGATTTTTGTGCATCCCTGCTTTGAAAAAACATGGCATTGTTTTATCTATGTTCTTTACACAGCACCTCATCTCCTTTTGGCACGATGTTGTCTCAAAAAAACTCTGATGTGGTCACTTCCACTGTGTCCAGCTTCACCTTGACCTCCGGCAGCGCCTTCAGGTATGAACACCCTGCGTCATGCATGTTGCTCAAACCTCATACAGAAAGCAGTTATTATGGATCGCTCAGTGTTTTCATGGCAGAACTGGCACGATTGTAGCATTGCCATAACTTTAACAATGCCTTTTTCCTTAAACTAAGCTGTGGCCACGGAAACATAAATACACACATATCATGCAAGTAATGCTCCGACTCACATCTAAATGTGAATTATCTGCAATACCTTTCAGCAGAGATATTAAGGAAGTTAATGAAAAACACTTGATATTTGTACAAATGTAGATTATAATAAAGAGCTTTCTGGGTTTTCACAAATGTATGTTTAGTTTGTGAAAAGTTTCCAGTTCCAAGAAGTACATGATAAATGCAAAGCTGAGATGATGACACTTCAACTCAGTTGCTGTGTTTTTAGTGTTTATAGAAGCTGGCACAGTTAGATATGTTGAAATATTACTGGACACTGCCTATATACTTATTATGTCACACAATGCAGCAGTGTTGTTGACATGTCCTTTGATCCGGATCCAGAATCGGTTTATTTTGTCTGTGCATGCCTACCACCAGAAACACAACCACAGGCGCTCAACAAGAGCTATATGAAAGCATTTCTTTGGTGCAACTCGATTTTTCAGAATCAGTTAAGTGGAATTGGATAAACTGCCACAGCACACCTGACAATCTCTCATGCAGACCAGTGGTTAACAAACAAGGACATAACTACTAATATAATTGCAAGACCTTTAACTGGGGACATTCAAGCTAACTTCTGCTTCTTTGCTTGTCTCTGCTCTTCCTCTGATGCATGTGATTGTTTTCCTCATCAGCTCCAGTGTCAAACCCCAAGCCCCAAGATTCACAATTGGCTCATCTCTATCTACTACAACCCAGCTTGCCACCAACCAGGCAGTAGTCCCCAAACAAGCAAGCAAAAAGGAAAATAAAACTTCAGAGATAATGAACAAATCTGGGTTTGCATTTCCAGGTAAGCCACTACTGCAAAAAGGCATTGCCTCAATATTATAGTTTTTTATAGTCCATATTTTAAATACTTTGTCCCAGTTTCCCAAACAGCCCATGCATGTGCTTCATAACCTTGATGCAACTAACTAAATCACATAATGGTGTCGAAAAGGAAACCTATCAAACAAAAAGTCCTTAGTGGATACAGAAAAAAAGGAAAACAGCCGTCTTTTTGAACAAGGTGTATCAGCTTGACCACTGACATTTTTGGGGGCTCTACTGAATTAAGTTGAATTAAACATTTCCCCACCTCAAATTTTCACACCTCTACATCTCACAGCTGGATTTCTCACTTGCGCTGCTTCCATTTTTTTAAATTAATAATTTTTTTGTTTACATATAGAACAGTAGGTAACCAGTCATACTTGGCGAAAAAAGTTTAATGTCTCTGCACATGAATTCACAGTAAATTAATTTTTCTCTTTATGAAGAACAAACTTGAGCTTTAATAGTCAACTTTAGTCTGATGCATTTAGTGTTTCAGTAGAGGTGAAACATGGCAAACACTGGATATTTTATTAAACCTCATGAACTCTTAAACTCTTCAGCAGCTCTACCTGTGTTGGAATCTCAGTGGAGAGAAATGAAGTGGACAGAGGAGTGAGTGAATCTGCGACACTGACTCAAGTCAAGCTTGCAGTTATTTCAATTTTTAATTCATTTTTATGATACTCATCATATCTATTCTTTATTCAGCGTTTATTCTGCTTAGTTAAACTATTCTGAACAGCAGGTGTCTTAAATTCTAATCTAGACGAAAGACAAGCCTGATGAAGACCGTCAGCTCCTACAGACCGAGCTGTGAAGAGACAACTCAAGCTCGGGTTCTCCTCCTGGGCCCCGTAGGTTCTGGGAAGTCCAGTTTCATCAGCTCAGTCCAGTCTGTGTTTAATGGAAGAGTCACCAACCGGGCCATGGTGGGCTCCACCTCCACCAGCTTCACCAAGAAGGTACAAGTGAAAAACTAACCAAACCTTTGAGTGGGCCTCGTCTGGCCTTTGAGCAAAACACTGAATCCCTATTAGACTCAGCAGGGTTTTTAAGTTCAGCCAAAAAAGAAAAAACACCCAAATACTGCTTTCTCTTTCCCAGTGCTTTATCATGTTGAAAAAAGAGCATCTGTGCTGAAAGTGTTTGCAGTCATTTCATATAAAAGAAGTATTGTGAACAAAAAAAGCTGTGCTCAGGTCTTATTTCTAGAACATCAACTGATGCCAAATGAATCTAATCTAAGTTCTCCAAAGACAAGATCAGTGTTCATTTACTATCTTCTCAGGCTTTCAATCTTGTGTCAAGAAGTTGGTCATCCACATGATATTTTAAGATACTTTCCAGGTCAAAGATGACCTCTCACTCAATCAGAGTTAATTAATCAATGGCAACAAATATTAAGCTACAATAAATATTAAGATACTGCTACAGAAAGCCCCAAACACAAAAAGCTACACATTGTAATAGCTACGCTGAACAAGAATGTCTCAGAAGTTTGCTCATAAGAAGACAGTGTTGGTGCAGACCTCCAATCAGCAGGCAGACTGTTCACATGCTTTCCCCATCAGCTTTCTCTTTGTTTCTGTCAGCTGCAGTCTTTCAACATCCATGTTCAGAAGGGAGAGGATCCCAGCAGGCTGGTGCTGTGTGATATTATGGGCCTGGGGGACGGAGAGATGACCGGATTGACCCTTCACGACATCCTGTCCGTCATCAAAGGTCACGTACCTGAGGGACACAAAGTAAGCAGGATCAGTGTTGGAATATTATCGTTTTCAGTTACGCTAACAGCAAAGCTCTATAGATGGCAATGCCTGATCCACCAATTCGGTCCAGACTGCATCATCTAAACTGGTTGACGGATTTGCAGAAACGTTTGTACAGACATTCATGGTTCCCAGTGGATGAATTCTAATGATCCTCCTTTTCCCATAGTGCCACAGTGAGGTTGACATTTGTGGTTTTGAGCTAAAGGTCTTGACCACTATTGGATGGATTGCATGATATTGGGTACAGATGTTCATGTTTATAATTAAAACTTTAGTGATTCTCTGACTCCTCATCCAGCAAAATACCTGTAAAACTTATGATATTTCCATCAAGCTCAGCTGTACTTTGCTTTGACTTTACAAATGTAGGCACGCTGAGCCATTTATTGAAAATGTGATCTCTTCATTTCTCTCTCCCAGTTTAGCCCAGACCAGCCTGTGAGGTCTGAGACTGTAGGCTACATGAAGAGGCCAAGCCTCAAAGACAGGATCCACTGTGTAGTATTTGTGGTGGACGGCTCGAAAATCCCGACCTACCCCAAAGGCCTCCACACCACCTTCCAGCAGCTCCGAGAGCACGTCAGTGAGCTGGGTAACAAAAGGACAATCAAGATATTTTTCATTATTAAGATGGCTTTAAGATGTCACTGACTACTGTGGATGTTTGTTGGATTTTGCTATGGTTAGAAGTGCAGAGAAACAGATTAGCATAACAACTTAAGGTTTAAAACTTTCTTCAGACATCTACTGAAAGAAAACACTAAAAGGAAATCTTAAATCTCAGCCTTTTTTTCCCCTTGTTAACGTGACAGTTAAATGCTGTTTCTCTGATTATTGCAATAAAACTTTCATGACTGTACTGTACTTTGTCTGGTAGGTGTCCACCAGGTAGCTCTGCTGACCCACGTGGACCAAATTTGTACCGAAGCAGCCAAAGATGTAAGCCAGGTTTACAAGAGCCGTGTCATTCGGGACAGGGTAGGTTGAACCAAACCATTTTCAGTTTGACAAATGTTCATGTACTGTGCTTATGCAATTCAGACAGCGACGTCTCTGAAAGACAGGAGGAACGACCCACATCACCATGAACACAGTCTACAATGCAGACACTTAGGTTGTTATTTACATGCTTTGCAAACTCAATAGTACAGATGCAACAACAGGCCATATATTTTTTAACTTACTGACTTTAGATAGAATCTGTTTTGAAAATATCTTACTGTCTGTCTGTCTTACTGTATCATGTAACATTTTAATCATAGTGGGATAGTTTCTCCATGTGCTCTGCAATACAAAAATGGATTATTGAAAATAAGCAATATTACCAAAATTAGCAATATTCAAGTGCATGAGTCAAAAATATACAGACTGCTGCGGACACATGATACAAAATGAGATATGGCCTTTGCTTATTCAGATTCACATTAACAAATTACAGGCCAACAAAACTGTAATGACTCACAAGTATCATATGATTATTGGACAGATTATTATTAACCTGTCATTCCAACACATACAACTTTGTTTGGCGGGGTGACATCAGATCAGTCTGTAATTATCTGAACAGAAGGTGACATCTCAGGTTGGATTGTATTAAAACTAAGCATATGCAAGAGTTTATTTCTGTGAGAGGTGAGAATAACATTACTCTCTCTCTCTCTCCTTTCACCTGTCTGTTTCATCCAATGTGACATGTTGTCAGCCATCTGAAAAACCTGAATACTGATGATGTGAATATCTGAAGGTTGTGTGTTTGTGTGTGTTTTTTTAGATGGGTGAAGCTGGAGCTCTGTTGGGTATGTCCACCTCCCACATCATCCCAGTGAAGAACTACTCATCAGAGTTGGACGTGGATGTGAACACTGATGTGCTTCTGCTCAGTGCTGTCGACCACATCCTGCAGTATGCTGACCTGTATTTCCAGGACAATGCACCACAGTACACATGGCAAAAATCGGACTAAAACATTTATACATACATTTATAAAACCCCGCCCCTGAAGTGTGCCTTGATCACCTCGTATGTTTTAACCTGAATTGAGGAATTGTTTCAAGGATTAAACCAAAAGGCATCACAGTTTGTTGATTGAATCTGGTGGAGGTCACATGTGTAATTAAAAAAAGAAGAGTTTCTGTTCAATTTTAACATGTATGCAAACCTCTTTTTGTATTTTCGATGTTAGGCTTTTCTTTTGTCAGCCTGAGAGGAAATATTTTCACTTTCTTTCTGGAATATCAACAAATGGAGACATGAAACCAAGTAACATCTGAGGTGGAATAGAGGAGCAACCTAAAGCTAAATTAAAAATTGTGTACATACGTTATTCAATATAGAACATTTGACTCTAGTAAAGAATTGCTAGAGTACTTTAGATCACAAGTCAAAGTAAGAATAAAAATGTTTATGTGTTGAAAAGAACAAAATGTCAACACATGCAGGCTTTAAATACAGTGAAATGTGTAATGTTATTTGTATTGAAATATATACATTTGATGACAGCAGCTAGTGGAATAATTTACACGATTTGTCAATTACAATATTCATGTTTCTTCTGATCTGTGCGAAAATATGTTTGGTGGACGTGTACTCTAATTTTAATTACAGTTTGTCATGTTTGAATGGTGCTTTTATCCTTTTTTTGTTTGTTTAATTTTGTTTTATGATGGTTATATCAATAGCGTATTGGTATTCGATTCTTGTGTTCAGTAATCTGTGTTGGCAGATTAGAATGGGAGCCCTGAAATTTCACTAACTCTACCGTAAAAAGCCACTATGAACTAACTAAAAGATCTTCATGTTAGTTTTAGAATGATTGTCATTCACAACATTCCTCTGTTTGCTTCCTGAATCTGAAAACAAACCAGAGGCCTGTACTACGAAGCGAGGTAACGGGCTTATCGGAGTAAATTCAGGAGTAACTTCGTGACATCGGGGGTAACTTCCTGACTAGCTCGTACTACGAAAGTGGATAGGTTTTACTCGAGGAGTGTTGTCATGGCAATTTACGCTGCATCTCTAAACTGCTAGGAGCAGTTTATGTTTGTGGTTAACTCAAGGTTAGTCTGTGTAAGCCCCGCCCCTCCGCTACAATTGGTTGAGAAAATTTACTTGAATTTGGAAGAGCCAGTCAATATTGGCGCATGGATTACGAATATTTGTATATTTCATCCTGAGTTGTTGCAGCTGAAACGACTGTAAGAATGAAGTTATTGTTAACAGCAGCTTTACATTTATTCAGGTCGGTCTTCAGCTTTAGGAGCATTCTATTTCTATTTATCTATTTTTGAGTTATCCTCATTAGTTTCACATATTCACATTATTTAGTTTTAGACTATTTTATGTGTCCTGACATCTCAATCATATAACAAATAAAATAAGTCTGTAAGACAAAAATACACATTAACACTGAACTAATGAATTAACCATGTCTGCAGTCACAGTAAATTCAAAAACTCTTCATATCCTGACATGATCAAAGTGCTTTCTTCCGGTGAAAATCACGGAGCACGAATCATCACGCAGAAACTGTGTCTGCGCTGCTGAACACGCCTCTTTTACACGAGCGCACACGGACTCAGATTAAGTTAACACGGACTCAATAAACCAACATCTTGATCACCGTCATGGTACCGATTAACTCCAGTTGAGGCACTCAGAGTTTGTCAACCCCGACATGCCTTGGTAACCCTGAGTTAAATCAGAGTAGGTTAAACTCGCTTCCTAGAATATCCCACAGGTGGGGAAGTTTTACCCAAGTCTGTTTACTGTGATCTGAACCCGAATGGAAAAGTTGACTTTGATGATTCTGGTGATTTTGCTTATTTAGATTTACATTTACAAATTACAGGCCAACAAAACTGACATGACTCACATCATATGATTTTCAGAGAGATTATTAACTTGTCATATTAACACATACAAATTTGTTTGGGAGGGTGACATCAGATCAGTCTGTAATTATCGGAACAGAAGTTGTCTACACAATATTTTACAACTTTGCAATGCTTACATTTCTAAAAATGAGCAACTATGAACTCTCAGATTATTTTTTTGATTCATCTCAGGCTGGATTTTATCAAAGCTAAGCACATACAAGAGTTTATTTCTGTGAGAGGTGAGAATAACATTACTCTCTCTCCTTTCAGACAACTTTGTTTGAGCATTTTCACATGTCTGTTTCACCCAATATGACATGTTCATTGTTGTCAACCAACTGAAAGAGCTGAATACTTATGATGTGAAAATCTGAAGTTTGTGTGCGTGTGTGTGTGTGTGTGTGCTCGTGCGTGTGTGTGAACCAAGGCCCTATCTCACTTTGTTTTATGGCTCTTTTTGTTTTGTTTTTGTTTTCTCCTGAATAGATCCTTGCTTGTGTTGTATTTACCCTCAGATGTACGTTGCTTTGGATAAAAAAAACATCACCTAAATGAAGAAGCAGTAGAATTGTAGAATTTTAGACTGAGATGAGCTGCTTATGACAAGTTTTCTAGTGAGGTAAGAGAAAAGTTAAAGAGAGTTTCAGTCGGCTGATAAGAATATCTTGTATGAGGACCACTGTGTGCCAAATAGTTTAGTCAGTGCTTGGCCAAATGACATCAGTAACTAAACTGCCAACTGAGTTCACGGTAAATTTGTTGGAAACTAAAAGGAGGAGCCACTATGAGCACATTTTAAAACACTGTTAGTTCATGCTCAGCATGATGGCACATGGTATTTTTATTAATTCTCTCCCTCCTCATTTTATTTGTTCTCTCTCACAACAAACACACTGACAAAACGGTGCAGACGTCCCAGACAAAGACACCACACAGCCGGAGGCCTTTAGCCTGATGCTAATTCATTAGTTGGCTATTTACTAGTGAACGAAAAACACAGGAGCTCTGACTTTTGGAGAGTCTGTTAGAACAGGCCGTATTATTTATCTTGTATTTTAATGAAAAATTATCTGAAAGGGAAAAACACCACAAACAGCTGACAGCCAGCCCACAGCTGTCAATCAAAGTGACCTACATTAAATATGTATAAATTTAAACCTGGTATATTTTAAATGAGTGACTTATAAAAAAATATATATAGGGGAGGAATAAAGTATAGAGGCCAAAACTGTTATATATATATATATATAAACCAGGCTGTAAACGTGTTTACTTCTGCTGTACAGTTGTTGTTTTCTAACATGATACCCCTTTGGAGCCTGCTTCAAGTGTTCATTCGAGGAACTGCAGTTTTTGGCACTTCCGTGTAAGCTTCAGTTTTTCAGAGGTTGTGACTTGAATCACACAAAGCACTACACGATTTCCTGCAGTCTACAGTTTGCTAACTACAGGCAACGTTGCTCAACTATCAAAAAGAAAAGGAGGTAAGGACCAAAATATTATAGTTTTACATATTTTGCCAAATAAATGCGCTGCTGGGACTTTTATTGATGTTTGTGGTTGAAGGTGTGTCCAATCTGTGGCTCAGTCATCATATACTGTGTAATTCCTAAACTTGGATTTTACATGTTTTGCGTCCGAATTAATACCCAACTGCAGTAGCTTGCTTTGAATGTTAGATTTTAATATTGGGCTTATGTGGGTAAAACATTTATTCTCGTGACGAAGCATTTCTTTGTCAGTCTGACAGAAACTCAANATTCTGCTGTTAAGTAAAAGTTCAAAGTGCGTGAATGAACAGAAAAATTTATTAATGCAGGTCAGACAGTTACTGTACAGCAAACAGTGTTGGAGATCGGACCAGCAGAGGAGCAGTCCCTCTCTGTGTAACAGGACTGTGGTATTACAGCAAACTGTAAACTACAAGACACACATCACACCTTTCATCTGACCCACCACCTGCTTTTGCATCATTGAAACGAACTGTTAGAGTGGATTATAAATTGGCAGCTGTCCTCTCAGCGACAATAATCATCAGTTAAAAAATAATTATGCTCTGTGATCAGGATAACTTTTAAACAAACAAAAAAAACACGTCTTGAGATAGTGTTTAAAATGTCAATGTTGCTTTAGTGCACATAAAACATGAGGAGCTTACTCCAACCTGCCCACATTTTACATTAAACTGCTTGTATGAGTTTGTAACAAGAATGATGCGCTATAATGAAGAAGGAATGTTCTGGAAATGCAAAACACACCTGGAATTCAACGATATTCAGCCAGTCAGCTTCCTCTTTCTCCCCTTCCATGATATTGGTGCATTTCCTCCAGTGGAGCTGCTCAGTGGCCTCCGGCGAGAGGACAGTGCTCGAACTGAGAGGCTCCTGGTCGAAACGTGTGAAACAGGCTGAATATGATACTCAGCAGATCTGTCCATAAGACCAGATAACAAATGTTGTTGGTTCAGGGAGGAAGACCAGCGGGGACGGAGCAGAGGGGAGGCTCTTATGGCACAGCTGATGCTCTCCGACATTTCAAACAGTCAGATTGCTTTCCTCTCATCGGCCAGCGGCTTCAGTCATCAACAGAAAAGGCAGCCACGTGAAGAAGAAACTATTTCGACTTCAACCACTTGAGTCACAGTGCATAACACACATCTACATACACACATCCAAAAGCACACACACACACTCACACACAAACAGGTACACATGAGCATGGTCAGAGTCCAGAGGCTGATTTCAGTGACAACCAGAGAGGAAAATAAAGCAGGATGTTTGGCACCTACCCTGCAGCTCTCTGCCTGCTGACACAGCATTAACATGTAGTCATGTTACAGCAAAACACAGACTTTTTGGCCAATTGTTGTATTTATCAACAACAAAATCAAACTTGCGTCCTTATATCAATGTAATAAGTGTTAATAGTTGAAATTATGTCTTTATCATTAATGTACTGAGGTTGATCTTTTTAGCTATTTTATATGAGGCTGTTCAGCTTACTAACATGTTCCAGTGATAAAATAATCCCATGTAACTAGCACTTTGATGTTAATTTGCCAAGCATATGTGAATTTTAATTACAGAAAAATGTCAGATTCCCCGGCACATCTTTAAGATCTTTATTCACTGAAATCTCCCTTTCAGGAAACTATTAGTTGGATGGTATCATTCACTGAGAAACACAGCCCGCAGTCACAGGGAAGATTTTGGTATCCACATGCTGCGCTCATTTGCATGAAGACTGAATTAAAAAGTGTATTGTTTTAACCTGACAGAGGGCAAAGAAGGTGTTGGCACAGTCGTACAAATGGCCTCAGGACTGTTTGGCAATGATGGGGTATTATTGCAACTTAATCTTGCTCATTAATGTTATGCCCGATGTTTATTGAGAGATGAACTGTGCATATCCAACAGATACGTGAAAGTCTGCACTGTATTATGAAATTATCTCATTTAATGCTGACTCCGGTGTCAACAGAGAGTTTTGATGACGGGAACAGGTATGAACAGGTGAAGTACTTTCAGTGGGTGTTGTCTGCACAGCATTATATGACACAGACAGATACACTCAGTTTCTCCATAATTTACTGTGGTGGATTATCAGACTCTTTACAGTCTGTAAAAGAATAAATGCCAGAAAATGGCTGATTCCGAAAGAGGAACAAACCCTGATATCTCCAACTGTACTGTTTGTTTGTACACAGCAGAGACAGTTGAAGGAATATGAAATAAGAATATCAGGGATACATTTAAAAACTAAAACTGAAAATACAACCACGGTCAATCTGTAGCTTATATTTTAAAACCATTCTGTAAACTTTACATCATCACCACTACGTCCCTGAAGACATGCGGCATTGTGTTTTGCTAATTCCAACTGAGCATAAAAAGGACGGAACAGACACAGAAAGGGGAAAGCCCATTTCTGTTGTGATCACAGGTAAGCAAACCATGTTAGAAATCTACATGCAGTGACACATACAAAAAATAAAATGGCAATTAAAAACTGGGATTAAAAAAGAAAAAAAAATTGGTGAAATTTCCATTGATATTACAGTCAGTTCAACCCACAACTGAGGAAACAGTGGGGACATTAACCACATTAAGATCTCTGCGGGTTGTCACTGGGGCTCTTCAGCGTTTGGACTCGACCACATCAATCACACACTGTGCTTACATCAACATCTAGAGAGATGACATTCAAATTCAAAACACTAAAAAAAAAAAAAAAAAAAAAAAAAAAAAATTAACAAAGAACTTTTCCTTGTGTTTTTTTTCTTCTCTTAAAGAACTGTACAAGATTATTACAAAAATCAATAATTAGTTATACATATTTATATGACAACATGGTTTACGTTATATTACTATAAAGAAATACAACTTGTTGTGTTGTTCTTGTTTGGGACTCTGAATGCAGTATTCCTTTTTCAGAGTGCTGTGGCTTTGCTGTGCTGAAGATGGTTAATGTGGCTCACTATGTTTCTATGCAGTAAACCAATAATATCTCTGCAGCTGTAGCTGTGTCATAATCACTGAAAAGATTGTTCAAAATGTGAACCTGAATGCAGCTTTAATTCTCAGCCAAATAACTATAAATGTGCAGTAGCAATGTCTGGCCACAGGGTGGAGCTAGAGTATTCACCTACATGAGGGATGCCATTCTACATGTTATGATGGGAGATTACGGATCTAACTCAACAAAACGTATTGGCGCTGAAAACTGAACTTTTAATCAACTTGAAGCCTCACTGATGATTCACCGTCACCTGTCTCCTCACCTGAGAAGGTCAACAGACACATTTGTCATTTGTCAAATTCCCGGAGTGAACCTCCCAACGGGATTAATAAAGTACTCTGCCTGTCTGTCTGTCTGTCTGTCTTTTGAGTTCCCTCAAACGTAAACATTGAGTGAAAGACAGGTGGCTCGTCTAGTCCTGATTCCTCCTTCAACCTTTCAGCTGTTTGCAGTCCAAGAAGCCGGTGAGCTCTGCGGTGCCACCTGCTGAAAAAAAGGAATACTGCATTTCTCCGCCGCTTGTTTCGTCAACTTGTGTTCCTCGGCTCTACTAGTGTGCATCCTGCAGGGGACAGAGAGGAGCACGGAGGCTCGTCTAGGCAGGACCCTCCTTTGGAGAGGACGGGGTCTGGGATGTGGAGCTGGAGGAAGAGGAGGCGGAGCTCTTTAGGGAGCCCAGAGTCTTGCTGAGCCAAGAGTTCTTGGCTGTCTGGATCTCGTTCATCAGGACTCCCCGCTGGTGCTCGAGCTCCTGCAGAGCGAGAGAGGAGCAGAGAGGAGTCAGCAAGAGGAGCAACAAGGAGCAACGACTATCCAGCTACAAAACATATCTCCAATCATACATGACACTTAGCAACACTCTTCAATGCACCTGTGTATGCTAATGCACCTAATGGACACTTCTGTTAAGTGACACATTCATGGTTGTACATACTCTTCTTATGGAGTGGGTTCATGTGCCTTTGTACGTACGGTATTACATCTTTATTATGTTCTGTGTTTGGGGTTGTGAAGTTGATACTTTTGGTTTTTTGTGGTGAAAAGCTTGATAACTATTGGATGGACTGCCGTGAAATTAACTTTGATGATCTCTAAACTTTTCATCTACTTAATAAATGTTAGCATGTTAACACAATAAATTAAGATGCTGGTGTTTAATGTACCTGTGAGTATATTAGCATGCTGACATTAGCATTCAGCTAAATAAAGCCTCACAGAGCAGCTGGCATGGCTGTAGATTATTAGTCCTATGTTACATTGTGCTTGCTTTAATTCTTAGAAATAAAAATATATACAGGTTTTTCTTTGTGATATTAACTTAAATCCTGATTTTTATGTCTATCGATGTAAGAGGACTCCTACAGACTTGGCTTACTGCCCTGCATCTCTGCTGCAGTTATTATTATAGTTATTGATATCACTGTCCCTCCCTGGTGTTGCTGACCTGGATGCGGCACTTGGCCTCCACCAGTTGCAGTTTGGTCTGTGCCAGCTCCAGCTCAAGCTGCCTCAGCTGCTCCTTCAGTCCGTCCTTCTCCTCGTCCAGCGGCTCAGTGGACGTCTTGTCCCTGCCGGGGGACGACGCCTGAAGGGACCCCAGGGTGCTGAAGAGGTCCTTGCAGTGCTCACAGCCCATTACTTTACTCTGCAGGGGCACATAACCGTGCACATATGTTAGCAGCAGCATAAACTCACATGCTTCTGGCAGACACATCTTTATGTTATACATGTGGTGTGGCAGAAGAAGTGATTGTTCTGCAGTAGGTGAACATAATATTCATAGTTGTTTATATTGTATTTCTTACAAACACATTCTTAATGTTGATGCAAAAAAACCTTGATTTAGTCAGTGTCACTTCTTGGTGACAACATTATGCCTGATGAAGACCTTGTGATCAAAAGGGTGGATAGATATTCTGTGATCCACCTTTTCCTTTGATTTTAGCTTTTTATAGGTTATTCCTGCCTCGTGCTCATTGCTCAAGAGGAAGTTTAAATTTCCCAATCTGTCCATTTCATCATCCCTAAATGCACAGCTCCACCCTGCCACCTACAAGTCAACAATCTTTGGTAACACACAGATCAGACACAGCTAACCTGCTACAGCAGTCGATCACAGCACGTTTAACTGGTCATATTACATATTTACAATGATCTCTGAATTAGCTTTCTTCTCTTGTTAACTCAGCTTCCATTTTTCCTCATTAGATTATTTTGCTACATTAACTCTTATGACAGATATATATAGATAGATTGAATGTGTTATGTCCCACTACAACTTCCTGTTTCAACTGGAAACACATTACATGAGGAAGAATGTCTTGACCTATATCCAGGCGATACACTGCCACGCCCACAATTAGCAACATTGCATGTTTTGACAAGGAATAAACAAGCAGCGTGGGATAATTGGTGCAATTAGGGTCTTTCTGGGTGTGATAATGTACCAACCTGGGCTTGTCTTAACCAGAAGACAGGACAGTCCTGCAAATCTTTTTGTTCTGTGAGGCAACATACTGTGGCTTTAGTTGGGAGCTTGTAAGTCTCCTAACTTGCATCTGCTACCTTCTACAGTAGCTGTGCATTAATCTCACCCTGACGATGTCCAGCTCTTCTTTTGTTTCTGCCTGCTGTTTTTCCAGCCTGGTGCTCAGTTGGGAGCAGATCTGAAACATGGAGAGGAAGTCAGTTTATATAAGAGATGGCACGTTTCAACTACAAGATAAGAGAGACACTGAAGAGTTCTTAGCTTGTGTTTCTCCAGGGAAACTCAAATGAGCAGTATGATCTCTTTTTTTTTTGAGTTCTCTGGGCTTTACCTGATCTGTAGTTCAATTTTTATGACCCTGCTACTCAGGGTAAGCACGTATTGTTTGTAGCAGTGATGGATGATTAAAACAAAAATACATGTTTCGGATATGGCTATGACAAAGAAAGGCTGTGCACAAAAGTGTGAATAATATATGAAAAGTAAATGTACAGATTTGTAAGATCTATTGTCCAGTGCATTGACTGTAAACAAATGAGTGTGGATGTTTTTTTCCTTTATATAAACACAGCAAATAGATTTAGGTTATTAAAACCATCCAACCTGTTTGTACTCAGCTATGATCGCTGTAGTTTTCTTGATCTCCAGCTCTGCTTTTTCCAACTCCCTCCTGAAAACCTCCTTTAGCTGAAAGGGACAAAACAAGAGGACAACAATAAAATGGTTTTCATTTCTCTCTTTAAGGACTAATTAACAATAACTTATATTACTTACAATACTGACTTTAATGGTCAATAACAACCACAGCTCATACAGTACATGTACATAGATGAGGCTGTGTTATAGTGACAGTTATAAAGACGCCCTAAATGTTAAAGAATAGAGGCCATGAATTGTCCTTGCGGCTTTATTGAGCTGTTGATCAACACTAATCACACATCTATGATATGTTTCCTATTTCTAGGCAACTTTATTGGATCTCTGCTCTAATTACCTCACATACGTCTTCATATAACATCTGTTGTGACAAGGTGACTTAGAGCAATTATGAGCCACCTGCTGATGAGGTTGCATTTTTTTTGGTTTGTAGCTGAAACTAATTTAAGTCATTATTCACTAATTGTGCCTTTCGGTGCAAATTTAAGTAATTGCAATAATAACATAGTGAAGCCATTAATCTTACTTCACAGGAGACACATGTTGTGTTGTCTTGTAAAAAGTTGGTAAAATTTGATTTTTTTTTTCCATTTTTTTAGTAACAAGTAACTATAAGCTTTGGCTGCAAAGATCACTGAGCCAATTGTCCAATAAGGTCTGTTGTTGATTAAGACTGAGCTTAATGAGGTGAGGAAAACAGAGGGCAGATGTTACCTGAGCCGTCTCCTCCTCCTGTCGCCTCTTTTCCTCCTCCGTCTCCACCAGACGTTGCTTTGTGCTCAGCAGCTCTTTGTTCAAAACATCAGCTTTGTCCTCTGCCTGAGTGCACACACACACACAAACACACAGGTACATTTCATTTAATACCAAATCTGCATCTGTAGCATGGTGCCATTTTCACACAACCACCAGAGTGAATATTAAAAAGCAAACCAAGCCGAAGCAAGAAGACATTACTGATCAGAGATCTGGGACTTGATGAATTGATGCAAGGGAATATCTGCACTTTTATAATCTTTGCTATGTACTCATTAATACAGTTTTATAGCTTCACAATGAGAAAAAAAAATGACACAAAGTAAGCAGAACATGTCGTAGCTATGAAAACGTCGTGTGGAGGTGCTGTGTTACCTGGTCCAGGTCATTGCGAAGGGCAATCTTGCTGGTGACCAGTTCATGGGCCAAGTCGTCATTCTCCTGTTCCAGTCGCATGCTGGCCTCCTGAAGACGGCGGTTCTCCCTCTGGACACACACACAGACAAACACATGAACACACACAGAGTTTGACAATGTGTTAGTGCCTGGGAAATGAAACCAAACTTGTAAAATGGATCAAATGTTGGATGCACTTTAGATAAAATAATACTTTGAGTAACCTATGAGAAGGCATTTCTCAGTTACAGTTTAGAGTCTTCAAAGTGACAACTGTTAACAGAAGTAAGACAAACAACCTCATTATTCTCTTGACAATGTATTTAATGTCTATGTTAACACAATGTGATTCTAAAAATAAATGAGAAGTCTTCTTCCTGAAAAAAGCAGTTATTAAACAAGAAAAGGCAGACTGTTACTGTTAATTTAAAATTTTTTTGCAGCCCTAAAAACCTAATAAAGCTTCCCCTTGTCCACCACACCCACACACCCACACACATCACAGTCCCCATTGTAGACCCTTAGTGGAGTCTCATGATTACTGGTCTGCCTGTAAACAGTCTCACATGACGGCCTCAATGGGACACAACAGTAATCACGGTTATGAACGGTCACCTGACCCTGACATCCTGTCACTTTTACAACCGTGACCTCGTCTACCCTTAATTAACTCTGCACACACAAACGCACTCACGCACACACACACACACACACACATACACACAGACATAAAGTATGTATGCAAAATAGTGTAAATAAACTTTATAGTTAAGCTGATTCACAACAGCACTTCTTATATAATAATGCAAGTATTAAAAAAAGCTGATCGCAAAGGACGAAAACACGTGCACCTGAACATCTATACACACAGACACACACTCGGTCACATGCTCGGGAGACAGTTTGAGTGCTGCTCTTCTGATTAAATTAATCACTTCCTGTCAGCAGAGAAGTAATGGGTTTCATTTGGGCAAACTGAGAGAAGACCTACATCGTCTTAATCATGTTTCCGATCGAGTCTTTACACTAACATCTTACCTTTCCAGATCTAGCTAAAACATCTACATTGGCAAACACGACCAACTCATATCAATCAATAGTTAAAGCCATAGCATAAGAAGCAGTACAAAATATCAAAATATGAAAGTCTGTGTTGGAGCAGAGGCAGCTTACCGTGCTGCAGTCCACCGTCACAACAACGTCTTCATACAGAGCCTCCAGAAGCACAGACTAAACTTAAACACATGATCCTGACAGGAGTTTCCCTTCTCTGTCTCACACTCAACAGCCTCGCTCTCTCTCCCCCTCGCTCGCTTTGCTTTGCTTTCCTTTTTCAACGCTTTCATTTTGTATTTGTGATCAACATTGAAAGCAGCCGAGGCACAGTACGACCGGCCAAAAAGTCACACAAAGGAGATACATGCAAAGACACACCCCAAACATTACAAAACAACAAGTACATACCTAAATCTGGAGTATCAACCTTATGAACATGTTGACTTGTTGAATTTAGTAATTAAAATCCAAAAAGCAATTCCTTCAATGGAAACATGTACAACTTAACCCTGCACTCATTTATAAGCAGCAACTTTCCTGCTTTGTCTCCTTTCTGTCTTCTCGCTGTGTAAGAAAGTGTTTCCACTGGTCACAGAGGAAGATGGCTTCCATCCAACTTCTTATCTACAATAAAACTTCTTCCTTCCTTCCCTCCAAAAGCAGCAGCTTATACACAGGCATGTGACTGGCAAGGGACAGAAAGCAGGAAAATATACAAAGCACTCAGCTCTGTACACACAGTGGCATTTCTTACCTTTTCCAGGAATCGGACTTCTGGGCCCACAAGTTTTTAATTACAGGTTAAAGCCAGCAGTGCAGTCAAGCTCCCAGTCATTAGTCAAGCAATGCAATTCATCTCCTTGCTTCCACTATGCTTTGCGTCCTTCATACCTTCCCACTTTTCCTACTGTTTATACTCTTGTGAATTTTTTTCTCCTCATTCAAACTTTCAGCCTGAAACTCCATTCAAATCTTAAACATGTTCCACGACTTTCATACATCATGAGCTTCATTCAACTTTTAAATCCCAATCATACTGATTAACTACGAGCTGTTACCACTTTTCCAACTATGTTTCATGTTCAATACAACTATTTCTTATTATTCTTGTCTCTATTAATGTTTTATTTTATCCTGTCACAAGAGTTTTACTGACTAGGAATCTGCTCACTGACAAGGTTTCCTTTCTGCCTTTCAAAATATTTCAAGAATTTTCTCAAACTAAAAAACGCTTTCTTGATTTCAGCTTTAACATTTTTCAGTTTATCTAATTGAGGCCTAATGATTTCCATTTGTCCTGTATACATCTATATGTAAAAAATATTTACAATTATTTACCCCAGTCCAGTACATTATAGTTTTATTATGAAGGTGAGGGTCAAAGACAGGAAGTGAATCTAACAAGTAATTGATTGGAAAGAATGAGCGGCAGTGAATGTCCCTCCTTTCCACAACTACCTCTGTACAACCAGGCGTCTCCAGGTGATTTACTCATCATAAGACACAATCAGTGTAACCTCTGTATATCCTGATAGAGTTTCCTTGAATTCAAAATGTCATGGATTACAGCCACTGGGGCTTTATTAGAGTTCCCTCAAAATTCTTAACTAGTCCTTTAAATTTTCTTTCAAAAATCTGCAAACAATAAATATATAATCTCAGCAGCTCTAATTATGTCAGTTTCAATTCCGTCCTTCCAGTTTCAAAGACAAGTTTAGGAAAAAAAAGAATTAAACTGTGTCCTGAGCTGAATTTTGAAAAAACGAATGACAGATTTAATCCAAGAGGAAAGGAAAGAAAAACAGATACAATAGAGCAAATGAAAGGAAGTGATGCTGTTTGATGCTGACAGTTTGCGTTTGTGTGAATCTCTAAATACCTGCCCCACCTCTCCTGTTTTTACCTTCTGAAGCTAAAGTCACTTTCAGCAGCCAGAAACCTCTGACAACACCCGGCAGCTTCGTCCAAAAATAAGTCTTACAGATGTTTGGGTCGATAATGATAAAAGCCTGCACTGTGTGAAAAGTCGCTTTTCAAGCCAAAACAGTGTCACAAATTTTTAACAAAGGTACAGTTTGACAAAACAGTGTTGTTCAAAGGAGATTTCTAAACTTAGAAACACGGTTAATTTTAACAAATACTCGCACTTAAAAGGCATTTGTGTATTGCCGTCCTCACAGCGAGAAAAAAAAAACACATCTGAGCCAAGCGTTTCATTACCATCTCCGAACACTAAGACAGTTGTTCAGTTAAAACCTAAAGGCTGCTCTCACGTGCACACACTGTATGTGTTTTGTAATGTGTAACAAAAATTAGGATGGATGAAGTTACACATCTTGTATCTTATTGTGTGTGTGTGTGTGTCTACATCCTACCTGGTATCGGTCGATGGGGTCTTCCTGTTGGAGCTGGCTCTCTCTCAGTGTCTGATATTCCTTTTCAAACTTCTTCAGCTTTTTGGTTGGAACCTGAAAACACCAGAAAAGTTGCTGACATCTTTATTTTCACTTTCATACGCCCAAATGATCACGCTCAGTAGTTGGATTCCATTTTCTCAGAGGGAAACAAACTAGCAACTGTGTAACAGCCATGTTATTTTCTTGCCTTCTCCTCAAGACACAAATACCAACTGACATTTCACTAGAGGGGTCAGAGGTCAGCCACACATAGAATTGAATAAAGATAAGGTGTCATGCTCAAGGACACTTCGACAGGCTTTAAAGAACAACATACACTCACTGTAACACTGGAACTAACAATTATTTCCATTATGGATTAATCTGCTGATTATTTGCATGATATATCAATTAATCATTCAGTCTATATAATGATGATGATTGATGTCAGCCAAAATGAACAGAAAGGCTTCATGTTAGAGAGCACCAACGTTCAGAAAGAAGAAACTGAAACGCTGACATAAACAGATCCTTGTAACACAAAGTTAGAACTAACTGAACTAACTCTGAAGTTTGGTGCTAAAATATTGGAGGATTGTGGTTCGTGCTGCACAGTTTGTGTTCTCTATTGCACAATCTGCTCTATATAAGTTCATGACCAGTCTCCGTTCAGACTGCAGAATGCACAGACAACCCTTTACATTTGACTGCATCATGAGCCACTCAAAATTATTCTACGAATCTTTCTTTCTTTCTACGAGACTTTCAGTTCACACTACGAGCTACACCACCAACAGTCGCTCATTTCCTCCTGAGATGAAAGACAGCAGAAACTGGGATGACGTGTGGACAAAGTTGTCTGAACTCTTTCTTTGCAAATGAAAGCCAATGAGATGTGAACTTTGCCTCACTGCGTTGCTACCAATGCCATTTCATTCCGTAAACAATATGCAAAATGGGAGTGATTCATTTTCTACAGCATTAACTGTCTGTGCCTTACAACATTGTTAAATCTTTAAAGTCTAATCTCTAAATCAAATGTAAACACAGAGGGAAGTCTTGCTACTAAACACAGGTCTGGAAGCTGCCACACTGATCTTTTAATATATAAAGTTGTAACAACTGTAATATTACTGAACTGGAGTAAAACATATTTTCACTAATTTTCAGATCAGAAAATCAAATGTAAACATTTCTGTAATTAACAACGATGAGTGAACCTTCAAACATTTCTCTCACAACGCTGGGAGAATAACTGAATCTCTATCTTCTGTTTATTTCAATTCATGCTGTCAAATTGCTGTAGGGGCTTGACATCTAATCACAATAACACGTGAAAGCAATTTGATCTGAAGAAATCAGAATCAGTTTTGAAACCGTGACCTTCAGTTACAGAGTTGAACTGTGCTCAGTGAAGCCCATCCAAGATCTTTTTAATCTCACAAAACTAACAAGCAATGCACAAAGTCAACCTGTGACTTCCTTGAACATTTTTCTGACTGTCTGTATTGATTTTTTCAACCATATACAGCCAACGAAAGCGAAACAACGTTCCTCCAGGACCAGGGTGCTACACGGAACAACACAAACCTCTACAGAACAAGAGACAACATAAATCTACACACGACCACGTAAAGTGCATGTGTGCACCCATGAACAAAACAACACAAGACCATGAAGAATTATTAAGATGGTGCAAAGTAAAAAAAAACTGTTCTTAACTGTTTAAGAGCAGTTAAGAACAGTTTCAATAATTGAAAAATGCTGTAAATGTAAACAGAAGCTGTGGTGGATGTAAATATAACTGTAAAATGTAAATGTAACCGTGAGTGAAGACATAACTGCTGCAAATGTAAAGATGAAATATTACAAACATATTACATGAACACAGCACATGTTTTTTGGCAGAGCACAGGAAATTCAGGTTAGAAAACAATAAAGACTTTTCTATGTGGTGCAACTGTCTCTGAAATTCACTCTGTGTGTGTGTGTGTGTGTGTGTGTGTGTGTGTTCAGGTGTGCATGTGCATGTGGGTGGTAATGCTATCCCCCCTGTGTGGAAACAGCGTTACCATAGTGCCCACCGTTGGGGATTCCAGGTCAGTCACATGACCCATCCTCTGAGACTGTGTGTGAGTGTTTGTGTGAGAGTGAGTGTGTGCTTTACTGTCCTGTATTTAAATGTTTAAGTCAAGTCAAGCACCTGATTCACTCTGACTTGTTCGCAGTTGAATGCATTTCTTTTCTTGATTTATGTGTCGCATTCATATGAAGGGATAGAAAAACAATTAAACATAAAAAGCATCTTGTGTGGCAGAAAAGTGTTATAAGACAGAACAACAAGTACCAGAGCTTTTACAAATTGGGTACAGGTAGGATCAGTGCTGTTCTGGAACAATCACACAAACACTCTGTCCAGTTCTTTAACAGGGAGCTTTACTTTAACATTTAGTCATACTGTCTTCTGTATCTCAAATGTTGCTGCACTGACAAATGTATTTTTCCCCAAATTCAACACACACCCTTCCTTTCCGTCTTGACTTAAACTCATGAATGTCTTCACAGTCTGCTGCAGTCTGACATTTGCAGATCTGACACAATACTGATAAATGACTGTATCACAGTAGAACTAACTCTATTGTTACCACTATCAACAAGTTTTCTACCGTCACTATGTGTTTTTCTTGTCCATCACTGTGATTTGTTGATCATTTACTGGTCTTATAAAAAGGAGCAAATGGAGGAGAATGAGTCAATAAAACGCCCCAATAAATAAGTTAAAAATACAACACTGTATTTTAGAGTTCCTTCTTGAATATGAGCCAGATGAGGGAAATTAAACTGTGTCTGCCAAGGCAGTCATTACCTGTCCTCCTCACTGACCTGTGGGCTAACCTTTGACCTCTACAACCCAGGAACCGCTGAAGTAAATGACCATCACGCTCTAATCTATCGGTCACACAATTGCCCAGCAGATAACAGAGGCTCAGGCTCATTCTGCTGTTATCTGTGTGGGAAGAAAGAGCAGCTTGGTCTCCGCAGGCTGGTTAATAATCGTTTTATTGGAAGAAAAACAATGGAGACAAATTGAACTAGGCACGAACACATCCACTTACACACTCATGATGCCGTGAGGTGTTCTGGATGTCATCCATCTATTAATGAATCCAGTTTTACTTACTACCATGTTTAAACATCAGCTATCTGGAAATGAAAGTTTTTCCTACTTCTTAGTGGTCAATGTAATAAAAGTGGGCCTTTTTAGTTCCTGAAAGTTGATATTTAACAGATAAGAGATTTTTTTAGCAGAGAGAGCAACAATACATCAATATGTATGTTCTAACTATGTCTTAGCCGAGTTGTTTAATCTGATCATTTTAATGTCAAAAACTGTCATGTTTTTAGAGTTTGCCTTCAAAATCTTCTCTGTGTCTGGGTGTAAAAATACCTCTGAAAAACAATTTACACCATCACGGTACACTTAATCTCTATTCTAAAATGGCAGTGATGGAAATCTTTTGTGGTCTGCTCTGTCAGTGCAAACTTAACTTTAATTATTTTTTGTTTCACACAGTGGAATACGACCAAGCAGCCATTTCCAAAATCATTTAAGTAGATTTGGTTTCTGTTGGCTTCTGTGACTGTGACTTTTCTTAGTGATACACAACACGGTTAAAGAATATTTAAAAGGACTAACTCCACTCTCGGCCCATTTGTGTGAGTGCCTGTGAAACCTGTGTGTATGAAACAGTGCTAGATTAATGCCTTAAATAGTAACTGAATGTATGAAAGACAGCGACAGAGAGGGAGAGACTGACAAGTTTGTTTCTTGAAATTCTAAACACCTCCAGATTCACCAGTTTGGTTGTGAGAGTCGAAGACACCCGCAAGTCACTTAAACTCACCACTCACCTGCTTTCAGCTCCTCTCACATACTCATTCAATGCCTCCTCCTTCAGTATCTACCCCAAATACAGACACTAGTTGTGTCAGATTTTCCAAGCTTCCTGTATGTGATGCGATGGTTAGATACTGATTTTTGCATGTTAACAAACCCAAACTGCCAGTAAGTACAATTTTCTGCTCCCTGACGTTCAACTTTCCGTTCACACACATGAAGTAAAGCTGTTGCTCGTATGAGGTAAAAATGACCATGCAAGCAATTTGACATAGTCTTGATATTTGGTGCTTTCTGTAGATACAAACTACACATGCAGCAAGTGTTGTTAAAGAGGGCTGTTTTGATTAATGCGTCATTTCATTTTGCTTTTGTATGCCACCATGACTCAGCTTCTCTACCATTCATGATTTTGCTAAAAACTGCCTCTGCCGCCGTGTTAGAATATTGTTAATCACTGCGAGTCTAAAATGATTGCTCTTTTGTGAAAGAACGAGCTCAATTAGTTAAACTGAACAAATGTGACAACTTCGTCACATTTCATTTCTGAACTCTGATTGGCTGAGAAGAGCAGATTTTAGAGATCAGGGTCAGCTGGAGAACAGCAGCTGGTAGAGGTTCAGTATTTTCTCAAGGACACTTACAGTAGCTCTTGCATGTTGGTGCACTGAACCTGCTAAGTGTTGTATGTAATTGCACAATACAGGAAAGAGTCTGTGTTGTAGTAACATATCTTGTTTTACAGCCAGTGACGCTCCAGTGTTGTGCTCCTTGAGTTACACATTAAAACAGAAATCATGGACTCACAAGTCTAGTGACTGATTATATTCTTCAACACCCCTTAAACACACAAACACTACAGCACGACTGTGTGATGAAATGCAACGCTGTGCTTACGTGTGAGAGGCAAGGCCTTTATTCAAACATACAGACCCACTACAGCTACAATCACACAGGTTCACCAACTCCACGACCTTTTCATTAAAACTGCATCAGCGTGCTTCTATTTCTTTAAATCTGCTGAGTCTGTCCAAGCTATTGATGGTTTCAAGTCTGCCTGAAAACCATCTCATGAAGTAAATATATAAATATGTTGGATGTACATTTTTTAAAACAACACAAAATTCCTGATATTCCTCGACTTTCTCTGATAATCTATCTAGTTTCTTGACTTCTGAGAGACTGCTGCCCTTTACATTGATATTTTGTGTTCATTATGCAGCTGATGTATCTATCCACAGTGATGTAGAACTATTAAATAAGTTACAATTTCCAGGTTACCAGCATTACAAGTTATCAACAGTACTGCAGGAGAGTGACTTGCCCCAATGAGAAAACATCTCAACCTTCATTTAGAGATATTCCCGAAATTCCAGGGGCAAATGAAACCTGCTCTGCTCATGTACAGGGCTCAGCATCTTGTTCAAGGCTGCTTCAGACAGCAACACACTTGGTTGCTGGTAGACACAAACACATACACACACACACAGGGCTCAAACAAGTCAGTGCTACCCCCCTACTTGCTTCCTTGAGCTCTGGGTGTAGCTCTAAATATTAGAGGCCAGCTTGAGGACAGAGAGGCCACTCTGATTCAGGCAAGGTGATTAAAGATGCCTGGTGCTGCAGGAAATGGTACCGGGCCCACTTTTAGATTCCTGACCTGAATCTCCACAGCAGAAAATGGAATTGGTCCCAAACCTCCAAGCAAAGCTCATAACCTTCAGTGTCACACTGGGCATTACACTTCCAGAAAGAGAGAGAGAGAGAGAGAGGGAGAGAGAGAGAGAATGTGTGTGTATGTGTGGAGAAGGCTGACCTGCTCTTATAAATGGTGGCTGTCCACAAGTTTGAATATTGAAATAAGGACAAAAGCAACTCATCTTAGGAGAAACTAGGCCATGGAATTCAATTACCCACGTGAGGGAAACACACACCAACCTCACACACAAGGTCTCCATTGATTTCAAATTAATATCAGTAATTGAATCAAACTGACAGTCACAAACGAGCTCTGTGTCTCTACTGACTGACAAAGCTCTGCAACCTCAAACATCAGACTCAGTTTCAGTAGGAAAACAACACACACACACACGTTTCTATAAACAAGTCTACAGCGTCGACCTCATGGAAAGGAAAATGAACTATCTGTGAGAACTCCATCTTCTACCTTTGCTTATGAACACATGTATTATGTAAAGACAGAAGAGAGAAAAACAACTGACAACCAGCAACATCAGATTTTTTTTCTTTTTTTTTAAAAAGGGTGTGGTGAATTCCTCTTTAAATTTCTCTTACCTAAAAAGTGCAAGAGGTAAGAGTCAGTAGGAACATCTCCCATCAGAGTTACATAGGAATACACTCAATTCACAAAAGGGATGAAAGCAGGAACAAAAGAAAGAGAGATAGACCGACAAAAAAGAAAGACAGGCAGTAAAAGAAAGACAAAAACAAAGTGATGGGAGAACAGACCTACCACGGGCCTAGGAGTTCTGAGAGGTCTGGAGTGGGCAACCAAGCGAGCTAAGGTGTCCTCCTCACCCGGTCGGTCGACTACATGAGCGTCATAAGCCACCATGATGGACACCTCCTGCATCATCTTGACTCCTCTTGCCCCCAACAGCGAGGAGGAGGAGAGGATGAAGAAGCAGAAGGAGGAGGAAAGTGGTGGAGAAGGGAAAGGAGAGGAGTGCAGCTGACAGGTTTTGTTTCTCTCTAAGAGTGGAGGAGGCGACTGGCTGCTTTCAAGAGTCCCTCAGGAGCCGGGCCCCGCCCACTAAGGGAAGGAGGGGCGGGGGATGAGCGAGAGGGCAGTACAACACACCTGTTTGTTTCTCTCTCTCCCTCTCTGTAATGCTAGAAGTGTGTGACAAAGGAGGATGAGTTTGCTTTTTCTTACTTTCCACTGAGTGAGTATTTCTCTCTCTCTCTCTTATCATCTCTCTCCTTCGTGCCTCTCTCTCCTTCCCTCACACTCTTAGACTCTCTGTGTAGGTTGTAGTCTGGAGGTTTTTTCTGTTTCCTGCTGCTGGTAAAAATAAAGATAAAGGCTTGTTTACACATCTACACTGTGTGAGTATGTGAGTGTGTGTGTGTGTTTGAGGTTAAGAGAGATAGGAAGGAAGTTGTCAGATCAACCGCAGTGACTTGCCTTTCGTAGTTGCACATCGCTCCAACAGTAAAACCCAGGAAGTGAAATGAAAGCAAGGCTGTTTTGGACGATGCCTGAATACTGTAACGACCTCCCAAGGGACCGCATGGCTAAAACCTACCTGACAACGTATTGTGATAGCAACAGGGCTCCCCTGTTTCCCCCTGACAGGAGAAATACATCAACAAGCCCTGGTTATCTATGAGCTCACTTCTCCATCTCTTACTATATGTGTTTTTCTACTACTGTGTTTTTCTCTTTATCCAAAACACACTTGTTTCTACCATGAAGGTACATCATTCAATTCTCTCTTTGCAAACAGAGACAAGTTAACAGTCAGGTAAGGTAGATTCATCTCCAAATGTACCCTACTGTGACCCAGTAAAGTGTCTTATCTTTAGCTCTAGTCTCTGCTCCAAATCACTTTCAGAAGTCTTCTGGGCCCTGCAGCAATTACGCATTTAGTGCAGTTTGTCATCCATCACCTCCTTTACGTGTATGCAATTATAGGGAGACTTGTGCAACTAACAGGAGGAGCTCCAATAAATGGGATTCATTCACACTACTTCTGAGTGCCAGCTTTTATTTGAGAAATTCTACAGCACGAATGAGCAGGTGCACATAGCACACGTGTGTTAAAAATGGAAGGCAGTGGTGGCAAAGAGAAACTCAAACTAAGATGTGTTTCAACAAAATCTCAATGATATCAAAGAGTGAGCAGGTTACAAAAATATCCGGTGAGCTACACTGAATTATTTAGGCAAAATACATGAATAATGCAAGTAACATATAAATAAAACAACATTCTCTAAATACATTTTAAAAATGTATTTTTATTCTTATATTCTTTGAACAGTTGTGTTCTTCCAGCAGACAAACATTTGAAAAGTGCTGAGCAGTTTGACGTGATTTCTCAGTCAACTACGACTTTTAGTCTCAGTTTACCCAGGATTCATGGTAAACTAGCCTTGTGCAACAGATGAATTGAAACGTTTATCTTAAGTCTGAACCTTGTCTATGTATTTCTCTCTCATATGTTTATCTTACATTGTCCTGTAAATCCCTTTCTCAATCTCACTCTCTCTATTTGAAGCTGTTTTTGCAGCCTCTAAGTCTTTATCCATCCGTGTAGGTCTTTCTCCTGGACTCTATATCTTTCCCTCTCTGTAAATTATTCTGTCTGTCTACACGCGTCCCTCTCTCTTCTTTCTCCTCCGTCTCTTAAAGTTAAGCTTTTCTGTTGGAAGGATTTAGTAAAAACCGGATTAATCAGTCAAACCCTGAGCAGCAAATGAATATACGACATTTCTCTCCTGGAAAGTCATCACTCCAGCTGCGGTCTGACGGATGTTAAAGAAGGCTGAGAAATTCAAATTCTTCCCATAATCCCCAGAAAGGCTAAGCCACCCTACTGCCCGTTGTGTTCATCAAGCCAAGGTGCCAGTGAATTCTTTCGATGTTTTAAGCAGCTTACAGAGTTCAGCTGATCCGATTTAGACGTCGACGGAGAAAAATATGTAAAAAGGGGGGTGAACAGAGAGCAAAGTGGCTCGGACAGGCTGTTTCTCTCTGATGGTGGCTGAGCATGACGGGTCTTCCAACACTGTATCTACTGGCTCTCTTAATCTAGAAGTCACCATTTAACGTAATGTACAAATGATTATAGCTTTATCCGTTATATAACCTCGTTTCCTCACTGGTTCCTCTCTTTCCTTCCACCTGATCCCGACTGACTGGACAGTAGATAAGCATCAACTTTGTCAGTGTCCCCACTGCAGTCATGATGTTTGACTTTGAGTCTTGTTGGGCTTTTGTTCACTTCCTACAGCTAAAGACTTGAGGTGGCCTGGGAAGTCAATCTAGCAACAGAAGTCTGATTTGGCAACAGTCTGTGTAGTAACATCTTGTGGTGTGGAGTGTGTTGTGTGTGGTGCTGAGTAACGTTTAATGATGTAAGACTGAACCAATTATTCAAAAACTGGATTAGATGATCATCATTATTCTACAACAATTTCAAAACTGATGAAGCATTGAAAAAAAGAGGAGGGGAAGGAAAAGAAGACGCTTTCTTCTTTTAGTCCTTGTCATCACCAAACCTTTTTTTTTTTTTTTTTTTTTAAATCTCTCTCCCTCTGAGTGACTTGTTCCATATACTTTGATCCACATGGAATATTCTATTTTAGAAATTAAAGGAGTGACTGGTTTAAAAACATGACAGTAGGACAAGAAGTAAAAGACTTCAGGCACACACCCAGTTTTGCTGTGTAAACACTGGCTATTAGGATGTGCTATATAATTTACAACAAAGAGTGCAAGAATGTCCAGTCTATGGCACACAAGTCCAAGGCCCAGTCAGAATGAATGAATTCAACACTCCGAGTTTATGTGTTCATGCAAAAAAAGAGCCACCAGGCCAAAGGAAAACTCAGCAGAGTAAACTTATTAGTGAAAAAATAAATGCTCCAACACAAGAGGAAGCTGAGGAACAGCTGTTCAGAGTGAAAGATCAGCTGGGTCAGACCAGGTGGAGTGGAGAAACATGATGAATGCAGATGCTGCCACACAGGGCTAGAGGGCTCACTGAATAGCTCAATGAGGATGAAAATGAAGTAAATCATAATCGATGGCCCTTTAACAGGAGCACTAAACTTGTTCTCGTGGCTGAGGCTCATGAATGTGTGTTTTCATGCCTGGAAAGTGTGTTTATTTGAGTTAATGAGCATGTACAATACGTGTCTGAGTGTGTCCTCTTGTACAACATAAGGCCCGACATGACAGATTGTACTGCTGCAGGATTGTGCAAGAGTGCCAAAATGCTTACCAAACCATGAGAGATAAACAGTGAGTCACAATGCAGGATATCCTGTATGTAGAAAAACACACAAATACACTACACATGAAGCGGATCGTGTGCACTTAGAACCAAGTGTCCTGGCAACGTGCCCCTGAGCCCAACACTACATCACAACCTGCTTACTGCCTCTTGTTTTTTTTAGATAAGAAAGTTGGAAAAGTTGCCTAAAATGTGAAATATTAACTGTACGTAGATCCAGAGAGACACGGACAGAGAGCGAGCAGGGGAGAGAAAGAGGGTGGAGGGAGGGCGATTATCTCTTCCATCTTTCTCTGTCAACTCTTTCCTTCCTCTATCACAACAGACTCTGCTGACACACACACACACACACACACACACACACACACACACACACACACACACACTCTCTCTTTACTTATGTCATTTTTGGAGAATTTACATAGACATACGTTGATTTCCTGGAGACTAACCTGAAGGACTACCTGACCTTAACCTAACCCTAACCCAACCCTAACCCCGCTAACAATAACCTTAACCTAACAGTAACCTTGACCTAAGCCTAACCTTAACTGTTGACCTAAAAATCACAGTTTTCCAAATTGAGGATACCACTGTTTGTCCCCAATTGCACCCGCTGTCCCGAATCAACTGGTCATCATGAGCCTAGTGTATGTCCCCAATTTGGACATATGTGAACCACACACACACACACACACACAATATTATATACACTGTGTACTGCTTTTGGTCTCTGGTGACCTCAGCAAATTCCCTAAATGCCAGCAGCCTCATTAAGGTCAACAGGAGGATGATAACGTGTGTGTGTGTGTGTGTGTGTGTGTGTGTGTGTGTGTGTGTGTGTGGGAAGGGAATTTCAGTCACCACACAAGAAAGAGGAAAGCTATGACTACCATCCATGGAAGCCTTTCCTTATCAGCTATGGTCAGATTGCAGTCCATACNACACACACACACACACACACACACACACACACACACACAATATTATATACACTGTGTACTGCTTTTGGTCTCTGGTGACCTCAGCAAATTCCCTAAATGCCAGCAGCCTCATTAAGGTCAATAGGAGGATGATAACGTGTGTGTGTGTGTGTGTGTGTGTGTGTGGGAAGGGAATTTCAGTCACCACACAAGAAAGAGGAAAGCTATGACTACCATCCATGGAAGCCTTTCCTTATCAGCTATGGTCAGATTGCAGTCCATACCAATAAACGACAACAGACAAGAAAGACCAACAAAAACAGAGAAAAGAAAAAGCAAACAATAAATAAAATGCCACACAGCAAAGGGCAACAGCATAACAACATAACTCATCTGTATGTTAGACTTGCAATAAGTGATTTTCTTGGCCACTTGGGGGCAGCAGAAACAAATTGTGAACACAGTATTGACACAACACAGCATGAGAGAGAGTTCTGGCCACCTGCCACACTCTCTTTTAGCTCTGATTTGGTCTCTACCATTCCTGAGAGAAATAGCTGGCTCTTCACCTGCTAAACACTACACTGTGTTCACCAGGTAGTTGCTCACTGTGCCTCTGCTGATTGGTGCTGGGCAGGTAGTGTATCATGTTTTTTTTCAAACCGTCATTTGATTATAGCCCCTTTAAAGAACACAGTAATGATGAGAGACAGTTTCCTCCCCTCTCTCTCAGGCTTCTCCAACACAACAGAGATCAAACCCACAGTATATCCACTTGATAAAAGCTTTTCCTGTCCTACCCATTTGCTGTGTGGTGTCTCCTTACTGCTGTACAGATAGTGATACGTTTTACATTTCAGGCTTGTTCAGAATAAACAGAATAAGAGGGCAGTGACAATCTCTCTACACCTGAAGAGACAGAGAAATTACTTAAACTAATGAATATTAAAAACATGAGCGACAGAAGGCAAATCCAAAAAAAAGACGCCACAGTCCTATCTACTTTTTTAACAGCTTCTCTTTAAAGTGCAGTGCAAAGAAAACAGAAGCAACCCAAACTCTCAGCATCAAATGCACAGATAGAAAAGAGATAAGAATCATAAAGGACTCCAATAAACAACACAGTGGTCAGTGCAATAAATCACACAGCTAAGATCTGGTAGAGCCCATAATGCAACCAGAAAGGCAAGGATTCAAAACCAGTCAAAACTGTAGTTGAGATGCTACATGACCTCTGACCCCTCTGGTTAAAGGTATTTGTGTCTCAATGGGAGATGGCAAGACAAGTCCTTAACGCTTGGATTCATACAATATCACCCAAAGAATGAATTGTCTTTGTGCACTTGTACACATGTGTACAACGTTGTTTTACAGTGCAAAAAGTCTTATTTCACATCGAAATTCAAACACTGGGAGTAACATGTGATAAAGGATAACAAATGCATGTGTTTGTTTGTAGAGGTCCTTACCTTGATGTTGCAGGCCTGCTCCATGAGCCTGCGGGCATTCTCCGCAGCTCTGTAACGTTTCGGCAGCTGGACTCTGAAGAACTTGAGAGCCCCTTCAAAGTCTGCCTGCAAGAGGTCCTCTTTAGACGTCTGGAGCGTGACCCGAAGAGGTAGGAGGAGAGGGGAGGTAGTGGTGGTGGTGGAGACAGATAGACAAGAGTCATTAAGAGTGAGACATACAGAGAAGAGAGTAACCCTGAGCAGCTTGTTCTCCTCAGTTACTGGCTGTCATTAGATTTCTATATTCAGGAAAGACAGAATATGTACAACTTGATGAAGGAAATGTTCTGTTCTGTGTGAGACATTATTGATTTTGGTTGGGTAATTCACAATTAGCAAATCAATTGCACGATGCCCTCTGACAAATTATTCTCCAACTCTATGCACCTAGAGAAAAATCAGCATTGTGCTAAAACTCTGCTCTTGAGAGATTAACAGATTTATAGGAGATTCATCATTTTGGGGTCAGACCAAGCCAGCCCAGCACATACTGAGTGTCAGATTCTCAACAGATAACTGATTTACACTGCATCTCCTGTTTCACACTCTCCAGTAAGTTTATGTCAGAGTTTAGTTAGAGACTCTGTTATCAGCAACAAACTGGGCAAGACAATTGCACTGCTGTTTGTGAATCGTCATATCACCTTTTCCCTCTTGTAAGAACAGCAGAGCCACTTTCCATTATCCACAAATGGAGGTTGAAAACTCAGAGATCACCTTACATATCTAATCGTATGCAGTCACATCCCTTCCTCGTTTTACTTTCTCTCATCTTGGAAGCAATTTAGCTTTCAATTCTTTTTCAGGTGTCTGTGTTACATGATCCTTAAAGTGTTTCATTCATCACTTTTTCCTTGAAGCAGTTTAAACTCATTCCAATTTTGACCCAGTGGTAAACCACAGACAGCACAAAATGTAAAACAAAAAATAATGGTCCACCAAGAATCCATGCCACACACCTTACTGTAAGATGGTAGGGGCACACAGGTTAGAGGAGAGAGCATTGATGGGAAAGTTAGTTGTCTAAAAGCATTCCTCATCATTGAGAACAATTATCAAGATGGTTAAAATACTGAACACAGAAAGTCTCACTGGTGCAGTCTAGCTGCTCAGTTGCTGAAATTAGGTACCTCTGGTGTTTAGTGTGTGTAGTGAAACTAAGGATGTGGAACAGGGTGCTTTTGAAAAAAGTATGGAGTTCAGACAACAAATGTTAAAAAAAAAAAAAGCCTCACACACAAATGACACCATCTTGTGGTGTAAGGATGCACTGTCATGAGAACGTATCCTGAGGTATTACTAGATGTACTGAACAAGGATGATCAACTACTACTCAAAGACCAACTCTACAATTATGGTTTTTCTGTCGGCTTTGTCCAAAGCTGCTTTGGCTGTAGTCATAAGTAGCTCTTTCATTCATTCATTATCAACACAAGTCAAACTCACAACCATTCCATTCAACTCTACACCCGACCATCGTCGCATGTTCAGTTTCTTTCATCCAGTGTTTGTTTCCCAGTCCCCCCTCTCTCACCGCCAACAGCTTTGGGACGAAGAGCCGGTGTCCCATCCCAAGAAGACCCATCACCCTGCAGAATGAGTCTGCTGAGGCCTGACTGCTGTGGGCCCTCTCCTCTGCCGTTCCCTCTCCGTCCTCCACCGCCCTGCGCACTGCTGGAAGGGGCAGATGCGGGGTCAAGGCAGGTATAGGGGGAGGAGAGGGCGGAGGGGAGGATGGAGGAGATGGTGGCGGGGTGGGGCAGGGTGAGGGAGAGGGACGGTCCCGCTCAGGGGCCAGGGTGGCAGATGACTCCAGCGTGTCGAGGAAGAGTAGACTGGGAGCAGAAAGCTTGGTAAGTGTCAGGTGAGCCAAGATGCACCCTGAGGTCACTGTCAAGCCAAACTGGCGGAGTCCTGGTGGGAAGAGAATCTGATAATGCTACATCAGGCGCTGCCCCCAACAGACTGATGTTCAGAACACCAGTGAGGAAAGCAGTGTCAAGACACTCAAAGAAACACGCTGCAGCTCAGCAGAGATGGGCCATGCATCCGAGGCATGCAACGCTCACACTGATCCAGTTCATCTATACACCACAGAAGGACAAGTGGACAAGACCTCAGTGGAGGCCACTCAGCTTGAACCACTGTCAGAGCCCAGTAATGACCACGAGGTGCGACAAAATAACAGTCAGTGAACAATGTATTGACGCTGCTTTCGGCATAATGCTGAGTCTTCCAGCTACCTGCCAGACTCCCTTTGAAATCCAGTCACACTACCCACTCTCATCTTCCTGTGCCAAACTCCCCCAGCCAATTCCAATCCAGTACGCCGTTGCCCAGCAACAGAGCTGCTCAACACGTGGGCCGGCTCTCCGGCAACGATGGATAAGCACTCCACCTTTTTTTATTTTTCCTTCGTTGTCAGACTTCAAAGACGGAGAGAAAGAAAATCCCCTTCAGTCTGAACAACTGAGTGGCCTTAATGGTGAGGCTCGGCATGTGTCAAGTGACACAAAGCAGTCGATGTTTTTGTACCCGTTTTTTCCCCAAATGGGAGGCCGCACCTGGTATGAAGCCGACAGGATTTCAGCTTTCTTTGAAATGCAAAAATTGCCTTAAATAACAGTATGAATGCTTTAATCAGGAGAGCCTCAGTCTAAGCCCGAGCAGGCGGTCCTGTCAACATGGCAGAAGCAGCTGAGATGTTAACATGGGAGTATGGCACTTTTCTGCCGTCAGGAGATGATGATGTGTTTGTGTCGATTTATGGCTGAGCGGATGTTGAACTCGTTGAGTCAGATTCAAGCCAGCGATGCTTGAAAGACAAGATGAGTTTGGAAAGAGGTAGCAAAAAAGAAAAAAGTGTATCACGATAGCCTCTCTGTATCCTTCCTCTTCACTGATATATCCCTCTGATCTGAAGTCTGACCAGATCCAAACCACACAGAAGAGTGAAAGCACAGTTCAGAGCTCCAGCGTGGACTCCAGTGTCTGTCCCTCCGGCAGATTTCCATTAGCAGCAGGAACCAGACATCCGGTCAGTAGCGGTCAGTAGATCCTTTAGATGGGAAGCCAGTTTCTTCAGATGGAAAGTCACTTCTGCCTCTCAACAACAACGACTAAATGGATGAGTGGTTGCCTGAGTGTGTATGTTGTTTGTGCTATCAGGAGTGATGGTTCTGGCCAGCATCTGGGGTGAGGCAAAGCAAAGAAGCCACACACTGTTTCCTGTCCACCACTTCTTTCTTTTGCACTCTCTCTGCCTTCCCGGCTTTCTCTACCCCAATATCGTCCTCTTTGTGATGCTAACAGCTAACGGCTAGCAGGGGCGGCTCCATTGCAGAGGTCTGGGAGGTGGACGGTGGTAGCGTGTTGGAGAAACACACAGCCAGCCAACACAGAAGAGGAGAAGGCGGAGGTAGAGGAGTAGGAGGTAAATAAAGAGAAGGAGGAACTGAGGGAGAGAAGACGCTCCAAGCAGGCATCCATGGAAAGAAAAGATGAAGAGAGATGAAAAATAACAACAAAAACACAGAGCTTTTCTCCTCCAGGTCCAGATTGCTAACGCCGTAGCTTGTGCTCCTGTTGTGATGTGGATGGCTGCTGCTGAGCAGGAGAGGGAGGGAGGTGAACACAGATGGAGGGAGGGCTGATGAGAGCGGAGAGGAGAGCAGGACGGATGGTGGAGGGAGGAGGGAGCCTCGGGGGAGAATGCCGTCATGGCTGGCCAATGAGAGGCAGGCAGTGGAAGCCCCTTCCACGCTCCTCACATCCTCATTTGTTCTCCATTCCCGACCATCACATGCACCACATCTTTCTCTCTCTGACACACAGAATACATTATTGCTAAAATATAGAGCAGGAGGGCTTTTTAAAACCAACCATGTATGATTCATTTAGTGAGGAATGCATGAGTGTAGCTGCATTAGTATGTAAGAGCAAAAACACCTCATAGCAACACATCTTATTTATTAGTATTATTAACATCTTGAATATCATATTTATAAAATTGAATTGGCTTTATATTTAATGTAGGAGTGTTTTAGGCTATGTGGGTGCGTTCATGTATACTGTGCAGCTGTTCAATAAAGAAAAAATAAATATTGGATCAGAACACATTGTTGGCAGCTGTTCAATATTCAAGGACTGTTTTTAGGGGCAAAACAAGCTTGATTGTTTCCTGATGTTCCTGCCTTTAAATTAGTATAATAAATGAATAATCAACTTGACATATTGAGCTTATTGGGGGACCAAGAAATACACATCTGGGTCGGGGCTAAAAACTTTGCAACATACACTTTTCCTATCAGAACTGGCTGATTATGAATATATGCAGCCTCTGGGTTCCTTTTAATAATTAATAAACTTAAAAAAAAGATTGATTACTTGGTTTATTTGAGGGTTATGAGCAGCCATGATGTTTTTTAAGGACAGCACAATAAGGTAAAGGAGAAAAGGGAGTAGCAAACACCTGAATAGAATGATTAATAATACTAGTGAAAAAAATCTTTCCCACCATTTGTGTCATGTTAACGAATTACACTTCAGTGTGAAATTAACTGATTTCCACTAATTATTTGACTGGGATTTTTGTCTACTAAAATTAAATTCATTATGTCAAACTTTATCTGTAAAACATGTAAAAAATGTACAGCTGTGCAGAGACACTGAAAATTAATGAAAAGTTATGTTAAATTATTTGTTCATTTTGGTTCAGTAGAAATACAAGGACTTATGATGAGACAAACAATCCTGTTCTTCATGAGTGAGTGTTTCAGCGTGACTTCTTCAAGATCTGTCCCATGAAATTAAAGCCCACATTGAACAACCAGACACCGACAGACAATATGACACAGTCATTGCCAAAACTCATCGATCCATCCTGCCACAAGCAGATCTGATAACACAACAACTAGCAATCCTACACCACTGTGCTCTAACAGCAACAACAGGCAGGTTGGTTTGGCAATATTTAATAATAAAAAAAAACAACAACCCCCCCGCCTACATTTTGCAAGTTTATGTGTTGTTTATATTTTTGTTTTTTAATCTAACCACTTAATTTGTTTGAATAATGTGACTAAAATCATAATTGATTTTAAGTAAAATTGTAAATTTGCTCTTTTTATCTTGTTTTTATTCTGTCTGTCTAGGGATTGTTTAGTATGTTTTCCTGTGTGTTTATTGAAGCACGTGCCAAATTTGAAAGAAAAATTACATCATAACTTGCATCCATAGTATTTTCATAATAAAAATGTAGATGAATGGGTTAAATTGCAAATTAAAAATTAATCTATACACTGTTCAAAACATATACAACACAGCAAGGTATCACTTGAATCACTAATCCATAAAATAAATGCCCCACAACACAATCACATATACGTGCTGTTACTATGGTAAGAATCTGGTCACTGTGATACAGACGGGCAGCTGTAGCGACACGCTGCATCAGATTTAACATGGTGTTTAAATAAATGGTCCTCAAGACAAATCAGCCTCCTCACTTCATGATGTAGTTTCAGATTTAAGCACTAGGGGGCAAAAAATACCAACAAACAAACTGTCTAACCTTTATCACATCAGACCCAAGATAAAGCACCTCCTAACACAAAACACTTGGAGAATTCTTACTTAACAACTGTAATGAACAGTTCAGAAAATCTGAACCATCTTTATTGTCACGTCTAATGATGAGTTTATATTTGGTGTTCAAAACAAAATTAACATCATTTTAGATAAATATATGTATTTTCCCTTTTATTGATTGAATCTAAATCTAAACAAAGTGAGTGGGCTCGAAGAAATTGTACTTTTGACAAGAGAAGTGATTTGACAGAGCAGAAACATGATGGTTACAGGTAAATGAATGAATGAATGAAGAGAGTACTAACCTTGAGCAGGGCCAGGGCTACATTGAAGATGATGTTTAGACCCTAGAAGAGAGAGGAGAATTGGACGTGAATATAGGAACACATGAAAAAAAATCATATTGACAGATATTGTGATTGTGATATGAGTCAAGGTTTTAATTTGGAAGGGTAATTTCAAATTTCATTTTCACTGAAAAAAATTTAGAAATGATGACGATGTGATTTTTGCTGGGGTCTGTATCAAACAAGCACGTCTGGAGAATATGATTTGTCGGCCATTGTTATACTATTTGCTATAATGGTATGTAGTGATACATTTTACCTTCATTAAAAAAATGCAGCTCCTGAGATTTGGATATCAAACTTGGTCATACAGTGATTTCAATAATATTTAAATTAATTGTTAAGTCCTAATCAGCAGGTTCTTAAAAGTTTCAGCATATCAGTGTAGTATTTTCAATCCACAGGGAGTGCAATTTTTATTACTGCTGGCAGCTTCCAGTGGTTAATACAGCTAACCACAAAAATATAACTAACATGTTATGCCAAAGAGGGAGGAAAAGAGGTGAAATATCAGATGTTGAGAGTTCAATTTTCTTTGTCTTCACTGCTGCTTAGGAGAGAGTTTAACTATTTTCTAAGTTTGGACTCAACACTTCCTAAAAAAAAATGTTTTCCCACTGGCACCTAACCTGACACCAGAATCAACAGCCTGTCTGTTTATAGCGATGAGATGCTCTGCTGCAGATGCAACATAAAGAATGGACTTTCATCAAGAAATGTACTCTTTTACGATACCTGACAACTTTAAGAAACAAACACAACAAAATCTATCTGTAGTGAAATGAAAGTTGCTGCATGGTTATGATATACAACATCTTCTCATTCTAAATTTTTAAAATAAAACATTTAGCAGAAAAAATGAAGGAAAATGAAAAGGAAAGAGAAAGCAACTTTTTGGAATTGGGGTTGCATTATTATTGCATTATTTCTATAAAACTACTAATTATTGTGTGGAACTGACTCCTGTGCAAGAAGTTTTGTTTCTATTCGCCGATACATTAATGGTTTGACAATATGTTGTTCCATCCTCTTTTGTTCCCACAACACCTCAGATTTTGACACAGAAAGAAAGAAAATGTAAAGCTGATGTCAGCTCTGCCTGGGAACACCCGTCTCCTTGGTCTTCAAGACAACCAGTTCACATGGCAACACAGAGCTAAAAATATCTGGACAGCTCTAAAAATAACTGGAGAAAGAGAAAAGAGGGAGGGAGCTCTGCCTGCACACACCTATCTCTGTAGGCCTCAAGATGGTGCTACAGTGCTGAGGCAGGATCAAAGGTGCGTATGAGAAAAAGACAGATAATCTCAGAGTGTGTGTAGCTGAGCAAGACAGATTCACGCAGGAGACAGAGAGATAAACATACAGAAAGGGGAGACATGATGACATGGACTGAGGTGACGGTGATGGGGCAATTGAAGATTTCATGACTACATGATGTGTCCAAAAAGCTTTAGGTCTGAGCCAAGCAGAATTCAGGTGGTAGAGACACAGATGTGGGATCATTTTGCAGCTCATTATCACTTCAAATGTGAAATTCTTTGTTGAAAATAATCTTGGGAAGCACTAAATGGTTAAGTTGTAATAACCCATCACTCTAAAGCAATTCACATATGACCTAAAAATCCCTCATGCACTAATCAGTAAAACCTAAGTCTCTCTGTAATGGCAAAAGACTTAATGTTTCTAGATGTGGTTTTGAATGAGAGCAAATTATTTAATTAATTAAAAAAGACAGTGGGGTGAAGGGAATGTGTAGTAGAGAGGAGGAGAGTTTAATGAAGGAGACTTCATCAAGGAAAAACAACAGCTGACTGATAGGAGTGATGAATAAAACGGATGAGAAAAAAGCTCTACGAAATGTAACAAAGACAGAAAGGGCACAGAGGAAAGAGCAGGAAACAAGGGAAGATGAAAAGTGTAAAAAAATATATGAATAAAGCCCAAACAAGACTGAAGAGAGCAAGCAATGACAGACAGCTGTAAGAGAGATATTAAGGAAAAGAAAATAGAAAAAAAAACAAAGGAAATGACAGACACTAATGCTTAATAATATATATAAGATAAATACAAGATTGAGTCAAAGAGCAAAGAATGGGAGACAGCAGAAGAAAGAATACAGAAATCAAGTTAGAGAATTGGCAAGGAGAAGAAATGGCAGAGAGAGTAAACTAGGAAGGAAAAAGATGATAGATAAAGGAAGCAATAAACAAGTGGGAGAAGATGATGGAGAGAGCCAAGAAGAGGAGGGCAAGACAGAGAGGGATGCAGGAGATGAGAATTCTGGTTTAAAGAGCAGATTCTCATCATGCGGCTCATTGGGTGAGAAAGACCTCGCAAACTTTTAATTGTTCTGCCTGGGGCCAATACGATGACAGCGAGAGCAAGGGAGGGAGAGAGGGAGAAAGGTTGAGGGGAGAGGAAACAAATAGAGCATTTGATTTTTGATGCTTTATGTAATGAAACTTAAGAATAAGAAAAACACCGATAATCCTTTCTCTCTCTCTTTTGTGCATACAAACATAAAGTAAAACATGAACATACTCAGAGGAGAGACAGCTGGTCAGTTGGTGGATTTTTGCCAAGTCATCTTAAAAAATAAGTCTCAGCGGTACTGTTCTTAAAACGATGTCTCCAACACAACTAAAGCTCTAATGCCTCTTCTTCCTCACGTTGGATGTGGTGTTCCTCAAGGCCCTGTTCTTGTCCCCATGTTACTTCAGGTTTAGATCCTTCAAACACAATATTTATTTTCCATAAAGGACACAGCTCCATGTTCCACCTGAAGTTAGACAGTCCCAGTGCACCCACATTACAAATTTGGCTTCATCAGGTCTGTCTGGCAGCTTTACCTGCCACCTGATCTGACTCATCAGCAGGTGGTGATCAGCTGAAAGCCCTGTTTCCCTCTTTCCCTGAGCGCTCAAATAATACGGCCACAGATCAGATGATACAGCCAAACAAACAAAAACTCAGGTGTTGATCATCCGTCTTGCTGTTTTGGAACCGGGTGCACTTATGAATTACCTTATGCTTGAAAATGGTGTTTGGTTTAGACAGTGACTAATCGTCTAAAAAATTGCTGGGGTTCAGATCTAGAGAAACCCCATCAGGTTATTTCAAAAGATGCTAGACGTTTAAAGTTTACCATTTACATTATTAAGTACATTTTTTAAAATAGTTTTTTGAGTTTTGTATCTTCACCAATATATATACCAGTCTGTTGGAATGTAATTTTAAGAAGCAGCTTCAAGTCACAGACAAATTCTTGTTTGTGTTTTAACTCAGAGAGAGAGTTAAAAAAAAATCTTTCACCATTGTTCATCTGTGATCTCTAATCTCAGGGCAAAGACACAGAATTGAAGTTCAGGAAGTGGTTGGAGAGTATCATAGATGATGAAATGAATCATTCAGATCAATCAGATAGTCATTGCATTAAGGAAAACTGTAATATTATTTAATAGTCCAGTCCACCAAAAATAGTATGAGTGATGGACATGAAGCGAACTAGCAGCTTTTGGGAGAAGGGCTCCTCACAGGAGGTTTCTGTAAAAATGCTTGAGAGCAAGAAGCAAGCAGTGATTGGTATCAGGTCAAGTGGTCGTAATGAAATTAAATCAGTGATTGTATCAACCCTTAAAAGCCTGATTGTAGAGCAGAATGCAGATGGATCAGAGCCGGTGCTGCTGTAGCTTTGCCCTCTACTTGTGACCACTGATTGCTGGTCGGTAGAGATACTGTACTCTTGGACCAACTCCTCCATCCATCCTTCTCCTCCTCATTTTCCTTCCTCCTACCTTGATGGTTGCCCTCCTTACGTCCCAGTAACCCCTGCCACCCCTTTTCATCCTTCCATGACCTTCTTTCTTATTTCATTACCATTCCTCTCATCTTTCTAGAAGGTTGGACCCCCCTCATTGGACTCTGGACAATGTAGACCAAATTACTCTCCATGTACTCCCAGTATAACGTAGCGCCGTGAGTCAAATTGTACCTCACAGAGCAGCAGGTCAGTGATGTGGAAAACCATGCACAGGGGGAACTTGGCAGTGAAGAGGGTGAGGAACCACTGGGAGGCGTACATGTGTGCCTCCAGGTTCAGTTCCTGGAAGTGGGACCACAGGTCTGGAAGCTGTTCCTGTAGAAGCAGACAGAAGAGAAAGAGGAGGAGAAACTTGTGAGATAAAACAGCACTTACAAGAATATAAAGATACGGCCTCGCTTGTCATTTCAATTTTACATTATTTCATCTTCATTCACACTTTATTAAATAATGCCGTCTCACTGAGATGATAATCTCTTTCAAGAGGGAACCAAGAACAAAGGAAAGTAAAAAAGACACATAACACAATTCAGTCCCACATCCCCGCTGCCAAACAGTCATTATTCATATATTACACACATTGTGAAAGGTCCAATATTAAACAGGAAAAGGTACTATATTATACCAAGCTATTAAATACATTCCTAGTTACAAATCTTTAACAAGCATAAATGACAGAGTTCAGGCTTGCCAGGATTGTTCTCACATTATTCTGTCTACTAATGAGGGTCCCTACATTCATTCCAGTTTATCTGTCTCTATATACTTCTGTTTTGGTAGAATAAGATGGAGCACATGTGGAGAAGAAGACAGCTGTTGCTGTTCAGTAGAAATGTGTGCATATGTGTCTTAGCGTCCACACATGTTCAGTGAATCAACGATTCAATTAGCAAGATAGCAATCCACTTTTTGCAGCCAACACTTACCATGCTACATGACACCTGACTGGATCAGATAGTGATCTCCCACCTGCACGCTAATAATTAGCGGTCAATGCTAACATCGTTACATTGAGCGTATGTGGTCGATGCTAACTGAGTTGATCTTGATGCTGAGAGACGACTGCCTGCAGGGCCAGGAAGGGTTTCAGGGCCAAATTAAACTCTACTCAGTGAGTGGATTTAGGCTGTAAATGATTGGACTTTAAAAGCACCATGATCATCAACCCCAACAGAAAAAAAAATACTGTGACAAATGCCTACAGAGACTGCAAGTCTCACATACACAGACTTAGAAAGAATTCTTATTATATTCGGTTATATTTTGTGACCTGAGACGAGTCAACAAGGCAGCAACAAACATGTTGTCCCCCAAAGATGATGCAATCACTGGTAACATGCTGTACATATTTGAATATGATCAACTTTGCTTCCTTTTATGGGAATGCAAATACATTTTGTAAGGCTATTTGCACTGTCTGCTCATCTTGTCTTTTTAGTGGCACCCAGTGTTGTACAAACCTTGCATCCAATCATTAATTAAATGAAACAGCCAAAGGGACAAGAAAGAAAGTAAAAATGTTGGAAAATCAAATCTCATGGTCATTGAAACTAGTCTGTTCAACAACTATAGTTGGATATGTGAAGAGAGTTTCACAGCATTCAAACATATGATGTAGACTAAATGGCTGATTAACATTTTTAATTTTGAACTGTAATGCTAGTGCCCCCCGAGGCCAAATCCTTTACATTTCTGCCACTAACTGAGGTGAGATTAATCATTTCTTCAACTACAGCCAGAGGTGTCTGAAAAAAACGTGTGATAAATGAACAAAGAAAAGAAACAGAGATCAATGAACAAGCTGAGAGTGACTTGTAGCCAAAGCCTTATACAGAGGGAGTGTGAAGTGGAAGGAGCTTGTTCGGGATACCCAGGCTCCGGAAGTAATTTCCCATGAATTTTTCCTAAATACCATCTTGCTTTATTAAAAGCTGAACCACTTCTAAGACTTGGATGGGTGATGGCATGAAGCTCCTGGTTAATTCATCAGTCCAAAAGATTAACAACTGAACTGATCAACAGTTGAAGGTACAAGCCTGTGAATGTAAAATCAAGGTTTAAACATGACTCCCAAGGTGCATTTCAGCAAGAAACATCCAATCACATAGCTTAAACGTCGGTCAAAGGTGGGAGAAAGCAAGATACTACACTGTTGAGAAAACCATAAACACAATCTGCTGCCTAAATCAATTCAATTTTAAATTATGGGTTAACATTGGATTAATTCAGGCATTATGGGACCAAGTGTTTCAAATTCACGCCTCTGACTGGCTTCTGAAGCTCATGGGTAATGCAGTATTTAGACCCATATGGCCCGCCAAAATAACAAATATAAACCTATAACATAAACCTATAGGACTGCTACATTATTCAAGAGAGTCCCATGGTTTTTTTTTTTTAAGTGAAATGGGAATACAGTCAATGGAAACTTTCAGAACCAGTGGCCACTTCACAATTACAGTACACTTCATCTGCATATTTATCCATCCAGCATTAAATTACTTTGTATTACAGTGTAATATTCCATCACATTTCAAACACTGTAACCACCACTAACCTGCATCAGCCGCTCCAGCTGGTAGAACTTGCAGTGAAGATCCTCGAAGTTGTTTTTGTAGAGAGTTCTGAGGCCGTACTCGTACATGATTTTCACCAGCACACAGAAGGCCTGCTCCTCAGGCATCTGAAACCACGTGGATAACCATAAATTACTCTTGTTTGGCTCTCGAAAACCACATTTGGTGATCAGGCAGTCTTCAAGACAAGAAACAGATGCATTCTTTTTTAATCTCTATCTGCATTCCATGTCCAATAAGGCACTGTGATGAGACCAGACCAGGGCCAAATCCTATTTAGGATGTTTTGGAAAACCACACCCATCTGCTCTTAGAAGGAGATGGAAAACAAAAGGAAAACATTATCTGAGTGGCTTTAAATGAAGACCAAAGGACAGCAGAAGAAGGTGAAGGTGTGAATGAACTGAAGGGACATATTTCAAGGTGTTGCATGTGCAAGTTCAAGTGCATGCAAAGGTATGGTTTTATGTGAATGTCTCTCTGTGTGTTTCAGTGTGTGTTTCTTGGATGAATGAAGATAAGAGGCATGAGAAAAAGCTTAAAACTGTGTGTGTGGGTGTATACTCCTCTCACACACACACAGATTTGCAGACGGTGAGGTGATATTTAATCAGAGTGACAGTATGTGTTTGGGGCTGAATGGGCTCCTGCAGGTAAACCTGAACCCCTATTAATATTCCTGACATCTCCTCCATAACCTCTCCCTCCCTCCCTTCCTCCTCCTCCTCCTCTATAACCTGTCTGCCTCCACATCCTCCTGTATAACCTCTCATTCTTTTACTGTTGCTGTCCCCTTTATCTCTCCCCTTCCTCCTCTTCACCTTTACAGAATCCGCCTCCACAACTTCCTCCTCCTCCTCTCTCCTCATGATGTGTCTATACTGAGCTCATCCATAGCTCTGCTCTATGACTCCTCCTCCTGTCCGCTCTTCTCTTCTCCACTCTTCCTCCATCTTCCTCCTCTTTAACCTCTGCTGCCCTTGTCATTTGGACCTCAACCAAACTTGCACCACTCTCTCTCCTCCTTTTGGGAGTCCCACCTCCACGTGTCTACTCCTCTGTCTCTCCTCCATCTGTCTTTTATCACCTTCCCCAAATCAAATTTCAGGTGTTCTATGTTAAGTTGCAACACACATTGACAAGAAAAGACAAGAAAGAAATGCAAAAATATACTTCAACATGTACGGGTGTGGTATTATAGAGCAGGACTTCTTTAAGACTTGTGTGTCTGTCAGTGACCTTGAAAATAAATTAGTGAGTGAATGAGTGTCTCGTCCACCTCTTTTCCACTCCTCATTTTTGCTTCGACTCTGTCTCATGCTTTCAAGCTTTAGCTTCTTTTGCACTCTCTCACTCCCTCTATTCATCCACATCATTCTGGTATAAACTGTTTTCATTCCAGTGGTCAGCAACTTTCTTTTCAGCCACAGCCGTTCTTTCTGTCTCCGTCTCTCTCTATCTCTCTCTCTCTCTCAGCCTCCATTTAATCTCTCATATTGTCTCGGCTCTGCTTTATTACACCTAGCACAAGCTAACAGACTTCATTTCTGTAGATGCAGTGAGGTGTAGGTGCAGCTGCACAACACTGACATATTTTATTTGCTCTTCTGTGTTAACCTTTTTTAAAATTTGTTTGACTCCTGTGCTCAAACACTGTAGCAGCACTAAGGTAACAGTCCAGAGCTTTTATTTTGAAAGTGCTGGCAGTATATTCTTCCATAAATACAGAGGGGGAATTGTAATTGCTTTATTGTTATGCTTTACCAATATTGTTGTTGACAATGTAAATGTACATGAAGGGAAAGTAGAAAACTTGTTCACAGTGTTATTGAGAATTGCACTGACTCAATTTTCTAAGGCATTAGCTTGTGTTGCAGCAAAATTACATCAAGTGTTGTTTTGTTGAACACAGGTTTGTATGCATGTGTGTATGTATTGTATCCATCTATTCATCTATCTGGTGCATGGTCTTAACCATGAGAAGGCAGACCCAATGGATGGATGGATGAGAATTAACTCACGTGCAGCAGGAGAACAGCAGCGAGGAACGACTGACCCTGGCAATAACCAATTTCCTCATCATAGACAGAGTAGGCCTGCGATAGGAGAGAGAGAGGAAACATTCAGTTTGGTTATTCCATCAGCAAGACATTAGAGGTCACTGACAGGAATGCAGATTGTTTGCAATGTAGAAATGAATGCAGTAGTGTTTAAAAAAAACATTGACATGGCCTTGTATAAACTGAAGATAGTTATTCGTCTTTGGGACTATTCATCTGATAAACACACTGAAAACATACTAAACCATTACTTCTCTGTTAGTTACAAAAAGTCGACATTTTGAAAAATTTCATTTGACAGTGGTGAGTACTGACTTCTGGTGTGATGTTGGGGTGTGTTGCAGTTAGATTGGTCTTGGTCTTGTGAGGATAAGTAAGTCTCTCCAATGTAAGCAAGAAAATAAATAGTGTGGGGGTTTTGAATGAGCTGATTTCTGATTGTTTTGCACAGGCGCTAATGACATATCCTGTTAACACTGACACTCTTAAACATTACACCAGCAGCATGGATGTGAAGTTATTGATGGGAGTGTGAAGAATATTCATCACAACTCGGGAGGGTTAAGGCAAGACTGAAAGTTACAAAGTGATAAATAATATGCCATATTTCATTTTGTGCAGCCTTCATAAGTTCCACACACCCTTTCAAATTCAAGTATTGTTAAATGAGCCAATCTGAAGGAGTGACGTTTCCTTATTCCTCATATAACACAGGGCCCAGGGTTTCCCAATAAACACAATGTTTCCTGTCCTGACTTGTTCTTATACTGTTGTATACCAGATATTTTTTTTGTATTATTTAAAGTATGCTTTCTAAAGAATCTTCTGCCAGCTGTCGTACACAGTTGCAGACATTCACATTAAGGGGCTACACAGTTCAACCACAGTGTAATACAGTTATACCTCTCAATGAACAACTCCACTCGAGCAGCTCGGGGATTTAGGGTCTTGGTTTAACTGCCACAGGAAGAGTTCAATAACGCTGCTATAGTTACTTGCTATCTAATATAAGATATGGTAGCAGGAACAGAGTAGCAATTCCTGAGTCATCTTGAAAAATGTGTTTTTATGACCACATGATGCAGAACAATTTTTAATATGGAGTTTCAGCTGCCTTTTTAGAGTCAGGAACATCTTATCTCTATGCCATTTGATCTGAAAAGCTTGTTGATCCAGAGCATCAGCACAGACAGAGGACATTCCCTCAGAGACAGTTTCTCTCCAGTACCAGCATTTTTTCCTTTTTTTTTTTTTCAGAGGAAGTCCCTGGGGAATGTCTCTCTCTGTCCCTGAGCCTTTGGTTTTCTCTTTGTCACTGTCTCTCTTTCTCTCCCTCTCTATGAGGCATCTATTCGCTAAATGCTGAGCTAAGTCTATGTATATCGAATAATATATCATAAACATTCAAATCTTGTTTGAAAAAGACTTAAGTGCAGCATTGACTAAAAAGCAATTAATGTTCAGTCAATTATTTATCATTTGACCTACAGAAAATCACCGCGATATCAACTGGAAAATCTGGAAAACATGATCTTGACTTATACAGCCACAGTGTTTTTAACAGTAGAGAGACACTGCCAGAGAAATACAGAAAAGTTGAATTATGGAAAAGTTGTGAACACAACATTGACATATCATCTTTTCAGTCCATGTAAATATTGACTCATTTGAAGTCAACTCTATTGTCATAATAATACTCAGGTATAGAGTTTGACAAAAAGAACAGTAAACATAATAATCCTTAAGAAAACAATAGGGTCTTCGCCCCTTTAGTGGGTTTGGGCCCTAAATATTAAAACTTTATCGAATAGTGAGGTAATGTGGCAGTAATACAATAATATAAGTACATAATGATGTAATAATACAAGAATAAAAATTATAACAATGTAGAAATAATAATAACAACAGTAGGTTTTTGGATGATATAAGCACATAAATACATATAGATGAAACTCACTATAAAGCTCTTTGAAGCTGAGGGGATTTAGGTGATAATTCTGTAGGTCCTTCACTGTGTGCGATTGGTTTAATATTGAAGTCGCGGCACAACACAAAACTTCTCACCACCACAGTAATAAGAGAAGAGAGGGCCAATCTACCTAAGACTCCTAGCTGGTTCAGTCATTAAAGTATGGAAGACCAACCAGAGAGAGTAACCTTCAGACAACCGTTAGGGAGAGACGCTGTTTCAAAACGGTCGGTAGTTCACACACCCCACCAATCATGCTAATGAGCAAACAGACAGGCCTTTTCACAGTGTAAACAAGGACCCAGGGAGAGGCAAAAGTGTCTGAAACCATTCAACCTACACTCTGTTTTTAATTGGAGAGACTGTGAAGACCACAACACAGAGCTTCGACTCTTATCTGCCTGTATCCTCGCTGCTGGAAGAAACATACATTAACACTGAACAGCAAATCAGTGGAAGTCCAATGCCTGCTTAAATGGGAGGCATCAGAGGTAAGCAGGGCACCAAACAAGTTCATTCTCACATAACCCAGATAACCTGACCTCACGTATAATCTGGTGGGCAAAGCCAGCAGCAGATCAGTGGCACCAGAGGTGAGTATGAACCCAGAGACCGTAGAGCAGATATCCTGTAATCATGTTCCCCTCTACAAATGTCGGGGCAGTTGTACACCTAGTGCGAGTGTGACGGTGTGTGGAGCTTAACGAAACACACTACTCTACTTCAACATGCTCAAATACTATGTGTTTAATTCAGCACTTATCCAGAGCCACTTAAAACGATTAAGCTGGTAGCAGTTCAATATCTTCCTCACAGATATTCTGGCAGGATGCTCACGCTTTGATGGACACATTAACTTCAGCAGCAGTCGAACCTCCGCACATTGGGTTGAAAGACTCTCTCCCTTTCGCCATGCTTGAAAAATGAGTGTGGACATCCAGAGCTCCACTGCTGATCTGTTCAGCTAATTTGGGGTTTGATGTGGAGGTAATGGAGAAGTCTTGTGGAGCTGTCTGGAGTGTAATCTACAAGCTGACATGCTTGATGGAGTGTGGCATTCACATGTCCCCAACTCGGCTGGGAGGAGTGCATGCTGACAGATGGATGGGGGAGGTCCTGGTGGGTGAAATCTAAATTTGTTAGCCTGAGCGGATAATAGGCTCAGAGGGGTGGATTATTACAATCTATATGCCTAGTTTCTCATAACCAATAACAACATATTTTTTTGTTCTTTATCATGTGTACAACCCGGGAGAAAACTTTCTAGACAGTACAAATATGCCAATAAACATTGTGTAAAAATGCATCTGTAGGTTCCTTATGGCTGGCAAATGTAAAGCACTGCATCTATAATCCGGGAAACATTCTGTCAGCAACAAAAAGTCCTAGATCTATTTTGGTTCCTTCAACCAGGGCATTGTGACAAAATACATAGTGTACCAGTAAAATTTTGGACACACCCCCTAATTCATTGTCTTGTCATTGTCAAAACACATGGAATTATTCAGTACACAAAGAGTGTTAGACAGAGCAAGTATGTTTTATATTTTAGCTTTTTCAAAGCCACTGTTTGCTCAGTGGACGACCTCATGAAGCTGGTTGAGAGAACAACAATAGTGTGCAAAGATGTCATCAAAACAAAAGGTGGCTACTTTGAAGAATCTACAATATAAAACATATTGTTTTGTTTACACTCATTTGCTACAATGGTATTTCATATTCATTTCATCGTGTTTTTGGTATTAATCTATAATGTAGAAAATAATAAATAACTCAATTAAAATTGAATGAGAAGCTGTGTGCAAACTTTTGACTGGTGCTGTAGGTCATAGGTTACTCCTAAAACTACCAATGATCATCTGTGCAGTAAAAGTATCCTTGAGCAAAAACAATGAATATCTAAAAACTTCGATTTGGTTCACATAATGCATAAATGTAGAAGTTCACATTCTTTATTTCTTTTGAAAGGTATCTTTAACAGGACATTACGGCAGCAAAGGTCCCCAGCTGGATGGTGTTCAATGGCTGATGTTTTATCCCCTGGGCCACCAGGGAATCCCATTCATAAACTTTTTTTTATGACATGCTGAATAAGACAATGGGACTTCAAAAATATTGATTTTTTGAAGATTTCGCACCCTGGTAATATAATTTTCTGTTTACAGCTTTATTCCTCCATAGATCAAAGGTCAGAATAGGAAGCAGGGCAAATTTTCATTCTAACAAACCCTGATGGCATTGTGTTTACAAGTTGACACAAATCTGATCAGGATGGTGGTCACCAGGATAAGAGCTAGTATCCTGAATAATGTGTGCATGGAAACACTCAGTGATCACTGGGATACGCAACATTAGCCTGGTTGATGAGGCATTATCATGTTTGCTTTTTTTCTCTGCTTTGTTTAAGTTCGGATTCCATGGAAACACAGAAGGTATTCTCTTTATTCATTTATCTGAGAGTCGCAGGTTTTGAATCCTCACACCAGCTGGGAGAATAATGCTCTCCTCTCCATGAAAACCCACTGTCAGTGTGCCCTTAAGTGAGGCGGTGAACCCCCCGACTGCTCCAGCAGGCCTTCTGAGTGACCACCAGTAGATGTCTGAGGTTGTACAGGTTAGCTGGAAGTGTGACTGAGTGGGACATTTAGAGAATGAAGCAGATTAACTCTGAAAAAGAGCACGGAGCTCAGGTGACCTTCCTCAGAGAATAAAGGTTAGAAAATAAAAGACTCCAGGCTCATTACTGAGTAGGATATGAAGATGAATATAAACTTTGTCCTGGATCCTCTGTGTCTGTAACCCACTCATGCCTCAAGATCCAACCAACCTTATCAGCAGCAAATCTACATGGATTTGCATACAAATGAAGGCTGGCTCGCCACTGACCTAGTTGGGTCCAGACTGGATGCTAACCCTTCCTGACAGGTTCTCCCAGAGCGCTGACCCACCATAGTCGACTTCTGCAGCACCAGGAAAATACGAAAAGAGCAAAACTTCTACTTCATCGTTTTAAAACTGCCTTTGATTTTACTGGATAAACAAAACACTTCTGTGATATCCATATTTGTGTTTAATGGGCACTCACGCTGAATACGCCCTGCAAATCGTTCTTTTTTTAAATAAACTTTCTCGAAGACATAAAGCCAATCAATGGCTCTGGTCCAGTATAGTTCTTTTCAATGGATAGATCATGTCAAGACAATCAACATCTCCCTGACCCAGACGCCACCATGTCACAGCACTACGTCACTCAAGTAAGCACACCTCGCAAGAATGCTAGCAGGTAGCTGTTGCTGTTCAGATATTTAATAACAGGGTTGAACTGGAAACTGTGCTGATATTTTTGTTTTTTTTGAGTGGCCTCGGAATAATGTTTCACATTCTCGCTCGATGTGGTCTTGTAGCCCACTGTAGCCTAAGTGGCTGCTGCTGATGGGTTTCTCCCTCTCTCCCTCTCTCTCCCTCTCTCTCTCTCAAAGTGACACTGATATCGAAGTTTATAAACTGCAGGAATTTGCTGCTTTGTCATAGCAGAATATCAAACAGTTGTCATGTTGCCCTCATAAAAAAGATAAGTAGTAAGTATAGGCATAGTTAGTCTATATATAGAGTTTACAGTTTAATTTCATTGTTCTCAGCTCCAGGCAAAGAGGCAAAGTAGGGCCCCGTAAGAAAATCGTGCCAAGGGCCCCCCTGTTGTCCAGAGCCAGACCTGTGTAATATACCCTCTATATACTCCTTTTCATCAACTTCACTTTGTCCTCACAGATGTTTGTTCATTGCACAATTACTAAAGCAAGTTGTTCACATCGAATTACCATTTCAGTTAATGAAACGTTATAGAAAGATGGTCTAATGACCGAAGTATTTGACTACTATCTACTTTGTTGCATTTATTGTTCTCGTATGGAAAAAAAAAGCCATTTATGTATCTGAAGAATCTATGTTAGTGGTCCGGAGACACTTTAGGATAATCACTTCTTGCTTGCTCCATCTCAACTATATAGTACACTGTATTTACTGTCTGCCATTTTATTTGAGAGCCCAAATTCTAAATGCAAAATGTATCTCCTATAATGTGGTCTCATTTCCAAAATGGAAAAAAACAGCGTACATGCAATTCAGATTTTCTATTAGCGACAGAACAAAATGACAATGAAGTGTCCAAAATCTCAGTTAACTGAAAGAAAGTGTTTATGCAGAATGTTGTTGGTGGATGGGTTTCATAATCAAGAGCACTTAAGTTGCTGTTAGACTTTTTAGTCATTTCATGCTTTGTTTTTTTTTATTTGTCCCTGGTTAAAAGCCTGTATGTGTAAGATTTGTGATTAATGTACATTTTTCTATGACCTGATCTGTTTTGAAGATGCAATTTTTAAGAACTTTGCAGCATTCATATGTAGATCACTTCCACACTTGGTAAACTGTTAATATGAGGCCTTTTTGAAAAAAAAAAATCATGCATGCTCATTTCACACTTAGCTTCTGTTGTTTGTGACAGAGCTCTTGTTGCAAAGATGACTGTGCATAAGGAACAGTCTTGGTTGAGTTCACAGCTGCAGTCAAGCTAAGAGGACAGTGACAGAGATTAAGACTGGCTTTAATACGTTACAGTACTGACCTTGGCTTTTGTCTGAATAAAATGTACCGTGTGTCTTCACAGATAATTACCTCAGGATGGGAGTCCACTGGGACCCTCTTCTTACAGCACTTACTTTCCTCATTCATTTTAATGGAATTGAGGTGCTGCTCTATGTTTTTTATGGTATCAGGCTTGTCGCTGACCCACAAAAGGTCAGAATGAAAGATTATTCAATACTGTATGTGTAAGTTTAAACTAAGTGGCCTTAAGTTTTTAATATACTAGGGTTACATTTGATATTATTTATTGTTATAACATGGTAATGCATCAACATGAGGTTAGTTGAGTGTCTTCTATCCAATCACATCTTTATATAGTATATAAGGCTTGGCATGCATTTTCTGACTTATACTAATCAAAAGTACATCACTCTTCAAACTGAGATTGAGGATTTATATAACAAATTATTGGAGACACTTCCATAACTCACTCTTGGCCTTAAATCTAAAATATTTTGAAGTGGCTATGTTGGTGTTGTGTCTTTAGCCTTTATTTTTTGCTGATATACTGAGATTGGCTGCCACAACTAGTGACAGCCTATAAATAATAACAAGCAATAAAATGTATTTTTATAGAAAACTGGATGAATTTGGACATAATTTTGGTCTTTCAGTACCGTACAAACTCATCTCACAAGCCACTATTCCCTACTAAACTTTAGTCTCATCTACTACTACTACTACATCTACTCAGGATCAGCCTGACAGTCAGAACTAACTATTGAAGTTGTTCAAATGATGACTTAACATCTGACTCTAAAAACAAGAAAAACCTAAACCATTTAAAGTGGAGACCTCAAAGAGTTACAATGTAAGCTTTCTGCAACAGAATGATCTGTTTCTCGACTAAAACTTTAGATTCAGAAACCATTTTTGTTGGGTAATCTGCCACCTACAGAACAGATACCACATTTTATCCACTTAGAAAATTGGAAGAAAAGATCAATGACTGTCCACTGAGGTATGTCCGGTATGTCATGTGTAGGAAGGGTTCACGTTGATGTCTCAGTAAAGGCAGGCACTCTCAATCATATATTGTAGAGCCAACTTAAAATGCCAAGCAAATTCCTACTGAGTCTTGCCAGACTAAAAACAGCAAAAGAAAAGAAAATCTAATGGCTGGCTTCATTGGAATGAGCACAAATTTTACATTTGAACACAGCAAGAAATAGTGTGAATTGAAATTTCTGTTCCACAATGCCACAAAGAAAGTGGGTTAACAGGCAGTGTTTTATAATCCAGAGCTGATTTTATGAAACTCAAAATAAAGAGTCAATGTCACATCTCACCTTGCAGATCTTGTACAGTGAATCCTGTCCATCTCCATCAGAGTCTTTGAAGTAGTCGTGTGCGGGGAAGGTGCGGTGGATGTCCCGGGTGATGACACCTTCCTGAGCCGAGTCCTGCAACACACATGGATTACACACTTTAGACATGTGGCAAAAGAAAAGACAAATTTTGAGTGTTGACTTTTGAAATCCTGTTCATGGGTGACGGTAGTGAAAGTTTAGATACTGCTTATCCTCCTGACTTAGGCTCTTGTTTCTAAATTCATGAGATAACAAAAGCAGGAATGAATTTTGCAACTCAGCATGAACAACTTTTGACATTTTCCTCGATCACGCTTCTTCCATATCTGATCTCAGTTTGTAGATGCTGATATACAGTAGACAGGAAGGCAGTGTATTGTGCTCAGCTCAGAGCATGATACAAAGCAGCAACACACGGCTATGTTTGTATTAGTGTTTGTCCCATTCTTCCTGCAACAGCACTCCCCAGGCCTCAGTCTCTTAGTCTGCGCTGTCTAATCCACAGCCACTGCAGTGTATACACACATACCAAACAAGCCTGCTTGTTTTCCTATGCACGCCTCACTCACAAACACACATACTGTAGATACGCCGGCACTCTGCTATTTGCACCACACTTCCTTTTCTACGCACGCACGCCACCACACGCACATTGCCAACAGTACCGGAGAGAAGACTCGCAGCACAGCATTCTCCAGCAACTCACTGTAAGCTGCAGATAAACCAACCCTGAGCCTGACTGGCCTTGATGTGTGTTTGTGTGTATCAGGGAGAAAGTGTGTGTGAAAGCGAGTGTGAGTGAGCAATTTCATCTTTCTTGCCTCTTCCCTCTCCTTGTTCCCTGACAGTAGTGGAGAGAGAAGAATGAGGGATGTCTCAGGGAGAGGAGAGGCAGTCTGCTGCACGCTCGTGGAAAACGCTGCAGAGTATCATGCTCATATGGTGAAAAGGTCAGGAGGTCCCTCATGGCCTCCATGTATTTTTGCAGGGAGATTCCTCCACCCTAAAAGATAAAAGTCCAGCAGCACTGTATTAAAACAGCTCAGGCAGGAGAGAAGATTGCTTGTACAACAATGGAAGTGAGCCCAAGAAAGGATGTTTTTGGTGCGTGCTGGCAGCCTAGTGGTTCAACTCTGGCCGGAGAACTTTATTGCACATCACCCCCTCCTCTCTCCTTGTTTCCTTTCTGTATCTGCTATCACAATCAAATAAATATTTACCGTTTATCTTAGCATTCTGCTATTGTAAACTCAATATTGTATAATTTATGGACCAAACAAATAATTTATTGATCAAAAAAAAAAAAATCTGTAGATTATTAGACAATGAAAATAATCACTAGTTTGCAGCCCTTGTTGTTTTTGCATTTAATTTAGAATATTGTATTTTTCTACTTTTCTGTATTTTACTGTATGGATTTTTTGAGATGAGGAATGACATTCAACAGTTTCCCGGCAAGATGTGAACCAGGAATTGTGCAGTGTCTTAACCCAAAGGCTACTAGAGACTCCCATGCTTATATTTTTATTACATAAAGTCCTACACATGGTATTTGTGCTTTATGTTAGATGGTTAGTTATGTAACTTCTATTTGATTTGTTGTGGGTTTTTTCTTCATTTTTCTTTATGTTGATCAAATTGATTGTTGATTTTTGTAAATTGAATTTAGGAATAAAAATCTATTAAAATAAAAGAAACTCAGCCACAACCAAAAGCATATGACAGAATAGTGACTGACTCATATTCAATCACTTCATGTTGCATTCTTGTAAATAAATAAATAAATTAAATTAAATAGGCTCCTAAAGTATGGAAATAATCACAAAGACATTATGTACAAGATTAATTCATCAGTACTGTACTTCAATATTTCAGTCAACAATTAGCTGATTATAATTGCTTGTTAACACGTTGCCAGTATTCTACAGTACAATTATTTTGTTTGATTGCAAATACATATGGTTTAAATAGATGCTTTACATGTATCCACACACACGCACGCACACGCTTGATAGAAGCTGCTGGCACAACTGTGTGTAATGGTTTAATGAGATTTGTAGTGTGGAGGTGGTGTGTCGTTCTGTGTATTATGGGTGGGAAATTGACCAGTCTTTACAAAAGATGCAGCTCTTCAGGAATGAAGGTAGTGCTGTTGAGGGTTTTTATTTTTATTTTTTTAATCATGTCTTCATACCTGTCTTAACCTGATAGCAAAACTAAATTTCTAATTACTGCATTGTCTTATGTAATTGCAAACTGAATATATTTGGGTTTTAAACTGTTGGACAAAACAAGGAATTAGATGACTTGCGCTTTAGAGACTATTTTCTGACATTTAATAGACCAAATGAAGAATCAAGTGTTGCAGCCCTACTTAGATTAAATGAATACATACGAGAATATGAATACATACGAAGAATAAGTGACTGAAGATTTAAAAAACAAAATTCCTCCTTCATGCAAATTTGTCTTCACAAACACCAACAATAGAACGTGAGACCCAGTGGACACGTTTCTTACAGTCAGAGGATGTTTTCCAACTTTTCCTGTCGTCACAGCAGTAAGACGAGCACTGAATATTTATATGGTGTGGCTCCTTTGTTGCTTACAAGAGAACAGAGAGTACAGGACGGCAACACAAAGAACAGTTTAATTAATTACTCAGCCGGTAAAAACATTACTTTTAAAATAATTATAGGCCAATGACTAATGTTTTACTTTTTATGAGTTAGCTCATCAATCACAAACACATTTATGACACTGCAATTACCATAGCAACATCAGCGAAGACCAGCAAGAATCTGGCTGACAGTGAAAGTTGTAAACACTTTGATTTAATAAGCCATGCATGCCTCTACTAATTAACAGCCTCATTACTCAAAAAACACCACAAAAAAAAAACGAGGAAAGGACGTCCTCTACTCCGTTTAATCTTCTTCCCTCTTGTCTTGAATCCTTTCTTCCTCTTCTCTTCAATTTTCCCCTTCGTATTTCCTTTTCTCCTTGAATTCCTTACTCCAATCTCCTTTATTCCTCTTCTCATTTATCTCTTTTTTGTACTCCCATATTCTCCCCTTTTTCTGCTTCATCTACCTACTGTACCATCTCTTCTACATTCTCTTCTATTTCCTTCTCTTCCCCATTATATACTTCTCTGATCTCTTTCATCTTCTGTTCTTTTTTCTACTTCATTTCCTTCCCTCCTCTCCTAACACCTCCATGTGTCCTCCAAAATATTTGCCTCATCTCCTCTCATTTTCGATGCAGAAAGCAAACATGCAAAGACGTTTAAGCCCTGTGGTCTCAGCGTGCAGGCTTACAAGACCAGCCTTTTCTCTGACAGTGATTCCTTACATATTTCATGCGGCAATGCGCTCTTCCTGCTATGAAATTAAAAGAACGCTGGCTTTATCTGTAGCACCAAAATTTGTTCAGGGGTCCAGCTAAGCTGGGAGGGAAAAAAAGCACATACTGTCCAAACAGAGATAAGTGTGTAAAGCGTGTGAGTTTCATAGGTTTAGTGCAATATGTAATTTTTCATGATGATTTTGATTATTCAAAAAATGAAATCGTAATATTATAGCATTCTTTAGAAGACATAATATCACCTGGAAACACAAAATGGATTGTATTTACTTCTCTTTTTGAAGTTTATTACAATGTGTGGGAAAATGTTGGACTGGAATTATAATTGTGTTATCGTCATCTCTGCAGGGTAGAAAGTAACATCCAGCTTGTATCATGTTTAATAGAGAGCAAAGAAAAATGATAACACAAGTTTTGACTGCACAATAAGAAAGCTACAGTCGCTGTCACCTTCCTCTCCGAAGTTCATTTTGTTTTACGGCGGACTCTTCCTTAAATTCACTGCAGACCTGAGCTGATTAGTGCACACCTTCCCTGGCTAACTGCTCGCTGGAACAAGAGTTATATGCAGCTTATTTGGATGGATGTGTGGATGTGTGTGCGTGTGTGCTGAAGCTGGCAGCTCTTTGATCTCTGCAGGGAGGCCAAGGTGTTCAGGAGGAACTGCAGTCTCATCAGCAGCATCAGTTCTCTGTCACAGTGCCCCCAGTTCAAGATCCCGGCTGTACATGGTTTGTGCAAGCACAAAAACTGAATAAACCCTATTCTGGACGATATAATCCCAGTTCCATGAGCACAGGTCCGTCCAATAGGCTCTATAGGGCTCGTTCCTGCACTGAAAGTTTGCATGTACTAGTTCGGCTCATCAGGACAGACCCTCTGATTCCTCCCAGTACCAGCTGTCAAACCCTAACCTTGTATGAGAAATAGACACTTAACTATCAACTAAGGTTACGTCAAGTAATTTGCTAACAGACTCTATAGTCTTAACGGGGCAAATCCAGATGTTTGCCCCCACCCTGCCATGGTTTGGGCAGAGAACACCACAGAGAGCTGGATGCTGCCATTGGGTGCAGCACAGTTAGAGGCTCAGGGAGCTCAACATCATCGTCACTATCACCACCATGCTCCATTTCCAGACAGGGATAAGAAAAGGACAGGGGATCTGTGGCTGCGATAAGACCACGGTAGGAGAGGCAGCATCATATATGAAGAGAAGACAAGGCTATTCTTGGCAGCAGGTAATCCTCTTAGTTCTCATGTTGCTCTTTTAGTGGCTGAAAAAAAAGAGCATGGCAGTGTGGGTTGTGATGATTTCCAAAGCCGATAACAGGATGGATTATGGGATTCTTCATGATTGGCAAAAACCAGTCCATGCAAATTTCAGTAAGCAGCTTTGAAGGAGTGAAAAAGGCCAGTCTATATAGTCTGTTAGGCCATAAATCCTGAGTCTGACAGAGCTATATATACATATTTGAGGGCATGCATATAGTGAGCACACATGGAGGTAAATGTACTCTGAAGAATGCATGAAAGCACAAATGTCACTGCAAGTCCATTCAAATACATACAACCAACTTTTACTTAGACACAAACAAAATCATCTGCAGGATGAAACTATATAAGTAAGAAAAATACACAAACTTTGTCGTCAAATAAGCAGCAATGTCTCCCTCAGCATTTTGCAGATGATATACTAAATATGGAGATTAAAAAAGCATTAACACAGGCAGGGGCATTACATCAACACTGTCCACCATCAGTCTGAATCCAGCTGTATGTCGGCATGTGTGTGTTCATCACTATTGTGTGTACCCATTAGATTTATCCCCCGGTGGCTTTTAAACTGAGTGATTGAAGGCGGAAAACGTAGACAGAAAAGGAGATGGAAATAGGCAGAGAAGGAGTGGGAGAAGCAAAGAGCAAGGAGGGACAAGAGAGGGAGGCAGAGACAGATCAAGATAGATAAGAGAGAGAGACAGATTGAGACAGAAACTGAGAAAGTGAGAGATAAAGAGAGGGGAGAGAGATATGTACAAAGGGGGAATGAGAGGCTTCCTCTAATTGTAGCCTGGGGGCTTGTTGGACAGACATTCCATTACTCAGACCTCACCGACAGGTAACCTACTTAACACACGCAGCTAAAAATAAAAACTGCTGATGTGTCCAAACCGGCACTCCACCTCCACATCCCTCTACATCCAACGGCATTTCATTTAACCACACTGGCATGACTGATCAAAAGTGCCACAGGTTCATGAAGTCAAGAGGTTTTCCTCAGCAAAACAACTGACTGGAGACAAGCTATAGCCACACAGAAGCAACACACCTGCATCCATACAGTCAATCAAGGTTTATTTGAAAATCACTGATGATTTAGAAAACCATTCTCTCTTGAGCTTTAAATCTAAAATTTGTTATCTTGTCATGTTTTGTATAAAGGCAACATGTAATGTGTATTAAAGACTACATTCAATGACGCTATTGCATAATGCATTACTTCCAATATGTTTGCATGTTTTCCAATGGTTTATTGGACTTGGTGTTTTTTCTTTGGGTCATTTCTTTTGTCCAACTGACTATTGTGTCTCTCGCAAATGGAATTCATTCAAAGGTTTTCGGGCATTTGTAGGTGCAACAAATGGCCTCTGAAATATTTTAACTTCAAGTTTATTTTAGCACACGGAAATGAATTGTCAACACTTTCATAGCTCGAGTAACTGTTAAGTAATTTGTCAAGGAAAAATACCTAACAATGGTTGGTTCAAGTCTTTTAAATGTCAGGAATTGGTGTTTTATTCTGTTGACACTGTAAATTGAATATCTTTGGGTGGCTGAGTAAAAATTAGCATTTAGACAATGTTACCTTGCATTTTGAGAAATTCTGTAGGGCAATTTTCTCTATTTTCTGATCTTTTAGATAGTAAACGACTAATAGATTAACAATAAAAAATAATAAATTAACTGATAAGGGAAATAACTGTAAGTCACATGCCTAAAGCAGCAGACAAACATATACACACACAGAATAATGATTAGATAAATAAATGACATTATGAGGATGCTAAACTAATTACAAATGTCTTGCGGTTGCTTTTGAATGAACCCAGCGTGGGTTGCAAGTCTCAGATCAGTCCGTAAATATCTCCGTTACAATTTTGGTTCTAGTTACAACTTAAGAGACGGAATGAGCGCCAGTGGCTGAAACCAAACTGCTTCTGCTGTAATACCAGTAGAGGAACGCAGTAAATGGGCAGATGCTTGATGGGGGATACTTGAAATGTTAATCACTGCCTCGGGAACTGTGCCTTAATTTATATTAAGCTTGAGGGCAATAAGAGCAAACACCTGTCATTTGATGATAAAAACATTCAGAAACTGGTGCAGCTGAGTTGACACTGGAGATGCTCCATGTCAAATGTTCTCATGCAGCTGACAGGTTAAGCCTTCTGTCAACTTATCGTTTGCCTTGCTGACTATTAGGCTCTGTTAGCCTCCCTCAGTCTCTATAGGAAGGAAAGTTGAAACCAGGGACCTTCAGGGCAACTGGTCACTGGTCTCATATGGAGCTAGCTGACAATGGTGACTAGTGACCTTGGTGATGTCTAGTCATGCTGTCCTGCTGCGAGTGTCCACAGTATCAGGTAGACAGGTCGAGTTTTTCCAGTGAAAGAATATCGTGCTGTAGCCACACTGGATCTACTACTACAGTATGCTGTGGTACAGTATCAGGACTCAGTCAGTCACTTTTCAAGGCACTGAAAACATAGATGAGAGATATTATGAGCTTTGTAAAGACAGATGTTATGGCAGGGCTGCTGTATTGGACTGGCCAAAGGTGGTGAGGATCTGTATCTCTATCTGAAGCCAGTGAAACAATGAGTCAGACATCTGACACTAAGGACAGATAAACTGACTTTCTGGGGTTTTCTGCATACATTAAGGAGAGAGTAACTTTTTTTAACATAAGTCATGTTAAGCACAAACGAATGTTAAGGTCAGAAAAAAAATATGCCAATACTTGTGTGTGCTTCACAGCAGAAGGTGAATACGTCAACATTTTGCTTCAAATGCATGAGTCACTCCATCAACAGCACTGAATCCTGTCAAAATGTCCTTGATCAAGATAATGAACCACCTACCTGCTTTCACATTCTCAGACTCTTTAGATTAAAGTGGAGGCTAAATGCTTGAAATGTGAAAATGCAGAATCTTAGAAGCAGTTCCTTCTATTTCTCCTTATTATACCGTTGTGGAGAGAGCAGCGAGCTCTCGAGTTACCCTTCTCTTCTGACAGTGTTATGTAACTCCCGGGTGTGGAAGGGGCCCACGGGTGCTGGCTGGTGAGCCCCTCGACAGAGAGGCAGCCACGCTTTGCTAAACCGATGAGGCTGGAGCGAAATACGCCGGGTTCAGACAGCTGAACACTCAGAGCCCACTAAGTCCTGAAGTGACAGTGCAGCCAATCAGAGAGGATGCTGCTAGCGTCAATCCTCTGGAGGCAACCATGAAGACAGATTGCTGGGTACAAAGTCAAACTGTGTGTACAGAATAATTACAGAGGGAGCACAGCTAGTCACAAAACCTAAATGTTTTACTTAACAACTCCAGCGACTGCCACTTGTAGAGAAACAGTGGTCACTGCATAAGATCAGGCAGTCCATAGGTGGAGAGCAATTGCTTTCACACAAACAAAAGGTTCATCTGAACAAAACAGACTGCCATTGTTTTTGTTTTTTTTTAATCATATGAAGACATGTCCAAAACAGGTCACAAAAATTTTACAGTGCTCTGGTGTGTGATGATATAAAAATATATAGTGTAAACTATTTATACCATGGTAGCTACCGCTTTAACATCTCAGGGTGTATTAGACCATTGTGAGCACTGTTGCAATCAATGTACATGACTGCTTTATGGCCCATTGGGAGTTTTATGATTCCTTCATTAATTTGATAAAGAAACAAACCATGAAATTTAAGCTATTTAATTTGCTGGATTAGCCAAAAGCAGTCAATTTTATCTGGTCATTTATCCATTAACAATTCATCAATTGATATATATATATATATATATAGCAATAATGTGATATAAAATTACATACACTGTTGCTAAAGGAGTCTATCCATATTGTTTATTCAGTCTGTATTCTCTGAAACACTTAAATGGCCCCAGCATATAGAAATTATACAGTTTGTTGTACTCAATAAGAATGTAAAAGCAACATAACTAAAATGGCTTTCCAGCATTGCTTACTATATTAATATGAACACTATATTTAGTGCAAAATATTTCTGGACAACACCAAACAAATACCACTAAATCCATTCAGTTGGACACCAGCTGAATTTCTGTATTTATAATATTCTCAGCAATGGGACGTGCCCTGCTGGTGAGGTGTCAGAGCTGAAGAAGGAACACGAGGAGGTCACAGCAGGGTTAAACTAGCACAGGTTTTTGGATTGCAAAAATTCAATACTTTTAGATTTCCTTTACTTTAAACAGTAAGAAGCATCATGCCACTAAAACTCTCCATTTAAGCTAAGAGTAATCAAATTCTCTTCCGTGGGTTAACTGCTCCCTCAGGTGGGTTTCACAGCAGGTTTTACAGTAACACACACTGCTAATGCTAAAGAGAGAAAACATTACAGTAGTGTTTATGTGTTACCTATCTCCACACACTGTCAAACCTAATTATTGATTCTGTTCTCAGTCAGACGGCTCATTTTCTTCCCCTTCTCACCCTGGCAGAGCGGTGGATCAATTGGGTAAATTCCTTCCATTCTCTGATGAGAATGAGGAAACAAAAGCAAGCGCTGTGCCATCTGAGCTTGGCTTCAGCATGAGTGGAGAGTGGTACATTATGGGTCACATTAGAGAACAGAGGCTGTGATGAACCGGCAGGATGGTGTGTTGGAACATGTCTATCACAGGGCTGCACCCTGCAGCTCCTCCAGGCGAGTCCATATGAAATCTCAAAATTGGTTGTAGAAAATTTCTGCTTCAACGTGAAGCAACATCATTTCTAATTTACTGACATCCGACACATTTACACATTACACAACACTAAGTGATAAGACACACGAGGAAAAATACATGGTAAGCACAAAAAGGAGCCAGGAAAGCTAGAAAAGGGACAGATGGGATAGTAGAGAATGTAAAGTACAAATATGAAAGGATGGAGAAATGACTAGCAGGAGGCAGGATGACACAAGGGGAGAGCAAGACGAGAATGATAGCTGAATGACTGACAGCCAGAATATTAGCCAGTCTCTTCATCTTTTGGATAGATGGCTGCTCCCTCGAAGGAAGGCCAGCACTGAAAGTGACAAACGGCGGCTGCATTTGGATCACAAAAACGACGCATAAATCCCCCCAAAAACAGAAAAGAGTGAAGAGAAAGAAAGAAGAAAAGCAAATCATGCCAGCACACTTTGTTTTTTTCTTTAATGGCACTGGTAAATGTATGCATACTGTAAACATATAATGACCGTCCAATGACAAGAGTATTTCATCGTGCCAATTACATACATTTTTTAGCTGAATGTTAGATGCTGAATCTTGGCATATTTGACCCTCACTGGAAATAAGTCCTACGCTATCACAAGGCTCTAATGTGCTTTTTGAAAACAGGATAATTTATGTGGTAACTGTTTTAACATGGGTTACAAAGTGCTTGACATCAACATCAAAATATAAAAAAAAAGAAAACACAAAAACCAAGTGCGAGGTGCACACAAGCAAAAAATATACACAAATGCATACAAACGCGAGGCACATACGAACACAGAAAACAGACAGTGGTCACCACCTGGAGTAAGCCTTGAAATTATGGAAAAGCCAACTTAACAAAGCCGGTTTTAAAATGTTTTTTGAAACACTCAATAGAGTCAGCTGATCTAATGCGAGGGAGGAGACTGTTTGAAAGTGCTAGTTGCTTAAGTTGTACGTTTGGCTCACAGTAAAGCCAGCAGGTTTTGGTTGAATGACCCAAGTGGGCGCTTACTGGTGTGACGGCTTAGTAGCTCAAAAAATGTAGGCAGGAGCTAAGCCATTTAGTGACTTATAAGTGATTTAAATAATCATAAAACCAATCTGAACTTCACAGGCAGTCAGTGGAGCAAGGCTAAAATAGGAGTGGAGCGGGGTGGCCTGCGATGGATGGGCACCAGAAGGAAGCCTCCAACCATGTTCATCCTCACTGCAGCTATCTCGCACATGACAAATATGTAGCTATGAAATGGGATGCTTTAAAGGAGGAAAATGTGTGCTCAGCGAACCTTTCCTTGTAGAGGTAAATACAAAATGCTTTCTAGGCAATTCAAAGGTCTGCCATTAATTTTCAAGAAGGCACCTTCTGGCTTCCTTAAAAGAATAATGATTTGAGAAGTAAAACCCCCTGAGGCGAGAGAAGGTATAAACTATGTCTTGTATAGCAATCAAAACAACTGGTAAAATTTTTAACTTCATTGGACGTGTGCCCTCTATTTTGTTTGACATCTATTAAAAATACGAGAATAACTTACAAAAGTTCCCCCTTGAAAATGTAGATACTACCAGAGCCTGCATCTCTGAGGCTAAAGGAACATCACAGGTCTGGGGATAGAAAAAGAAAAGTGCCTTGGTCCTCTTGTGTTTTGGATTCCAAAGGTGCAAATTTTCAAAGTATGTCAGACAAATAACAAAGACTGCATTATAACGTTACAGTCTAGCCTGTAGTCAAAACACAGTCGGACAGCCGGCCGTTCTGATGACACCACTCTTCTCTGCTGACACACCTGGCTCCCCCAAGCAATTCTCATTTCTCTTCATTTCAGTAGGACACAGCAAGATAATCTACTGGTGTGATATTCAGAGGACGGCAGCCCGGTAATTAAAAATCAGCTCCCCCTGAGGCCTTTGTCCTTGGTTGCTGGCGAGGAAGTTTCTAGAGGCTTCCCTGGAGGGTTGAGGGTGGGGGGGTGGGGGGGTGCAACAGCTGGCCCGCCTTGCAGATTGCAAATTCATCTGTCTCTGTATCACTGCCATGGCATTTTAATGGTCCGGCTGGTTCTGCATTTCAATAAGTCGAGTTGGGAGTGCAGACACGGTGTTCAGACAGAAAGCAAAAAAAGCTGAATTTCTCATTTTGTTTGCAGTGAAATTGGTGACGAGCAGCGAGCAGGTCGGAGAAAACAACTGACTCACCAGAGAGTTGAAGGGCTACAGAGCTGTTATTAAGATTAGTGCTTTTGCTTAACATCTTTACTTCTCTTATAAAATGAATGAAACAATAACAATAGTACAATAAAATCATAATGACAACTGATTATGTCATCATCATAAGGCTTCTTGAAAAGAAGGCAAGCTCTCATGTAGGCTGACTGTGTTGCACAGTCAATTTTCACATCTGGTTCCAGCTGATGCAGTGTGAGAATTTTCTGCATTTCTCTGTTTCATCTGCTTTAATATGAAATTGAATATCTTTGGATTTTAGACAGTTGGTCTGACCAATAAAGTAATTTGAAGACATGGATTTGAATTCTGGCATATCGTCCTTTTTTAAAAAAAATATTAGATTAGAAAATCAGATAAATTGATGATTAAATGATGATGAGACATTTGCTGCACTCCTGAAATATAGTTTCACAGAGCTCAGGGAAGCCTCTTTTCCACTTTAGAAAACAAAATGACAAAGCACTTTTCTTTACGTTATTCGCTGAATTTCCTCCACAAACTTCAATACCTCATCCCTTTATTCTGCTTGACACTGAGGTTGTGGCCCTCTCTATGTATTTGACACTTTCCAGACTTTTCCAGCATTTATGCTGCTGTTTCTTGTCTTCTATTTGAATGCAGTGTCACAGTTTATTCACTGTATAAGTAATGTGGTGTACTTGACAGTATTTCTACGATATATATAAGTACTATGTCTACTAAGTGTAGCACCTTTAGGGTGCATTTGCAAAATGATTTATTTAAAAAGTCATCAAAAACGAATGTGAAAAACATGCTGTACTGTTCCAGTCTGCATTTGCGAGGGAACAATTTGGTACTGGAGCAGGATGAGATGCCCTCCTCTCACGAACAAACACACAAACACACACAAACAGCATCATTGAGAGAGGTCAGTGGATAAAGTGCATCCCCCCAGATAGCTGACATTTTCTGTGTGTTGTGTTCTTTACTGGAGGATATGAGCTGAGTCTCTGTTATGTGGGGACAGAAGACCCCAAGGGATGATAGAGGTGGAGGGAGTGGAGGGTCAGACACTCAGTGGGCCGGCCCATGAAAGAAGACAGACACATATGTGTAAGGATGTGTATGAAGTTATGTGAACTGTTGTATGTGGATTTTTTTTTGTGTCACTTCTTACTAATGTTAAAGAAATGTGTAAGAAGCCTGTAGTAGAGTACACAGATGCAGACATGACACACACACACACACACGGTTTTAGATTTCCTTCTCTGCCTGCATTTTCCTTCCCCTGCATCTTCAAAATAAAAGCGCACACGAATGAATAATGAAGAGGTTGCTATTTCAGAGCCAATGTTAACATCCATTTTAATTGTGCCCTATTTATAAACTTCAAATAAACTCTCTGAAACCTTGTTGCATCTTCAGACTCAGCTCAGGGTTTCCATAGCGACACAGAGCCTCTTAAGTCCTAATGTTCAGTTCGGAAGAACCAGAGAGACAATGAAGACACTCAACTGCAACCAGGGATGTAGTACTGGATAGCTGGCAGTCTCATCCATCATTTCAGACGCAGATTGACGGGGAGAGTATAGCTAACCACAAATCAGATTACTAATTAATTAAATATTTTGTGGAGAAAATGCTGGCGACTGAATTTTATTTTTGAAATTTATTTTGGATGCAACCAAACCTACTTGTACACGGTGTAGGAAATACTGTCTTTGGGAAACAAATTCTAAAATATTAATGTCAAATTCATTCATTAATACCTATAACTAATATGTCCTTAACTACTGAAAACAAACGCAACACAGCTTCAGCTTTAACAGCTAAAAACAAGTGTATAGCACTTGTCAGTGCACACACACACCAGCCACAAGCCTGCTCAGTGACTATACAACCTTTATTTTATAATAGGTAACCTGGTAGGCTAAGCTTTGTCGGAGTTGTTGCTGATGTGAATGGCTGGGAACCTGCAGTGCAGCCTCAAATCATTAACCTGATTACTTAACAGTTTTCTCATGCAAAAGGTAAAGTGAATAGCAGGGACAGCTGTGGCTCAGGAGGTAGAGCAGGTCATCCACTAATCAGAAAGTCACTGTCTTTCAGTCTGGGCGTTGAGTGGTCGCTGTCTAGAAAACCACCGTATATGCAGTTCATTTACCTTGAATCTAGTAAAGACATATACATATGCTACATATACACTGCTAAAACTCCTCTCGAAAGATAAGGTTGTTAGTGCCTGACCTCTGCTCACCTTTTGTGGTGACAAAGCTGTGAATCTAGCTGCCAATGCGAGAAGTATTGTCAGGATTATTCCCTGATTAACACTAGGTGTGCAGAAAAAAACATTGGTGGAAATAACTGGCTTGGACCCGACATACTGAGGTCTGTTGTTGTAATGATGTAATGTATAGCTTTTTTTTCTCAGCATATTATCACAGCTGGGTTACAGACTGACTGGAGAATTTAGCCATTGACAAACTGACAGACAGACTGACTGACACAGACTCAAACGGCACGGTCACATAGCACAGCAAACGCTCCCCCACCCCTCCATTCACTCACTCACTCCCCTCTTCCCGCCTCGGCAGCAGTGGCAAGTCTAAATGCCACAGAGAAAGTACTAGCCATATCAACGATGGCCGGAGGCAAGCTGCTGGACCATCACTACTAAATAACTGCCTAACACAGTCAGGCCTGGTGTGCTACTGTGGGAAACACTGCCTCAGGATAGGGAGAGGGAGAGGGGGGGGAGAGAGAGAGAGAG